>OU911040.1:16241400-17488900 GCA_918358695.1 Melinaea menophilus ssp. n. AW-2005 | reverse complement strand
CATCAAAAACCAGGTGAAGGGCTATCCACAACCAACATACGCCCAAATAACGAAAAATAACTCCCCACCACCAAGAAGGCCGAACCACTCCATCATCATTTCATCGACGGACGCTACAAAAACCAGCGAGCACGTCGTGACGATGATTAGAACCGCGTTAGACGTGAAAAACACGGGCGCAAAAGTGGACCGAATAAAGAAAGTTAAGAACCAAAAAGTTATTATCACCTGCAATACCAAGGATGACCTTCAGCTGGTAAGGGAAAAAATCAAAACAACCAATACCCTAAAAACCGAGTCCGCAAAAACAACAAATCCACTAATTATCATTAAAGACGTCATGGCTTATCACACAGACGCAGAGCTTGTGGCACATATTCTGGCCCAGAACAAGCAGGTGCTGGAAGGCGTGGAGACAAATGAGCGGGTAATTAGAGTCAGATACAGGAAGCGTGCGCGCAACAACCTAGTATGCCACCCAGTCTTGGAAGTTTCCCCCAAAATTCACAAAAACATGCTTGAGGCTGAGAAGCTCTACATAGACCTCCAGAGAAGACCAGTGGCGGACCACTCACCACTTGTCCAATGTGCCAGATGCCTCGGTTTTGGCCACACAAAAACAATTTGCCAGGAAGCGGAAGAGAGGTGCAACTTCTGCGGAGCAGCCCACTCCTGGGAAAAGTGCCCTAGCCGTAAGGAGAACAAACCGCCAAACTGTTTTAACTGCCAAAAAATAAAGAGATCTCTAGGCGCACCACTGGTAGAAACAAACCACATAGCATACAGCAATGTATGCCCTGAACGCCAGAAATGGGACGCAATAGCAAGAGCCAGAGTCTCCTACCTCTGCTAAAGATGACACAACAGCTCCTCAAACAACAGCAGCCCAAGCCAACCAATCCCAAAATAGTATCAAAATTATCCAAGTCAACCTCCAGAGATCGAAGCTAGCAACCGCCGAATTGATGCAGGTGGCAGATTCAGAGGGAATTTCGATAGCACTCGTCCAAGAACCTTATGTGGGAAAGACGGGTGTCCTAAAACAACATCCAGGCACCACAATAGTCCAGTGCACTCTGAATCGCAGAAAACCGAACAAAGCGGCGGTCGTCATCTTTGGCGATAAAATCGCAGTCACCCACGATCCACAAATGGTCACAGAAACCGAAGTACCGGCAACAATAACAACAGGAAAGACGAACATTGGCCTAATATCACTCTACCTAGAAGGGAATGAAGCCATCAGCCCCTACATCGTCAGGTGCAAGACCATTATGAGCAAATTCACCACAAACAACATCATAGTGGGAGGTGACATAAATGCCTGGAGCAACTGGTGGGGAAGTTCATCGGAAAACGACAGAGGCATAGAATACAACGCCTTCCTCGACGAGATGGACCTCCACATCCTAAACAAAGGCAACACACCAACGTTTGAGACGAACAGAAGAGGTAAACTCTATACAAGTATAGTGGACGTCACAGCGTGCAGCAAACCACTGTTGGGGAAAATTAACAACTGGAGAGTGAGCCGAAACAAGATAAATTCGGATCACAACGCCATCACCTTCTACCTCCAATTGGAAAGGGCTCCGAAACCATTGAAGCCCATCACCACCAGGAGATACAACACAAAAAAGGCCAAATGGCGAGAACTCAGAAAAATTTTCAACAACAGATTGGAAAACGAGAATTTGACTCCACATACAATAACAGCCATAGAAAAACCAGTAGACCTGGAAACCGTCTCAAACACCTACATTGACTGCATCAAAGAGGCTTGTGAAAAATCAATACCCTCTGCAAATACATACAAGGGAAACCCCATACCGCCATGGTGGACACCAGCCCTGCAACAGCTCAAACAAGAAGTCTTAAGAAAAAAGCGCAGAATCCGCAACGCCGCTGCCTGTAGAATATTACAGGTGGTAACCGAATATCAAGAGGCAAAACAGCTGTACAACATCACAGCCGAGGAGGCCCAAACAGCGAGTTGGAAAAAGTTTTGTGCAACACAGGACAGAGAAAGCATGTGGGACGGAATATACCGAGTGATCCGGAAAACAGCTAGGAGACAAGATGACACCCTATTGAGAGACGCTGCGGGAAACACCCTTACCCCATACGAATCAGCGGAACTCCTAGCTCAAACTTTTTATCCGGATGACGATGAGAAGACCGACACCCCACATCATCAACTAATAAGAAATACTGTCCAGCCCTCAAATCCCACATCATCGGAATACCCATATGCAGACGACCCACCCTTCACATTAGCCGAACTGAACTTAGTCTTGGCGGAACTAAACCCAAAAAAGGCCCCAGGTCCGGATGGATTCACGGCGGATATCTGTATAGAAGCCATCACAGCGAACAGGGAGGTGTTCTTGGCGATTGCGAACAAATGCATGACACTGGAATACTTTCCTACTCAATGGAAAAAGGCACATGTGGTGATCCTGAGAAAACCAGGAAAAGAGGACTATACTAAACCAAAATCATACCGACCAATAGGCCTACTCTCAATACTAGGCAAAATTCTAGAGAAAATGATGATAGGCCGAATACAGTGGCACGTCTTTCCAACACTTAACAATATGCAGTACGGGTTCATGCCAAGAAAGAGTACAGAAGATGCACTCTATGTCCTAACGGAACACCTCAGGGGAGAGATAAGCAAGAAGAACATTGCCATAGTAATCTCACTGGACATAGAAGGAGCATTTGACAACGCATGGTGGCCATCACTCAAAAAACAACTGGTAGATAAAAAATGCCCTAAGAACTTATTCGGGATGGTAGGCTCCTATCTTCAAGATAGAAGCGTCCAAGTACATTACGCCAGGGCATCGAGCGAGAAAAAAACAACAAAAGGATGCGTCCAAGGATCCATAGGAGGACCAACCTTCTGGAACCTGATTCTGGACTCGCTCCTACAGCACCTGACTGCCCAAGGAGTAAGATGCCAGGCGTTTGCAGACGACGTGGTCTTAACATTCTCCGGCCCCTCAATCCATGAGCTGGAGCGTCAAGCCAACGAGACCCTTGATATTGTACATGACTGGGGGCAGAAGAACAAGCTAAGTTTTGCACCTCACAAGACCTTCGCAATGATGCTAACAAAGAAACTGAAAGTATCAAACCCCCAAATTTACATGGACGGTAAAGAGATTGCCTTGGTTGACGAAATAAAGATACTAGGATTAACCATCAACAAAACCTTGACATTCAAATCACATGTGGCCGCAATATGCAAGAAAGCGGCGGACATCTACAAACAGCTAGCATGTGCGGCAAAGGTAACTTGGGGATTAAACTCAGAAATAATAAGAACAATATACGTGGCGGTGATAGAACCGATACTGACATATGCAGCATGCGCATGGGCCCAAGCGACGGAATACGAAATGATCCAAAAGACTCTAAGATCAATCCAAAGAGGCTTTACTCTTAAAATATGCAAGGCATACAGAACAGTATCACTCACATCTGCACTAGCCCTTACAGGAATCCTGCCGATAGACATCCGAATACAAGAAGTTGCCAGTTTATACAAAATCAAAAAAGGATTGTCAGTGGACTACCTACCGCCAGGCAAGGAGCTCGAAGAAGTAGTTAACTACCTAGACTATCCACACCCGTCTCAACTAACTTCCTTCGACTATGAACTGTTAGAGAACATGAACTCTGAAACCATAACATCCCTTCAAATTATCGGCCCCCAAATATACACAGACGGGAGCAAGATAGAGGGGAAGACAGGAGCAGCTCTCACCTGGTGGGCAAATGGAAAGGAGATAAAACACACCAAATACAGTCTGGACCCAGCATGTACAGTTTTCCAGTCAGAGTTGTTTGCCCTGCATAAGGCCATAGAGGAAGCTAAGGAGAGCTCGGAACCCATCATCAACATTCTGAGTGACTCTAGATCATCGTTAGACCTACTTAAAAACCCTAGACAAACACTCCCATTGGTCAACAAGATAAAAGAAGACCTTTCTATCATAACACGAACTGGAAGACGGATCAGAGTGTTCTGGCTGAGAGCACATGTGGGCACGGCCGGCAACGAAAGAGCTGACGAACTTGCAAAAGTAGCAGCCCTAACACCTAAATTGACTCCAGATTACGAACTAGTTCCGCTGTCATATGCCAAGAGGAAAATCCGAGAGGAGAGCATACTCAAATGGCAGGACAGATATGACAACTCAACTACAGGTTCAGTCACGAAGCATTTCCTACCAGAGGTGAACAAATTATACCGAACGGTAAGGAATACAATTCTGAACCCAGTTCACATACAGTTGTTGACGGGACATGGAGGAATTGCTGAATACCTGCACAGATTCAAGTTAATAACTGACCCCGGATGCGAGTGTGACCCCCACGAAATAGAGTCTGTGTGGCACCTGATCTTGGACTGTCCTCGCTTCCAAAGGGCGAGAATGGACCTGGAACAAAGTTTCAACACCAATCTAACAATGGAATTACTACCCAAACTTCTGGACGACCCAAAAACCAAAAAACCTTTTTTGGACTACGCTGAAAAAATCATGCGCACAGCAGCCAAAAGGCATAAGGACACAACACCACCGCAAACTAGAGAAAACACCCGCACTACCGCACTAATAATTCCAAGACAGGTACCAACACCTAAAACAACCCTCCCTGCCACCAAAAATCACAGAGAGACAGTAGCAAGACTGCTAGAGAATGGAGTAGTCGGTCCACCTGGCATCAAGACCAGAAGTGTGGTAGTATTCATGAACACACCACATGAAAGACTGGGTATCAGCTTCTGCTGCAAAACGGGCCCAAACAGCATAGAGATGTCCCCGGGACTAGCGGCATTGATGAAAGGCAGTCCCACAAAAAGCAAATTAAAACGGAAAAAGCTCGAGGCAATGAGCGTGATTTTAATAGCAAACCTAAAATGTCGTCTATACCGCAAAGACAACAAAACGGTACTTATTTTCGAAGACGAAGAAGTATCAACACAGTTTGCAAGAGCAAGCTCACTACTTAACATCATAGCTGAGGTCAGCAAGCCCCAAGATCCGGCTCGAATAATCAGCGTGGATACAATGACAGCCGGATATTACAAAGGCGAAGTTGCAGACCACCTGGGTATAGTTGTAGCCTCCAAGATTCACCAACTCGTGGCTTATGAGAATAGAGGCGAAGATCTCAGCTATTTAAAACCCAAACCAACAAAACCCCAACAAAACCCGGCAGTTCTAGACACCGACCATAGAAACCTGGCAAATCCAAGTGGCTCGGAGAGAGTGCAGAAAAAACATGAGGAGGAGAGAGATGCCAAAAACCAAACAGCAAGAAAATCTCCGAAGGAAAGCATCATCACCTCTATCATTAAAGCAGTCAGCATAGCCTCGAACCAGACCCTTAGGAAAAATCCTATAAAAGAACAGCCAGTAGGAAAACAAACATACAAATCAAAACCAAAAACGACGAAAAAACCAACGAAAGCAGCAAAAGGCCCCGCCGAACTCCCAAAATACCTACCAGTAGTCAGACCACGGGACCACATGATAAATGCCTTCATAGAGTACACCGCCATACTTAAGGCAACAAGAGCGAAAAAGATCAAAGAGTGCCAAAACATCCTGGAAGCACGTCACAGCAAACTAAAAGACCTATTAGATGAAAGGATAAAGACTGCGAAGGCAACAATTTATAATAACCAGACCGCGGAAGTGATCGAGGGAGAAGAGGCAGAGCAGCACATGGCTGCATTCAGTGAGACAATTGGCATGGTTGAACTTGATTTAGAAAAAACAGAAACATCAGGAGTAGTCACTTACCGAACCCCGACGACTGATCCAATAGTGGTAACCACAAAGAACACTAAGATATGGCTAGACGACAAAATACTCGAAAGAGCGGACAAATTGTCAGAAACATGCCAACAATGGGAGTTACCACTAATAAAGATGATATACGGAGTACCAGGATGCGGTAAGACTACATGGATAATTAACAACTTCAACTCCCAAGACGACCATATAGTCACTACCACTAAAGAGGCTAAACTAGAACTAGCATCAAAAATCTCCGAAAAAGAGGGGGCTGACGCCGCGCGCAGAGTAAGCACACTGGCTTCGATCCTAACAAACGGATTACCGAAAGAAAAAAAGGGGAAATGCCAAAGGCTTATAGTCGATGAAGCACTGATGAACCACTTCGGATCCATCGTGATGGCCCTGCAACTCACCGAAGCCACAGAACTGCTACTCATTGGTGACGTAAATCAGCTTCCTTATATTGAAAGAGAAAACTTGTTCGAAGTCTACTACCACCGCCCAGACTTTATAACAACTGCCATCATAACACAACTTATGTGCTCAAACAGATGCCCGAGGGATGTAGTCTACGCCCTTAGAAAAGTATATGACGGTATATATTCCTCGAGCAGCATAGCAAGATCTATGAACATAAAATCCCTTACAGGTGAAAAGATCCCCATTGACCAACCAAATACCCTATACCTGACCTTCACTCAAGAAGAGAAGCTAACATTGGAAGAAAAAGGGTACGGAAAAGGGAAGGGATCCAAAACACTCACCGTTCATGAGGCACAAGGTTTGTGTTATGAAAGCACAATAGTTGTAAAAAGAACCGGAAAGAGCCTCCCACTCCATGACAGCGTACCTCATGCGCTAGTAGCCATTTCCCGACACACCAGGACGTTTGTCTACTACACGGACCATCAAGAAGATGCGCTGGCGAGGTTCATCAAAGACAGCATTGTTAATACGGACAAGACAATAAATGATTACAACTTGAAATTAGCAATACACAACCAAGACCAGAAGGTCATAACAAAATTAACCAATTGAATAGAATATTTATTTATGTATTTATTAAAGTAATTCTTGTGCCTGAATACACAGGCAAAAATCTCAAAAAAAAAAGAAATCAAAATAATAATTATAAAACAAATTTAAAATGTCATGGACTACAAGTCTATGGTAAATTTATAATAAAAATAACAAAAAAAAAAAAAAAAAAAAAAAAAAAAAAAAAAAAAAAGCAATAAATTAAGAAACGAGCGGTAATTAAATAATATTTGTTTATCATATTACTCTTTATTTTTTAACTTTACTTCTAATATTCATCAACTGTAATAAAACTATATAAAAACATACAATTGAAAAATATTTTTCTTTGAGACATTAATTTTTATTTAGACTATTATTTCATGTTAAATATAATTTTAAAAAAGATATTTAACTTAAAAAATTTTGAGCAATTTTAGAAGTTACGTATAAGGGAACGATTCTTAATAATTATAATTCAAATTCGGGTAAATAAAACAATATATATATATAAATTATGAATTAATCTCATTATATGAGTTTTTTTATTTAATTATTAAATTTATGTTTGACTAAATATTTTTTTTTATTTTATATAAGTATTACGTGTGTATGATATTGTTTCACTGAATATGCAACCGTTTAGTGATTTCTAACTAAGATCGTTAAATAAGGACTAGTGTACACAGTGCGCTGCGTTTCCGCAAACTGAATTCGAATGAGTTTTGTGGAATTGATACCGTTTTTTTTGCACGATATTTCTAAACGCGGTAATCCATATTACTGGCACATACTCACTAAACACAAAAGTATTAGTTATGAAGTTTTATTGTTGAGTTGAAGTTGGTATTGAATTGTCATCATTCATAACTTCCCTGCCTGTTTATATTAATATTAATATCTATCGAGAAGTTAAAAGATTTTGCTCATTAAATTATCTATCATATATCTTTCGGTGTATTCTTGCTAGAGCTAGTTTAAAACAAGATTAATATCGGAGAATTTATATCGACTTTGCAATATTGTGATAGTAAATCACAACGTTTAAACATGGCATCCAACAGCTATTCAGGTACGAGCAATATATCACTGAACTGACCGACAAAGATATAAGTATATACCTATGTACATATATTATTTTGGTAAAGAACTAAAGACGTAGTTAGTAGTAGGCTTATTTTGGTTTGATACTTTACTTGAATTCTAATTCTTATCACATATCAATTGTAACTGTGACTAAATAGTAAATAAAAAAACATAATAAGATAGAGAAAATAATACTATAGTGCTACATGAGAATCAATGGTAGGAGCATAATTTTATTTACATTTTTTATCAAAAAAATTCATTGAACTCTTTTTATAACATCAAAAGGTTACGTAAGGTATATAGTAACTTTTTATTATAATTATAATCTTTATCAAATAAATAAACCGAAAAAAACATAAATCAGAGGAATACGAACACAATATGTGGCCGTAGTCGTATTCTAAAAGAGGTCTCAGTTATAATTGTATGAAGCATTATTCTTCAACACAAGCCCAAGTTGATATTTTAAATTGAACTGTGCTGAACTTAAGGAAAGTTCTAATTATTATTATTATTATTAATTTGATAAATGCTATCAATAGTTCTAAACACATGTCAATGGAATTATGTATTATGTAATACCATTTCTACTGTATAAAAGGAACTGTCTGATGACTAACTGAAAATATTTTTTTGATATAATATAAACATTTAAATTTTTTAAGAAAGTTTAAAATTATTTGTGGTACATAAACAGGATGTAGTTATGAATTCTCTAAATTGACAAGATGAAATTTATAAATTTCAATTACCTTTTTGATGTCAGTATTAACAACTATAATTAATTCCTTTCAGAACGTCGGTGTTATCTGATGTTAATATGTGTAATTAAGCCGTAACACTTAGTACAAACTTATATAACATATCATTAAACATCTATTTATTAACCATTTTCAAACGTTTTTTTTTTGTTATAGTTTCAATTTATACATATTAGTTTTAGTATTAATTAGTCGGTACTTATGTTGTAGTCCGACTTTGGTAACTTTGGTAATATTTGTAATAATGAGTATTTAATATAATCAACTTCAACAGTTAAATGGTAAACACAACTAAGTAATGAGTATAATTTTATGTAAAAATAAAACCTCATGCTTAAATATTTTGACACTTAATTTACTTATTCCGAAATAAAGACATTTTAAAATGTCTCTTTATAAGGTCGATGCAATGAACCAATTAGATGAGGTAAAGAATAATATCACCAGCCTCCATCTTACAAGACGTAAGTCCAGTCTTAAAGAATAACATTTTATTAAGTTTATACATCAGCTTAAATAGACTCGCTATTATAACCAACGGAACTGTTCAAGATACCAAGAATTATTAAGACACTTTCAACTTTAAAGTCGGAAAGTATTTCAAGAGTAACGATTGTTTTAGAATGAAATTAATGGAGCTGTGGATATTAATATTTTTTGAATGTTTTTTTATGTATTTCCTTAGATTTAATATTTTTTTTATATTATTTTCGTTGTATTACAAAAATTAAATGAATAATATAGATATTCATTTAATGCTATGATACATTCATAATTTTACAAAAAAGCATCGCTTGTGAAATTAAAAAAATATATATTTAAGTTGAGTTAAAAGTGGTCTATTTTTTTTTCTAAGCCTGCTAATAATATATGTCTAATGTAATTATGTTAAACTTTTGGATACATAAGATAAATGATTGATTCTCGGAACAAATATGCGATTATTATCATCGGGAATAAATTAGTTGACCTCGGTGTGGAGTGTGCAGTCTTCAACCCTCGGATAATTGGAGACGCCTCTGTAATATATTTCTTAGTTCCGCAATGGATCAACTTCGCAATTATTTGTTGCTTTTTAATTAAACTTTAATATTTTTTTATAAAGATATGTATTTTTCATTCAATAAGATGTTATTGCCAAATTAAGTGACATTCATCATAAAACATGCATCCTTTGAATACAAGGCGTTTACCATCAAATCTAAAACATTTTTGTAGGCGATTAAAAGTATTATTGTTTTTGAATTGTTCGTGTCGTATTGAAGTCGTTCACATCATTTTCAAAATATTCCTTTTTAAATTGTATTAAAATGTTAAATTAAACCACAAAATACACATACTGTTTGTGATGCAGATACGATCAAATAGTTTTCTCAATGTATTGATCGGTTTATTTCCTCCAATGTTAATTCACGCGCTGACTAAATAAACGATTAAATAGTAGAAACTATAAATGGATTGAAAATAAATAAAGATATGTGTGGTAATGAAAGACAATTTTGATGTTCAGATTATTTGTGGTCTGCATTCGACTAAAGTAATATAAAAATGGATACATTTATTATAATTTATCCGTGTTTGCGCTTGTTTTTGAAGACCATTTAAATATAATTTCATTTTATTTTAAAAACAAACTATACTTCTTAGTTGTTCTTAAAAATATTTACACTAATTATAATTCAAATTAAACTGTCAACTGTCGTGACGGATGGCCGTGTTTTTTGTGCCTCCGTATTTTGAAACTTGATGGAGTGTACATACCATTTATATTGGTGATTAGTTTAATATAAAAAACAACTCAATAGTGGGTGCCGGTGAAGGATATAATACTTTAAAACGGCTCGATTTCGGCGGGGTTGGTGTTAAGAAGCCTTATTTAATTTGTTGTGGGGCGCAAGTGATCATTGTAAGCAGGCGGGTCCTTTTTTTGCATCCTACCAGCGTTATATTTTTTTTAACAATCGGTATAAACATCATAAGGCGTACTATATACAGTACTAATTCAATATGAACAATCAGTCCTCCGTAGTGTATGTAGTGTACCTCCATATGTCATAGACATAAGGATATATGTCGCTCGGTTTCATCGGCGTTACTTCAAATCTCATTTTATCAGAGAAAATAATTTTTAGATTTTGTTTTGTTTATTTATTTTATTTTTATTTTTGTTAACTTTATTGATATATATATTTAATTTAATTTAATTATATATTTAATTTTTTTCTTAATTGTTTTTTTTTTTTTTTTAATATTATTATACTAATTACGTCGGTCACAACCGGAGGATCCAAAAGAATACAAATTTATTACTTAAAATTTAATAATTATAATTAAATTACAAACTCGCTCAAAGTTGGAGACAAGAATGAATATAATAAAATTAAATTATAATTAAAAGACTACAGAGAAATAAATGTAACAATGGTTTCAGATATTACATTGTGGGATTTTATCATGATACAATGCACCTGCGTCTAATCAGCGTTTCCACGGTTTGTGAGAATATAAAAAATGCGAATTTAACAATTTTATAACAAATAAGAATATAAGAAATATTTAATTAATAAACACAAGCATATAGGAATATAACACCGCCCTCCGTAGATCAGCAACTATTCCGTGACAGAGTTGCTGAGATGTTGCTGTGATCCACTCTTAAATCGTGCGGATGAACTTCATTTTTATCTTATTTTTTTATTATTTTAATAAATCTATTCCACAAAATATATAAGAATCATCACGATTTATGGTAGTGTTTGTTCAGAGACGACAATATAAAATAGCGATCGATTTTGATGATGTTACTAAGAAATTCGAGTCATGCTTCTAAAGAACATGCAGTAAGTGTGTATGATAATTGCACTAAGTTCGTTACTTCATTTATTTTTGAAATTGCTACACTATTATTAAATTTTTTATTATCATTGACTAATAATAATTGCATTAAAAAATTATCATAAAATATTTCTTTCTAAACATTTAGTTATCCTAAAACTACAAATCAATTTTATAAACATCTTCCAGATAGACGAGTTTTTGATATAACCTTTAAAAAAATAATTTAAAGTTAATTTGATTGATGGTGCAACCTCTTACGTTTAGGTTTTCTATGAATGAAATGTGAAAAGTGTTTGTCTAAAACCTTCAAAAATAAAATGTTAGTCAAAATAACACAATCTAGGATTTATCTTAAATGTGAAGCGGATCCAATAAAACATTGCTTATATCTCAAAGATGATCGAGAATATACAAATAAAAACAAGGCAGTAAAACGTAGTAAGAGTTCTGGAATGTTCATAACAAAAATAGAAAACTTAAAGATTAAGACGCTGCTACTAACAGGAACGAAACGTGAAATACATTATAGTATTATCAGATTCAACAACGTCAACTTTTATGTGCCGTAATGCTCAAGTGAGTTACTGATATTTATACACTGTGTATTCTTTTAATAATTCCAAATTCTTAACTTCAAGTTCTGTATCCTTACAACTGAGACTTGATTCTGGTGACAAAGAATCCATACAAAGTTTGAAGGACTGTCTATGCATATATCAAACTACTCTACTCCTCACGGACTGATTACACTGATCTTTTTTTATTGTAATAACTGACAATTCATTGTGCGTGTAAATGCCTACTTGAAAAAAGAAAAATTGAATTTGAAACAAATTAGGTTACTATGGGTATGTCAACGAATTTGTTTTTTTTTTAATATTTTATTGTAACATGCCCACAAAAGCTCAACAAACACAAACTAACAGTTTACTAAGTGATACCGCAATTTTTAATAATATGACTAAAATTTTTTTTTAACATGAAAGGCATTTTTTTTCAAAAACGGAAGGTTAAGGGCAAAAACTTAGTCTGAAAAGGCTAAGGGGCTTAGATGAGGTGTGAAGAAATAACATGGATACTTTTTATAATATTCCATTGAATAATTGAATTTGAAGTTTTGACTTTATTGTTATATTTAATATTTAGGATTAATAGAGAAGTTAAGTTGAAAAGAAAAAGAAGAAGATACTTAAGCAATTGCTTAAGAAGATCATTAGTGAATAAAAAATTTTTAAGAGCTAAAGTAATATTTTACGACTTTAAGGAAATTAATTCCGTGACTTGTATTTAATGGAGACAAATATTCACTATTCAGTTTCTGTCCTTAATTTGTAATATGAATTAACCAGACTTTGTTTCTTAAATTAAAATATAGTATAAAAGTCAATATATGTGAGCCGAAGTTATTGAGATTGTTTTTTATTATAAGGACGACAAAGTCATTGTAGTGATTGCTAACGAAGATCGTTAAATAAGGACTAGTGTACACAGTGCGCTGCGTTTCCGCTAACTGCATTCGAATGAGTTTTGTGGAATACATAGCGTTTGGTTGTGAGCGATATTTCTAAATTCTAAACCGAATTACTGGGTACTTTTATAACTTCTTGACTCTTTAGATGTAATAATACTGTAAGCTGCTGTTAATTACGATAGAAAGTACTGAATATAACTTTGAATTATTTATTTTTATCTTTAGTGAAATTACAGTCTGTGGTTATGACATTGTAAAAAACTTAAATCATATATAAAAAAGAAACTATATTGCCAACGCAATGACGATCCACTATTATAGGAAACTATATTATTAATACTTTTTATCAAGGAATTTATAGAACTGCTTTCAGAAGATCATAATCTCTTTATCAGAATAATCCATATCCAACATGTGGTCTCAGTGGTATGGTTTCTAAAAGTAGTCTCAATTAGAATTGTATGAAGTATGAATGATTTGAGTTCATTTTATAATTATATTTGTCTGATGTCTGAATTGTAAAAGATCTAGTTTATGATATAATATATACATTTAAATTTATAAGAAATGTTAAACTTATTTGTGGTACATAAAAAGGATGTATTTATGAATTCTCTATATTGAGAAGACAAAATTTATAAATTTCAAATATCTTTAATAAATGTAATGTTTCTTCTTAGAATGTTAAATTTTAAATTCATATAAAATGTGTGTTGCAAATTTTTGTTATTATATTTAAAATATGACTGCTTTTGGTTAGTATGTTTTTTCGTGACTTAGATTATAATAAATTTATAATTAATTCATAATTAGTTCATATTTAACTCATTAAACATCAACCATTTTCAAATGTTTGTTTTGTTTTGGTTTCAATGTGTATATATTAATTATGTTGAAGTCCGATTTTGATAACAAAATATTTGTAATAATGAGTGATTCATACAATCAACTTCAACAGTTAAATGGTCAATACAACTAACCATAATAAGAAATATATTTTTATCTAAAAATAAAAACATGCTTAAACATTTTGACACTGAAGTTACTTATTCTGAAATAAAGACATTATAAAAAGTCTCACTACAACGTCGGAGCAATGAACCAATTAGATGAGATAAAGAATTATATCTCTAGTCTCCATCTTACAAGACGTAACTTCAGTTTTAAGACCATTTTATGAAGTGAAACATCAGCTTAATTAGTTCTCGCCATAACAACCAACGGAACTGTTCAAGATCTCAAGAATTATTCAGACCTTTTTGCCTTTAAAGTCGGAAAGTATTTCAAGAGTAACAATTGTTGGAAATAAGTTTTAAAACGAAATTAACTACTTATTATATTTACTATGGACTATAATATTTTAAGATGTTTTTGTTCATTTATTTATTTCATTAGATTTTACAATTCTTTGCTTCTCGTTATATTACAAATAATTTACAAAAATATAATGAATAGTACAGACATTCATTTATTTTGTTTATTTTAAAAAACACTTAATATTTGTTTTGGTATCTATGATATAATTATCATTATACAAAAAGCGTCGTTTGTGATTTAAATATATTATATATATTTAAATTAAGTAAAAAATATTATATTTTCTTACTAAAACTGATAATAATATATATGTAATGTAATTACGCTAAAAGGTTTTGATACATAAGATAAATGATTGATTCTCGGAACAAACATGCGTTTATTATCTTCTGGAATAAATTAGTTGACCTCGGTGTGGAGTGCAGTCGACAACCCTCGGATAATTGAAGACGTCTCTGTAATTTATTTCTTAGTTCCGCAATGGATCAATTTCTCAATTATTTGTTGCTTATATAAACTTTAATATATTTTTATGAACATTTGTATTTTTTGTGAATAAGTTGCTATTGCCCAATTAAGTGACATTCATCATATGACATGTATACTTTGAATACAAGGCGGTTAACATCAAATTTAAGACATTTTAAAAGTCAATTTTTTAAAATACATTTTTTATCTTTTTAAATGCGTGTTATCTATAAAATATGTTATTTAGTTTGCTCATATTTCTTTTATATTTAATTTAAATGACTATTTGTTTGAGATACAGTTTTGGTTATAATGGTTTTTTAATCGATATATCGATTTGATTCGTCCAACGTCAATTCTCGCGCTGACCAAATAAACGATTCAATAATAAAAAGTTTAGAAAGATAAAAAATTTAAAGAGTATGAATGAATGAATGAATAATGAAAACAATTTTGAAGTTCAGATTATTTGTGATCTACGTTTGAATAAAGTAATTTTAAAATGGATACAGATATAACAATTTATTCGTGTTTTCGCTTGTTTTTGAAGACAATTGAAATCTAATTTCTGATTCTCCATTTTAAAAATAAATTGTACTTATTAGTTGTATTTACAACCATTTACACTGAATATAAAATATCTTATTAATAAAACTTGTATACACACCAGTGTCTCCCTGAAAGTAGAACAATGATAGTACGACTAATTAACAACAACATGTACATAAAGGATTAAATTTTGGTACATTGGTAACATGAATCAATTAAAATTATATAAAACGTCGATTGTGTTATTTTAATTTCATAAAATACAGGCAAGTATAAAAATACTTTTAACATTAAGAAGAAAAACAAATCCCAATGGAACAATAAACTTATACAGTGGTAGTTGTGGTTGTATTGGGATGTTGTATTTTGATGGTACGAGTAAATCGTAATATATGTATCGTTATGATGGAACACAGAAACTGCGTAAACAGCGCATCATTGTATAGTTTCACTATATTATGCTAAAATGCTTACTTCCAATTAAGTCCAATTAATAAACCATGTTGTCTACAATATGACATTCAATTTAAGCTAAATTCGATAATATCTGTTATACGGAGACTTTGAAACTAAATCGAATAACATATTTTCCTAAACCGATTTCTATCGTAGTAATATTAAGAGTTAGTAAAAAATGGCAAAGCGGAATCAAATTTTTTGATATAGCTCCAAAAATGAAACCTCTAAATTCTTCTACAGCAGTCATTTAATACAAACAATTTAAGACAATTTATGAGAATGAAAAAGGATTTTTTTTTCTATTAGAGACATACAATAAATTTAAAGACTGCTTCCTAAATCCATCACAAGAATAATACTGAATGAGACAAATGTCCCATATCCAGTCAAATATCTTCTTATTTTTGACGTTTGTATTTATAACAGAATGTTGTTCAGCTGTTATTCTATTTTGAAGATGCTAACAATAATAAAAAACTTTACAAGATGAAGTATGCAGATAGATATACTATGTAATCGGGTTGTAATTAAAAATATTTTAATTTTAATAACAATACGTCAATAATGGTTCTGTTCCACCAAATATACAATGATCACCACGTCTAATAGTAATTGTTATAATTGTTTATTCATTTTGCATACTTTTGAGTAGTTCCAAAGAATTACGGCATTTCTACGAATTATTTTATGTCAAAAAACATTCGTAGTGAAGTTGTGATCTTACTAAATCCATCTTCTATCGACCCTAACGAAGGCTGCCCGATGTGGTAGTTAAAATAAAGAGGGCTTACACCGACATTTTCATTCTTAAATCAGCGCAGAGATTACAAGTTGAATATTTTATAGCCGCTCATTTCACTTTATCTTAATTTATTTTATATTCTATAAACTTCTATTCGATCTCACCCTTTCTAGCAAAGTTAGTTTTGAATTTAAGCGATTTGACTACTTATTTACTATACTTATAAGATACAACTTCCATTCATCAATGTAGGACTGTTTTTATTTTAGTTCACATTGACAATTTTCATGACAGAAAAGATTCATTATTTAAGTAAAGACGTTTAAGATTAAGCAGTTACTGTAAAACGAACTTAAACTAACCCGAATTGAATAAATGTCGACAATAGTTTAAATCTTGACTGAGACCAGTTAATAAGTTTTTATAGCTCTGTTTGATCAGAGACGATAATATAAAGTGTCGATCGATTTTGACGATGTTATTAAGAAAATTGAGTCACGCTTTTAAAGAACCTGCGGAAAGTGACTCTTATAATTGCACTAAGCTCGTTGTTTGAACTTCATTTCATTTTTAAAATACCACACTGTTATGTACTATTTATATTATCGTTGCCACTAATTTAGTTTGCAGTTAAGAGAATTAAATAAAATAATAACATTATATAATGTACATTTACATTTTGTTATCCTAAAACTATAAATAAATTTCTAAGCAACCTTCAGAAATGCGAGTTTTTGAAATGAGCTTTAAAGAATTCTATTTAAAATTAACTTGTTACATTTAGGTTTTCTATAAACAAAATAAAATTTTTGTTTAAAACCTGTACTCAATTTTAAACAATTTTGTTTTTAAAACAAATCAAAGATTTATTTTAAATGAGAAGTGAATCCAATAAAACATCTGTTATATCTCAAGGATGATCTAGACTTTACAAAGAAAAATAAGGAAGTAAAACGTAAGAGGAGTTATAAAATGTTCATAACAAAAATAGAAAACTTAAAGATTAAGACGCTGCTACTAACAGGAACGAAACGTGAAATACATTATAGTATTATCAGATTCAACAACGTCAACTTTTATGTGCTGTAATGCTTAAGTGAATTAATGATATTATGTATTTTTTTTATATTTTCAATTTCTTTACCTTAATAATAGGCCGGAAATTTCTGAATCCTTACAAATAAGACCTCCTTACAAATAAGAATTCTGGTTTCAAAGAATCCATACAATTGAGTTTGAAGGACTGCGTATACGTACTCGTATACTAAACGTATAAGGTTATTGTGGATATGTCAATGATTTCATTCTTTTGAATATTCTTTGTAATATTCCCACAATGGTTGTACTAAAAGATACCTTATTTTTTATTAAAAGTACTAAAATTTATTTAATATTTTTTATATAAAAATAAATATATCAACTTTTTAGTCGAAAACGGATGATTTGAAGCAATTAATTGTAACCTACATTTATTTTTTTTAAACCAACGACTTTATTTTAAGTACACGCTCCGACAAGACTTGGGATGAGGATACCTACTTTTTCAATATTCATTACTTTATTATAGTTTTGAGTATAATGTCCTACCTTTAACGTTAGAACTATTAAAGACAACTATAACTTTACATTGGTAAACGGTTAAGTTCATAATTAGTAAATAAAGTGTTTATAGTATCTAAAGTAATATATTTTAAACTATAAAGGCGGTTGATAACGTACCTTATATCTTATTTTTCAGTTTTCGTACAAAAGTAAATTTAGACGAGCCAAAGTTATTGAGATTGTTTATTATTTTGAGGACGACGAAGTCATTGCCCAACACAGTTAATTATTTAATTGTCCGGAACTTTACTTAATTAAATACTTCTTCTAATAACAAGAGACACTGTTAAAATTTACAGTAATTTAAAACGCAAGTACTGCAATGTTACCAAATTTAATAAATATACTCAATATAAATTGGTTGAAGGTGTTAAAAATACTATTATGAAATATTTTTTTTTTTGTTTACACATATTTTGTATGACTTCAAGATAATTATAGTTGGAGAAAGGAAAACTAATTAAAAGTGTTTTGATATAAAGATCTTATCGGTCTAAACTAAACCGAAGTCAAGAGGCGCGGAATATCTCGATATATTTTATGTTTACTAAATGGGATTATTCTCTAAGGTTAATGTTGCTTACAGATGTTATATATCTATGTTTTGTTATTATTTTATTACAAATATATTAGCAGAAGTAACCCACTTCATACGATTCGCAGTATATTTTATGTATAGGCGTTTATATACTATATACTAGTTAGAAGGCTCGTATTGTGATGTTTTATTGTCTGTATTCTTTCCCAGATATACAGATACAACATCTTACTATATAATACTTATTACTCAGTAAGCTAAAATGAAAAACTGTAATCTAAGGATCTTGGATCATAATTTGTAGGTATATATGTACTGAGTATTTTGGTGAGATAAATGATTCGTTGAATGTTATTAGAGCTTTATAAAAAAAAAATAATAACAAAATTATACATTATTAAATGAAAATTAGCAAATTATTTCTTGAACCTTATTTGTGTTTCCATACAAGCAAAATTAATTTTTTCAACGCGTATCGCGATACTAAAATTATTATCTAAAAAGTTTATTAATAGATAACTTTCACTCCTTTTTTCTCCTCTCTGTCCTCCAGTTTTACGTTGAAGTCAAAGTATTCGCTCACTCAGTGAATAATGCAAATTGATTGCGTCTAGTAAAAATAAATTTTATATATTAGGTAATCTTGTCGTTTAATAATACATATCTAACTGATTATCAAGTCCCAACAAGTATAACGATCAAAGTTGAACGAGACCGCTAATTTTCATAGTGAGTTCCATTTCCCGCCTCGTTAAGGTACAAGCTTCATGTTTTATGCTTGTTGGTTAGTAACTTATTTAAATTTGTGCCTGTTTTATCATATTTAAGAAGATTTAAGATTTGTTTTAAATTCAAATTTCGTTATTTTGTAATGGTGCGAACATCTTAACTTCCTTTAGTTTAATAGTTTATTTCTATGTGAACTTTGATTGTTTTATTGTAACGTTTTTGTTTTAAATTTATCTGATTATTCTACCCAACTTTGGGTTATGTGGAAAGTCTTATTAAGTCATTAAGTTATGTTATCATGTTATCATAATAATGTCTCATTAAGGCATAAAAAGTGACTTTATCATCTACATTTATATTTTGAAGGTATTATGTTCGAGTACTCCAGACTTTACAGACCGCTAAATTAATAATTATTTTAGTTTTGATCTTTTTACCGTTTCTTAGTATATTCAGTAAAAAGTACTGATTTTTACCGTAAAGAAATATCCCAACCTCACATAAAAATACAAAAATAAATAAGTTTAGTACCAATGTTGTAAAACATTATGTTAAATCGTGGAATCCGACCAGATGAAGTTGAATTTAGTTTATTATAAGGAATATTAAGATATTTTATTAAAATGAAACCGAAAAAGTAAATTATTGGATAAGAAAAATAATATCAGCGTTATTACATGAATCATTGATGATTTTTTTTTTTCTTACCCCTCACTCCCCCTGGTAGCACTTGGAGAGATTTTATATTAATATATTAAGTAAATAAAAATTAAATAAGAATTCTTAAATTTTAAAATTGTTACGTATAAATTTCACATCTGTAGTATTTTAAATACTTAGTCACACATTCAAATTATTATGATGTTTGCCTGTGATTAGGTTCATTAATTACCTGTTGACAGGAAATTCACAAGACTTTAATAGTCTATGACATTTCGTATGATCATAGAAATTAGGTGTTGCCGGCTTGAGGATGCTTTGGATTCTTCTAAATATAATACTATTTTATTATTTAGATATTTTAATTATTTAATTAATTATATAAATTGATAGCATAGTGCTGTGTATTATTTAAAATTAACTGTCATTCGTATCAGATGTTTAGATGCAGGCTACGTCTTATATTTAGATTATATTAAAATATTGTGATTTAATAATGGTTCTTTGTTTCCAAAGACATTCAGTTTAAAAGTTAAAATTATAAAACAAATTTATGTTGCCGTTCTGCGTGGGGTATCATTAATCATATTTATTGGATATAATTCAACGTCACGACCTTTCTATCGAAAGCACTTCCGGTATTTTTTTTATTAGCCTCCGGTGAGTGTGGTTGAGATTAGTGTTCTTAATAACACTTGGAAGGTGTTAATCCTTTTAATCATACATGTTGTGTTATTACAGTTTGATTAAATATTATGGAATAACCATAATTCTTATTGCCCGCAGTTCCTGGTCCGTTTAAGTTATCATTTAAGTTTAAGTGTTAATAAATTGGAAGTTGGAGTATTAAACATTATATTGGATATTTGATTTAAAACGACCCACTGGTTAAATACACTAAAATGTAAAGGTCTCCCCGCCGCGCTGTCACTTCATATACGAGTACCGTAACGCTTCTATAAATCATAAATTTATCAGTCTTATAAAATTCTCTAACCCGGAGTGGTGTTAGTTATCCCACTTATAAAATTACAATTTATATGTGAATCAAATCTAATATTTTTCTAATTGTCTTTACATATATTTGATGCTACATGTCAACCTCCAATATTTTACATATTTGAATTTGAAATTTGAAAGACTGTTTATATATTATTTTCAGGTTCAATTTATCTTAAATGTTTGACCTTTAGCTCAGCTTGCGTAGGCGCGTGCGGGGGCGATATTAATGCCAAATTCTTCATTCCAATTATAATGGAAGCTATAAAAATAGTAAATATTGTTTATTTTAAAACAAATTGAGTATTAAATAACAGAAGAATAATGATTTTTTCTGCTTTTTATGAAAACAAATTCTTTTGATTTTAATGAATATAAATCACCTGCCAATCTTTCCCCCGTCAGTTTGACTTCTGATTCAATATCCTGGAAGCATTGGATCCAAAAGTGATAATCTTTAGAGAGTAATTTATGTTCGAGATAAACATTAGAGCGATTCGAATACTTTGACATTCGATTGAATAGTGACTTCATTTAGCCTTCCTTCGGGACCCTTGAATGACACTTCTTGGACAGCACGGCTTTCCGATTTCTCTTTATTCACTACTTTCGTAATCGTTTCTTTATTAAATGTATATACATTCGAAATATAAAATCGGAGCTCGAATAAATATTATAATAGTTAGATTTTTTCAGCTGTCGAAGTGCCATTTACTTTTAATGATGTCGTTATTCGCATAAACATTTTCTGTTCACTTGAAATTTTCTATAATATAGAGTAAGATACCAAAGATGTTTCATCTGCATCATAAGGCAGTGATATTGCATCACCTACTCACTGCTAAATGTATATTTTACACATATCTTATATTTAGAGATAATATTGGTGAAATCTATACTTAATGTTTATTGGACATATATCTCATACTCAAAACGCATTAAAAATAATTGTAAAACTTACGTCATAGTAACTTTCAATTCCTTGATTGAATTAATCTGGAAGCTTATCTAAATTAAATCAATAGTCTTTACTGGAATCATGTTCATGAATAATATCCATATTTATAATGTAAATTTTTTAACTAAGAAAAATATATTGACCGGACGCCAAGATATCGAAATTAACCCATATATGTTATTTATATTTGCTATTATAATGAAAATTTATGCAATGTTTTACGAACGTCCTATGAAAGTGGTCCACGGTAAGGCTTTAGGAATAATAAAGATCAGTTACTAATTATAATTAGTAAAACAACTTTGCAACTATAAATAGCAATTAAAAATATAATCTTCGTTTGTAATTTGAGTATTTTTATCCTTAAAAATAAGACTTTTAAAGATAAGAGCAACAATAGTTTTATGATTTTGGTATTTCAGTTAGTTTTTAAGGTGATTCTATTAGAAGGAATAGACATAGAATACACATGGGTCAGTGCTTTAAAATATTTGCTACAAAAATTATATACCTTATGTATATATTTGGATATATTTTTGTTCTAGTACAATGTAGTGCACCTTTCCCTCCTTCGTGGCTCCTACGCCGTCCTGTCAAGTGGAACATCCACTGGTGCTGATAGAGGATGGCTAGTGCCAGTCTTAGCTGTGGTGGAGTTGAGCTGTGCGAACTAATGCCGTGAACGAGACAACGCATCCTGGAAGAATTTTCTGGAAACAAAAAAGATTAGTACTTGAAGGTAAACGGCATCTATATTATTTTGTAATTCATACTTTCAATATTTGGAAAGAATAATATCTTGATTATTTTATAACGCGCTAGTTTTTATCTCATAGCATTACTATATAAAAGCTTTGTTTTTAAAACTAAACGTATTTGACCTCTTTAAGTTTTAGCACGAAGTGTTAACTTTGCTGTTGAAAACACGTAGTTTTAATAAAAAATTCTTGTTTATTTGCATTGACCTTTATTTCAAGTATGTTATTAAAAAATATTTTTATTCGCACATTATACACACATACTTATAGCTATATTGTACAGCTCAGTGTTTTACATATCAAGGAATATTAATATATTTCATTCCTTTCAAATTAAAAGATGTCATTTGTTTATATTTATAGATTAGGTACCTTTAATATTTTAAACGCAAAAGAAAAATAATAAAATCTGAAGTCTTCCAAAGTTATTTTCGACCAAGCTTTAAACTTTGATGATGAATGTTAATATCTAAATATCATTTTCATTTAAATGCTGAAATTAATTTGTTTTGTCTAATATTTATAAAGCAAATGTTGCTTTAAATGCTATTTTGCTAGAAAATGACAAAATTCAAAATTCAAAATATCTTTATTCAAGTAGGCATTTACACGCGCTTTTGAATCGTCAATTATTACAATTAAAAAAAGGTCAGTGTTGTTAGTCTGTAAGTAAGCTACCACCGGCTCCAAATGCTGCTCTGTTGAGAAGAGCCGGCCAGAAACTCAACAGTTGCTCTTTTTAAAAGAAATATAACAATCTTACATGATGTACGTTATAATATAAATCCTGCAAATTAATCCACAACTTAAGTTCCACATATTTCAATCCACTAAAAACTCTTGAACATTATAATAAGATTTATTTAATAATAAACTTTTGATTTTAGATTTAAAACTCAGAAAAGGAAGGTCTAAGACATCTCGTGGAACTTTATTATATATGCGTATTCTCAAACCCATGACAAATTTTTATTTATCTTCCTTATCATGAATATTTTTGCACCTGGTAAAGATGTTTGTCAAAAGAAGGGTTCAAAATCCACCCACCGTTAGGTCCAAAGGGTTTGTGATTTTGATGACTCTCAAAGATAATATTATGACTTACTTTTTGGTGACTCAAAAGGCAATTAATATCCAACTTGATTTAATATACCGCTTCTCTGTTATCAGTTATCATAGCAAACCACTTTTACTAGTCATATACTATAAATGACTACAAGTTTTGTTTATATTTGTATACATACTTATGGATGTCAGTATCACTTTTATAATTCATGAAAAGAAGAATGAGTATAAAACTGAAATTGTATTTTTCATTGGTTTTTAAAATGAAATATTTAATTCAATATTTTCAATTCAATATTTAATTTTTAAAATGGAACCTGTTATAAAATAAACATACAATAACAAACAGGGGTCAAAAGGGGATGTTTTCTTCGGGTAACCCCATTTACTTGTATTGTCACCGGAGCCGAACATGTGTTCTAATTTTCATCGAAATTCATTGAGTCTGAGTATTAAAATTTCGCGTTACAAGATTTGATCCGATACATGTCAAGTTAAATAAAAGCATTTAAAAATATATATAATTGAAGGAAATGTGTTTTAAATTTTTATCCATATTTTTTATTATTTCTTGGCTCTTTCTGTTGATGAATTTTTATTTCTTTATTTATTAAAAAAAAAAAAAATGTTGTCAGGTTTAAGAGAACCCTTTTGAGATTGAAATAAACAGCTATTGAAATTATTTATTTCTAACAGCTGCTAACGTTAATGACAACGCACTTCACGGCCTGCGATTTGCTGCGGATTACGAATGTGCAGTGAACATTAACTGCACTATTATTCTGTATAAGTTGCATTTATATATATATTATAATATATTTATATAACACAAAGTAATTATATGAGCTGTTATATATATATATATATATATATATATATATATATATATATATATATATAAAAATAAAATATATTACATTGAATTACTAAATCCTGTATTAAATTTTAATTCCAATGAAGTAATATTATAATTCTCAATATTTAGTAACTTCAAATGTCTTAAGAGCTATATTAATTACAACTTGAGTTAAACACGTCGAGTGTTAAGTGTTTTTGTTAATTGGCAAAGTTCGTAATGATCTAAATACGACGTCGAGTTCGCGTCTGATATATTGATAAGTAAATATTTAATATTTAAACAACTAATATATTCTTAGAAATCAATTATAAAGTTTTGAGTTTGTATTACACTAATCTGCTTAAATTTGTATATGAGTATGGAATAATTAAAAAAAAAACCATTGAATGTTGAATATAGTTCAAGTAGTTGTTTTAAATATCGACTGAATTGTTCTTAAATAAAGATTATTTGACAGAACTGTACAGCGTCACAAGAGAACAAGATGAAGAAAGTCTGAAACAAATGAAAGCTTCGTGGGATAACCACCTGACTAATTTCACGGAATGTCTTAACAAAATTCTACCTTTATGGAGAAATGCTTCTAAAGAAAGGTGTATGTTTATTAACACCACTAGTTAAGTAACGGAATTAGAAATTTGTAATATTATGATCTGTTAATTATTTTTTTTTTTACCTACATGTTTGCATGGTAACACAGAGTGACTGTTGATTATTTGAGTAACAATATTTATTATAATGAGTGAATGTGATGATTCATCAATTAGTTTTATTTTAGAGATAGATTCTCAAAACGATGCTTTAATTTCAATTATTCAATAGTCAAAAGTATGATTGAAAAATCTTAACCTATCATAAAAGGTCTTCTCATACATCAACATTGTTATTTGCTTTAATCGCCTTCTCTTCACAATAAAGTATTTGGTAAAAGAATATTGGGATTAATTACACGAATACTAAGGAGCGATGCTAACGGCCCGTGAGATTTGTACAACTTAATACATATTCCTATATCCTACATCGTATAAATAAAAATTCAATGTTTGTTTTGGCATTCGAAATAAGCCTTTCCTTAATGTCATGTAATTATTTGTACATTATCAAAACCCAAAAATGCATAAAAATTAATAATTCAGACTATTTTTAAATAATTTTTATAAAATACACCTGGGTCTTGTATGTAATTTTTTAAGAAAACAAACTTGACTGTTGGAACTCACGCTATCAAATGTTAAATCTCACAAAATATATTCTGTAATGTTCGCTAATTCAAATAAATAGATATAAGAAATATTTTAAACATGTTTGTTATGATCCCTGTCCTGGAACAATTTCGGTAAAAAATACATTATAATCAAAAGTAGAAGGGAAATTAAGGAATTACTTAATAAATGTCACTTTTCAGCCAACAATTGGAGTTTGGTAAAGACATCAATGAATATAAAATAACGGCTGCTTTACTTAATAATAATACGTTTTGAAACAAGCTCCGTGATATTCGAGTAATTATACAAAAAACGCCTAAGTTGTTATTCTTTTACGATAACTTCTCAAATACTTATTTCATTTTTTTATCAACTATTTATGAAGCAGTACTGGATTCCGGTCATTGTTATTGCTTAAATCATACCTTGGACCGCACTGGTCAAACCAGAATCGCTCCACAACTAGTCACTACTTGTAAGAATTACCTCAATAAGTATACAATATGCAAAAATGTTGAATTTTTCCAAATTATTATAACATATTAATATACTTTTTTTAAAATATTCTTTTACATTATACGTCTTAATGAGAAATATTTCTAACTGAAAAATTATGGAGAGTTGGTGTGAATTAAGAGCATAATTTTTCCTCTACTAACTAATACCATACTGTAAGCTATACCTACTAATAAAATAGCTTGTTGGAATATAAAAAAACTTTCTTGTAACGACGGCAAAGTTAATAGTTATACCCGCGACGGGGAGGGGGGGGGGGGGTTGGGGTTTCAGGCCTAAGGGACACCAGGGTTTCATTACACACGGGTGCCACGCGAGCTAGAGTCGCCCCTGCCAATGTACTTCGTCTAGTAAAAAATACAGCTATCATTTTCTTCTTCACTGAACACTATTTACGGACATACGTTTGCGTTTCCTCATTCTCGAACAAACATATTTTGTTTTAATTTTCATGACGGTACATCAAAAGAGTAAAGCCAGGTTTCATCGCCTTAACGTCATGGTCATTGCTATAACGCGAAGTCCTATTTTCGTAAATCTTTCCGTCTGTAGGAAATATAACGGTTTGTCTTAATCAATGACACGATTTTCCTTACTTTGTCCAGAGTAGTTATTTTTACAGGACGACCTCATCTTGGAGCATCACTAACATTGAAGTAATTGCGTTCAAATTCACAATACCACCGGTAAACAATTGCGCGATGAGGACACTTTTGGAGTACAATTTTCATTTCCTTAAATGATTTATCTATAGGTAGGCCACATATAGAATTGTAGCGAATAGCGAATGCGTAACTCGTCTCTCGACCTCTCAGTCGTTTTGCCACTCTTCAAAAACGTATAACTTTGTAATCATTGCATTATACAACGATTTATTATTTGGCTACCTACTAGTTATGAATTGTTATTTTTAATGCTTACTTTGGAGGACTCGCAAGAGCTTTTCTACCTTGGAGGCATACACTCCGTGTGTATGTTTTTTTGAAGGTACTCACGCCAAACGGTGCGTATGACTTTGCATTACATGGATACTGAAAACAAATATTGTATTATTTAATCACCGTTATATTTTAATATTACATTAGATTTTATATCTTAGATTACCACAATTATCAGTACGGAATGACAGTAACGATTGTCGAATTTAAAGAAATTTTTCACTCAACTATGTTATATTATGTAAAATACAAAAGAGTCGGTGAACTGTGGTAAATTGTATATATTAAAATAATTAAAAGCGAATATACTAGTGAAATACAATTTATTGGTAACTAAAAGAATTTTACAGAAATGTATTTAATGAGGGTACACATATTGATTGCAACACAAAACTCTATTTTTTGGATGCTAGTCTAATTACAAATTCTTATAATTAGAGCAGCATTCAAACATTCGTTCAAACGCCGTTCATTCGATTTGATAGAAAATATATCTTACATATCATAACATAGTGGATTTTTATATGACAAAAGAATTCACATGTATCTTATCATCTTCAATTGCTTCGTAAATGTAGTAAAGCGTCTTAAAGCATTTGAGAAAAATCTTGCGGAAGTGTAATTTCGGGCTGCAGCAAAAGTTAAAAATAATAACAGCGTTCAAAATAATCACTTGTTTATTTAAATATATCTGCAAACATATATATTGAATGAAAATTAGAGACAACTTATTAAAAAGATTATGAAATTTAGCGGTACAGTACGCATTGGAGCGCTCGCTTAGGAATTATTTGTCATGACCATATCTGTTTACGAACTTTTGGTTCTACTTCGAATTTTATTAACTTCACTTGTAACGAAGCATTTTTTTCTTGTAACTATGCCTATGAATATTTTTATTTATATTTGTGATTTAAGTCAAATTTAAAAGTAGCGTTTACAGTTAAAGATAATTTAATTTATTTGGTAACATAAAGACACCAACTTCGCACACAAAAAAAACAATGTTGGTAATGCTAAACATAACTGGAGTCTCCTCGTTTCGAAATTGACTGTTTGCCGACACAGTTATAGACAAATATGTTTACCTAAACCTCTTTGACTAAGTTAGTAACTTAAATGAACGTTCTCCTAATACTTAACAAATGTTCAATATCATATCACCCCATATTTTATCCAGCTGGGATTCGACTAACATTAATCATGCTTACGTGCACCTGCTGCTATAATTCATGTTGCTCACCTTTTTAAAATACGATATTGAAAACGAGATTTGCTTTAAATACCAATTAAAATATCACGTATTTAATTTTTAATGAAAGAAGAATTAAATAAAATACTTTAAGACGAACCCAAGTCAATTTCTTTACAAAAAAAAATATGGAATATTGACTGTATATGACGCATTTACAATTAAACTTTGAATACTACATGTTAAATAATGCATTTTAAATACAATGACTTTGTTCATATATTTATACGTATTTTGATTTTAATATAACAATTTGCAAAAGTTATATTTCAAAAGATCTGAATGGTTGTTATAACCCACATTGTATTTAACCGGTGAGCTTGTAGCATTGAAGTTAGAATTATTAAGTGCCTATGTCCTTTTTACGTCTCTTTTTCATATTTTCATTGGTTTCGCCTATACAAACATTAAAAACAAGGTATATTTTTATAAGGACGGGAAAAATACCAAAAAATCAGTCCTTTATGAAAAAAATATGTGACAAAATGATTAGAGATTCGAAATACAAAGGTAAAATTATATTTACTGTCTGCTGAAAATATTTGTTAATTTTATAGGAGTATTTAAACTGAAATAACAAAATAAAAAAAGGAACAGAAACTTTTAAATATCGCACTTCAATAACATGATTATTTAACAAATTATTGTTATCAACAAACTGGGTTAATGTTAAACAGTTAAACTTGAAATAGTTTTCGTCATTATTATCTTTATTGTCAAGTATCTGGTAACGTTTTTTAATACATTGTGATAATTATAGTATTGCATTGATACATCAACTTTCTATAAAATAAAATTTCTTATTTCCTATTTTGAAATGTTATAGTAATCCATCTAACCTTAATTTACTTTTAGACATTTTGAAAAGTCTTGACCGTGCTTAAGAATAAATATAGCCAGTGGAGTCAAGGATTCACTTCATCCTCCAAATGTCCAATGTCAAATCCATAAATCCTTGTTAGTATAAAGTATATGGTCAAGGGTTATCAGACATTCGTTTAGAATTAATAAATAAAAATGAGTACGTTTCACATTATAATAAATATAGTGTCCTTGTTCCCAAGTGTTAGATTGATTTAATGACTGAGATTTGCTTGTGGGATTCTATACAATAACTTTTATTTATAAAATACATTACTGGGATAAAAAAAGAAATGGGTATACAAACTAGTAGTTTTTAAGTAGCAGCGGTGATAATAAAGGAATCTAATCTTATACAGGGCTGCAAAACATGTAACGAGAAACATGTAAGTTTTAGGCATAAATGTGGATGATTATATGATGCAAGTCTTCACCGAGGTCAGGTCTGCTAGAGGAATATGGATGAATTGAAGATATACACCGAAACAAAATAATTGGTGCAAAGGTATTTAATGTATTATTTGAAATTATGGTAATAACTCATTTTTTCTCAGACGACGACGATGGGATTGTTTGTGTAATAATTGTGGTGTGAACCGATCACCGGAACTATGCGACATTGCAAAACAGTAGATAAGTACTGTTAATATAATATAATGAATTATTTGACACACATAACATATGGTTTTATATTCCTTTGAACGTGTGGTGTGTTTTAATCGCTCCTAAATTTAATAATATTTTGTTATTATAAAGAATTTGAACTTGGGTTATTCTGTGAGCTCTACAAACCACAAAAAAATATATAATGTGTGTGTGTTAGTTGTGTTATGGCGGCCGTCTATTTAAAAAAATCCAAAAAAATATTTGTTACTTTTTTATAAATACCTATTATAGAAACAGTTTTTTTCGTAAAATATAATTTTGATAATGTAGATAATATTTTTTACATAGAACTAAATAATCTTTAATAAAATAATGTAATCAATTAAACTTAGTTTAACATACATATCTCTTTCTTTTGGGCAAAAAAGTATATGTAAAATTAATCCCTACTTCGGAGCAAAGTGTATAGCAAATGAGATAATCATCACTTAGCGACGAGTGAGGTCTTTATGGTTATTGGAATTTACTAGAAATTATTTGACTTTAATAAACCTTTGGAAATTAGATGTATTAATTTGGGATATTTTTAATTATGAAATATATAAAGTGAAGAATAATCAAAACATTTTTGAACAACGACTTTCATTTCAAACAAATTACTTAATAAGAAATAAGATTTACTACTTATTTATATTGTTTGAATGCGATTCTGGTGTTTTAACGTAAAACAATCCATTTGGCTGAACAGTTAACTCAACAAAAGTCTTTAATAACGAACAACGTTTTACCGAGAGAGCTTTTAAAGTACCAGCAATAAAATGTTAACACTATTAACGGAACATGTAATTATTTTTACTTTTAATAATATGAGCTAATTATAACTACAATATTTACGATCACTAAATATTCATAAACATGTATTTTGTTATCCCAAATATTCTATTATTTGAATATCTTACAATTTTGCTATTTAATACAATAACCGACGATTAGAAAAATATCGCTGTTTTAAAATAAATAATGTATGTATGTCATTACGTAAATTATGTAAAGCTCGTTTATGTCTGATTCGATTTCATATTCTTATTATTTTAATAAGTCGAAATATATCTGAAAAACATAAAAGCAAAAATGACTCATTATTCCATTTCAGAAACCACCAGGTCTACCTACCGTACCGGTAACGGTAACGGTAGATAGACCTATAGATAGACGGACGGACGGACAAATAGATGGATAGACGTATACTGATAGTTATTTTCAACTTACTAAGGTACGATATAAAAATAAGATGAAATAATTGCTTAAATGAAATATAAAAATTAAAAAAGTAGTTAGAAAGGCTAGTCAATTTAAAACTTGCATAAAAAATAATTGCTTACGTCGTGCATTTGATTGAAACTAATGAATGGTTATAAAATGACTATAAAGATGTAGGTGTGGGACAACAGAATTATAGCAATAAATAATATTACTAAACTTCATGAGATAAGTTTCTCCAAATGATATATAAAATCACACTAATGGAATAAACTACTTATTAGCTCTAATGACTGACTGTTAGGTTAGATAGTAGAATAGACGTTATGTCAACGAATTACAGTAATTAAGCAGCACAAAAGGAACAGTAGAGAGAAGGTACAGAAGGAAGGAAGGAAGGAAAGAAGGAAGAAGAAGAACAGAGCGTAAACGTTATCTTCAGTGAGCTGTAGAGAAAAGAAGGCTTGATTGCTATAACGTAGAACAAAAATCACTTTTATATCTGTACCATACTTGCCTGTACGTCATCACACACATCATATATGTAGCGTAATTGTATACTTATACATAATATTAATATTAATACCGTTGCTAAGATTATATTCAAAACTGCTAGTTTCCTAATAATCTGCTCAATTGCTTGAAGTTTGCTGACGTTGTTGTTAATTCTGATTAAAACCTAATCTTGAGGTTAATCCTTTATGTGTTTTGAAATGTTTAACAAGCAATTGCTATGTTCGTATTAAACTTTGTTATATATTATATCATATATTAGCTAATCCAAAATAACTTGATTTTATAACAATATATAAAGCTTCGACATATTTAAACCTTTTTTTAAATTAAAAACAAAATTAAATTATATTTTACATTTCATTTACAGAAATAAAAATAATATTACAAAAGAAAATGTAATGGCCATTGCAATTATTTCGTTTTTATCCCAAGAGTATTCTCAGTATTAAACGTTGTAAAGTAATGAAGGAGAGTCGTAGCTTAGAAGTCGAAGAAGACGACACTTCGCTGTTTCTTTGAAACATTCTTCGTAATTAAGTTAAATAGTTCAAACGTAAGGATATAATAATTGGGTGTTAGTTTTTAATAAATTATCATCATTATGTTATAAGGAAGATATTGCACGAGTACATTTTAACGTAGCACGCATATTTGTAAATATCGAAACAAAAATCCTTTTAAAATAAAAACGATTGACAAACATAGAAATCACATAATATTTGTTTTCAAAATTGATTGTATTTTTTTTATATATAAAACATTATTTTCCTTATTTACTATTAATTATGCCTGGAAAAGATCACAATGCCACATTGTGCAACTGTCTTCTTTTATTGACGTAGATAAACAAAAGTTTAGAATTTGTTAAATACAACAATATCAAACGGGTAAGAAAAATAACAAATAAATGTTTTAAAATGTGGTATTTTCTATTTCCACAAATATTTATTGTAAATGCTCATTCACAAAATGTTTAATTTATTTCTAGTATTTCAAATTATTGCAAGCACTATTCAAGCTGTATGTATTTGAATCGAAACCAGTGTCATCGCCTTAATACGCCAAATATAATGTTCTACGGTTCGTATTGTTGAAAGTGAGAATAATCTTATTAATCTACTTATTCTGGTGAGAAGTCGCAGTTTCTATAATATCAATATAAACCAATACTAATCGAGTTTGGATTAAGAATATATATATATATATATATATATCTTATTATAAGAATATATATATATATATATTTATAGAAGATAATCGTTTAGCACATCTTAGAGAGTGTTCATTAAAAACTACTCATTCAAGTGATTTTGTATATTTCCTGATGATGCAAGAGAGCGTAGGTTTCGATATTTAATTACTAGTTCAACTTTTTAAAAAGTAAACCGAGATTTTTTTTTATATAAACGGAATACAATATTCTAAATAGAAACAATTTTTATCCTTTAGCCATATGCTAATTGCTTTAAATGCTATCTGCAAAAGATAAGAAAACTTTAGAAATACAAAGGATTTAGACGTTCAACCCATTCGTTTCATCTCGTCCTTGACACTTGCTCAGTGTTTATTTAATATTTACTGATCTCTCTTCGACTATATTATGATGTAATTGCTGAAATATCACTCCATTTATATTTAAGAATCTTGGAATATAATTTATTATTGTCATAATTGAAAATTGAAAAAATACCAGTGTTTCATACAAACTCTCAATCTTTAGAGGTACTATCCTAAAAATTAAATCTACCTTTCAAATTTCGACATCCCAGTCAGTAGTCACATTTTGGTCGGTGCAAGTCAACCAATACATATATATTTGACTATTTTATATTATACCACGTTGCAACATGAAGGAAACATAACAATATCCTACTTAATATATTACTTAATTTAACTACATAAAAGAATCACTGCGTTATAAATACAATTAAATAATATTATATATTGTATTAAGACTTTCATGATTAGGTTTTAATAGTTTTTCATGATTTTTTTCTTTTATACGGAAATATAAAAGAATAAAAAAACAATTTTAACGATGTATTTTTATTTTGTTACATTGGTAGAGAATTTACAATGTGTGTCGAATTGTATATTTGACATTGACAGATACTAATAAATAAATCTTTTAATTTATTTGTATATTTGTCAAACAAGGAAATGTATATGATGATATATGCAATTGTTTTATCGGTAGTTTATGGTAAGTTTATATTGTCGGTAAGAGAAGCTTTTTTTATTAAATATTAATTTTATTAAATATAGAAAGATGTAGAACGGACGTTGTATTTTCTTTTATGTGTTGTAAAAAATAAAAACAAGTGCAATAACCGAAGCTCGACGTGAATATCTGCGAGAATCCTCAATAGTGTAGACTGTTCTATTTATAAATGAAATGTATTTCTAATAAATTATATATCGAATTAGCTTAGTTTTTTTATTATTGTATTAATATAATCACGATAATGATAATTTTATTGAATATAATAATGTGGGAGGTGCAGCTTGCTTTTTATTTTAATTTGTTTATAAGGTATTTTCAAACTTAATATTTTTTAAAAGGTTTTTTAAGGTAGTACTAAAGGTAATTAATAATACCAGCAAAAACAGAACCCTTGTTATATTCAGTGATTTTATAAAATAAATAAGACAAAAATTAATTTTTTTAATTCGGGCGTAGTGCAATATTTAGGTCATAATAATTATAATTTAAATTAAAATTAAAATTTCAAAAAACCAACAACAGAATTGTTTCATTGTTTTCTTATAATATTCACTGTTCACAACTTAGTGTTAACAGATCGTCTTTAACTTCAGCATAATTGCATGAATTTTTAAGCGATTGTTTTCGCCTGCAAATGCTAAATCGGTACAAGGTCGTGCCCCTCACAATAATATTATTTTATTACAAATGCAGCATTAGTTTTCTCAAAATTAAGTTTAAAATATTATTTGGATGATTTATAATTTTAAAATAACGAATCTCTACATTTATAATATTTGCAAAACTTATTTAATATTTTTTTAACTATAAAACAAATCTGTTCCGGGGGGATTTTCAGACAAAAAAATAATGGACACAAGTATTCGTAGACCAGAAAAAATAATCTTTGGATTCTATGGACTCTCTTTCCTCGAAAATAATCAAAACCAATCTTTGGTTAAATACTTCTTGTCGTATTGGCCTGAGGCCTACCAAAAGAGTAAAAAGATGCCTTGGGATAAATTGGATGATGAAAAGAATTTACAATATGCAAAGAAAATAAAATGTAAATTATAAATAGAAACACAGACATAAAAATATGATTAATTGAAGTTTAGATGTAACATATACATTATTTTTTTACTTATGTGCCTTGTTATAAGTATTGCAGTTTAATGACACCGACGCAGCACCTAAATGTGAAACGAAGTCGACACCACCCTCGTTGCAGTGATCGGTGGGAAACGAGCTAGAAACCACTTTCACTACAGGCATTCTTGGGTCAATCGCTGCCCTGGAATCACCTTTTTAGTATTAATTAATTATTAGTTTTAATTGTAACTCATTAATATAATTTTTAAAATAAAATGATTTTATTTACAATCTTCGCTGTCACCAAAACATAAGTACCTCTCCTAAATTTTAACAATAAACTTTCTGACAATCATTGTTATTAAAATGCTAAGACTCCTTTGTCATTTAAGTTTTACTAAAACCTTTCAAATGTTTTTTCATAGTCACCCGTGTAAAGTTTTACCCTAAGGGTGTATTGGGTCTGTAAGGGTCCGACTTGAAGCGATCAAGTGAATCGGTTACCGAACTGGTCAACCCTTTATTTTCTCTCTTAAAGATGTTTAAGGCATTATTTAAATTATTTAAAGATGGATTAAGGTTAGGATTTGAAACGGAATATTTTATCACTAAGGATTCGAATAAATTATTAAGACGAAAATAATTTTTAAGTAACCCGTTACTTATTTGCGCTAAACGGCAAACAATTTTATTGAAATTCCCGACCGAAAAAATAAAAAAAATATTAGGTTATTTTTGTCACTATACAATAGTTGAGCAAACGAAATGATTTAACACGAGAAAACTTTTTATTTTACAATTTCAATCAATAAAAAATGTTTTTCATTGTATTGATAAATATTATGCATGTTTGAAACAAAATACATAATAAATTACAGAACATATTCCTTGTTTTTTTATTCACTGGTAAGCCTAAAATGTGGAGTAAAAAATCATTAATTCTATATTATGGAGTAACATGGAATAACTGTTGCAAGGTAGTTAATTATTCCCGGGCTTTCTCATCGTTAATACAGTCCTTACTTTTATAATAATAAGCTGATATCGGTTTGGGCAATTTATTATTAATACGAATTTCATTGCCCAAAATGTTTTTATTTTATTTTAGTGAAGTCTCAACGTAGACTAATATTAAGAACGGTCGTATTTTAAATTCAATATTTATAAATATGTCCGAACGTACGTTACACTAACTAATAAGTTTAACATAGCTACCTTACTTTTCTTTCTTTTAATTCAAATTTACAATATCTTTATTTAAGTAGGTATTTGAATAGTCAATTATTATTACATTAAAAAAGGTACTTGAGTCAATCCGTGAGTACCAATGACTCAGAATGCTGCTCTGCTGAAAAAGGCCGGCAAGAACAACAAATTTTTAAAACAATTGTGGCATAATTAAAAAAACAGGCTCTAAAGTACTTTAACAATAAAAGTAAATTTTAAACTACAAATAATTAATTAAAATAAAAGAAACATATTTTAAATTCTGTCCTTATCGTAATTTAAAACAAAAATGAAAAAGTTTTGCTTAGATAATTAGTAGATTAGTAAGAAGATTTTTTTTTTTCATTTTTGAATGATTAAATGTAAATTAATGATTTTTATTTAAGAACTCTGAACAAAAAGGAACTGCTTTATTTAATTCACTTAAAATGTAACACACATATTTTATAATTAAGAGATTTTTGACAGTAACATTCAAGTAAATCTTATATTAATTAATTAGTAACAACAGCAGTATCTATATTAAAATATTAGAACCTGCACATTTTTATTTAGGAATGACTGATCAACCGTGACCGTGGAAAAATTAACCCTAACAACTTTATGGGTCTGACTTGACGAAGGATCAAGTGAATCGTTCACTGTACTGATTATATTTGCCTTGAGCCCTTTTAATATATCTAAAAATGGATAAAGGTCAGGATTTGCATTTGAAAGTTAGAAAATGTTATTTTATAGAAAGTTCATATATCAGAGTAAATCTTTAACTATCACAGTGTTTAAATAAATGTTATCAGACACTTGATAAACAAGATAATAAAGACAAAAAAAAAACATTTCTAGCAATCAGCAAACGAAAAAAAAATGTTGTATGGTTGACGAGCGTTCTGTTAAACATTAATCTAGTTTGAAAATAAGATCCAAGGTATTTATTTCCAATATTAGCCAGCTTTCAAAATTATTTGTTTCTTCTTTTAAATTATATTACATTTCTTTTTATAAACTATTAGCCATAAAAACTTTCAAGATTAACATATATGTAGTGAGTGCAGAATATACATCATTTACATGCGTGTTATCAATTTGTACTAATTTTATAATATATAAGTTATCTAAAAAGTATTCGTGATAGTAAATAAATATGTTGACTGTTTCTTACAGACAAATAATTGATATATTATAATCTTCATAGGCCAGCTAATGAAAATATGAAAAACAGAAGTTTCAATGCCGTAAGTATGCCACCGAATAATTCCAACTTCAGTGCCACAAGCTTATTGTTCAAATACAATGTGGTTTACGAGTAATATTTAAAAATAACAAATATTTTTTTCATAAGTCGTTTTTGAAATTTTAATACAACACATACATAATACAACAGTTAAATATATATGTATAAATTAATTAACTAATGTACTGTATTTAATAGTTAGTATACCAAGAGTAATTATATATGCATGCGAAATCGATATTCTACACAATGTTTTTTCTAAGCAAAACTGAATTAGGTTTATCTTAAAGTATATTTTATTTACGTCCTCATTAAATAATAATAAAACCCATGATATTGTTATATTATATTGATAATATTCAAAGCAAATCTTGTTCAATACCGTATTTTGAAAAGGAGAGCAGCATGAACAATAACTGCAAGAGCACGTAAATAAAGGCTTAGGCGAATTCCAGATTGATGAAATAACCGGTGATATAATATTGAATGTCAAGTAAGCGATTAAGTATTGAAAGTACATCCATATTAGGTTATATTCATAAATGACTGGACAAAAAAAACATAAATTATACAGAGAAGTTATGGGTGAAAGGTGTTTTTTATACTGTTCTTGAATAACATGGAGTCTTTATAAACGTATGTAAAGTAGCCGTAATTTTATATTTTATCTTCATTTCTGTTTCATGAGTGTCCATGTAATTCTGAATGCTGATCCTTGCAAGATGGGAATCTCATTTTGTTAGGTCTACACCAATCTACAATTGTTGTCGGTCCAGGGACATTATAAATAGATTCTTCTAATATATTTGGTGGTACTTCACCTAAATTTATTTAATTAAGTAATTTTTGCTTTTCTAAGAAAAATACTTGAAATCTTAATTATAGTGATATCAAAGGTAAATAAATTAGTAATTAACACTATAAAATAAATAAGTGCTGAAAAAAACAAATGTGTTTATGAAACATTGAGTCTATTGTTTTGTTTGATTGTTTGGAATGTTCAAATGTATTGTAAAGGGACCATTGCTCCGCCTTATATGTACTAAACTCCCCAAAATATCGAAACTTATAAATAATATTTGGCGAACTTGATACATATAAATCACGCCATCGTTTAAATTAATAATGAATCATAATTATTATTAATTATTATTAATTAATATCTGATATTTATTTTAAGTAAACAAACCAATTTAATGAAATTAGTGCAATATTATTTAAAATTTCTTCCTCAAAGATAATAATAGTTCTAATGTTACACGTTTATTATTAATTAATAATTAATTAATTTAATAAATAATTTAATCTTACAGAGATTATAGCAGCCATTAATGTAGAAATGAACAAAATATTCTACAAAATGCCAAATGCAATAGTGAAAAGTTATATATAACTTGACAGAAATATCTATTTTTAATAAAAAACATTTAAATAGAAAATAAGTATCAGTATAAGGTCAATAAATTTAAAAAATAACTAAGTAAATTTATAATTTCAAGATTTTCTTAACTTCGTCCACGTCTTTCAGCCTGAGTGATACGTATATATATAATGTCATGTACAGAGGGCTAACGTGATCACAATTTTCACGAACCTGTCGCAGCGCTGCTTCATATTCTACTAACGAGTTTCAATATTCCTTTTCCAGATTGTAAACTGTGAAAATATTTGTAAGTAACCTTAATGAAAGATCTTTGATGATAAGTTAACGTTTCTCTTTACTAAGAATTACTATAAAAATAAACTTTTTATCAATATAATGTTTACTTTTAGTTAATGGAAGTTCAAGGGCATGGTTTGGAGGTTGTCTCCCAAATAAAATCAAGGATTTGTTTTTTAAAATAATCTATATTACCTTTGTTGTAAAAAACGAACAAATAGAGAACAAAAATATTTTTTTTTTTAACATTATATATTTTGGAAATCTATTATTCTGTAATGTATGTAATAAAAGCAATAATCATATGTTTTTGTGAAATATTCCGTGAAATCTGTCAGGAGGTCATCCCACGAAACTTTCATTTGTCTCATTGTCTCTTCGTGTTGTCTACTTCCTAAGTTACTGTGTACTTCTGTGAAATAATGAATATTTAAGAAAAAAATATTTTCAATATATTTATTAGGACTTTATTGGGTTAATATCATCCAATATTTAAAGAGAGCAGACAAATTTAAGCAAATTGGTGTAATTAGTGGGTTTTGTAATTGAACCATGTTGATTTTATTCATATTTCCTATACTATATGTATTAGAAGATATATATATTAGAGTTCATATAATTATTTTGTGTCATATAAATAAATTATACAAGTGCCATGTAAACAGGATTAAATGTTATAGTGCAATTTGTACCTCTTAATGTGCCATTAGTGTTTAGTCCGTAGTCGTAACCCGTAGCAAATCGCAGCCGGTTAAGAGTTAGCAAACCTTACCAGCTGTAACAAATAAAACATTTTAATTGCTATTTACGTACCTCTAGTAAAATATTTTCTCAAGCTTAACAACGTTTTACTTTATTTTAAATAATCATAAAATAAACAATCCATCACCACGACAGGATCTGGATCTGTGATCTTTGGGAAGCCGTCCGATTGCTCGACTAGTTAAAAAATAATGAATATAGTAGCCACCTAGCCGCATTGTATAAATAATCGTCTTTATTAGTACGTGGGCATTATCTATTAGGCTTGTATATCACAATGGTTTGCGACTACAAGGCATTTAAATATTATATTTAAAATATTCATTGAATCCATACAATATAACATTATAAATAACCCAATAGTGGGTAATGGCGTCGCGTAATGAAATGAAAGAGACATCTTAGTTAATTGGCGGTTACTCATACTAATTATACTCAACGGTACTAAGTGTTGAGACATGGATACGTGTATACACACATGCATACACACTCGTACATAGATACATAATCAAATATATTAAGTGTTTTATTAAGCTCATGCTGTATTTAAGTATCAACGTAGTAAACAAATAAGGAAATTATTTTTAAAGTTATAATTAAATAGTTTTACTTAAGAAAAACGCTAAAATTCTATGAAAAATCAGTAATTCTAACGCATAATCCGTTATGGACGTTAGAGTTGCAGAAGATGCGTCTGAACAGCGCTAATCTCACGAGATAGGTATATATTAAAAAAAAGTTTAAGGCATAAAAGAACCGTAATTTGATTTTTTTTTTCAGATTTATTATCTATATCAGCAAACAATACTATTCCATTTTTTCCCCTTATAAAGTAAGACCAATCATTTATGTTGTTTTGCCACGAACATTAGAATAATAACTTTTTAATACAAAATTACATAACCCGCTCATACCGCAGGTCGCAGCGACTACCAGTTTCAGTTCCCCGAACAGCTCCACGGAATCGATGGCTTGCCAAATTGATGAGCTGGTTGAATAGGTGCATGCGTTATCGGTTCAAGTGAATCGGCAATCCCACGCCCAGCATAAATCAAGCAGTATTTCGCGTAACCGTTTCAGCCCCAGGCATGATTGCATGAGGATTGCATTCATCCTATCAGAAGTTCCCGATTTGCTTATACCCATCTAAGTTTGGAGACCAGGCCAAGAGATGCATGAAGCCATGTGGATTCGCTTCGCTCGGTTTGTTGGCAACGTTCCGGTCGCTTGTTCATCACTGATCGTAGTTCGAAGATGCAATGTCTCGTCGACACCGATATCTACTAGTACTAGCTGTACTAGTCGATACTGCTAGCGACGTCTGTGTCTTCCCACGGTCAGCACTCATAGAACGATGACAGAAGAACAATTATCAATTCGGCGCAACAATTGGTACTAACATTAGCACGAACGATTTGAATTTTAATTTAAACATACGCCGTGACTTTTCCTGGCCATTTAGTGTCACGGTTGATACTAAGACTTTATAGATTTTTTAGCGTATTATAACTTAATTGTTGTTGCCGTAATCGACAGTTTTTAAATTGTAAAACAAGTTGTTCAACTAATATATACTCGTATATGTATATATTATACATTGGTATTGTCACTCCAAAAACCTAAAGTTTAAAATAAACAATTTAATATTTTAATTTTAAGTTTTATTAAAGTTAAAGTTTAATAAATATGCTACTAACATAAGTACAAAGTTAATCCTATGTCATAAATCGCCATGCAGAAACTGGAATATTTTTGTGAAAACTGCGAACATTTCAGCGGCAATCAGGTCATACATTAATTACTTGTAATTTATGAAGCGTGTTATATAACCCATTTATTTACGAGTACGAGATAATAATTATCATGAAATCATGGTCAATACTTTATTATTTGAACCAAAACCTAGTGTCGAAATCGCGCTGGCCTACTTGAGCCACTAGATGCTTTAATAACCATAACTTCAAGAGATACTTTAAAATGTTCTCTTCATATTTTATTTACAATATGACCTTGGTCAGTTTGTTTAAGTAATTTTGAAATCCTAACAAATCTACTTTATTCAATAGTGGACACTATTGATTTTGTAGAATTTGAATTGAGTTTGTCAGATTAAGACAATCCTGCAATTTTTTTTAATTTCATGAAACGATATTTCTTTCTAATAAGGTTGGTCGCTGTGTTTTCAAAATTTTTATTAAATGTTAATTTGTAAATAACTATATGTTGTGTGTATGGCTTAATGACATATATATATATATATATAGCACGAGACTTTGTTAACGAATGTAAATGATATTTAACACGTGTTTGTTTTTGATTAGTGTGTCTGTTCAGGACTTAGATTATAATTAATTTATTGAACATCGGCCAATAAACCATTTTCAAATACTTGTTTTGTTTTCAAACTTTATATATTATTTTTAGTATGATTTAGTCTCATGAATAAAATTGTGTTGAAGTTGTGGTAAAAGTTTTAATTGTAATAATGAATATTTCATACAAAAAACTTAATAAGATAAATCGTCGGTAAAATTAAACAAAATAATAAGCACAGAAATACTAATTAAAATAAAATACTTATGTATAAATATTTTGATACTCACTGACCTTACTCATTCTGAAATAACTATAAAGTAAAAAGCCTCATTACAACGTTGGACTTGTAGCAATAAACCAATTAGGTAGGATAAAAAATTAAATCTCTAGTCTCCATCTTGCAAGACGTAAGTCCAGTTTTAACGGAGACCATTTTATGAAGCTAAATATCAGCTCAATTAGTTCTCGCAATTACAACCAACGGAACTGTTCAAGATCTCAAGAATTATTAAGACTTTCAACTTTAATTTCGGAAAGCATTTCAAGAGTAACAATTCTTTAGAATGAAATTAATGAAACTTGAATTTTAATATTTTTAAGTTTTTTTTAATTTATTTTGTTAGGTTTTTATAAGTTTTAGCTTTTCGTTGTATAACAAAAATAATTTACTTAAATTAAATACTTATACAAAAACTTATAAAGAGATATTGGCTAAAATATAATTAATACATTTAACTTTAGGATGAAATAACACCCTAACATTTTATACCTGATTATTAGTATCGAAACATAAACTTATGCAATGGTAGTGTTTGTATCGGGACTTGGTATCAATTTTATAGACTTTTTACCGAGAATCGGCAGTAAAATATTACGATGCATCGTTGTATAAATATTTACTTCCAATTAGGCAAAAGTAAACTGTGTTGAGTACAAAATGGGATTCAAGTTTCTACTACCAATTTTGATAAAAGGGAGACTATAAATTGATCATATTACATATTTATCTAACCTGATTGCTAAAGTACAAATATTTTATTAGAAAACTGGAAAAAATGGAAACAAGTTTTTGGTATAGCTCCAAGAGTGAAACGTCTTAATTCTTCTACAGCAGTAATGTAATACACACAATTTAAAATAATTTATGATAATGAACAAGATTTTTTTATTTTACAGACATACAATAAATTTACTACTCCTATTATACTAAATGCGAAAAAATTTACTATTTCCAGTAAAGGTATCTTCTTGTTATGGGTTTTGTATTTATTTCAGAGCAGTTCTTTTATTCTATTTCAAAAATCTCGGTACTAAATACTAATAGAGTTTTTACAAAATAACGTATGCAGATAAACTATGTTAATCAGATTGTAATTAAAATATTTAAATGTTATTATTCATTAATATATAGTAATTTAAATACAATGTCTTCTGCACAAATCCTATAATAATCACTAGGACTAAGAATAAGAATAATTATGTATTCGTTTTCCATACATTCGAAGATTTTCAATTTTTATGTAAATAAATAATACTGAGATCGTTACCCTGCTAAATGTACCTTTTATCGATAATATTATGATAGTTAAAATAGAGAAGGCTCACTTCTGGATTTTTATTCTTGAATCAGGGATTTGAATTTAAATATTTTTTATATTCGCTGTTTTCACTTTATTTGCAAAGACAAATATTTGATTTATGGTATCTATATCTATTCAATCCTTCTTTGTAAAGTGAATTTTGAAATTAAGTTATGTTTCTACTTATTATTCATAAGATGCAACTTATTTTTATCTAAGTCCTTCATTAATTGTAGGAATCCCTTTACTGTAATTGAAATTGATAATGTTCATAGAAAAAGGCTTTATATTCAAATAGAGACATTGCCCTAGTAAGCAGTTATTGTAAAGCGAACTTAAACTGAGTAATGGCTGAGACTGGTTAGCAAGTTTTTATAGCTTTGTTTGTTCAAAATGATAATATAAAATAGCAATTGATTTTGACGATGTTATTAAGAAAATCGAGTCACGCTTCTAAAGAACTTGCGGAAAGTGTCTCTGCTAATTGCACTAAGCTCGTTGTATGAACTTCGTTTCGTTGTTTGTTGAATTTATAAATCCTTTAATAATAATAACCTTACAGTAAATATATTCAAATCAAAAAGTCTTCATAAATGTTGATTGTTAGGAAACAATCTTTTATCCCAAAATTGTAAATACGTTTCTTTAACCGTCTGCAAAATATACTAGTTTTTTTAACTATCCTTAAATAAATGTAGTCTAAAATTAATCTGGTATATGATGTAACTTAATACGTTCGTGTTTTTTTTTTTGAATTGGTTGTAGGTACTTATTTTATGAAAATCAATAGATACGAGTCAAAGAACTTGAGGTTAAAACGAAACTGCATTGTTGCCCAATATATAGTTCAACTTAATCTAACTTTCCAAACAGTGTCCCAAGGTTCCATTTTGTATTTCCACACGCAGAAAGTGATTATTTAGACAAGCTTCTAGATTTTTATTTTCATTTTATGGCTTTAAGATAATTTAAGTTGATGAAAGGAAAACTTATTTATTTAACGTATTTTTCGAAAGTATTTATATCCTAAAATTTCGAAAGGAATTGGGTAAATATAATTGATTTTTGAGGTTTACGAAATGTAATACAATGCACATAACATAACATATGAAGAAAAATGTTCATTCAGAATAGAAATTCGTTTTATTATAACCGAAAAAAAAATCATAAATCAGAACAACCAAGGAGGGTACCGGCTTTGAAGCTGGAGAACCCCTCCTTCCGAGCAAAATCGGGGGAATGATTCTCGGATTTTGGTTGGGGTACCGGTCGTATCTGGGGCGGGCAAGTTGTATTATTTGTAGTCCTAGTTTGTATTTTCTGAGGGCAAACGACGGCAAACAACGGCATCCCGCTCCACTCTACATGTGGACTTTTGCAACATCCGGGGGTTTCACTCTAACCTAAATGCCATCCACTACCACCTTAAAACGGCACAGCCAGCTTTGTTGTTTTTGACAGAGAGGCAGATATCTCAACCTAGCGATTCAGCGTACCTGTCATATCCCAGGTATAAACTAGGACATCATTTTATACCACACGCCCGGGTTACTGTGTTCGTAAGGGCGGATATCTACTACCGTCGCCTTCAGGTTTTTGCAGGTCGCGGGATCTGTTCGTGCTCTGGCTGCGCGAGAACATAGATGATCATGTAAGAGTCTACGCGTGCCTCTACAGGTCCCATAGTGGTAATGCAGAAACAGATCAACTGTTGGGCCACGTTCAAGCGAAGATTGACGACCTGCTTTCTCAGACTCCCTCCACCGAAGTCGTAGTCTTCGGGGACTTCAACGCGCACAATACCGAATGGTTAGGGTCACGTGCAACCGACTACGCGGGGAGATCTGTGTTTAACTTTGCTTTGGTAAATGGTCTGTCCCAGCTGGTAAAGACGCACACTCGTCTACCGCATGTGGACAGCCACACGCCCTCTTTGTTGGATCTTCTGCTGAATATAGATACAGGAAAATCCCAGGTTGCTGTCCGAGGCTCCTTTAGGGTCTTCTGATCACTGTCTGGTACGGAGTGTAGTGCCCATTCAATGTCCAGCTCAACCCATCGTGTTTGACACTACAAGTTAGCGAATTGGGATGAAATGCCCATTTTTTTGCATTTTACCCATGGGGGGCCAATTTGTTTCTCTTCCAATGACCCAGCGACTGGGTTGCAGCTGTAGCTGATGTAATACTACAGGGCATGGAACTATTTGTATCAAGCTTTGTGGTACCATCAAAAAAGGCGTATACTGCTACCTCCAAGGCCAGCAACGCACTTGTGAATCCTCGGATGTTGCAAGAGCTCATGTGCAGCGGTGATCCCATATCTGGTAAGCTCGTTTGCCCACCTCTAACAAAATAATAATCATAATAATAAAATGACGAATATTATTTTATGAATTGAAACATCAGATTAATTCGCTCTCGCAAATACAACCAACGGAAGTGATCGAGATCTAAACATTCAACGTTAAATTTAAAAAGAATTTCAAGAAATGACAATTGTTAGAAATAAGCTTGAGAACTAAATAAAAACGTTTTACTGATAAAACTATTTGCTTTTAAATTTTATTTAAATTGAAATAAACAATTCACATACTGTTTGTGTTAAAAAAGTTTTTTCATTTAATAGATTGCTTTATTTCGCCCAATGTTAATTATCGCGCTGACTAAATAATGATTCCATTGCGCAAACTTCAAATGGGTGAAAATAAATAAATATATAAATGTTAATGAAACGCAATTTTGAAGTAGAGTTTATTTGTGAATAAAGACGAAAAATAAAATGGATACAGCTATAATAATTTATCCGTGTTCTTACTGGTTTTTGAAGAGAATTAAAATCTTAGTTTTGATAATCGACTTTGAATTTATTTACAAATAAACTAAATATGAAAATATCTATTTATTATAAAACTTGTGTCTCTATGGAAATAGAATAATGATTGTACAATTTATTATAACGAACAAGATTTTTGTTTTGTTAGGAATATACAATAAATTTAAAGACCGACGCCTTAATCCATGACAAGAATGAGTCAAATGTCCTATATCCAGTAAACGTACCTTAATGGTTCTTGTTTTTGTATCAGGGCAACTGTGCTATTTTATTTTTAATATCTTTGTTTTAACAATAATAATATAATCTTTAGAAAATAACGTATACAGATAAACTATGTAACTCAGGTTGTAATTCAAAATATTTCAATTTTATTACTCTTGAGTAAATAATAAATTCAACACAATTTCTATTGCACTAAATATACGATAATTATAATTATGTATTGATTTTATATATATTCCAATATTTTCCAAAGGATAACGATCTGTACATAAGTATTTTTGGTAAAAAAATCGTAGAAAAGCGTAATCCTGCTAAATGCATCTTTTATCTACTCTAACGACAGAAAGACGATAATATTATAATACTCAAAATAGACAAGGCTTACACCGATATTTTTCAAATCGGCGCAGATATTTGAAGTTGAATATTTTATATTCGCTCTTTTCACTTTATCTGAATTTATTTGATCTTTTGTAGCTATACATCTCTACATTCTGACCTATTCTTGCAAAGTAAATTTTGAATTGAAGCTATTTGACTACTTATTCTTTAGAAGATACAACTTCCATCCGCCAATTATAGGACTTTTGCTTTGGTTCACATTGACAATGTTCCCGACTAAGGGACTATTCATTTAAGTAAAGCTATTGCTTTAAGGTTAAGCAGTTATCGAAAAGCCAACTTACCCGAATGGAATAACGTCTACAATAGTCTAAATGGTGGCTGAGACCGCTTAACAAAGTTTTATAGTTCTGTATGTTCGAAGACGAGAATATAAAACAGCGATCGATTTTGACGATGCTATTAAGAAAATCAAGCCACGCTTCTAAAGAGCTAACGCAAAATGTCTCTGATAATTACACTAACCTCGTTGTTTGAACTTCATTTCATTTTTTATTACTCTATTATGTTAGGTTTTATTATAATTGACAGAAATTTTGTAGGAGTTAATTTATAGTACCGGTTTATTGTATTTGTAAATCCCTTTATATCCATAACTTTACTGTAAATATTTTTCAATCTTATTTTTCTTTCTTGGTATTAAAAAATCTTCATAAAATGTTTGGTTAAAAGCATTTTGTTATAAAAAAACTACAAATCAAATTGTATAAACAATCTGCAAATATACGAGTTTCTGAAATAACTTTAAAAAATAAATCCAAATTAATTTGGTACATGATCAAACTTTTTACGTTTAGGTTTTCTATTAACAAAAAAAGTGTTTGTTTAAAATATTTAATAATAAAATTTTATTATACTCAACTTTAAACAACTTTGTATTTCAAACAAATCATGGAATTTCTTAAACATGAAGCGAATCCAATAAAGCATTTCAAATAGGAGTAAAACGTAGTAAAGGTTTAAAATGCTCACAATATAAATAGAAATCCTAAAGAATCAAATGCAGTTACCGACAGGAATGAAACGTGAAAAAGACAATGGTATTTTCAGATTTAACATCGTCAACTTTTATATGCTTATGGAAGAATATAACATCAAGTGTATAAGGTTACTATGGATACATCAATGTATAAGCCATTGTATTATACCCTCAAATTGTATAAAATCTTTATAAACTATCTTTTATTAAAATAGCTAACATTTAATTAATACGTTTTATTATTTAAAACTAAAAAATATTTTTATTGCAACTTAAAAAGTTTACCTACATTTGTTGGATTTAAACCAATGTTTTGTATCAAGTACGTAGTCCGAAAAAGCTACGGGTAATGAAGGTGAGGATACAAGAAATGACATGGAGCTTTTTATGATAAGTAATTGTCCTTATTACAGTTTTGACTATATTGTCCGAAATTTAAAATTGGGACTATAAAAAAGTTTTCTTTAATTATAATTCTATAATATGGCGTTTAAGTACATAGTTAGTAATCATTGTTTACACCTACAGTAATGTACATTACATTATGTAAGTTGTAAGTTATGTTAGACAAATATTGATGACTTAATTCAAGAACTAGTAACAAAACAAAAAATTTAAACCAACCAGATGTTATTTTTTATTTTAACTTTAATATTGTATAAAAGTAAATTTATCCTGATATTGTTTGTTATTTTGAGGACCTTTTTTTGTGTTTAGTTATCTCCTGAATGCGACGAGATAATTAGATAAAAATTTTCTCATTTATGTTTAAGCCTAACGCGGATGTTATAGCTAAAACAGATTGAAAAAATGTTTAGCCATTCAAAAGTTATCAAGAAAAGAAAAGAGAGGATCCTAGTATATAACAAGAGCATACTGTTAAAATTTAGAAAAGTTTAAAACGAAAGTACTGCCTTGTTTCCAAATTTAATAAACTTAATGTCACATTCCTAGCACAGACCCAAGATGTCTTTTTGTAATTACGAAGCCGAAATGCCATGATTTATACAAGCTGTAATTAATACGTGGAAAAAGTTCACACATTTATGGTACCACACTTCTGTTTCATTGATAAAGTTTCAACTCTTATTCTTGGTTACAATAGCGCAATTACATTCTGGATTTTTATTTTCATTTTTGCAAAATTTTTAAATTCGTCGCAAAATTGGTTATAGGTGCTAAAAATACATAAATGAAATATCCTTCAGTTTAGTGCTAGACAAAATTTATTTGAAATGTTTTGTTAAATATATTTTAATAAAGATGAGCCAATCCGGTGAGTTTTATTTAATTCCCAAGACCTTGATTAAATAAAACAGTTTTTTTTTATATTTTAAATTATTGAATATAAACTTTCATTAAATTCCCTCAGGCTTAATGTATTTATGATATCAAAGGAATATTCTGGTGTATTATTTTGTCGGTCAGTCGTATTTTTAAATTATATATGTCATTAGAAATCAGAAAGAGATTTTTAACATGTATTATGTTTTCATGAGTATTGAATGTCAAGTTTCTTCTGATGGAATGTCTCCATTGACTTTTTTATTGTTTTTTTATCGATATTAAAATTAGTTATTCTTTGCTTGGTAGCTATATTTTGTTTCATAGGTACATATTAGTTACCGCTTACTTTATTAGTTTTATTATTTATTTATAATTCTCTTACCATATTGTATAAATATATTTTTTTTCAGCTACATCTAAAACATATTTTAATCTACATCTTTCATAATATATTTTTAAATCTTTTAATACATTTCCCACATGTTTCTTATACTTACCTTTCATCCTTTTACATAATTACATACTTATATACCGTACAATACATACAGTTCTGATTGATTTGAGTTGTAAATGATTTGCTTAAATGAAAGGAATGGGGTGAATACAATTGATTAAAATAACAAAATAACAAAATATTAAACCTATAAATTTTGTGGAATGCATAGTGTTTAGTTTTAAATATGTATTATCCTACATGTACATATACTGTTATTTGTTAATAGCTTAAACGGAGTATATATATAATTATAATATAATTTTAAACTAAATATATATAGAAATAATACTGATAATATTTCTACAGTGATAAATATATATATATTCTAATGAGATAACAGTTATCTGATATTTTTTATCTGAAAATTATTATAAGTAAAAAAAATAAAAGAGTAGCCTAAAAAAAAAAAGATGTGGTTGAAGTAATTGGCATATAGTGTCATATTAAATATTATTCAGTTTCTTTTCATAGTGATATTCATTAAATTCCTCCATAAATATTATTACTCCAAAAATATTAAAAATTGTATTGTATGATTTTTATTTTATTTATTTATTTATTCTTTATTGTACACCACAAAATATTTAAAAAAAATAAAGTAAAATAACACATAAAAAGTACAACAGGCGGCCTTATCGCCTAACAGCGATTTCTTCCAGGCAACCTTACAAACATTAAGTATTAAAAAAATAAAAAACATTGGTACAGGTAGGTGACGTAAAGTTACAGACTAAACATACCTATAAATAATAACACACTAATAAACATATAATATAAAACAACAATAAAACCTAATAAACTAAACAGTGCAATACACTACTTATATTATATAGTACATAATTAAAATAAATAAATAAATAAGTGATGTTCTGTGAATGTTATACAGAAGTTGTTTTAACTATCTTTACTCAGTAAGTATTTTATTATATGAATGTACCAAATCTCAACAGACATTTGTCAACAAACCAAAACTTAACCCAATGTATCACTTCAACCTATTTTTTTTTTATTTTTTTAAAAACTTTATTGTACAACCAACAAAATTACACAAATGGCGGACTTAATGCTACAGCATTCTCTACCAGTCAACCGAAATATAAAATACAGAAAAACAAACAAGGGGTACAATAGAAAACAAACAAACGAATACACACAATTTTTATGTAAATAACAATGAAATTATGTAAATAACAATCAATACATATATGGATACATCAAGTACATATATACATATATATATCGTCGGGTCTTATTTAATAAATTCTACATATAAATATATTATATGAATACGTATAAACATATTAAAATATTATAATATTAAAATATTATATAACCAGTGAATGGTTTCGAACTCAAACATAACTTTACCCAATAGTATGCGAAATGTAGCCAATAAAATGCTGATTCCGGCCTCTGATACTCGTAGAACAACACTATGTCAACTCATGAAAGAACTTATTGCAACTTTAAAACTTCATGGTATAAGTAAAAGTGTATAAAATACATATAAATGCTTTTATATTTTTTGTTCCACAAAGGCTTTCAGTGATTTTATAAGTTCCATATCAATGATCAGTCGCATTAAAAGCCATGGTGTTTCCTAGTTTCCTAGTTTTTAATAAATGCTCACATATCTTTCAGAGGTTCTGTGAATAATTGGCTAAGAGATAAAATAAAAATGGATACTATCCTACAATTTATCTCAAAGGTGGTGGAAAGCACACAAATACGCTTTTCTAAGAAGAGTTGACTTCAGGACTGCGTCCACTTCAATCGAATTCATGACTTTTATGCCAAATATATAACATTATTTTTTAATCTTTTATATAATGTTTATTTGGTAAACCTATTGCAACTGCAATATTTTTATAGATGTTATAAACATTTTTATAGTAGTACAGCCAGTAAGCACATTGCATAACAAAAACACTTCTCGAGTAATAAGTTATGGAATATTTGTTTTATGACTTTAATAAAGACATGATTTTATTTTAATAGCAATGCAGTAATAGAATCTGTTAGAATTTTAGAGTTATATAATTAAGTATAAAATCTCTAATATAAAATATATGTAATAATAAGTTTTATGTGTGTTATTATAATAAATAGTCACAATATTTATATAATGTTACTGAAATTATCCGAGATTATTATGGATTCGTGGCAGAGATATTTTAATTTGGTTAAAATATGGGCTAAAAACAGGTAATATATAATTTATTTTTGTTACTATTGTATTTTTTGTGTAAAGTTGTCTCTATATATTTTAGAATAAACTTCTAATATAAATAAAACACAATCAAGCTTTGTTTTGTATTTATGCAACTTTTCCGATTCAGAATCGCCTAAGGAAGTTGTATAAATTGTATAAAGTTAAATATTATATTCTTAATTTAAAGATGTGCTGGACTATGGTTATGGCCTCCCTACTAAGTAGAGTCACAGCTGAGTAGGGTTTGACTGTTATAAAGTGGACTGTTTGTTTGATTGTGTTAAAGTTATACGAATATATTCTTTGAATGAAAACATTGTCTTTTCTTGGCAAGTTAGTGCTTGAAAGATGGAAGACTTCATATTTATAACATTATTCAATTTTTATTCTACTTTAGAATTACATATAACGAAGACAAAAGCTCGCCTCGTCATTAAGATAGACCGTGGTGTCGTAGTATTCAAAATAACACGCTGGTCGTGCAGACACGTGCGTAATATTGAAATCATTTTAAAAATTACTATTACATTTATAAAATAATCATTATAATAATAGCTAAACTGTAAAAACGCGGAGATTTTGGTTCCACAAGGTAAAATTGGTCGGCAACTATGGTTTGCTATATAATGTCCGTTGCAATGCGATCAACTTCATCCAAGTACTTCTACTTGCTGTTTCCTTTTACAATATATTTTTTTAATTATCCAGTTTCTGGCGCTGCGATTTATATAACCATTTTAGCGTTTTTCATATTACGTTAAGAAAAAGGTGAAATCGTTATAAATATATAGAGGTATACACTATACAGGCAGAAAAAGAAATCCTATTAATGGGTTAGTAAATATATATTTTTTTTATTTGTCTAAAACACAATATTTACATTTCGTCGGGTCTTATTTGATAAATTCTTAAACTTTTTTACTATATTTATAAAATATAATATTATTGTACATATGTATATAAGGTGTCTACAACAAAACAAGAACTGGCTGGTGGCCGTTCCAACCCGCGCCTTATTCTTTATATTAACTTTAATCAACGCTTATAAATTATAGGATTTTTTCCGCAGTTTATAATATGAAATTGAATTCAATTATTTTTAACAAAAGATTCAGTTTTTATAAATGTGTCTAATATCTAAAATATAACAACAATATTTTTTAATACGATGATATCTTTTATTTAATTTTTCCCCCGATACAATATCATTATTCAATAATGAGTTGTATATAAAGAAAAATATATTTGATTTATTTGAGGAAAATGTCGAGGAAAAATTATGTAACTAAAATAAATATCTGTTTTTCTTACAGGTATTGTAATTGGTTCGTCAAAACAGAATATTGAAAGTATTTGTATCATTTAATAAATTATATCTAAGTCTTATCTATGTAAATATTACTTAGTTTTCTGAAACTCTGTCGTCTTATCGATTTTCATATTTTTAATATTATTAATATCTAATATAAAATAGACTAACTTCATTTTGTGACATTATTTCAAAAGTCATTTATCGTTCAGACAACAATTTATAATAAATAATAAGTTTACTTGATGTATATTCTTCTGCTTTAATTCGAGAGCCATTTTGAATGTTTATTAAACATTTAAAATATAAATTAAAGTCATTGAAGTGTAGAAGATAACTTGACTATTGATAATATGACATTGCAGAACAAACAAGTTTTCAGGTGTAGTTCATTGTTATATGTAGAATAACAGTGCTCATGTCAGTTTAATAAACCGAGAATAGCCACAGGGACCAAACATATATTTAGTTAACTTAAGTGTAGATGTTAATTGTGATAGGACTGAGTTATTTGTTTTGAGTGTATTTTTAGATTTCTAGTTCTTAATTTCTCAAGTTTGAATAAAATCAATATTTATAAACCATACTATATGAGTTACATAATGTTGATTATTATTATATTCATACTTTTCGAGTTCATATCTACTATGTTAATAAATGTTTTACAGTTTATTGCAATTCAAATGTCAAATATAATACAATTTTTTTAGATTCTGTTTGTTTTTTGAATAAACATATGAAATATATTTATAAAACATAGCAAGTTTGTAAGTGTATTGTGAGCTAAATGTATATTTTATGTTACCACTATTAGTAGCACGCTGCAGCCATGAATCACTTATACCGCTATGACTAACTGGATATCTATAAATCAAGATGCGCTTCGGAGAAAGATAAATATTACATATATAAATTCAAGATAAATAGAAATTGGAAAATATTTTTAGAAATCATGTTTGTATAAATTATTTACTTATTAGATCTCTAACATTTATGCACTTTTATAACTACCCACTATGTCTTTATACGAGTATGTAACATACAAATCAATATATTCAAAATGTTATAACCCTCTACTAGAATATCTCCGTTATTATTTGTGTCTCTATCTAAAGTAAATACTCGTGGTTTATATTAAAGTAACTAAATAGACAAATGTATATTGAAAAATTATTGGAATAAGAAGATTTTACCAACAATTTAAATAATATACACTTGCAGGGTTTAAAAACACCATTGATAATATTTTTTCTTTAAATTCATACATTTACATTAAAGATATTACATACTCGTAGATGTAAGTACTAAATTTGATATGCTTTTAATATAGGCATATCAGATATCAGATATAAGGAGACTAATGTTCTAAGAGTCATTAAAAACGGCCATTATTTACTTATATCTTGAGTAATAAATATAAAAGGAACAAAAGCAGACAACATAACTGCCTTCCTGGACGTTTATCGTTGCTGGATTGGCTGTCTGCCGAAAAAGCTGTAGACAAATGAATTAATCTAAATATCTTTGACTTAGTTAGTCATAGAGATTTAGATTATTTATTTATTTTTTGTATACTCTTTCTTTAAATACTTACAATTTTCAGACAAACTAAATTAATCTGGTGTCGTTTTTGTTTTGTTTTGGAACTGAGATAATAGTAAAATAAAAAAATTATAAAATATTAGCAGAATCAACTTACAGAATGAAGGGTGTCTTAAAGGTTGTAGCTTCAAATTATGACAATTCACATTTTCTGAAAAATTCAATAATTAATTCAAAATAAGACAAAAAAACTTTAAACCTTCCTTTGTATTAAAGTATATTGACATCTATATATTGATACATAAAAATTCTATTAGTAACCTTAATCACTTTTCAGACATTTTAAAAGGTTTTATTTATTTATTCATTTATATATTTTCCGCTTTGAATCCGTACCAGTGATCACTTGTGTCCGTCAAATGGAAGTGACTGGAAGGCCTGTTTTGATATCGTGTGTATCAAAATAAGCCCTTCTGTAAAGACACTTTCCAACCTTAAATAAGGCTATGAGAGTTTCAAACGCGTCCTGGTCTGAGAGGAACCAAACAACAAACTCCAGGTTTTTTTTAATTTATTGTGATCACTGTTTCACAAACGTCAATATATTTAGTGAGCAATGTACGAACGACTAGAACCATCGCAAGCAATTCGATAAGCCGTCATAATAATATTTAATAATAAGAAAAGGGAAATCCTTGGCTAGCAATACGACCACTCACCGTAAACAGCACCCGTTCACGAGCATAACGCAAGGGTCAGCCATCACCCCCTTCACCATAATTGAGGAAAGGGGGCAATCCGGCCCCCACCGCTACCGCAAGTAATGACTTCTAAGGGAGCGGTGTGATGCAGCCAGTAGATTGAACGTGATTAACAAACAGCGTCAGAAAAAATTGCGTAGGCACTAATTATTCGCTAAAATACAATTTATTCCCAGGCCATACCGTCGTTAATATATTCCTTTAGACTATATTAACTTTTTTCTATCAAATTCCTTTTAATAAATGTTTTGAATTTATTTAGAGACAAACTTAAGGCTTTACTGGGGAGTTTATTGTAAAAACGTATACAATTAACCTTATAAGAATTACCTTTTTTATGGAGCCTAGTAATGGGCATAGCAAGTTTATTTTTATTTCTAGTATTAATTTTGTGTACATCAAAATTTTTACTGAATTTTGATATATTTTCATAAATATGTTGATTGTACACAGTCATAATTTTTAATTCTTTGAATTTATTTTTTAATGACTCTCGAGGCCTCATATTGTATGTTGCTATAACAGCCCTCTTCTGCAATATTTATTATATCTTCTGCAATCTGTTTTGAGTAAATACAACCGATCCAGTAAACAACCCCCTTGATCCTTTGCCAAGTCAGACCCATAAGACCTTGTTAGGGTTATGTCATTAACATAATAGTCTTTGTTCATTGTTTGTTTTACGTATACGGGGTTCAAGAATGATGCCAGACAGTCCGGAAGGTTTCAGAACTTAGGATTAGTATTTTAACGATATTTATATAATTTTTAGTACGTTTATTTTTTGTATTCTATGTTTTTATATCTAATCAATTGTCTGATATCAATTACCAATTTAGATTGATAAATTAAATTTATTTTCATGAATTTGATACACTGTTACGTTTGCTATTTGAATAATTGTGATACTGACTGCAATATTTATTATAAACGTACGTTTTGTTTTAGTTTTAAAATATCTAATCCGAGTCTTTTAAATACATCAGCCAGGATAATACTATGTAAGTAAATATTTAAAAAATGTATTAGTGTCACATCATGGTTATCTAGATTCATCTGAATTTGACGGATTAATTAATCTCAAAACTAATTAACTTTAGTAACTTCGTCATATGATTTATATGACATTTATATTAAAATATGTTTGAGACTTTTCTGATAATCTTTTTCTAGTGTCTTATGCGAATATTCTAAATTGGTTGTGAGGGAAACAAAATGTAATTTTCTAGTAATCAGGTGAATATTAATTATTGCTGAATTCACTTTTTTATTTTAGTAATGTCGATTTGTTTTTATGTCGATATTTAAGAATTTATAATATATATTAACGTGTTGTAATAATAACTGTAGTATTTTAATATATCTATTTGATAATGGCTTGAATTATGACTTTGAAAGGCTTTTATTTCTTTTTTTTTTTATACTTTCTAGGTTAATGCTTGACTACATTCCACGTGATGGAAAGTGAAAATGTAGTCTTAGATGGTAAAGCGCATTAACTTAGTAACCTATTCACTCTTCCCTTAAAGACGCAGGCAATCTGTTCCATTCCTCCGCTTCGCAAAGCGCTTCGTTCGGACAGCGGGAATGTCAACAACGTAAGGATGGATATCTGCCGTGCGTCGGGACGTCCTGTGATGGAAGGGGGACGGAGGAATTAAGTCGTGTAATTCCAGCGCACACTCGCCAAAATGTATCCTATAGAATAATGAGAGGCTAGCAATTCTACGCCTGTGTTCAAGGTGGCACCAGCGAATATGTGACCACAGCACTCTACACGCTACCGGATCTGTGCTTTGTATAATACAAGAAGCTGTCCCGGTGTAAAGTACTGACGGACCATCGCAAGAACAGCAAGCTTCCCTGCAGCTGCTCTTGCTCTGGACTCAATACACCGACCAAAGTTGAGGTTCGAGGAAATCTCTAAGCCTAACAACTCTATCCGGTCACTGTATTCCAAAGATACACTCTGGAAAGTAGGAGCCAAGGTGAAAGGGCCTTTTGGTGGTGAACAGACACGTCTGCGTTTTGGTGGCGTTGAATTTGACAAGATTGGCATTGCCCCATGTGGAGATTGCCTGAAGTTTGTCACTCAAACGTTGCACCATGGCTTCTCTTTCTGACTATATTTGATCTCTACTAGCCCGACTACTCGGCAGATATCTTACTACAACTGTGGTGTCGTCTGCATACCCATAGATACCGGGCTTCAGCAGATCGTTAATGTGCAGCAGAAAAGAGTTGCAGAAAGAACGGACCCCTGAGTCACTCCGGCATTAATTGTCAAGGGTTCCGAGGAGGACCCGTCAACAACTACTCGGAGAGATCTCTGGTTGAGGAAGTCCGTTACCCAGCCGATCAGACCAGGAGAAATGCAGTACGCTGAAAGCTTGCTTATAAGGCTCGCATGCCAGACCCTGTCAAATGCCTTCGAGACGTCCAGAGAGACGGCGACCGCTTCTCCGTTCTTCTCGATGGCCTCACCTAAAACGTGCGTAGCATACATTAGAAGGTCCCCAGTGGACCTATTTCGGCGAAACCTGTACTGTCGGCAACTGAGGAGATCGTTACCTTCAAGGTACGCTATAAGGCGCGTGTTCAATACACGATCCATAATCTTGCAGAGTATGGAGGTGATTGAAATTGGTCTATAATTGGCAGGATCAGCACGTCTGCCTTTTTTGGGCACTGGTTGCACGTTTACAAGCTTCCAAGATATCGGTACTATTCGAGTATTGAAAGAGAGGTGATACAAACGTGTCAATACAGGAGACAACTCAGCTGCGCACGTCTTCAGCAGAATGGCTGGTATACCATCAGGACCACTGGCTTTATTCACATCAAAATGACACAATGCTCTCCATACCTCTTTGTTAGTGATGCGGATTTCAGGCATCGAAATACCGCAGTGAGGAAGATGTGCTGGACAAGCATTGCCAATGTCTAGATGCAAATTATCAGCAAACAGAGAAGCAAATACATTCGCTTTCTCTGTCGCTGTATGGGCCAGAGATCCATCCGGTTTCAGCGGAGCAGGCAGTGAAGGTTGGCAGAAGTTCGACTCGATCGCATTGGCAAGAGACCAGAAAGCTCGACTGCCAGTAGGTCTGACAGAGAGTGTTTCGCCATTCTTAGCGATTCGATCGCGTCGAGCCTTCCGTAATGCCTTTTTATAGGACTTGGCAGCTTGGTTAAAGGCTCTCTTCTTTGAACATACATCCGGAGCTTTGCGGCTGCAAGCATCAGCCCAAATGAGGTATGCCGAATGTTTGCGGTCTTCAGCACTACTACATTCGGCATTAAACCATGGGCGAGCTTTGCCACCGATGGGTACGTCAGTAAAAGGAATGAAATACTCCATTGCCTGATGCACCACATCGGTTATAGCGTCCGCGCAACTCGACGGATCCAAAGAAGAGAAGCAGACCTGCCGCCAAGGATAAGACGCAAAAAAGTAACGCATCTCATCCCAATCTGCTGACTTGTATTTCCATACTCGCCTAACACCGTGTGGTTCGAAAGCTGGTGGGGAATATGTAAACACAGGTTTCACCAGATAGTGATCGGAGGTTCCAAAGGGGGAGGTGACAACACTATATTAGTCCGGATCAATTGTCAACAGAAGGTCCAGGCAATTGGCTGTATGGCCTACGACATCTAGTACCCTTGTCGCTTGCCTGGTGAGGCAAGCGACAAGGGTACAGCTGGTGCAGCTGAAAGAGGTCGAAGGATAACGCAAAATTCCGCGCTTCTCTTCCAGCATGGTCGGTCTTCTAGTACGGGAACAGCCAGTCCTGATGACAGGCATTAAAGTCCCCCAGAAAGACGAGCTGCGCTGAAGGATACTGATGTAGAGCCAAATCAGCAGCCACACCGAGATACTCAAATAATATAGTTGTCTCCTGGTCACCGCTGTGCGAACGATAGACACAGGAATACAGGATTTTTTCGTTTCCTGTGTCTACTAAAACCCATAGGGAAGAAAAAGTGGGGTCTTCAAGGTGACGAAGACGCAGGATACAGAGGTCCTGAGATAAATGATATTATAAAATATCTTACTTAATTTTTATATACATTACAATAAACCTATTATGTAAGCTTTTTTATTAATAGCCCTTTTATGGATAACATTATAAGAACATAGGAAAAATAAATAAATAAGAAGTATCTTCTAAAATATGGTTTTTATTAATAGCTTGGTCTTAATTATTTGATTCTGAGCCTCCGTATATATTCTACAATACACGCGGAGATAGTCGACCAACAATACCTATACCTGTTACTTATAAATATTTTGTTAGATATTTCAGAAATTTCTTTTGAAAGTTTCTACGTCAAATTGGATTTTTATTAAACTAAATAAATATCCTATATTTGTATAAATATACATATGACTATAATTTTTGTTTCGCTAGAGGTCATTTCATTTATAATATTTGATATTTGATTTCATCATATTCATCCGGTAGGCATTGTATTTCAAAATTTTTGTTAGTTTTATCTTTTCACACATCTTATGTATATTTTTGTCGTATCTTCTGGAACTTGTAAGTTTTAATGAACTAGCTTACCAATTGTATTATTGCCTATAATTAGACTACAATATATATATATTTAATGTGAGGATATCGGAGGATGGCTTCTGATAGGAGTTGAGAATGGTGGAGAGCAGACGAAGTCACTGACAAAAGTTATTTAACTATGTTTGTATAATCTGTGACGGTGCCGCGAACAAACAATAGTATAAATATAAAATAAATAAAAAATTGAAGCAAAATTTTATTTGTTTTATTTTTTTGTTAATGGAAGTAAAATTAAAATCGTTGCTTTTCCTTTTGCGTCCCATAAGACTAATTTGAATTGTCTCAAACTTGTATAAACACGACAAAACAGTATTAATTTAGTACATTATTTATTAAGTTACAAGTAATCATAATATTTAACGTAGTAATATAATTTTTGGACTATACTTGATATCTGAATGCAATGCATTACTTTTTATGGTATTGGTCATGAACAATGATTTAGATACCAAGTCATTAGCAATGGAAAATAAAGGGTTGAGGGTTTAATTTAAAGACTACTAAGAATTGAACGCTTCATCTTATTACCGCCCTTCGTTGGTTTGAAATGGATAATTATGGCAATTATTAATCTGTTAGGACGGACTTTTGGTAGACGTTGAAATATTGAGAAAATAAAAAATAATGGGATGCCTTCAAAGTTTAAATGGTCACGTCTTTACCAAACGTTGTCTTACGTAATGTTCGGTTCTTATTATTTTTTAATATTCAATATTAAATGCAGTCTTAGTTGAACAAGGTAAGAAATATTAGTCGCAAGTTTCTGACACTAGCAAACTATATTTTGAACACTTTTAATCACAATGCCTTTTAATATCGAAATGTAACGAACACTACACATACTTCTCTTGTTTTAATTAAATTACTTGTTATTAATAAATTACTTGTAAGTTATTTTTATTTTGTAATGCATTTTATTAATATATTGTGATATAAATCTTATTATTTCGACATTTATTGTTTCGTAGTTTAATAAACATTTTTATTTGTTTTACAATAAACTACCTCTTGCACTCAGTTCTGTCTGATTAAATACTAACGGGTTAGAAACTACTTGTTAAAAAAAGTGATCAACCCAGGATAAACATGCGTCCTATTATCTACTCATTAATTTAATACTGAGATCATTGAGAAAAAAATAAATATTTTTGGAGTTTAAGCAAATAGTCTATAAAAAAATTATAAAATGCAACTATTTATGTAACAAAAAGCTATTACTATCTTATTTTCAAAATACAATTTACCGATCACTTTCTTGTATAATTTAATTAATTAATGTATTTGTTTATGTGTGTTCTATTATATTTTTTTTATATTAATATATAAATTATATAATTATTAGTACTAAGCTGTGCACAAAGTGTTAATTATATCAATTTTGTTACATGTGTATTGATAAAATATTGTTACATGTGTATTGATAATATTAAATAATATAAATATATCTATATTTATATTATTTAATATTCACATTTATATGATTGTTTTGTGTATATTAAAAATTATATATAAGTTACATTATAAGTATAAATATTACATTTTATTAAGAGTTAGAATCAAATAAGGTCTTTGGCATTTTTAGTTTTATATATAATACATTGACCATACACAAAATGTATGCCGTACATTACATTACATTACAATTTCAGGCCACGAATAATGTTGGAATATCTCGACATAAACCACAATTCCTTTGCGTCTTCATCTTTAATATCAATTTATTGAAATATGTATAAAAATAGCTGTGACGATATGTTTTCTGTTCACTTTTACAGCGCAATTAACCTTGCACCTTGACTTGCGCGTTAGTTGTCGTTAATCCAATGTCACATATTTAGCATACTATTAGCATACTTCATTACTGTGGAGGTCATTATATTTATAGCAAATAATTTACAGTATTGTTGACCGAATTTTAAATTAATAGTTTTATTATTATTCGTGGTAATTACAGATAATATTAGTAATGATACTCTATTCTTGTCACGTACATTAACTCATAAGATAATATATAATAAAATGTATAATTCTCCTTCATAACGCTGATTGCGAAATTTGTGACTTGTTTTATCGTTTTGTTGATTGCGAGCATGTTAGAGCAATACCACACAGGGTTCGTCCCACTTTTATAAGATGTGTTTTGTAAGACGTATAAAGGGCCTTCCAGGATTATTTTGTATAATAATGCGATAACTTGCTTGCCTGCGTCAGTATTTCCGTCTCAATACAATGTGGGTGTCTTCAAGAGAAGAGTGAATAGGTCGCTAGGTTAATGCGCCTTACCACCTATGTCTAAATTTCCACTTTCCATCAGGTGGAACGTAGTCAACCATTAACTTAGATAGGATAAAAAAATCGGATATTGTATTTATTTCTTGTTTTCTTTTGCAGATTTAATATTTAGGGTAAAGATGTGCTTGATGAAAAAATTTGATTATCTTATAAGTATATTATATAAATGAATAACATATTTTAATATCAAATCTTTATTACGTAAATAATCGTATAAATAGAGTTGAATGTTAAGTCACCTCTACTAGTTAACCGCCATAACAGATAAAAATAAATAGGGTAACAATATATATAAAGTTATACCGATAATTCACTTTCGAGTATTTGGGGATAACACTAAATAAACACACAAACATAGAAAAAAAGTATAATTATTGATAAAGCGTCTATTTTGTGATAAGGGACAGAGTATGCTTTAGTTTACTTGACGTAATTGTAAAATAAAAACATTAAACACAGAACGACGTGAAAACTGATGGAGATAAAACTCTTTCCTTTGGTGTCAGCGAAAAATGTTCCCGAGTTTAATTTACTTCCTTGGGTTGAATTTATTCTTTATATAGTTTTGTGGCCATATTATAGAGGAAGCCAAATTCATCACAAACAGAAGTTAGTTTGCTTACGTATTTATAAGAAATGGAAAAACATAATCAAATTTACTTTTCTACGTTGATTTAGATTAATAATTTATCTCACATAGAGAGTATAAGAATATTATTCTCTTGAAGCAATTAATTTTAGTAATGTCTTCAAAAAAGAGTTGAGGAATTCACTGCTTAATTAAGAAGATCACTTTCGTGATGGGAATAAAGAAAACAATTGACATACTTTTGGGGATTTTTTTAGGAACATTTAAAAAGATAGTTATACAATAAAAGTATAATAATTCAGATAAGCACTATGAAGAATATATTTGCAAAAAATATTTAATCTTAAAATATAATGTTGGGTTTTTGAATTATATGGCATATCATAATTAATTAACGGTTTATACAATCTTTATCACACAATACAAAGATAATATTAGATGAAATAAAATTTTAAATAATTTTTTAAATAAACAATAATTAATCGAACAAGTTTTCGTAAATTGGCGATTAATTTTTGGTAAATAAGATGAACATCGCAAAACATTTATAGATGTGGCGTGACATAAGATATAAAGACAACCAATAAAATATTAACGCAGGTTTAAAAATATAACGCAGGTCACAAATATTAAGACGATATTTATGTTCCAATACATCTCATATAAATAACTATTGCTTATATTAAGTTGAACGATCAATAACCTTTTATTGGTTCTATTACAATTTGGCAACTGAAACTATCCTTTTCTTTTTTTTTATATTCGTTGATATATTTTGTGAAAAAGTTAACTTGTCATCAAATATAAGAGATGTTTTGAAGTACATAAGGACATTTTCTACAAATGAATTAAAGCTAGGTTCCGTAGACATCCGCTTCAATCCGCAATGAGCAGGTTTTAAAAAGGCTGTTAGTGAGTTATTAGTGAGCTATATTAATACATATATATATATATATATAATCACAACCATTTTAAAAAGTCCCCATATGACGTAATGTCATTATATTACTTATAAACGTAATAAGAAATAACGTACGAGTATGCATACGTTTCATTTAATTAAAAAAAAGACTTTAAAGGTGAACTCGTGACATAGTTTGTGAAAAAATATTTTTGTATAAAAAAATTCCATAGTTATAATATATTTTTATTGAAATTAATTACATTATTTCACTTATACTTTTGCATAAAATTAAACCACTTCAGTGACTTATGATTACGTATGCTTGACCCAAATTATAATTAAAGTGAACGTCAGCCCTTTGAATACCTTCTCAAAATAAGGGTGTAATATACACATAATATTGTATTAAGGTAGAGAAATATTTTAGTTTGAATTCAGTTATTATTTGATTACAGTTAATTTAGTTATTTGAGAATTATCTAATTTGTTGGCTTTTGTATTTTATCAGTACAGACAAGTTACCTAATAGGTTATTTGCTTTAACTAATGGTGTGGTGTTCTTCACATATAGCTATGTAGTAAATTTTTTAATTCAAAGTTTTTAGCTTTTTTTTAGCTTAAAATAAAATTCTCTAACGCCAGACTTTAGTTATACAGTTCTGAGAGACAGGTCCGTGGAAAACCGGCAAAAAACTTCTTCAATATTCTTTTAACTATTAATATCTTATTACTGTATCAAAATAATTATGTACCATCAGAACAAACCTTTAACAGCTTACATAGCATATACAATGTAAATAAATATGTCTGTATGTAATATATAATTATCTAAGTAAAAGTAAACAGACTAAAGGATGATATGTATTTTTTATAGCATCTGTTTGTTTGTATTCATTCATTAATTAGAATAATTTATCAATATCATCTTTGAAAACAAATGAAGAGCTAAATAAATCGATACTCATTAAATATTAACATTAAAACTGTTTCTTGAATTTTAAGCCGCAATAACTGTATTGGGGATTAAGGCTGTGAAAAACCATCCAAGGGTGATTTCAATATTATATTCTATTAATTTTCAATTCAAGGAAATAAAATATATCTAATATGAATTGTGAAAAGCATTTCAAAAATAATAAAATCTTGCGACGTCTCGTGAATGAGGTTGTATTGTTTGAACAACAAATGAAGTAAATATTTAGTGAAGGTTGTATTTAACTTTCTTATAAACCTAAATGTTCTATTTTAATTAGTTATTGAAGTGCCGCTTAATCTGATATTAATCTACGAGTTTTCTTAAGTACAAATGATGTTTCGTGACTTTGTGTATTATGTAATATAATATAACATAACATAACATAACATAACATAACATAGCATAGCATAGCATAGCATAGCATAGCATAGCATAGCATAGCATAGCATAGCATAGCATAGCATAGCATAGCATAGCATAGCATAGCATAGCATAGCATAGCATAGCATAGCATAGCATAGCATAGCATAGCATAATATAATATATATATATTGAGATTGTATGTTAAAGAAAATTCCAAAAATTTTCATTTATTTATTTTAAAGTACTGATGCATTGAGTCAGTAAATGTTTGTTTGTTAAAAATAGCAATAAACAATATATATGTATGTATTTAAAATATCTTGCAATTGATAGTTTTTTATTCATTCATCATTCATTCAGTGTGATGAATAATATATGTAAAGATATGGGAAAAGATATCCCAGCGAATAATATAATAATATTTTAAATAACATGTTAGTTTCATTAAAACGAGATAAGCAATAAATTAATTACTTTGTTTTTAATAATAATTTAATAATTAATGAAATTTATTTCAAACATTAACCAACTATAAAGAGAAGTTGTTTTAAAAACCCTACAACGTATAACTCTATAACCTTCAACTACAAAAACTGTTTAGTATATTGTGTACATTTCTAGGAGGATTTAAAACAAAACTTATAAAACAAAGGCTTTAGGCGCTTCTAAAGTATTCTGACACTTTTATTATCACGTATTTATTTGTGAATGGTTTATATATTAGTTCTGAAAACTTCTTTAATGTTGAGGTTTCATATATGTATTTATTTATTACCAGGAAAAAAATATGTATGACAATGTATATAAAATATAATTATTTGAACAAATTATTTAAAAGTAATTAAAATTATTGCCCGGAAATACGTATGATGTATAAATTATTATATTCTTTTCTCGTAAAAAATATATTAAATTTCAAATTATCTGTTCGTCACACAAATATTTACGACAATATTCTGTATTCATTCTCGTAAGAAGCTTTTTTTTTCAAGGTTAAAGTCATTTCACTTCCTTAAATGCTTTGTTAATTTGACATAAAAAAAATGTAAAAATGTGCAACCACATTTTTTACTTTTTCATTCTGTTTTAATACACATCTTTTTTTTAAAGAAATGAAGTAGTAGGTACCTTTTTTTTTAATCAATTACATAATAAACGTACACTTAAAGATTTACTAAGAATCATTTTAAATTATATAAATAAAATAACTTTACAAAAATCTCAACAGAAGCTGATAACTTGTCCACCAAACACGTGTATTTTGAAGATATTGTGTAACATATCTTTTTCAAAGCGGGAGAGAAGATTAAGAATAAATTACATATTCAAACATAAGATAATTAAATATTTGTAAACATTCTTAGAATTTCTATAAGTTCTTAGTTCCAGGAACAAAAGGTACCAAGAACAAGGGAGGTAGCAACGCGAGTCAGGACGTCGCTATCAGTTTGATTAAAGAATTAAAACGAATCATTTTCTGATTAAAATAAAATCCTTGAATGTATTTATTAGTTTGTTGTATAGAGTTGATTTGTTTGTTTTTTTTTATTTAACGTATAATACGAGGGTGGATTGAAAAGTATTCGGCCTAACCAAGAAAATAAACACAAACTAAATCAGTCATATTTTTATTTTTCTACATAATTACCATTAAGTTCGATGCATTTTTTCCATCTCCCATTCAAAGCATTTAGACAGTTTAAAAAAAAAAATATTCTTCCTTAGAGACAAAATATGAGTCTACTCTGACCTCTCAAGTGCTTTTTTAGGTTAGGGAACAGAAAGACGTCTGACGGCGCCAGATCAAGTGAATAAAGTGGATGCAGTAATACTACAAAACCACAATTTTGGATTTCAGCCGTTGATTACACAGACGTGTGAACACGCGCATTATCTTGATGAAACAGGACTTTTCTTCTGAGCATTTCTTGACATTTTTCTTTTATTTTCTCTCGTAAACGATGTAGTAAGACAATAGTAATCAGTTTATAGTCTGACCCCTTTCGATTTCCCCATTTGCAGAAACTATGTCCGATTGCTTTATTAAAAAATGTATAAAATCACAACTAATTACTGCAAACGTTTGGATCTTCACACAATTAACTTATATGAACTGAACTAAATAATGTGATTGAATTTAATTTTTAGAATTAAATGGATCTGTGTTGTTCCGAGTACTTTTCAATCTACCCTCGTATATACAATATAAAATTTAGTGGATTTGAAATTATTTAATATTTATAGTTCATAAAATGATACGCATCGTAACTAACTGTTACTATCATGATAATAATTTATTACCGATAAAGTTAATGAAGTAGTTATTTACTACAAACATTACATAAATTTATCATTCAGTTTAGTTCATACAGTTATTAGTTAGTGTAAGGATAATCGTTTAAACGTCGTTAATCGTCGGATGAAAAATCTTATTATTTTCACACTTATAATTTAAATTTTTGTCGAAAATACAGAAATTAATTGTTAAGATTACAAATTATAAAACCTTTTATTCTTAAATCAGCAAAGTAATTATACAACAGTTTTTGAGCAGCTTAAGTAATAAACTACAAACTTTATAGACAAATAAAAACTTTTTAATCGGTTCTTTTAATGACTTTTCTAAAAACTATTTTATGAAGTCATAAAACACACCAGAGCTTTAGAGAACCTTTAATGTGTTGTTTAAAGATTAGTTTACGTCTATATAAAGATGACTGCTGTGTCTTAATAAGCTTGATCGCATGTTAAATACTGCTATAAGATTTATTTTCAACCTTCGAAAGTTTGACCACGTTTCGCGTTATCGCTCGCAATTAAACTTGCTACCGATTCGCGAACGTAGGTACATGAGAATTCTTTGCACCTTATACTCTATCCTTTACAATCCCTCTTATCCCAAATATCTTCAAAATAAATTCCTACTTCGTACGCATGCCCACGATAGGCCTCTGCGCTCGAGTGAAAACCAACTCCTTACTGTTCCCACTCATCACACTGGTTTCATGTCTGACTCCTTCTCTGTTGTTGCTGTCCGACTCTGGAATCAATTGCCTGAAAACATTCGTTAGGCACCTTCACGAAACTCTTTCAAGAGACAGGTGAAACAGTTCTACCTCAACAGCTTATAATCTTTTATTTTCCCATCTGAGTATATCTAAGTATATATATAAAACTTATTTAGTTATATATTTGTAGCTTTGTATGTATGTATGTTAGTATTTATGTATGTTTATGTATGTATACAGTTTATATATTATATCTATATATCGATATCTAGTTTGTATAGTTTTCTTTTTTTTTTTTTTGCACTCCGCTTTCGTACGTATTTTCTTGCACGTTTTGGGTTGGCTGGTAGAAAATGCTTTAGCGTTAAGCCCACCCTTTGTATCTTGTTGTGCAATAAAGAATTTAAATAAATAAATAAATAAATAATGTATTCTTTGAATTATATATTATGTTACATAGTCGAGAGTCGGGTTATGTCATTTTGTGTTCGTAATTACATTGTATTAAAATAATAATTTTAATATTATGGTATTACCATGAGTCTTAAAAAATGTTTTGAATGAAAAAAATAATTAATTTATATACGTTTTAGAATTTACTTCATATGAATACAATAATCCAACCATTACTTTCTCGACGAGAAATGTTGTGGTATTTTGTAATTAAATTTATTATGGCAATATTCTTATTTATTACTAATGAAGATAAATTAATTAATAGAATTTAATAATTGTATTTATTACATCATTTACATTAAAACTATTACTAGTTGGAGCAGTCGTTTGTTTAGTAATAATATACGTGTTTGTAATAATATTGAAGGACAGATAGACATATTTGACATTATTTAAAATAATTATCCTATATATTTAAACACACTACACCTACACTCCGTGGTGATGTTAGAAATGTTATTTTTAGTATCGGTATCCGACGTTAATGTGCTATCTTTGTTACAGTAATGTTTATCATGAAGTCTGATTTTGATTATCTTTTTGAGACAAACTTTAGTCATTGTTTAAAAATAATAAAATGATTTCTCTGGTTCCTGTGTTAGAGTTTTAAAATTTATTTGGTAGCGAAGTCCAAGTTTTTTATTTCAAGTATACATTGCACTTGTACTGACTCTGGTTGCATCGGCTCAAAGAATAGGACCATTGAGAAAAACCGGCAAGAAACTACATGGATAATTTAAGAATGAATGAATGACAGCAGGTCAAATTCTTTTGGCAATTTTTGTGACAGCAGCTCCACAGTTGTCATTGAACGTCTATTATTAACCAAGGAATAAGAACTATATTAAAAACATTGCATTAGTAACAATTAAAACACTTATCACAAAGAGCAATTCGTGATATTCAACTTAAAAATAATAAAAGAACTTAGAAATAAATAAACGAGCAAAAATATTACTATAATTAGTATGAACATTATATGACACAGAAAAGTACATAAGAAAGCGCGATATTTCTTATCTCGACGAGCGTGCTCCTGAACTAATGACCTTCATGGCAAAATATAACTGAGAATATAAGAGTAAAGGCAGGGGACCTGCCGCGAAAACCCTCAAAATGTATTCAATTTGCCGGCAATTGTATAGTAATACGAAAAAATAATGTTTAAGACAAACTTTAATTACATAAAAATTATCTGTGTGTCTATTTGGTTCGGATAATCTCAGAAATATATGTACTGGTTTTAATAGATTTTCACTGGCGGATAACTCATGTTATAAAGAATAACTTAGCGAAATCGTGGGCACAGCTAGTTTATAAAATATTGAATATAATAGTGCTATTAATTACTGCTATAGAATTCTAAGATTCTATTCTAATTCTACCGTCGTCTTCAGGTTTTTGAAGGTTGGGACCTGTCTGTACTCTGGCTGCGCGTGGACATGGACGACCATGTCAGAGTCTACGCGTGCCTCTACAGGTCCCATAGTGGTAATGTAGAAACGGATCAACTCTTGGGCCATGTTCAGGCGCAGATTGACGATCTGCTTTCACAGACTCCCTCCGCTGAAGTCGTAGTCCTCGGGGACTTCAATGCGCACCATGCCGATTGGTTAGGGTCACGTGCCACCGACTACGCGGGCTGTTCTGTGTTTGACTTTGCTCTGGCAAATGGTCTGTCCCAACTGGTCAAGACGCACACTCGTCTACCGGACGTGTACAGCCATATGCCCTCTTTGTTGGATCTTCTGCTGACTACACATCCCGGAAAGTACCAGGTCTCTGTCGAGGCTCCGTTAGGGTCCTCTGATCATTGTCTGGTACGGAGTGTAGTGCCCATTCAACGTTCGGCTCGCACAACACCTGCGACTCGACACGTTTGGCACTAAAAGTCAGCGGATTGGAATGGAATGCGGTCCTTTTTTGCATCCTACCCATGGGGGCCGATTTGTTTCCCTTCCGATGATCCTAGTGACTGCGCTGCGGCTGTAGCTGATGTGATACTTCAGGGAATGGAACTATTTGTACCAAGCTCTGTGGTACCACTTGGTGGCAGATCGCGGCCTTGGTTTGATGCGTCTGTCAGGGCTGCAGCAGCTGGCAAACGGCAGGCTTATCAAGCTTGGGCCAATGCGTTAGTCACTAAGGAACCGAACTCTAGAGTTCTTAAGAGGAAATATAATCGTGCCTCCAGATTCTTCAAACGGCAAATCGCTAGAGCAAAATTCAAGCATGTCGTCAAAATTGGGGATCAGCTGGCAGAGCACCCGCCTGGCACGCGCAAATTTTGGGCGCTTTCAAAGGCCACTCTGGGCAACTTTAGCCAGCCTCCCTACCGCCGTTGCACATGGGGAATGACTCTCTGGCCCACACGGCAAAAGAGAAAGCCGATCTCTTGGGCACTCTTTTCGCCTCCAACTCGACTTTGGACGACCAGGGGAAGACACCGCCTATCATCCCGCGGTGTCAAAGCTCAATGCCAGAAATAGTTTTTCGGCAGAAAACTATTAGGCAGTCTCTATTTTCCTTGGACGTTCATAAGTCGAGTGGGCCGGATGGCATTTCTCCATTGGTGCTACGAACGTGTGCCCCTGAGTTGACTCCAGTGCTAACGCGTTTTTTTCGGCACTCCTACCTTAAAGGCGTAGTCCCGGTCTCATGGAAGCGTGCCCTTGTCCATCCGATCCCTAAAAAAGGTGATAGCTCGGACCCAGCTAACTACAGACCTATTGCCATTACCTCTCTGCTCTCCAAAGTAATGGAGAGCATTATCAATAAACAGCTCCTAACCTACCACGAGGATCACCAGTTGGTCAATGACCGGCAATATGGCTTTCGCCATGGTCGATCGGCTGGTGATCTTCTGTTATATCTTACGCACCGTTGGGCAGCTGTTATTGAAAGCAAGGGAGAGGGTCTGGCAGTTAGTCTGGATATGGCGAAAGCCTTCGATCGTGTATGGCACAAGGGTCTTCTTTCGAAGCTACCTTCCTATGGGTTTCCCGAGAGTTTATGCAAGTGGATCACCAGATTCCTCACTGGGCGGAGTATAAAGGTCGTTCTCGACGGTTTTTGCCGAAAGAAACTTGTGTCTTCAATAGAGACCTCCCTGGGGATGGTCTCTGAGTGGGGTGAACTGAACCACGTTCAGTTCAATCTCCTAAAGACACAGGTTTGCGCGTTCACCACTAACAAAACCCCATTTGTCGTATCACCGCTCTTCAAAAGCACTCCTCTCATTGCCTCGCCAAGTATCAGAATACTGGATCTCGACATTTCGAGCGACTCGAGCGACTTTCGTGGTCATCTGGAGAGCAAGGCCAAGTTGGCCTCGATGAAATTGGGAGTGATCAATAGAGCGAGGCAGTACTTCAAACCTGGCCAAAGACTTGCGCTCTATAAGGCGCAGGTCTGGCCACACATGGAGTACTGTTCTCATCTCTGGTCCGGATCACCCCAATATCAGCTTCTACCATTTGACCTCGTACAATGGAGAGCCGTTCGAATTGTCGGGGACCCGGTGTTCTGCGAACGGCTGGACTCTTTGGCATTGCGTAGAGACGTGGCTTCTTTGTGCGTCTTCAACCGCATTTACAACGGGGAGTGTTCCGAAGAACTATTCGATCTGATGCCTGCCGCCGAATTTCATCACCGCACAGAGCGCCATCGACTTGTTTACCAACCCTACCACCTGGATGCGTGGCAATCCTCCACTGTGCGGTTCTCAAGGACATTTTTTCCACGTACCACTCGAATATGGAACGAACTCTCTTCGGCGGTATTTCCAGATCGGTACGACATGGGTAACTTCAAAAAAGGCGTTTATTCCTACCTACAAGGCCGGCAACACTCTTGTAAATCCTCGGATGTTGCAAGAGTTCATGGGCGGCGGTGATCACGTCCATCCGTGACCCGCCAGCTCGTTTGCCCTCCTCTTACATAAAAAAAAAACCTTCGCGTACTTCATTACTCAGGGTTCAAGGTGCGTTGAAATTTATTATATATTTTGGTATGTGGAGTGTAGTCAGTCAACTGGGTTAGCTTCGAAGAAATTGAATTCAAACTAGAACGATTGAATTGATTAAGGTTATACACTTTATTGAATTGCTTAACAATATTAAATTTTTATGCCTATTGGAATTGATAATTATTAAGACACAATACATACAAACCAACTTATATTCTCAACTATTACTTCAAGTGTCAGCTCACACAACAACAAGATCCAGTTATGAGTAAACAAACACGAACAAAGAAAGGCTTAAAAGGATTCGTCCTGTTTCAACAAAATCCTGCAGTTCTTATATTTTATTCACATCACAAAATCCTTTGTTTCACAAAACTTAACATGGCGCGAGTTTCCTTATTATTAAAAAAGAGTATTTAAGAGTATTTAAAAAGCTTAGCAAAAGCTCTTTAACATATAAGGAAACTTTTGAAAGTTTTTGTGACAACTTTAATAATAACAAACTGAAATAACAATAAAGATCTTAAAGTCCTTCTACACTTATTTTTATGGATTTATATAACTACAAGTAGCTCAACTTTAACTTACGATAGAATCCGATAAGTATTGGATAGTCAAATGATTAAGTTAAGTATAGTTAAGATTAATAAATAAATTGATTTCCGGATTTATATTTAAAAATTTTAAATATATTTAATACATATGGAAATAAGTATGTACAAAGGAGATCCTTTCGTCTGTTCGTTCTTGCAGAAATGTCAATCTGCCCCTGTCTTTTTGACGCTGTTACATGATTTATGCTAATGCGAGATTCAGCGTGAGTTGTATAACTAGAGTCATGTCGGTGATAGATAGATGTTACATCAATCACACATTAATAGTAATGTCAGAGAACATGTGGTATGAGATCAAGTAAATATAAAAGGATATATAAATATTATTTCAGAAGAAAGAATAAGAACTGTCATCCTCATTACTCTTTGTATATATTTGTATTAGCGTTCTAGCTGTGCCCACGACTTGTTTGCGTGGAATATGAATATAAAGAGAAAAATTTTAAAAATGTTTAAGTGTATAACGTACAACTCATATGCATTTAGTGAAAAGCTGTTAATATGGAATTACAAACGGACACTGAAATTTTATTAAAACATATAGATTGTATGTGGTATTATACGTATATAAATATGGAGGAATTAGTAAGAATATTGATATCAATTTATCATTATTATAAGTTCATTTTTAACTAACTTTGGTACTTAGTATAACTTTTTTTGTTACAGATTTCATCACAAGCAAAAACTTAGTAACTTACATATTATAATATATTTATATTATACACAACATGTAGTTTATATTAATGTTCTAACATAACATGTCTGTTGAAACACATGTTACATTCATAAGTGCCCGATAGACGACCGTTAATTTTAATATTCAGCTAAATTGGAGTATAAAAGTGCATATGCTATGAGATAATGTTACTAAGTGATATAAACAAAGCATTAGATGTTTTAAATCGTTTTTGTTAATAAAGTTTTGTAGTTACGAACATGAACTTTGAACTTTTGTTGATAAACGTTTAGTTTTGTTAAATATAGTACATTTTTATTACCTTTCTGTTCTGGATTGACAAATTAACATGTGAACCGGATGGTAAGTGAAACTATAAAGATTTGTATTTTTTTCCTCCATGAGATTAAAAGAATTTTGATAATTGCTTTTTTACTTTTGTAGTACTCGGGTGACTATAACTAGATTTTACCTTTAATAATATAAGGGACAGAGACATAATATTGAACAGACACATTTCGGTGAAAATCACAACTGTCTGGTCATAAATCAAAACTTATCATTGACGCGAACATTGTGACAGCACCAATAGAGAATACTCTATTCAAAAAATATGATCTGAATATACGAGTATTTTATTGAAGATATATTCTATTGTGAATGTATTTGGGAATGTTATATTATTAAAAATATCGAATGTCCGTCGGTTTGATGAATTTTGATAATAAGCTGTGTAGAAAATAAAAAAAAATGTGTTTATTAATATACATAAGTATTTGTAGAAGATTTGAAGCTTGGTAAACATGGTTATTTAGCAAAAATATACATCTTTTTTTTGTACTTGATATTTACGCCAAAATAAATAGATACGTTTTGGGGTAAATATGTTTGTCTTTATTTAAAAACATCGTTAATTTAATTCACAACGTTTAGTTATGTATTACAAGAGCTTATGTAGCTTATGCACTCACGCGAGTTCACCTGTGTAATAATAAAAAACTTTAATTTCTAAATCAATATGTTAGTCGAAATTAATATTTTATACACAAATTGCGTTTTTTTGGCAACGTTTGAATATTAAAACTAAAACATTATAAAACTATTTTGTGTAAGATGTTCTAATCTGAATCAAATAAATGTACCAGTGATACCGCAAGCCATCATCTCACATTATTAGTAGAGGAGTAATAGAATTACTTATATATATGAAGTGGATATGAGTTCTAAATAACTCAATAAGTTATTGTTTATTTGTTTACGGTTTCAATAATATTAGTAAAGTTTATTAGTTGTATTTATTATATATACTAGCAGACCCGGTCACGCGTTGCTGTGACTATTATTTTTGATATATTACATTGTACTAAACTATTTAAGGGGTAACGTTCAGAGTACATCTGTCATGAAAACCATAATGTTTTCTTATAGTCGATATTAAGCAAAAATCAAAACAAAATAATTATAATTATTTTTTTAATTTTATCCAAGTTTATAACACTATTTGTATATTACAAAGTTTTTAGTAAATAACTTGGAACACTAAACTTACGAATGAGGTAGGTAGGGTAGATATCTCATTCGTAATTACTCAATCCAGTCAATAGATACCGCCATCTTTTAGAATTGTTAAGAGCTAACTGCAAAATGATAAACTAATAATTTGCAATAAAATAATACTGCGACTATGAATTGAGTTGAAAATTATTATATCTTTTAAGTTAGGTCAAACTGTACGTGATGTGTAAATTTATTTAAATCAGTTAAGTAGTTTAGGAGTCCATCGCAGACAAATAACGCGACACGTGATTTATATATATTAAGAATTCTGGTGGATTTTTTTTATCATTTAATATTTTAAATAATATAATAAATAAATCGTAAAATTTTCCTTTTTTTTTAATATGTTACTTTATCATTTTATTAAGACGTTCATAATTAAAAGTATTTGGTAGTTTTTACTAATACATACAATGAAAGTTAAACTCAAAACATTTAAATTTTAAAAGATTTTTTTTTTTTTAATAAATACAATTTTTATACAACTCGGCAGAATTCGTTCTGTCAAATAGATTTGGAATGTGGCAGTTTATATTTCGACCTTTAGACGCTTTTACTCTGCTGATCCTCACACATCGCCCTATCATCATGGTGACGGTTCTGTTCAGGAGAATTAAAGAAAAAGGTCAGCTCGGGTGACTTAAGTATCTTAGCTTCCACGAACTTTGGTCACCCTTTTGAGACCCACTAAAAACCCCGATTGGGATGTCTGCCAGAGGGCTTCAAACCAAGAGGGGAACTTAAGGTTCAAACCTGATTGAAAAATAATCTAAAGGGATAGTGGGAACCTAAAGGTGACAAATATTTATAAAGTGGGTGCTTCAATTACAAAGTATAGAGATAATTAATTATTTATTACTATTATTATTAACATAGGGTTCATAACCGATGAAATAAAAAATAATGAAATAAAACGTACATAAGTATTTTCAGTAATCGCGTTATTGTAAATCCAGTGAATCATAATTATTAACAAAAATCTGTTTTATTTTTATTTTAGTGCTTTATGATACACAATGTTTTTTGTTTGATTACCTGGTGAATATATAAATAAATCTGATGGTTTTCCAACACGGGAACAGGCAACATACAATTCACCATGTGAAAAACATGGGTTTTCTAGATTAATACCACAAACACCTAATGATTGCCCCTGGGACTTATTTATGGTCATAGCAAAAGCAAGCCGCACTGGAAATTGTAGTCGTTTAAATTCAAATGGTACATCAGTCGGAATCATTGGGATGCGTGGTATCAAAACGTCTTCTCCTTTATACTTTCCTTTCAGTATAGTTGCTTCTATCACGTTGTTCAATAATTTTTTTATCGCTAACCGTGTGCCGTTGCAAAGACGCGGTTGGTTGATATTTCTCAACATTATTACTACCGAACCAACCTTTAATTGAAGATTGTGAGGTGGCAATCCTGGTAAATCCAGCGAGTTTAAAAATTCAGGCGGATAGTTAACGACATCATCTTGGTTAGTAGCCGAATCAACTGATTTATATATCCTCAATTCGCCTGTAATTTGTTCTTGAATTTTGAAATTTAATTCACTTACATCTATGTTTTTTGCAGCCAATATAGCCCGTTCGCTCAACCAATCATGGTTTCTATAATTTTGAGCAACATCTGGAAACACCTTTTGAATAAGTTCATCTTTTGATCTAGTTAACTGACAAAAACCTTGAGGAAAGTTAATGCAACCAGTCAAGGTGTCTATAGGAAATTTGCCATTACCAATGTCAATGAGTTGTTTAGAGAATATGTCTCCAGATTTGTCATTTTGCAACTTGATACGCATATTCTTGCTTAAGTGTAATACCTTCACATGTTTCCACAAATTGGAGGACTTTAAACAGGCATTAAGTTCATCAGCTGGCGTTGATCGTGGAATCACTGGCAATGTTTGACGAAAATCTCCTGCTAATAAAATCATTGCACCACCAAATGGGTTATTATTGCTCCGGAGATCTTGTAAGGCTCTATCTAAAGCCTCCAAAGATTTTTTATGTGCCATCGTGCATTCATCCCAAACAATCAATCCACATTGCTGCAAAACCTTTGCCATTGCAGAGTTCTTCGAAATGTTGCAGGTTGGAGTTTCGTTGCTTTGCATGTTTAATGGTAATTTTAGTGCTGAATGAGCTGTTCTACCACCTTCAAGCAAAGTTGCTGCGATTCCCGACGAAGCGAGTGCAAGTGCAATTTTATTTTGTGAGCGAATTGTTGCTAATATCAATGAAATCAAAAAAGTTTTTCCTGTACCACCAGGTGCATCTAAGAAGTAAATCCCTCCTCTTTTATCATTTATTACTTTCAAAAGTGTATCAAATACATACTTCTGTTGTTCATTCAATAGTGGAAGATTCGTTTGAATTAATTCTTTCAAAGTGTTGAGATCATACAGTTTTTCTCGGTGCAACTCTTGGTTAAAAGCATCATGCATTGGACGATTGGGTGCGGCCAGGCCTAATTGAAATAATAGTTTGTTTGACATCATCAAGCACATGTCCTCAATTGAAATCAATACTTCATTGTAAATTTCTTCGCTTATTTGTATATTTGGATTTCCCCTTCTAATCCGTATTTGATACAAAATATCATCACACATATTATCTTTGTACTTGATCCACAAATCCTTTGGGTTTGATGGGAAGCAGGTAGATATGATTATAGAAAACAATGTTCGTATTTGATGAGCTTGTGATGATATTACAGCATCATTGAGAGTTTGATCCCAATGAGCATCATTGTCTAGCAATCGCAAACGTTGGCAAGCTTCTCTATATGATCCACACAAATCACCATTAACAGTTCGTACATGTTGGAACAATGTTGGGCCACGTACATTGACTAATAGCAGTCGTAAATAAAAACATTCATCATTGCTTGGATGTACTGAATAAATTCGACCAATCGCATCGGTAGAAAATATATCTGGGTATCCTGTAACTGGTTTTCCTTGTTTCCGTCGTATAAATCTTCTTGAGGATTGATTCCAAGTATAATATTTTGGCATTTCAGAATATAACAATGTTTGAGCAAAATCATCGTTTTGACATATCTCAAAAAATCTGGTTAATGTAGTAGATGGTGGCTGTAAAGCTCTTTCTACTGCGTTCTGTGCTGTAAAATATACTCTTTGTCCATTTTCTAAATGCACAGCTAAATGAACAACAGTAGGGTGTCTTTCATGAATAGGAAAAGAAAATATTCGCCAAACTGCTTCATTACTACTAACATAGCGACCCATTTGGTATTGGGTAACTTCATCATTGGAATTCTCTGCATTAATACCAATCACAGCCATATCACTCCCTTTGGTTACATATTTGCAAATGTATTTAATAGATTTTACTGAATGGCAAGATTCAACGTTGATGTGCGCTTTGAAGGTCTTTGATAAAATGGGTGAATATGGAACAATCCAGCGATTATCTATTTCAATATCTTGTTGATTTAATTTGACAATTGTTGATCTTCCATTGTCTGCTGTCGATCGGCGACGATACAAAGGATAACCGTCATTACCAGTGATTGTTTCAGATATTAATGTCCGTGGATATCGCTTTGAACATTTACCATCCACCATACACGGTGAATTTTGATTAAGAGTTCCACAGGGACCATGTATCATGTTTTTAATAACTACCTCATGCAATCCAGGATCTACTTCTACATTAGGAATTTCAGCTGATATTACTGCATCAACTTCATTTGGCCTTATCTTTTCAACTAACCAAATCAAAGGTGTGCATGTGGCAATCCCCGTTTCTGCCACTCCACATAATACATCCAGCAGCGTGTCTCTCCAAACACATAATGTTTCACAATGAAATCCATCAAAGATTTCAACTTTTGTCTAAAGACTCTGGCTGTAATATCATGACGATCAATAGGTGATTGCCCAGGGAATAACTCCTGCTTGATTTCTATCCAGTGTGGATTGCATGTAAATGTGATGAACAAATCTGCTGTACCATAATGACGAACATATGACATGGCATCTTGAGCATATTCATGCATATGTCGAGGGCTTCCGATGTATGTTGCTGGAAGAATAGTCATCCGACCAACATTCTGTGCATTTCCATCAGTATTAATCGCATCTCGAAGGTGAATATACTCTTCAGATCTGAGTTTGGTCTGATTCAACCTGATGAATGTTAATCTCTCCGTTTCAATTTTAACATACATGTCTACAACATACTTGTGATATAATCGCCGACATTTGAGTATGTGATTGTCTTCATTTTCACGAATCATTAGGCGGTAGGAATAATAGTTCATTGAACTGACTTTTTTGTTGGTTTCGGAACCTGAAAATAGATTTTTGTTTTCATAATATTGAAAATTAAAAAAATAATAATATAGTGACTGATAATATAGCTCCATAGCTAAACTAATATTTTTATTACCTGTAATGGGATTTATCATCTTGTTTGAAAAATCATAGCCATCTTCACCTTGCCAAAATATAATGGGATATTGCAGTGCGTCATATGAGCGGTGTGTTTCCTTTATACGTTGTAATTGATCAATTAATTCACGGGATTCCAAGTTTTCTCCAACTACAACGATGGCAACTTCATCAATAGTTGGTGCATTAAAATGCAGTTTTAAACAACATAACCAATTGATTGTACTCATGAAATAAAGTTTGAAATTGTTCTACAATAGACCTCTTTAGTGAATTGTTATGTGAACAACGCGTATCAATTTCTCGTGGTGAATTGCCCATGAAATAAATTTGCAGAAATTTGTAATTGCTATCTGACACTGGTAACAGTGAACCTGCTCTATGATATATTTGGCCTTGTATCTGTAAATTAAAAAAAATGATTTTTGCCAAATAGAAATAATATTTGTTCCTAAAAAGTATATCTGTCTCTTAATTTGAATCACCAAATAACAATTGATATGCTTAGGTATGTCAATATGTAATAATTAGTTGTAACTAATATCCATCGTCAAATAATTATATTGTGTTTCAAAATAATAAAAGTGTTGCTAATACTGAATCACCAAATAATATAATGACTAAGTAATATATGTTTTGGGGTTTAGGAAACTGAAGGTTAATGACACATATTTACTTAGTTAATAGGAAATTTTGTTCATTAAAATAATAATGATTAACTGCTATAATACATACCTTAAAAGTTGGCATGAAATTTTCCCGAACTACGTTTGTTGCCCCAAATGATGTCATTTGAAAGCAATTGTTATATTGTTGAATATTTGACAAAAAGTGTATGGAATCTGGTTCTATTCCTGAAACCAATGAGTACAATGGCTCTGGTGGTGGATCCAATGTTATCAATTTCACTTTCCCATTTGCGCAACACAATCCATTTGCTTCATTTTTGTATTTCAATGTCTTACAATAAGAGCAGACCAAGTTCATAGATCCAATAGCAACACATTGGTGGTTACTGTAGTCAATTGACAAATCGTAATTGAAAGCAGCTCGATTCAAACTTTCGCGATTATTAGTTGAATCTCTCGCTCTCGCTTCCCGCGTTCGTGATATACGAATTCTTTCGCGTTCATTTCGGTCGTCACGTTCATGTGCAGTATGATAAGATCGGTAATTCATTTGGTTTGTAGCATTTCGGGTTCTTCTACTTAAATTACTTCGTCTTATAGGAGGCATATCGTATATAACTACCTAAATTTATTCACATGAAATAATTATTAATCACAGGTATTTATACAATCAAAATTAATTATTAAATATTATAAACGCTTTTTAACGCAGTTTGTTTGACAGATGCAATGACGTGAAAACTGATGACAATTTATGTCGCATTCCGAAACTAAAACAAAAGAAAGAATATTCCAAGGCCAATCAAATCTTACATTTACTTTTTTTGACTTTTCAATTTGGTCGGGTGTACACATTCATTTGATTAAATTTGAACGTTTTGCAGCGACAATAAAGCGCGAATTGACTCTTTGACGTTAGCAAGACACCTACATTGTTTAGACAACAATGAGTGCTTGTAATTTAATATCAACTTTATTGAATAGCAATACAGTTCAAATTGACTCTACATTTAGTTATTTATTCTACATTTAAAATATTTGTATAGGAAAAAGAAAAGGGCTTGTTTAGGGTTTCCCTGGAAATTATTCAAATTTTTCTCGCCGTTAGAGCCATCCTTGGACTTCAAGGAACATTTAAAAAAAAGAATTGTTAAGATTGGTCCATGCGTTGTTGAGTTATGCGCTTACCAACACATTTTGCGATTCATTTTTATATAATAGATTATCTCTTTTTAAGTCTCAAAATACCAATCCAATCAATCAATCAGTCCAATCTATCGCCACTTTTAAATAAAGGAACTATTTTACTGTTTTTCATCAAATGTGTAAATATACCGGAAATATAATTTAAGAGAGATTGCTGTTTGGCTAAGTCCAAATATATACAATCCAAAATAAGAAATCGTTGCAATGTAGTAAAAACCACATGGAGAATAATTAACGAAGCAACTAGAAAAACAACACTAAAAACTAGAGATTTATGAACTTAAAATTGGTAATAATTCTGTGACATCAGATGCTGATGTGGCTTCTGCTTTTGAAACCTTTTTCACAGATATTCCTGTTTCTAAAACTAAACTTTTAAACTCCTCACCAGCCACTGCTCTCTTGTTATTGGAGAAAAATGTGCCTAAATGTATAATTTTTTTTTAGTTTCAGCCACATTAGCTGCTCTGACGTTATCAAAGCTTTTAAATTAATTAACTATAAGAAAACTAATAATTTATGGGGAATATTTGTGAGTATTCCTAGGTCTCTAATTGACATAGTTGTTCCTGAATTAGCTCTGATTTTTAATAAATGCATTGACTGTGGCGAGTTTCCTGACTTAATGAATTACAGTAAAGTAATTCCGTTGTTTAAATGGGATAGTGCTGATGACCCCACAAATTTTAGGCCTATATCAATACTGCCAACATTTAGTAAAATTTTTGAAAAACTAATTTATAATACTTATGCAATTGCTTTCACATTTTCAGAATAATGCGCTTCTGCACGATAAACAGTTTGGCTTTACACGGGATCGTTCAACAACAGATTTTTTTAATTTTTTTTTTATTTTAGAGGAGGGCAAACGAGCTTGCGAGCCACCGTTGGTATGTGATCACCGCCGCCAATGAACTCTTGCAACATCCGAGGATTCACAAGAGCGTTGCCGGCCTTGGAGAAAGGAATATATGCCTTTTTGAATGTACCCATGTCAAATGCTGGTGTTGAGTTAATACATAATATTTTTGCGGCCTGGGAAGAGTCACGTGATGAATTTGGCATTTGCTGTGATTTATCCAAGGCCTTTGATTGTGTAGAACATGAAACATTGGTCAGGAAATTACGCCACTATGGAGTTAGCTCGGCGGCGCTTCAAATGATGATATCATACTTATGCGACAGAATTCAAAAGTTAGACGTAAATAGAAAACGGTCTACTGGATCTATTTTACAAATGGGAGTACTATAGGGCTCCATTTTAGGACCATTTCTTTTCCTCATTTACATTGATGATCTTCCTTACCTGGTAAAGGAGGATCACGAGATAGTATTGTTTGCTGATGATACATCACTGATTTTTAAAATTGATCGTTACCAATCAAGTTTTGATACGGTAAACAATTGTCTCACTAAAGTTGTACACTGGTTTGAAGTAAATAATCTACTGCTTAACGGAAAAAAAACGAAACGTATAAAATTTACTTTACCTAACGTCAAAAATATGAAAACCACTTTACAACTTAATAATAAGGAAATAGATTTAGTGGGTACTACTGTTTTTTTAGGGATACCGTTAGATGCTAAGCTCCAATGGAGTCCTCGTATAGATGGCTTGTCAAGCAGACTTAGGTCTGCAGCATACGCGGTCAAAAAGATTCGTCAATTTACAGATGTAGAAACAGTTAGGTTAGTATATTTCATTGACTTTCACAGCATTATGTCATACGGAATATTGTTATGGGGCAAAGCTGCTGAACTAAACTCTATTTTCATGCTGCAGAAGAGGGCTGTTCGTGTCATATATAATATGGGCCCATGAGAGTCAGTAAAAAATAAATTTAAAGAGGCTAAAATTATGACAATGTACAGCCAATATATATTTGATAATCTTATGTATGTTCACAAAAATACCAATAGGTTCAACAAAAAATCAGATATCCTTCGACTAGATACTATTTATAACAAGCTGCCTAAAAACGTATTGGACATGTTGATCAAAAAGTTCAAAGTTTTTATAAAATGCAAACTTTTACATTATATTACACTATTAAAGATTATGTAAATGATAAGAAAGCTTGGGATTGAATTGTTTATTATTTCATGGTGTGTAATTGGTTTAATAACACAGGCACACAAAAAAAAAAAAACGTCATGAACCAGAGGGGAGACCCCATTATTCCTAGGTTTTTGGGATCACTAAAACCGAATATGACAATAAAAACTAATTTTAAATGCCCGTTTTCCCGCTAGCACCCCCTTACTACCTCTTAAGGGGTGAAAATTGAAATTTTTGTAAAAAATCAAGATAGATGTGTCTTTCTACGTTTTTTGGGATGCTGAAACCGAAAATGATAACTAAAAATAAATTCATGACCACTATCACCCCCTACCATCCCTTACAGGGGGTGAAAATTTAATTTTTTTCTATAAAATCAAGACAGATGTGTATTTCTACGTTTTTTGGTATAATGAAACCGAAAATGACAACCAAAAGTGAATTTGATACCTCTTTTACTCAATACCACCCCCTAACTACCCCTAACGGGGGGGAGGGGGTGGGGGTAGTTTCAATTTTGTATAAAATCAAGATGTATGAAGAAATTTTGACGATTTACAGTAAATGACATGTTTATCAAACTAGTTTGAAGTTACTCTTAGCTCTTATATTAGAAATTCAAATGCTTTATCGATCAGAAGTATCTGATATATGTTCATGATTTAATTCTATTCTTAACGTAACCCAGGAACAACGGCGTGGACGTAGTAGATTTCTGTTCCCTTTTGGAGTGCTGGATTAAAGTGAGTCCCCTTGCCTCTCACTATCCGGGGTGCTGAATTAAAGTGAGTCCCCTTGCCTCTCACTATTCAGCGTCTACCTGTTTCTACGATAACGAACTCTCTTGTTGTCAAAAGTTCTTCTAAGTGGTTGCCTTTTACTGGTTCTTTTCTATCTGCAAATCTCTTTTTAAATTCCAACAGTAGTCTGCTAACATATTGACATCCCATTTACCCTGATAGCGCTGTTCCATTGTCTTAAGATCCTGTCTGATGGAACCTTTCACCTTGCTCCTCACTATAGTCTCCTAAATTGGCCGAAAAATAGTAACCTTTCTATTTCGGAGGCATAGAATTAGGTTCAGCATCTTTTAAGCGTTTTACAAGACTGCCGAATGGATAACAGTATAAACAGAATTAAATAGAAAGCAAAAAAAAAAACAAAAAATGAAACAACTTGTTAAGAATAGAACAAAAATCATGATTCAGTCTTAGTATCATAATAACAAATATATGCATACAATAAGGTTACCATATACTTTATAATCATTTTTTCTCTCAGCATCTTGAAAAACATAGAAATTCACCTATTTACGGTTCCAGCATCCTAAAAAACGTAGAAATACAAATCTATCTTGATTTTATAGAAAAATTGAAATTTTCACCCCCTTTAAGGGGTAGTAAGGGGGTGATAGAGGTCATGAATTTATTTTTAGTTATCATTTTCGGTTCCAGCATCCCAAAAAACGTAGAAATATAAATCTATCTTGATTTTATAGAAAAATTGAAATTTTCACCCCCTGTAAGGGGTATTAGGGGGTGATAGTGGTCATAAATTTATTTTTAGTTATCGTTTTCGGTTTCAGCATCCCAAGAAACGTAGAAATACACATCTGTCTTGATTTTATAGAAAAAAATAAAATTTTCACCCCCTGTAAGGGATGGTAGGGGGTGATAGTGGTCATGAATTTATTTTTAGTTATCATTTTCGGTTTCAGCATCCCAAAAAACGTAGAAAGACACATTTATCTTGATTTTTTACAAAAATTTCAATTTTCACCCCTTAAGAGGTAGTAAGGGGGTGCTAGCGGGAAAACTGGTATTTAAAATTAGTTTTTATTGTCATATTCGGTTTCAGCGATCCCAAAAACCTAGGAATAATGGGGTCTCCCCTCTGGTTCATGACGTTTTTTTTTTTTTGTGTGCCTGTGTAATCATTGTAAAAAGATGATAATGAAAAAATAAGACAACCCGGCTGAGTTTTTTGTGGGTTTCTTCTCAGACCAGGGCGCGTTAAGCGCCCTCATAAACTTAGATTAAGCTGACGTTATATTATTACCGTTAAACATTTTGATGTTTTGCTTATTGTTTTTTGACTTGTCAAAAGTGCCAAAACTTGGTCTATTTGAAATAAAAATCTTTTTATTTTTATCTTTATTATTTATTATTATTATATTATTTTAAATCATATTTTAGGGTTTAACCTGTCTGCCTTCATGACACTAAAAAAACTGTACATACACTTTTAGGAATATCTTAAATATTCATCTGGTGGTTGTTCATAAGCTGAATATAAACTGATATCATCATCATCATCTTCCTACCCTTATCCCATTTTGGGTTCGGCACAGTATGTTTTTTCCTTCCATACTCTCCTGTTACTCGTCATCTCTGTACACACTACCTTCTTCTCCATATCGTCTTCCACGCAATCCATCCATCTTTTCTTCGGCCGTCCTCTACCTGTCCATCCCTCCACTACCATACCTAGCACTCTTTTGGTCACGTGCCTTTCATCCCTCCTCATAACATGCCTATACCATGAAAGACGGTTACCTCTTACTTTTCTGTCACTGGCGCTACTCCTAAGCTTCCCTTAATATACTCATTTCTTATTCTATCCCTTCTTGTCACCCCACACATACATCTTAACATTCGCATCTCCGTTACATGCAAACGCTTTTCAGCCATCACCTTGATCGCCCAGCACTCAGATTCATACATAACGACAGGTCTAATGATGTTTTTATAATTTCTCCCCTTTAGTTTAAGAAGAATTCATCACATGTCGTCCCAGAGACTTGTCGCCATTTCATCCATCGTGTATATAAACTGATATATTTAGTAAAATAAAGTGCATAAGAAAATATAGTACAAGTGATGAAAGTGTAGCCTGAAGAGTGAAGTACTGCTCCATCACACCACATGAAACGATTAAATGAAACCAAAACAAGATTAGATCATGACACGCGCCATAATCTGATTCATAGTCTCATAGAAAATTACGGTTTGGTCATCTTTAATTCACTTTTACGATTACATAACACAATTACTCTGTATTAATCTGAGTATGTAATGACTATACCATATAATAATCAGCAAATGATCAGTTCCTTATTCAAAACATACAACCGCAATGAGAAGGTAGTGTTATAAATATGTCAACTAAAATATTAGCTAAAATATGTCTTAACTTTAAGATGATTTTATTAATAACTAGCAGACCCGGTCACGCGTTGCTGTGACTATTATTTTTGATATATTACATTGTACTAAACTATTTAAGGGGTAACGTTCAGAGTACATCTGTCATGAAAACCATAATGTTTTCTTATAGTCGATATTAAGCAAAAATCAAAACAAAATAATTATAATTATTTTTTTAATTTTATCCAAGTTTATAACACTATTTGTATATTACAAAGTTTTTAGTAAATAACTTGGAACACTAAACTTACGAATGAGGTAGGTAGGGTAGATATCTCATTCGTAATTACTCAATCCAGTCAATAGATACCGCCATCTTTTAGAATTGTTAAGAGCTAACTGCAAAATGATAAACTAATAATTTGCAATAAAATAATACTGCGACTATGAATTGAGTTGAAAATTATTATATCTTTTAAGTTAGGTCAAACTGTACGTGATGTGTAAATTTATTTAAATCAGTTAAGTAGTTTAGGAGTCCATCGCAGACAAATAACGCGACACGTGATTTATATATATTAAGAATTCTGGTGGATTTTTTTTATCATTTAATATTTTAAATAATATAATAAATAAATCGTAAAATTTTCCTTTTTTTTTAATATGTTACTTTATCATTTTATTAAGACGTTCATAATTAAAAGTATTTGGTAGTTTTTACTAATACATACAATGAAAGTTAAACTCAAAACATTTAAATTTTAAAAGATTTTTTTTTTTTTAATAAATACAATTTTTATACAACTCGGCAGAATTCGTTCTGTCAAATAGATTTGGAATGTGGCAGTTTATATTTCGACCTTTAGACGTTTTTACTCTGCTGATCCTCACACATCGCCCTATCATCATGGTGACGGTTCTGTTCAGGAGAATTAAAGAAAAAGGTCAGCTCGGGTGACTTAAGTATCTTAGCTTCCACGAACTTTGGTCACCCTTTTGAGACCCACTAAAAACCCCGATTGGGATGTCTGCCAGAGGGCTTCAAACCAAGAGGGGAACTTAAGGTTCAAACCTGATTGAAAAATAATCTAAAGGGATAGTGGGAACCTAAAGGTGACAAATATTTATAAAGTGGGTGCTTCAATTACAAAGTATAGAGATAATTAATTATTTATTACTATTATTATTAACATAGGGTTCATAACCGATGAAATAAAAAATAATGAAATAAAACGTACATAAGTATTTTCAGTAATCGCGTTATTGTAAATCCAGTGAATCATAATTATTAACAAAAATCTGTTTTATTTTTATTTTAGTGCTTTATGATACACAATGTTTTTTGTTTGATTACCTGGTGAATATATAAATAAATCTGATGGTTTTCCAACACGGGAACAGGCAACATACAATTCACCATGTGAAAAACATGGGTTTTCTAGATTAATACCACAAACACCTAATGATTGCCCCTGGGACTTATTTATGGTCATAGCAAAAGCAAGCCGCACTGGAAATTGTAGTCGTTTAAATTCAAATGGTACATCAGTCGGAATCATTGGGATGCGTGGTATCAAAACGTCTTCTCCTTTATACTTTCCTTTCAGTATAGTTGCTTCTATCACGTTGTTCAATAATTTTTTTATCGCTAACCGTGTGCCGTTGCAAAGACGCGGTTGGTTGATATTTCTCAACATTATTACTACCGAACCAACCTTTAATTGAAGATTGTGAGGTGGCAATCCTGGTAAATCCAGCGAGTTTAAAAATTCAGGCGGATAGTTAACGACATCATCTTGGTTAGTAGCCGAATCAACTGATTTATATATCCTCAATTCGCCTGTAATTTGTTCTTGAATTTTGAAATTTAATTCACTTACATCTATGTTTTTTGCAGCCAATATAGCCCGTTCGCTCAACCAATCATGGTTTCTATAATTTTGAGCAACATCTGGAAACACCTTTTGAATAAGTTCATCTTTTGATCTAGTTAACTGACAAAAACCTTGAGGAAAGTTAATGCAACCAGTCAAGGTGTCTATAGGAAATTTGCCATTACCAATGTCAATGAGTTGTTTAGAGAATATGTCTCCAGATTTGTCATTTTGCAACTTGATACGCATATTCTTGCTTAAGTGTAATACCTTCACATGTTTCCACAAATTGGAGGACTTTAAACAGGCATTAAGTTCATCAGCTGGCGTTGATCGTGGAATCACTGGCAATGTTTGACGAAAATCTCCTGCTAATAAAATCATTGCACCACCAAATGGGTTATTATTGCTCCGGAGATCTTGTAAGGCTCTATCTAAAGCCTCCAAAGATTTTTTATGTGCCATCGTGCATTCATCCCAAACAATCAATCCACATTGCTGCAAAACCTTTGCCATTGCAGAGTTCTTCGAAATGTTGCAGGTTGGAGTTTCGTTGCTTTGCATGTTTAATGGTAATTTTAGTGCTGAATGAGCTGTTCTACCACCTTCAAGCAAAGTTGCTGCGATTCCCGACGAAGCGAGTGCAAGTGCAATTTTATTTTGTGAGCGAATTGTTGCTAATATCAATGAAATCAAAAAAGTTTTTCCTGTACCACCAGGTGCATCTAAGAAGTAAATCCCTCCTCTTTTATCATTTATTACTTTCAAAAGTGTATCAAATACATACTTCTGTTGTTCATTCAATAGTGGAAGATTCGTTTGAATTAATTCTTTCAAAGTGTTGAGATCATACAGTTTTTCTCGGTGCAACTCTTGGTTAAAAGCATCATGCATTGGACGATTGGGTGCGGCCAGGCCTAATTGAAATAATAGTTTGTTTGACATCATCAAGCACATGTCCTCAATTGAAATCAATACTTCATTGTAAATTTCTTCGCTTATTTGTATATTTGGATTTCCCCTTCTAATCCGTATTTGATACAAAATATCATCACACATATTATCTTTGTACTTGATCCACAAATCCTTTGGGTTTGATGGGAAGCAGGTAGATATGATTATAGAAAACAATGTTCGTATTTGATGAGCTTGTGATGATATTACAGCATCATTGAGAGTTTGATCCCAATGAGCATCATTGTCTAGCAATCGCAAACGTTGGCAAGCTTCTCTATATGATCCACACAAATCACCATTAACAGTTCGTACATGTTGGAACGATGTTGGGCCACGTACATTGACTAATAGCAGTCGTAAATAAAAACATTCATCATTGCTTGGATGTACTGAATAAATTCGACCAATCGCATCGGTAGAAAATATATCTGGGTATCCTGTAACTGGTTTTCCTTGTTTCCGTCGTATAAATCTTCTTGAGGATTGATTCCAAGTATAATATTTTGGCATTTCAGAATATAACAATGTTTGAGCAAAATCATCGTTTTGACATATCTCAAAAAATCTGGTTAATGTAGTAGATGGTGGCTGTAAAGCTCTTTCTACTGCGTTCTGTGCTGTAAAATATACTCTTTGTCCATTTTCTAAATGCACAGCTAAATGAACAACAGTAGGGTGTCTTTCATGAATAGGAAAAGAAAATATTCGCCAAACTGCTTCATTACTACTAACATAGCGACCCATTTGGTATTGGGTAACTTCATCATTGGAATTCTCTGCATTAATACCAATCACAGCCATATCACTCCCTTTGGTTACATATTTGCAAATGTATTTAATAGATTTTACTGAATGGCAAGATTCAACGTTGATGTGCGCTTTGAAGGTCTTTGATAAAATGGGTGAATATGGAACAATCCAGCGATTATCTATTTCAATATCTTGTTGATTTAATTTGACAATTGTTGATCTTCCATTGTCTGCTGTCGATCGGCGACGATACAAAGGATAACCGTCATTACCAGTGATTGTTTCAGATATTAATGTCCGTGGATATCGCTTTGAACATTTACCATCCACCATACACGGTGAATTTTGATTAAGAGTTCCACAGGGACCATGTATCATGTTTTTAATAACTACCTCATGCAATCCAGGATCTACTTCTACATTAGGAATTTCAGCTGATATTACTGCATCAACTTCATTTGGCCTTATCTTTTCAACTAACCAAATCAAAGGTGTGCATGTGGCAATCCCCGTTTCTGCCACTCCACATAATACATCCAGCAGCGTGTCTCTCCAAACACATAATGTTTCACAATGAAATCCATCAAAGATTTCAACTTTTGTCTAAAGACTCTGGCTGTAATATCATGACGATCAATAGGTGATTGCCCAGGGAATAACTCCTGCTTGATTTCTATCCAGTGTGGATTGCATGTAAATGTGATGAACAAATCTGCTGTACCATAATGACGAACATATGACATGGCATCTTGAGCATATTCATGCATATGTCGAGGGCTTCCGATGTATGTTGCTGGAAGAATAGTCATCCGACCAACATTCTGTGCATTTCCATCAGTATTAATCGCATCTCGAAGGTGAATATACTCTTCAGATCTGAGTTTGGTCTGATTCAACCTGATGAATGTTAATCTCTCCGTTTCAATTTTAACATACATGTCTACAACATACTTGTGATATAATCGCCGACATTTGAGTATGTGATTGTCTTCATTTTCACGAATCATTAGGCGGTAGGAATAATAGTTCATTGAACTGACTTTTTTGTTGGTTTCGGAACCTGAAAATAGATTTTTGTTTTCATAATATTGAAAATTAAAAAAATAATAATATAGTGACTGATAATATAGCTCCATAGCTAAACTAATATTTTTTATTACCTGTAATGGGATTTATCATCTTGTTTGAAAAATCATAGCCATCTTCACCTTGCCAAAATATAATGGGATATTGCAGTGCGTCATATGAGCGGTGTGTTTCCTTTATACGTTGTAATTGATCAATTAATTCACGGGATTCCAAGTTTTCTCCAACTACAACGATGGCAACTTCATCAATAGTTGGTGCATTAAAACGTCTTGCATGTTGGCCAACAGGTGTTTTATCAGCTCTGATTACAATTTTGTGATTATCAGATGGCATCCGATCCAGTGCAGTTTTAAACAACATAACCAATTGATTGTACTCATGAAATAAAGTTTGAAATTGTTCTACAATAGACCTCTTTAGTGAATTGTTATGTGAACAACGCGTATCAATTTCTCGTGGTGAATTGCCCATGAAATAAATTTGCAGAAATTTGTAATTGCTATCTGACACTGGTAACAGTGAACCTGCTCTATGATATATTTGGCCTTGTATCTGTAAATTAAAAAAAATGATTTTTGCCAAATAGAAATAATATTTGTTCCTAAAAAGTATATCTGTCTCTTAATTTGAATCACCAAATAACAATTGATATGCTTAGGTATGTCAATATGTAATAATTAGTTGTAACTAATATCCATCGTCAAATAATTATATTGTGTTTCAAAATAATAAAAGTGTTGCTAATACTGAATCACCAAATAATATAATGACTAAGTAATATATATTTTGGGGTTTAGGAAACTGAAGGTTAATGACACATATTTACTTAGTTAATAGGAAATTTTGTTCATTAAAATAATAATGATTAACTGCTATAATACATACCTTAAAAGTTGGCATGAAATTTTCCCGAACTACGTTTGTTGCCCCAAATGATGTCATTTGAAAGCAATTGTTATATTGTTGAATATTTGACAAAAAGTGTATGGAATCTGGTTCTATTCCTGAAACCAATGAGTACAATGGCTCTGGTGGTGGATCCAATGTTATCAATTTCACTTTCCCATTTGCGCAACACAATCCATTTGCTTCATTTTTGTATTTCAATGTCTTACAATAAGAGCAAACCAAGTTCATAGATCCAATAGCAACACATTGGTGGTTACTGTAGTCAATTGACAAATCGTAATTGAAAGCAGCTCGATTCAAACTTTCGCGATTATTAGTTGAATCTCTCGCTCTCGCTTCCCGCGTTCGTGATATACGAATTCTTTCGCGTTCATTTCGGTCGTCACGTTCATGTGCAGTATGATAAGATCGGTAATTCATTTGGTTTGTAGCATTTCGGGTTCTTCTACTTAAATTACTTCGTCTTATAGGAGGCATATCGTATATAACTACCTAAATTTATTCACATGAAATAATTATTAATCACAGGTATTTATACAATCAAAATTAATTATTAAATATTATAAACGCTTTTTAACGCAGTTTGTTTGACAGATGCAATGACGTGAAAACTGATGACAATTTATGTCGCATTCCGAAACTAAAACAAAAGAAAGAATATTCCAAGGCCAATCAAATCTTACATTTACTTTTTTTGACTTTTCAATTTGGTCGGGTGTACACATTCATTTGATTAAATTTGAACGTTTTGCAGCGACAATAAAGCGCGAATTGACTCTTTGACGTTAGCAAGACACCTACATTGTTTAGACAACAATGAGTGCTTGTAATTTAATATCAACTTTATTGAATAGCAATACAGTTCAAATTGACTCTACATTTAGTTATTTATTCTACATTTAAAATATTTGTATAGGAAAAAGAAAAGGGCTTTTTTAGGATTTCCCTGGAAATTATTCAAATTTTTCTCGCCGTTAGAGCCATCCTTGGACTTCAAGGAACATTTAAAAAAAGAATTGTTAAGATTGGTCCATGCGTTGTTGAGTTATGCGCTTACCAACACATTTTGCGATTCATTTTTATATAATAGATTATAAAGCAATTAGTTCAATTTAATTGCATTTATTTTATCCAAGCGCTTCCCATCAAAGCAATATTATCCTTGATAGCTCTGGCATGATCCACAATTTAGTTTAAAAATAAGTGAAGGTAAATATACTTAATTATATACCAGCATAGACATGTTTTATTCTTAAAGGTAGATCCCGACATATATTTATAACAGTATATTTATGACATCGGAAACTAACACGTGTCGAAAATACAATATTTTAGAAAAAATATTATGATGTCATAAGAAATTTATAATAGATTTGTCAGCTTAACATTATTTTTTAATATTATTATTTTAGCTTCAAAAAGATTATCACTGCTTAATCCATTTACTATCCGCCGGACGTGACGTCGTTATAAAGATTCTTGATTGGATTACGGAAAAGACAATTATTTTTTCCCGCTCATTAATGTCAGGTTCATTCAAAGAGACAATAATTAGAAATTTTATAAATTAATTATTGATTAATTAATTCAATAATACTTTCACTTTTCATTTTATAAGGTCATTGCGGTTGTCATGGAGGTCGTCTGCATCACAATCATTATCAGATATAATGTAATGAATATTACAAAGATTCTGACGACTTTCAAAACATGATCAGAATTGTATTGTTTTAGTAACATACTCTCTTCACTCCAGCGAAATTAATACGATCTTTAAACCTGTTACCTCGTTTGTACGCGGCATCTCAATTTAACAAAGAGCTTTGAAAATTTAATGTGTTACTTTCAATTTACCATTTAACTTTCGTTTACGCGATATACTTTATTTTAAGTATCAGAAAAGGAATGTTTAAAGTCAGTTACCATTACAGGTTTCAATGTAATATTAAATGTTTTTAAATTATTCGTAAGATTAACGGGATAAGGTTTGTTTTGGAATATAAATATAGAACAGATGAAATTGTCTCTATACCTACATTGTTATGATTAAAATATACAAAAAGAAAAACAGGAATTTCCATTTAAGGTCTAAAGATCACAATAGTATATACAAACAAAAAAAATATTAAGGAATATTTTCGAAGATTTTTTTTGAGATATTTATTACCCTGTTTTCGTCCCAACAATATGAATCATACTTCATCACTAGACCATTAGTCGAACAATATTTTATAAAATTCAGATCCTTTTTGAATTACTTTTACTTAAATTTTATGATATTATATTATAAATATCCTGACTTAAAACGATCAACACGGAATACAGTTTATTAAGGTTTTATAACTATATATTATATTTATTTTATTTAAAATAATTCAGTGAATCTAATGTGAGTGTTTTAGGAAGTGTTGAAGCTGAACAATCATCACAGTCACTTGTTATTATGGTATGTTACACCAATGTTATTCACCATTGAGAAAACATTGGGAAAACCATATTATAATATTTTTTAATAATATTTTTGCCATAAGAAAATATACCTGACCGTATTTTTTATGTTATAAGCTATTGTAATAAATATGAAATATATAAGCGATCTTAAAAATTTTCAAAATTAGTACATGATACTTACAGTCTTATCTCAACATTTTCTTTTACGTAACATAACCGTCATGAAATTGTAAAAGACGTTGATTAGGAAACTACGACATGGTCATCGTTAATTCTCTTATAGGATAACTTATAATATACTACATATAACGTAAATTAGTCTGTACTAATCTGTGTATATAATGAATGACGTATATTATTAACCTAACTATTACTAGGGGCGCCAACAGACCCTCAATTTCGACTCGCTACGCTCGCGAAATCTCGGGTGCCGTTTACATATTGAGCGAAGCGAGCCCGTTCAAAAAAAAAAACAAACAGGGAGATGGTACAACTCAATTAAAAAAAAAATTCGCGCGAATTTTTTTTCCCTATTAACTTCAATGGGATATCAGCTTTTTGACGATTACGACTTAACGAAATGACAGTTTTCAAACTTTTTTTTAAACCATCCCCTAATGTGTGTCTTTTTGATTACAAAATTTAATAATTTCCGTCAAATAGTTTTCAAGCCAATTAGTGACAAAGAATGTGTAAAAGTCTCCAGTAGAACGCTCCGCTCGCTTCGCTGAATTAGAAAATGAATATTACGGATTTCTTCATTTAAAACGAGATAATGGAACCGAAATGAAAAGGTGATAAGATTTAGTGAAACGTCACGATCGCGTCTATCAAGATGCACTTAATTTGTAAACGAATTTTCAGAAAATAGTCCAGGTTTACTTTAGATGTAAATTATATATTAAATTGGTTGATATTTATTTTTCATTACCCATAGGGACGGGTGCTAGACTGCCAGGGAGCAGTCATAAAATAACTGCTTCTTAGAGGAATGGAAAAGAAAACGAAAACATTATTTTTATGAGAGAAATACGGAAATTGCAATGTTTCTTTTATTGATTTGAGCGTAATAGAAATGAAACGTTGGTTTACGTTTTCTTTATATTTTTCATTAAAGATGATTTTTTTTTAAGAAACATACTAATATGAAATACAATATTTGCAATTATATAGCTAAAATGTTACTTAACTATTACGTATTATTATCAAAAGTACGAAAGCAAAAGAATTAAAATTTTCTGCATTTATTTTATACAAAGGGAAACTTTTCAGCTTCTCTTTGTATAGAATGCTCCACAGTTTATTTTAAAACTAAATAAAAATAAATATATTTAATATTAAACCTGCACACTCATACTTTTGTCGTAAGAGTGCAACCTAAAATATATTATTGGAGCTAATAGACCTCACTTCATCTCTCCTCACAAATATTTAACGCAATATTTTTGTGACTTCGAAACATGTGACAAAAATATGATATTTCCTAAAAAAATAAAGTCACTATGTGAAAAATATATAAAAGTTATGTCAATAAAATTATATTTTTTAATTATTTGAAGTTTAATATCCTTACCATCGTTTAATTCAGTGATTGTTAGCTGGACGTGACTATTGATTGGATTATTGAAAAAATATTTTTTCCGCTCTTTAATATCACGTACCTCAAACGAGATAATAATTTAATAGTTACTCATTCTATAATACGCTCACTTTTTACTTTATTCCGCCATTACGGTTGTCATGACGGTCGATTGCACTTCATCTACGTGATGGTATATTATGAACTGAAAACATCACTTCAGGATACCAATTACTTCAATCAAACGTTTAATTCACGATGACAACACAAATCAATGTATTGTTCGATCTTCTTTTGTGTAAATTTTTTTTTGTATATTTTAAAAAATAATAATGTATTCAACAATATTTTTTTTTTATTCTCTATTTTTTTTATTTATTCGTAAGATTAGCGGGATACGGTTTGTTTTAGAATAGAAATAAAGAACAGATGAAATTATCTGAATACCTACATTGTTATGATTAAAATGTACAACAATATATAACAAAAAAAGTATTTAGGAATATTTTCGAAGGATTTTTTAAAGATATTTTCTACGTTGTTATTGTTCGAACAATATGAATCCTACTTAATACATCATTAGTCGAACAAGCTTTTATCAAATCCAAACTTGTTTTATTTATTTATTCCTTGAGTCTCTTTAGAGGTATAGTTTAATATGTTCATACCACTTAGGTTCTAAGTCGATTTCGTGTCAGTTTTCGGCACACGTGTAATAAATAAAGAATTGAAAAGTTTACACTTTAATTGACAAATTTAAATCCGTTTTGAATTTTAATTTTATATAATTATGATATAAATAAATCGTGACTTAAAAGGCACGGGTTATAGTTTGTGAAGCTTCTGAAACTTTTCAAACAATGAACGGGACAAAAATTTATATTTTATACTCTCGAATTGGTATGACGGACAAATTTTGTATTACATTTATATAGAATCAAAATATTTTCAAAAATGTTAAGTTTGCCCTTGTACTAATCATTTTTTATTTTAATGTGTCTAGTGTATCATTCTAGATATATTATTTAGCAATATAATATTTTACTTAAATTAATTCAATAAAACTATCATGAAGTGTTAAAGCAGAACGTTGCTCATAATCTATTCACGAGTCTGAAGTACAAGTCCCCAAGAAATATATTATTCCAGTTGAGAAAACACGATTCAACATCTCACAAGAGATTATATTATAGGCTGAAAACTACCTGTGAGGTCGTTTATCTCTTTATATATTGTGTGTTTAGTTTATGGAACTCATGTTGTAACGAACTCCATAGAATATAATACTGGGTTTATATAAAGGTGTAAGAGTCAATTTAAATTATGCAGTATTAACCTTCCTTAAGGATGTATTTTATATTCCTGTGTTCCGTATTATAAACACTTCCAGAGGGCATCTGAATATGTCGCTCCTTAAATACAAAAGTCACACATTTCAAAAAATATCAAAAACTATTTTATTGCATAGAATGTTTCTAAAACGATGAAACTTTATTATTTTGCTAAAACACCCGTTATTTTATGATCAAAAATACCCGCAAACACACACACGTTAGTTTTGTTTTGTACCGTTTATGTGACTGAGTTCCGTGCAAAACTACCACATTGTCAGTTGTCAACAGTCATTCAGCACGAACACACAAAAAAAACTACCACATTCCAAAAAACTGCTAAAAGACAGATGAAGTTATTTATTCAAAAGTGCCATATTCAAAAATATATTTGTTTTGCGGATCACATACAGTTTAGTATCTTATCATTTCTATGTGCAATAGTACAATATTTCAAAATAGGTTAGTTTTGAATTTATAAATTGTTTTTTTTTTCTCGTTTTTATATTCAATACTACTATATTTTAAATTAAGTTAGTTTTGAAAAAAAATATTACAATAATTTTCTTATTCCTTTATGCTAAAGTACCGTATTCCGAAATAAGTTAGTTTTGCACTTATTTATCTGCTATATTCTTTCATTTTTGTATGCAATAATACTACCTTATTTTAAAGTAAGTTAGTTTGGCATAAAATAATTATGATGATTTCCCTATTCTTTATGCTAGAGTAACATATTTTAAAATATAAAATGATTTTATTTTACATAAAAATGCAATTATAATGCCACAGAACCTTGTGACGTCACTTTTTATAGCAATAATTGCTGTGGCCAACAAAAGAACAAATTCATGCTAGCAATGTTGCGACTCAAGAACTGCCGAACATCAAGAGTATTACTCATAAGTTTCTAATAAAAGGGCAAAACGAAGGAGACTGCGTCCATTCTGTCATCCAACATTACGAGGGCATTGAAATCATCTTCAATTTACGTTCCAGATTTAATTAAAGTGATGTATTGGACATCACTTTAATTAAAACAGCAAAGAAAACTGGAAAGCCTTATACTGTTGAAGAACTGATGCACGATTTTTTTTTACCTTAAACCTCTGTGTATAGGAAATTACAATATAGATGACGATGGCAATAAATTTAAATGGACTGATATAAAGGTTATGATGGTTGATAAAGTAAGCAATGGTATATTTTTCTTCAAAACATCATAAATTAGTGCATAAGTTTCTAGTGGGAACTGATTTTCAATGTTTTAGTTTTAAGTTTTCTTACACCTTTGCAAGTATTACGCTCGATATAGTTTTAAGTACTCGTTTTATAAAAATAATTTTGAAACCACACTATTTACACCACGTTTATATGTTTTATATGGTTGTGATTAGTGTAGGTCATTAAATAAATAATCTTGAAGATTTCTTACTCCTTAGGTGCCTTATGTTATAAAGATTGTAACTGCTATTTTAAGATAAAGTTACCTCGGTGTCTTAAACGTAATGTTATGGACCAAGTTGAACAACTAAGTCTTAATATTTTATTTCAATAGTAGCAAAAGAAATAATGTTTTTTGCGCAGCTCAGTGGCGAAAAAAGGTTTTATTTAACTCAGAGACACTATTTGGATGCGACTCCTTACAGATCACTAATTTCGTTTAAATGATAAAATATTTAGAAGTGTCTGACAGATTGATATTGGGTATTTTTCGTTATTGAACTTCATTCTACACGCCTCTGATAAGTAACCTAATACAGATTTTCAGTAAGTAACCTAATACAGTGTTTATGTACAAACCATATGTTTAAGTACGAAGAAATTAGTCTAGTTTTGTTTCATTTGTGGTAAAATCCTTCCTAAAAGTCTGATTTGATCGTGATTATAGCTTAAAAATGTTAATTATTAAAGTATACTTATTTTTTAGTTGTTATTAAATTATTATAAGTAGGTACTATATTGTTTTAACTGAGAGCTGTTAACTTTTAACACATGTGTATTTATTTTTTCAACAATCTTTATATGTGCAAGAAGTTTATGCATCTACATTTTGATAGCTTAAAAGATTTGTTTGTTTTTAACCTAAATTTATTACTCGTAACTTCAGTAGGAAATTTTAATTTTAGACTTAATTGATGATCTCACAATAAGACTTCAATATTTGTTTTCTCCTAGCAAGTTTACTAATGTAGTAAAATATTGTACCATTTTTTTTCATAATTTGACGTTTTGTGAGGTTGATTACTGAAAATAAAACTCAAAATTTCCTAATTATGGTGGTTTAATTTTTAGAATTTTAATGTTCTCGAAGTCAAAGTCTATAAACTAAAGTAACTTATTTGCATTTTTTCGAGAGCCTATTTGAGATATGGTTAAAATTACTTTATACATAAAAAGTTTATTTAATTACGCATCTTTTGATACCTAAAGAAATCACGTAATACACATCGTTTACACATAAATCAGAAAATAATCCAAATTATTTTTTCAAATGCCGCTCCTGTATAATTTGCATATTTTGACTTGTGGTGTTTTTGTATTTAAGGAGCGATGTATTGAGTAATGTATACCCCAAATATGCGGGGATGTCACATGTTATTCTAATAAATATAAATATAAGCCTTCTTAAAATTCTTTAATAATTGTATGTCATACTTACAGTTAGGTGTCATTTTCAGCAAATGAACATTTTCTTTTTCGTGTACGAGTATTCCATGAAATACTTTAATACTTTAAATTCATTTTTAGGATTACTCAGCAAAATATAACAAACTAAATATAGCGTAAATTACTCTGTACTAATCTGAGTATAACCGATGATATATAATAATTGAAGTAATTACCCTTACCTTACCCTTACCTGTATCCGCTTCATTTTTGGACTCCGTAAGTTTGACCATGTCTCCAACTATAGACCAAAACTTAAGTGGTTGCCAATTCGTAAACGAAGAAATGTAAAAGTTCTGTGTCTCCTTTACTCGATTTTGTTCAATCCTTCTACTCCTACATATTTAAAATGCAATTTCTCTTTCTTAGCAGATGTACATGACAGATTACTTCGTTCTTCTAGCAATTTACTGCTCCACACTCCCCTTCATCGGACTGATTTCTTATCTAACTCATTTGCTCTAACTACCGTCAGACTTTGGAACGAGTTAACGGAAGATAAGGGTCAAACAGAAAGTTCTTAGAAAATCAAAAACTAAGCATTCTAGCATGTTATTAGTTTTATTGTAACTTTTCAAAATAGCGTCCATTTACATCAATACATCGCTGCATTCGATGGAACCATTGAGAAAAGCACCTTGCCCACTCGGCCTTAGGGGTCTCTTCGACGGCGTTTTGAAACGCAGCCACTGCTTCTTCGGCGTCTATAAAACGTTTTCCTCGAAGTTTTTCTTTTATTTTAGAAATAAATAAAAATCGCAGGGTGCGAGGTCGGGGCTATACGGCGGGTGACCCAGTAATTCCACGTCTAACGTCACCAAATAGTCGATCGTTTGCCTGGCTCTGTGCGACGAGGCATTGTCGTGATGAAGGAGGATCCTGCTGCGAGGTCGTTTCTCTCGAACTTTTTCCAAGACAAGTGGCAAACAATTGTTAGTATACCACTCTGCATTAACCGTTTTCTGATCCTCTAAGACTATTGTCGCCTAATGACCTGTCTTTCCGAAGAACGAGGCCACCATCTTTCTTACAACACTTAGACCTCTCTTCACTTTAGTTGACAACTCTTCGGAAGGAAACACCCACTGAGCAGACTGTCTTTTGGTTTCCGGATCATAACAGTAAATCCAGCTTTCGTCACCCGTTGGTATGTCGAACACAGCATTTGAGTCACCTCCGTTAAATTTTTGGATCATTTCTCGGCACCAATCAACACGGCGGAGTTTTTGAGCCTCGGTCAAATTATGCGGTATCCAGCGGGCACAAAGCTTCCTGACCGCTAAATGTTCATGGAGGATTTTGTGCACTTGACTCATACCTATGACTAGACTTGTCCTAATCTGCTGATAGGTCACTCTTTTGTCAGTCTCTATCATACGCCGCACAACACTGATGTTATCTTCAGTCGTCGCTGTAGAAAGCCGTCCCTCACGCAAATCATCGGTGAGATTAGTTCGACCACGTTTGAATTCATTAAACCAGTTGTAAACTGTGGCGCGAGATGGGGCTTCATCGTGAAAAGCCAATCGAAGTCTATCATAACTTTCTTGTTGACTTAAATGACATCGAAAGTCATAAAAAATCATTGCACGAAAATTTTCTCGGCTTAAATTCATTCTGACGTGCACAGACAATTTTCAATTTGCCGCCAAATCGTAAAACAAATGACAAATGAATGAAATGTACACTCAATAATATTGGTAAAGAGTTTTATTTTCAAAATTTAAACTATTTTTTTTAATATAATGCTTTTAAGTGGCCAGTTCTAAAAACTTTCAGTTTGGCCCTCGTACGAACGCCCACCCATGTTCTCTCATGTACATTTTAAGGTTGACTGGTAGAGAATGTCTTTGTGGCATTAAGTTGGTCTTTTGTGCATTATTTTGTATATTGTGCAAAGAAAAATGAAATAAATAAATAATTATTATATTAGGAATTGAACAGTTCCTTATTTAAAACAAAATAACTCAACCGCAATGTATATCTTTATAGGTGTAATGAATTACCGTCGACTAGTTGATTGATAATGTATATTTATCATATTATATATAATAAAATGATGTTTAATGCTATAAAATAAGGTTTGTTTTACTACGAATATTATTAAATTGTTAAATCGTGATAACATTTAGTAAAATGTTACGATCACGACTGTCAGGTTACATTAACTTTTAAACAAAATAAGTCTAGATAATTATATCTAGATTTATTTCATGTAAATGATAAACCAAACGGGCTGATATTTATTTTTAATTACCCATCTCTAGCTGTTCAATAACTGCTTCTTAGCGTCGGATGGAAACTGAGCTCGAAAATATTATTGTTGTGAGAGAAATACGGAAATTGCAATGTTTTTTAGATTGTTTTCAGCGTAATAGAAATAAAACATTACTTTTCCCTTTCTTTATACCTTTTCAGTTAATATTGTTTTTTTATTCATAAATATAAAATACAAATACACTATTTGCATACTATTAGGTAAAATGTTAAGAATTATGAAAGCATGTAGTTCAATTTTACTGTATTTATTTTAAACTAAGGAAAGCTTCAAAGCAATATTTTCCTTCATAGCTCTAGCATGCTCCACTATTTATAATAAAACTAATTGAAAATAAAATATACTTAATTTGAAACCAGCTTACTCATATTTTATTAGTAAGGATGCATCCCGAAATATATTATCGCAGCTAAGAGAAGAGACCTCGATTAATCTCGACCCACAAATATTTAACAGAATGTTTTTGTGTCTTCGTAAAGTATCATGTGACAAAAATAAAATATTTGAGAGAAAGTGTTATCATGATATAATAAAATATATAGTAGATATGTGAAGAAAATGATTATTTTAATGGTATTTGAAACCTTACCATCGTTTAGTTTAATGATTGTCAGCCGGACGTGACGTCATTATAAAGATTTTTACTGGGATTAAGGAGAAAGAAATTTATTTTATCCCGTGTCAGTGTTCGGTTTGATATATCTTTCTTCGGATTACCTACTATTCTTTTGAAATTAACGTGTTATTTTCATAAAAATCACAGCTCCCTGAGCTTTATAATGTGTAATATTTAAATCTATTACATTTATATCATTTTAGTGCAAGTATTTAGTATACCTTTCAATTTCATATAATTATTTTTATTTAATTCATTTATTTGTTTTGCTGAAGTCATTTTATTAAGTAACATATTTTATGGGTTTGAATTAGTTTATTTTCTTCAAAAATTCTCTATATTACATAAATATTGGTATATACATTCATCTGAATGTGTAGTATATCCTTTAATAATAATATTGTAATTATGTGTTCATAATCAATGTGTAATATGTAATTATCCTCATACACTAGACTTATTTATTCATTTCCATCTAACGAATGAATAATTGTATACTTATTACGTCATGTAATTAAATAATTCAAGGTTCAATAATTACAAATCAATTTATAATGATAGTCTATAAATATTGTTATAGTCAAAATAATAATGAGTAATCAAAGCGGGCGTTAGCTAGCTCAGAGTGACGAAAGCACCCATAGTGCTGAAAGTCTAACTCTGTATATATACGCGCAATATCGATTTTTTTATACACGAGACCTTCTGGTATGAGTGTGGTATTTTTAGAAAGCCCTTGGCCCGTAGACCCAGAAAATGCATTTACACTTAGCAATATATCTACCACCTCACCTCTACGGCCGTTTGAAAAATGAGACTAAAATTTAGTTTTTGGATCCACACCAGTATAAAATCAGTTATTTCCACCTTGAAAAAGATTATTCTAAAGGTCCTCGTCGAGACCTTTTCAACAAGCCCAAAAACGCCAAAATCCGACCACCGGTTGATGAGATATGACATTTTGAAAATTTTGACTGGCGCCTCCATCGATGATTACTTTGTCTGTGTGTGGGTATATTCGTAGTTTCAACTGATTTTGTTCAAACTTTCAGGGATTGAAGTACATCAAAAACTAAGACTTTTTTGTTCTACGACATTTCGATTTGGCCACCATGTTGGCCGTGGCCAGCCCTCGAAAGGCCAAAAATGGCCATTTTTCGTACAGGGACTGTGGCCAAACCAGTTGACGTACATTGACAAATTGGGCATCATTGGAAAGGTCTCAAGCTTATCTTTTGAATAATGTCCATTTTAATGGCAAAAACATTTGTTGGCGTGACATTTTTGGTCAAAAGGCAAAAAATGGCCAACTGGCCGGGGACAGATCGGCCATTTTCTCGAAAACGGCGCCAACGATTTTATCGAAAATTTCCTCATTCGTAGCCCCAAATTATTAAAATTTGGTATATAGCATATATCTGGGAAAACTCGTTATTTTGAGATATGGCCGTGAGAAGTTCAAAAAATCATGAAAAATGACCAAAAATTGCCAAAAAATGACTTTTTAAGCCAGAATCGTACTCACAACACGGTTAAAATTCAATGCTAGTTGCACAGTGAATAAACTCACTAACGCATTGCCGTCTGTAACAATAAAACAAAATTTACAGAAAAAAATCCGAATTCTGAAGAAATTCTGTTTTGAGGTGGTAGACCATAACATCGAGTCGCCGGCAAGGTTACCACCCATCGGGCAAAGTCGTGCCGCAAAGCGACCTAGTCGTGTTCCGGCACGTTGTTCGATGAAGCCGTCTATATGGGAAATGGGTCTGAACAGTTGCGTTGCGTTGGCGAACCGGTTTGGCGTTGAGTTGGTGCTTATTGTGTCGGGTGTCTAGTCGAGGAGGGTAGCGGGATCCGAAGCGACGGCTTTCCGCTGGCCGCCCGCAGATAGTTGGGGGCCCAATTAGTGGGCCAGCCACCCACGAAAGGCTGCCCCGCCAGCTGCGTAAAATCCCAGGGTGGCTCCATCGTGCTGGTTGGCGACCAGATGAGGAGGCCCGATGGCGATCCCTGGGGGGGTTCGGGCGTCCCCGCAGTCTCTAGACTAGCCTCCCAGTGGCATGACATCACCAATTTCGGCGCCGGGTTTGATACGTACCGCCTCGTTCAACTGCCATTTCTCATCCTATTCACTCTTTTATTTTATTTTTTATTATGAAAAAGTCCAATAAAAAGAAGAAGTTTTTACAGCGGTTGCACTCCTCCTCATTTAAAGTGCACCTCACTAACATCAGAGGCTTGCACTCTAATCTCTTACCTGTCCACCACCACCTGCAGACAGAGCAACCGCACTTGCTCTTTTTGACGGAGACACAGATACAATGTCCTCTAAGCGTTGCGTACCTGGATCATCCCGGTTACTCGTTAGAGTACAACTTTCGCTCACGTGCCGGGGTCTGTGTATACGCACGGAACGACCTCTGTATCCTGCGTCTCCGTCACCTTGAAGACCCCACTTTTTCTTCTTTATGGATTTTAGTAGACACAGGAAACGAAAAAATCCTGTATTGCTGTGTCTACCGTTCGCACAGCGGTGATCAGGAGACAACTAAATTATTTGAGTATCTCGGTGAGGCTGCTGATATGGCTCTGCATCAGTACCCTTCAGTGCAGCTCGTCTTTCTGGGGGACTTTAATGCCTGTCATCAGGACTGGCTGTTCCCGTACCAGAAGACCGACCATGCTGGAAGAGAAGCGCGGAATTTTGCGTTGTCTTTCGACCTCTTTCAGCTGGTGAGGCAAGCGACAAGGGTACCAGATGTAGTTGGCCATACAGCCAATTGCCTGGACCTTTTGCTGACAACTGATCCGGACAGGTATCGTGTTGAGGTGACCTCCCCCTTGGGAACCTCCGATCACTGTTTGGTGAAATCTGTATTTACATATTCCCCACCAGCTTTCGAACCACCTGGTGTTAGGCGAGTATGGAAATACAAGTCAGCAGATTGGGATGAGATGCGGCACTTCTTTGCGTCTTATCCTTGGCGGCAGGTCTGCTTCTCTTCTTTGGATCCGTCGAGTTGCGCGGATGCTATAACCGATGTGGTACATCAGGCAATGGAGTACTTCATTCCTTTTGCTGACGTACCCATCGGTGGCAAAGCTCGCCCATGGTTTAATGCCGAATGTGGTCATGCTGAAGACCGAAAACATTCGGCATACCTAATTTGGGCTGATGCTCGAAGCTGCAAAGCTCCGGATGTAAGTTTAAAGAAGAGAGCCTTTAACCAAGCTGCCAAGTCCTATAAAAAGGCATTACGGAAGGCTCGTCGGGATCGTATTGCTAAGAATGGCGAAAAGCTCTCTGTCAGACCTACTGGCAGTCGAGCTTTCTGGTCTCTTGCCAAAGCGATCGAGTCGAACTTCTGCCAACCCTCACTACCTGCTCTGCTGAAGACGGATGGATCTCTGGCCCATACAGCGACAGAGAAAGCGAATGTATTTGCTTCTCTGTTCGCTGATAATTCATATCTAGACACTGGCAATGCTTCTCCAGCGCATCTTCCTCACTGCGGTATTTCGATGCCTGAAATCCGCATCACTAACAAAGAGGTATGGAGAGCATTGTGTCGTCTTGATGTGAATAAAGCCAGTGGCCCTGATGGTATACCAGCCATTCTGCTCAAGACATGCGCAGCTGAGTTGTCTCCTGTATTGACACGTCTGTATCGTCTCTCTTTCAAGTCTGGAATAGTGCCGAAATCTTGGAAGCTTGCTAACGTGCAACCAGTGCCCAAAAAAGGCAGTCGTGCCGATCCTGCCAATTATAGACCGATTTCAATCACCTCCATACTCTGCAAGATTATGGAGCGTGTATTGAACTCGCGCCTTTTAGCGTACCTTGAAGGTAACGATCTCCTCAGTGACCGACAGTACGGGTGTCGCCGAAATAGGTCCACTGGGGACCTTCTAGTGTATGCTACGCACATTTTAGGCGAGGCCATCGAGAAGAACGGAGAAGCGGTTGCCGTCTCTCTTGACGTCTCGAAGGCATTTGACAGGGTCTGGCATGCGAGCCTTATAAGCAAGCTTTCAACATACGGTATATCTCCTGGTCTGATCGGTTGGGTAACGGACTTTCTGAACCAAAGATCTCTCCGAGTAGTTGTCGACGGGTGTTCCTCGGAACCCTTGACAATAAATGCCGGAGTGCCTCAGGGGTCCGTTCTTTCTGCAACTCTATTTCTGCTGCACATTAACGATCTGCTGAAGCCCGGTATCTATGGGTATGCAGACGACAGCACAGTTGTAGAAAGATACCTGCCGAGTAGTCGGGCTAGTAGAGATCAAGTACAGTCTGAAAGAGAAGCCATGGTGCAACGTTTGAATGACAAACTTCAGGCAGTCTCCGCATGGGGCAAAGCCAATCTTGTCAAATTCAACGCCACCAAAACGCAGACGTGTCTGTTCACCGCCAAAAGGAGCCCTTTCACCTTGGCTCCTACTTTCCAGAGTGTATCTTTGGAATACAGTGACCGGCTTCAGTTGTTAGGCTTAGAGATTTCCTCGAACCTCAACTTTGGTCGGTGTATTGAGTCCAGAGCAAGAGCAGCTGCTGGAAAGCTTGCCGTTCTTGCGAAGGTCCGTCAGTACTTTACACCGGGACAGCTACTTGTATTATACAAAGCACAGATCCGGTCGTGTGTGGAGTACTGTGGGCATATATTCGCTGGTGCCGCTAAGTCTCATCTTGCGGTTCTGGACTCAATTGAGAGGCGAGCAAAGAGGCTTATAGGCGACCCTGAATTGGTTGAAGCCAACCTCCACAGCCTTGAACACAGGCGTAGAATTGCTAGCCTCTCAGTATTCTATAGGATACATTTTGGTGAGTGTGCGCAGGAATTACATGATTTAATTCCACCATCCCCCTTCCATCACAGGACGTTCCGACGCACGGCAGATATCCATCCTTACGTTGTGGACATTCCCCCTGTCCGAACAAAGCGCTTTGCTTCGTCTTTTTTAGTTCGTACAGCGAAGGACTGGAACAGCTTGCCTGCGTCGGTATTTCCGTCCCAATACGATGTGGGTGTCTTCAAGAAAAGAGTGAATAGGTTACTGGGTTAATGCGCCTTACCATCTATGACTACATTTCCACTTTCCATCAGGTGGAATGTAGTCAAGCACTAACCCAGAGGGTATAAAAAAAAAAAAAAAAAAAAAAAAAAAAAAAAAGAATTAAAAAAATAAATAAAAACTGAAAAAATCAAATGACAAAAAAATCGGGCACCTGTGGGAATCGAACTCGAGATCTCGTCTTTGTCATTACAACGCTCATCCTCTGAGCCAAAACACTCTCATTTTGTCACAGGCAACTATTCCAAATAATAATAATAATAATAATAAATCAATTTATTTCAGATAATTCATCCATAAGTGTTAGTAACATTTTAACTTAAGTAACTAATGTTATAATAGTACTCGTAGTTAGTATTCAACATAACAATCTCAAATTATACAGAAAAATAAAATTAATAAAATGCACAAAATTCATAAAATTATTAAAATTAAATATAAATTCAATTCAAATAAATATAAATTAAATTCAAATCAAATATAATTAAAATCATAAAATACTATTAAAGAAATTAAATAAAATAAAATTCATGGAAATCATCGTTCTAATATATATATTTTTTTATATTCTACAAATAACTCAACGCTATACTCCTACAGTCAGTATACGCTACGCTTCGATGCTACGTGTACACTATCCCAGGACCTCCAGAGGGGAGCGTCTAGCTTTAACGCCAATATGCTGAGAAGACTGTTGGAGCTGTTCAGTAATCTTGTCATTGCGGACGCGGTCCGCTTTCGTATTATCGCATAGAAGTCGTCTACACGAGCCTCCGCAAACATTGCCGATGCACTGCAGTATCGAGGCTTCCTCAAAAAAGCCCTCAGCACATTGTTGTACTGAACACGCAGTGCGCTATATGTCCGCCGCGTATAGTTCTCCCATAGGCTGCACGTGTAAAAGGACTGGCAATAGGCTTTAAATAATATTAATTTTACCTGTGTCGAACACCGTGAAAACCTACGGGCCAACATATTGTCTCTAACCGACAGAGCCCTGCGCTCCCGCTCGATATCACTATCATCACCCAGGCGTTCATTCACAATATGACCAAGGTATTTAAATTCAGATACTAGTTTCAGAGAAGTTCCACACAGATGTATTTTAGGAATGAAATTTAACTGTTTGTTTATTCCTCGAAAAATTAAAATTTCGCTCTTTTTAGCGTTATACCTCAGTCCATTCTCCTTTGCATATTCCTCACAGATTTTTATCAGTCTTCGAAGACCACTGACCGACTGGCTCAACAGAACCATATCGTCTGCGTAACTAAAATTGTTCATCATTACGCCATCTATCGAACAACCGACGCCTGCCCCGCTAAGCCTCTCTATGAGCCCGTTTATGTAAAGATTGAACAATCTGGGTGACGTCAGGCCCCCCTGTCTTACTCCACACCCTAATTTATATGGTTCACTAAGTGCATCGCCCCATCTTACCACATTACTTTGGGTACCATACCAGTACTTTAATAGTGATATCAACTCCGGTCTTAAACTGCTATCCTTTTCATGCTTCTGCCATAAAATTTTATAGGATACGAGGTCAAATGCCTTCGACAGATCCAAAAAATACGCAAACACATGGGTCTTTCTATCCGTGTAGTACCTTACAGCTTGCTTGAGACACAATACTGCGCTCTCAGTTGACAGCTCTGATCTAAAACCGAACTGCGCATCGTTTATGTTAATTGTTCTGCTAAGTTGAGTATCAAGCAAGCCGTCAAGCACTTTGGCTATGATGGTAGCAAGAGACATCGGTCTGTAGTTGGTTCTGTCCGCCGCATCCCCCGCCCTATTCTTGATTATAGGCACGACTATTGTCCTTGTCATCGAGTCCGGCAGAAAGCCGTGGCTTATGCAAATATTGTACAACAAAACTAGGACTCTAGGAAGGTGCACACCAGCGTGTCGCAGATGCTCAACACTCAGGCCATCATGTCCAGGTGACTTTCCCTGCGTCATACCCATTATTGTATCTACTACTTCGCTAGACGTGAAACGTACAAAGCTTTCCCCATTATTTATGATATCCCCCCTGCCAGCCTCGGCGAAATTGATCTCACAGGGATCCACTGTAAATTGTGTTTTAAACATATTTGCTATGTTACGGCAACCGCTCACTCCCCCTACTTCAGCCGGAATATTCGATCTTGTATTCAGTTTGTCTGTTTGTTGCCCGACTTGCCTTGATCAATCTAATAAAATAAAATCAAAAATGCAATTTGTGCAACGTTTCGAGCACATTCACATTTTTTGTTTGTATTTTTATTTGTTTGTTTGTTTGTTTGGCAACGTTCCGAACACATTCACATTTTTTGTGTTTGTTTACGTTTGTGAATAAAAATGTTCGTGGTTTTTTTCGTCGCAAAATTCATATCAGGTATTTTGTCAGTGGATTCGCTTTCGTCACTCGGTATTTACTTCGTTGAGAAGTTTTTGTTTTGATATTTACACACTACAAGTTTACAAAGTGTAGTCTTTATTTTAAAACTTAACCGCGTCATGTGTAAGTGTAATTAATTATTTAAAGTTGTCATAATACTCAGAAAACTAATAAGTTTGTAATATTAGTCTCGTGTAGCTTGGCGAGGTTTAGAAACGATTAATTTATTGACTGAACAGTCGTGAGGGAACGTGCGACATTAGAGAAATAATACAACATTTTGATTTGATGAGTTTTTGTTATTATTATAAAACTGGTTTTACGGTTATAGTAATGTACAACATTAGCTATGTCTTATTGTTAGCTTTTTTATGTTGAAAAATTAATTTAAAATTTTTTAAGGTGTTTAAAACGTACTGCTAATGGAATATTTTGAAAAACTTGAGTTTACTTACTTCATTTTAACAATGTAACATTATTTTAATCAATATCTTCCATAAAATCACCTGTGTTTCACAAGACTTCATTAATAATGATACAAACATGTCTTGTACCGAACAGCTTCACCAGGAGGTTCATATTTTATTCAAAAGTGACTTATCTTATTCAAGAAACATATTATTTCAGCTGAGAAATCTCGTTTCATCTCTCACAGACATTGAATATAATATTTATGTGGGATTACTTAATATTATGTATAACCTTATTTGATGGCAATGTGTAGTCTTCGTATAAGAAATTGAGTTTATTATAATGTAAGGTAATAAATTTTATGTATTAGGTCTACAACTTTGCTCCCGCCGTTTTCCAAAAGATGGGGCTAGTAGTCAGTAATAGTTCAAATAAATAAATCACAGTTGTTTTCCATCAGTTTTGACATCTATAAATATAACCTTACATCGATATTAGTTAATTTTTGTTTGCGTCATATAGTTACACTTAATTAAATATGTCAACTTATAAACCGAATTCACGTCATTTGCGGGAGATTTTACTTTTTCATTTCAACATGAAAAAATCGGCGGCTGAGGCTCAACGGGTTATTTCAAGTACTTATGGTGATGATACTATTAGTGAAAGAACGTGTCGCGAGTGGTTCCAGCGCTTTAAAAGCGGTGATTTTGTTGTTGAAGATCGGCATAGCGGTGGCAGAGAAAAAACTTTTGAAGATGATGAACTGGAGGCTTTACTTAATGAAGACTCGTTCCAAACTCAACAACAGCTAGCAAAATCATTGGGAGTAACTCAGCAAGCAGTATCAAAACGCCTGGAACAGCTGGGGATGATCCAAAAACAAGGATACTGGATACCGTATCAGTTGAAACCAAGAGATGTTGAGCGACGTTTATTTGCTTGTGAACAGCTGCTTGAAAGACAAAAACGAAAAGGATTTCTTCATCATATTGTTACTGTGGACGAAAAATGGGTGCACTACGACAACCCTAAGCAACGCACATCATGGGGATTGCCCGGCCACACTCCTACGGCGACACCTCGACAGAATATTCACGGATCCAAGGTCATGTTGTGTATTTGGTGGGATCAGCTTGGCGTAATTTATTATGAGCTGCTAAAACCTTCTGAAAAAATTACTGGTGCACTTTATCGAACGCAATTAATGCGTTTGAGTCGGGCATTAAAAGCAAAACGGCCGCAATACTCTGATAGACACGAAAAAGTAATTTTGCAACACGACAATGCTCGACCTCACGTGGCGAAAGGAGTCAAGACGTACCTCGAAACAATGAAATGGGAAATTCTACCTCACCCGCCATACTCTCCAGATGTTGCTCCATCTGATTACCATTTATTTAGGTCAGTGGCACACGGCCTGGCTTGCCAGTGCTTCGATTCTTTTGAAAAAGTGAAAGAATGGATCGATTCTTGGATCTTATCAAAGGATGAAGAATTTTTCCGACGCGGGATTCGTTTGTTGCCTGAAAGATGGGCCAAAGTAGTGGAAAGTGACGGACAATACTTTGAAACATAAAAAAGATACGATTTTTTTTTATATAATTTTTAAAATTAAAAAAAAAACGGCGGGAGCAAAGTTGTAGACCTAAAACTATATAGATAAAAAATCGATATAATTATAAAAGATAAGTAATAATGTATTACCTATTACAACACTTATGTAATATTTATCTCTCTGTTTGAATCAACGAGACGCAAGACTCGCGGGATCTTCTTCTTACTCAAATCTGGCAGTCTTGCCAGTTTTACACGGATAAGGTTTTGGCCGTTTTGAAATGCAAGACAAATATTTTGAACTAACAAAACTTTGATTTTTAATCTTATTGTTTCATGAACCTAAAATTTAATTGAAGTGAGTACCAACCGTAAAATAAACAGACATTCAAATTATACGAATTATTACACACATAGTTATAAAATATAATGTAACTAATATTGTTATAATATAATATTTATTGAAGAAAACATAAATAAAAATACTTAATAAAATAGAACTTTTGTCATCGTCCGTCGCAGCCATTCATCTTACATGCAACTTTTAACAAAACCTATTTTACAAAAAATAGAACCATCGCTATTATGATTATAATTGAATTCATCTGGTAGACGTTGTAGATACTTCTTTTCATATAATTTATACAATAACTTATCTATTAAATTGAAGTAGAAAATATTATGAACGTTGTTATTGTTCTAAATTAAACTTCAATTGGAAAATGAAACATGTTATTAAAAGAATGTTTCTGTGAATATATTAAAGAATCAAATGAGTTCAAATAACCTTATAAATATCATATCATATACACAAAACGGTAAAACGGTTACATTTGTAACAGAATGTCATAACAACATTTTTAACAGAATGTCACGTTCTTGCTCCAACCAAATACAAATAATCCAAAAGTAGCAGTTACTTATTATATGTTTAATTGTTATTTAAAATAAGCTACTAATACAATTTAGTTGTATATAAATTAAACTAATGCTAATTCACAATCATAATCAAATAGCATAATTATTAAGCAGCGAATCAATTGCAAAGTTGTTTCATAATTATTTTGACTACACAGTAGGTATATTAGACATAATAGAATTTTCAAAACTCGTCAAGTAATTAAACGATTTAATAAATAATTAAACAAGTAGTGCATTGTTTTATCATCTATTGATTGATTTATTTATTATATTTCTTTCGAAAGAGAGGATTATAATTATCTATTTATTATTATTATAATATTATTTTATTAATAAATTAAAATGTCGTTTATGAATGGGAGAGAGAGTGAAACTTTTAGTCGATTATATGAATACTTACATATATATTGTATTATTATTACTATTATACAATATGAATAGACGTGTCTTGTGTCAATGAAACTGTTTTTCTTTTAAATTAACATTGAATTATTTTGATCCCTGAAAAGGGCCTTTTAATAATTTAAACTTTACAGCATCGTCGTTGCGGTCGTGTCCTCTCTTCTCAGTGGACATGTCGCATTTTATATAAGCTTTTACAGTCCGGGCTGCGAGCGGTCCGCCCCCGACGACAACAACGACTTTCGAATTTTCAAGGCAAATGAAACAAGTAAATTATCTTATTTATTATATTAGAAATGTATTTAACATTTTAAGAGAGTGAATACTTTTATGCAGCTCTTATGATATATGGTATGATACTTAGGTTATACTACAATTAAATAATACAGGCGCATTCATATTTAGTAAGTAAGAGCTGAATGTACCTTATTTGTGTATCTTATAAAGATTATAATAGTAGTAAAATACATTTAATTCTAACATGTGATAAAGATTACAGAAATTCTAAATAAAGTCTCACGCTATTTACGGAGCACTTAAATCCTTAAATATAATTTTAGTTGAATTTTCAAAATGGCGTCCGTATTTAATAACACCAACGTAATGTAACATTAATTGAAATTTCATTAAATTTCCAAAAAAAAAAGCGAAGTTCGATAGCGTTAGGATAGTTCGTTATTTTGAAATATTTAACGGGAATGATTAAATCCACTTACACATGTGGTTGGAGGACGTCAGCAAATGAAGTCATTATTCGTATTTAATTTCATTCAAATTGGATAACATTTTTAATAATTTTTATTTTATTCAGTGAAACGTATACGAAGTTGTCTTATATTAATAAAGATTAGTTAAACAATAAAAGTTTGGTCCAACTGGCCTTTAGTGAACTGTAGTTTAATTTGAATGAACATAATTTAACAATTTACAGATAAAGACCCATATCATAATTAAGACGAAAATATTTTAAAACCATATAAATTTGTACATATAAGAACTATTTTGTTATATTAATGTTAGGACTAACTTATTTTTTAAGCTATTAAGTATGATAGATATTTTATTTAAAACACTTCGGGTAGCTTTGATTTTCGTTAGAGATTATTATTATTATGAATTTGTAAAATGGAATAACATACATTAAAATGAAGTAGTCTGTGAGAGACCTATCAGTATACTGTTCAGATATTACTTGCTCACGAGGCATCTATATCTCTGACAACTATGAACTAGTGCATTGTATTACGTACGTGCTTAAAAGTAAAGAGTGTCATAATGTGTGTTAGCTTACAACAAACTCCAGTTTTTAAGTAACTTGGGGTCTCAGTCTCCCACGCTTGTTCCCACAACCAAATTACTGTAACATTGTTGAACAACATTATAAATCCCGTACAATATAATGTAACTTCTTGTGTAAGATTAACGACTGAAGTCTAAAACATTCTTTAGGGAGAAACTTCTAATGGAATAATAGGTTTTTTGTATTATAATTAAAGATGGGTGTTATCATAAGATATGGTTTTTGTTACATTAAGACAGCACGTTGAAATATTGCAGAGTTACCTATTCTTTCCATAATATTTAATTAACCAACCTAAGTAATAATATTTATTATATCTAACGTATTTTAGTTAAGGTAAAGATTGTGGTCAAATTAGAATTGAATTTGTCAGATTAAGAAACACCTGCGGATTTGTTAAATGTCATCAAACGATATTGACATTTCTGTGTTTAATAAGGTCGGTCGCGATGTTTTGTAGAGTTATATTAAAATGTTATTCTATAAATAAATATCAAACCACTATTGTGTGAATATATATGAGTTATATATATAATAGCACCACACTATGTTAACGAACGTTACTATGAGGTACATTCATTAAATCTCTGTAAATTACTGTGTTATAGTGTTTTGCAAATTTCTGATGTAATATTTAATATCATGTGTATTTTTTATTAGTGTATGTGTTGGGGACTTAAATTATAATTAATTTATTTAACATCGACTAATTAACCACTTCTCATCTTAAAAACATAAATAGTCACTACAATTACAGAAAATAATAAGTATAAAAATCTTAAATAAAATAAAAAAAACGTGTATAAATATTTTGACAACTACTGAGCTTACTTATTCTCAAATAAAGACAATTTAAAAGTGTCATAACAATGTCGGAACATTGAACCAATTAAACTAAAAATTGAAGCGAAACATCAACTTAATTAGTTCTCTCAGTTACAACCATCGGAACTGTTCAAGATCTGTCAACTTTAAAGTAAAAAAGATATGAAAATTAACAATTGTTAGAAATAAGTCTTAAAACTAAATAGAAACTTATTTATAATTTACTTCTATAACCTAAATTATACAGAAACTTAAATATAAAATAGTAAGAAAAAATAATCTGAGTATAAAAGAATAATGTAGACATTAATTTAATATAGTTATTAAATATAGGCGAAAATATAAATATTTTTAACTCTAAAATGAAATAACACCCTTATCTCGTAATCGAAACTTATACATTGTTAGTTGTGGTTGTATCGGATTGTGTTCTCAATTTTTACGCTTTTTACCGAGAATCGGTAGTAAAAGATTACGATGCACCGTTATTATTATTATTATTATTATTATAGACGGAAAACTTGTATACAGCGCATCATTGTATAGTTTTACTAGACTCTGAGGAAATACTAAATTCAAATTAAGCAATTATAAATCGTGTTGTCTACAAAATGGTGTTCAAATATTCATTACCGATATTAGATAACTGATAAAACGCAGAGTGAATCTAAACCGGGTTAGGTATTTCCCTATTCCGATTTGTAGAAAATAGGAAGGAATAGAAAGCAAATTTTTGGTATAATTTGGTATAACCATAAAAAAGATATTAAAATATTAATTATCGTAAGTGAATAACAAATTAAACAGTATTTTTGTTACACAAGATGTACAATAATGACTACGGCTGTTAGTAATTATAAATGCGTATTCGTTTATCATACTAATGATTATTTTCCAAAATATTACGATTTTTCTATTTCATAATATACTATTTTTTTTTAATATTCCTAGTGAAATCGTAATTCTGCTAAATCCACCTTTTATCGACTATTTTTTTAATATTATGATAATTAAAGTAGAGAAGGTTTTCACTGACATTTTCATTCATGAATCGGCGCAGAGATTTCAAGTTGAATAGTTTATAGTTGCTTCTTTCACTTCATCTGATTCTATTTGATCTTTTGTATCTATACACCTTTTCAATCTTTCCTTTCCAACCTTTCCTTGCAAAGTGAGTTTTAAATTCAAGCGATTTGACTACATATTCTTTACAAGATACAACTTCCATTCATCAATTGTAGGACTTTTTTGGCTTTGGTTAACATTGTAAATTTTCACGACAATAGGCAAATTTTTTAAGTAAATATACTGCTTTAAGATTAATCAGTAATTGAAAAGCTAACTTGAAATAACTCGAATTGAAGAAATGTCAAGAAAATACTGAATGATGGCTGTGGCCGGTTAAAGTGTTTATAGCTAGATGTGTTTTTTCAGAGACGATAATATAAAATGGCAATCGACTTTGATGATGTTATTAAGAAAATAGAATAGAACCTACGGAAAGTGTCTCTGATAATTATACTGAGCTCGTTGTTTGAACTTATTTTCGTTTTAAAATTACCACACTATTATTAAATGTTTTCATTATCATTGACTGTAATTTAGTTTGAAGTTAAGGAAGTTGATAAAAAAAAAACTTTTTAATATGTATAATTGTAGTATCGGTTTATTGTACTTGTAATTTTCATTTATGGCTTTACAGTAAACATTTTCCAGTTGTAGTAGAAGTTCTGGAATGTTCATAACAAAAATAAAAAAACTTAAAGATTACGACGCTCTTACTAACAGGTATTAAACTTAAAATACATTATAGTATCATCAGATTCAACACCGTCAATTTTTATGTGAAGTAATACTCGAGTGAGTTACTGATATTTATACACTGTGTATTCTTTTAAAAGTTTCCAATTTCTGAACTTCAAGTACGGGCGGAAATTTCTGAATCCTTACAAATGAGACTTGATTCTGGTGACAAAGAGTCTATACAAAGTTTGAAAAACTGTATATACGTATATCAAACGTATAAGGTTACTATGGGTATGTCAAGGATTTTATTTTTTTGAATATTTCATTGCAATATGTCCACAAAAGCTCACTTAAATTTACTAAATATATATATATTTTATTTAAACACAAAAGAAGTCAACTTCTTGTCAAAAATGGAAGGTTATTTGCAATAATAATTTAGCAAAAATATTTGCATTTGTTTGGATATAAACCAAAGTTTTTATTTCGAAAACTCAGTTTGAAAAGGTTCAGGGTCTTAGATGAGGTGACAAGAAATACATGACACGGATACTTTTTATAATATTTCATTAAATAATTGCTCTTATGGCAGTTTTGACCGTATTATCCTTAGGACTGTATTAAAATTAAGGATTATTAGAGAAGTTAAGTTAAAAAGAAAAAGAAAAAGTAGAAGATAATAATTACTTAAGTAGATCATTAATAAATAAAAATTATATAATTTCTAAACTAATGTTTCAAGTCTGTAAGGGAATTGATTGTGTAATTTGTATTTATTTAAAACAAATATTCATTATTAACTAAATATGTACAAATTTATTTTTCAGTTTGATAACATTGTTTAGAAGTCAATTGAGACGAGCCTAAGTTATTGAGATTGTTTATTATTTTGAGGACGACGAAGTCACTTTCCAAAGTCAGTTAATTGTTCGACTGTCCGGACTATATTTTATTAACTAAATACTTCTCCCTATAACCCGAGACACTGTTAAAATTTACAGTAATTTAAAAGAAAACTATTGCATTGCTTCCAAATTTAATAAATAAACTTAACGTAACGTTCCGAATAGGCTCAAGATTCCATTTTGTTATTATGAAGGCGAAAAGCGATTATTTTTATAAGCTGTAATTAAAGCGTGGTAAAAGTGCACACATTTCTCGTTCCACACTTCGGGTCCATTTAAATAATTTTCAACATTTATTCATAGTTTTTACACAATTACATTTTCGATTTTTATTTTCATTTGTAGGAAGTTGTTAACTTGCTAAATTAATTTAAGGTTCTAAAAATGCTTTAAATAAATAACTTAAAGATAATTTTAATTAGCTATGTTTTTAAATGCATTTTATATAACTTTTGCAGATTAAAGCCACCGTGATCCCGTGTCACGGAGCCAATTCGGTGAATTCTACTGGATACTCAAAAGCACTACCTCGATTAAATAAAACAAACAAATTTTATATTAAGAGTTTAGTTATAAAATATAGACTTTCATTAAATTTTGTCATTCTTAATATATTTATGACAACAAAGGGTACATTTGGTACATTATTTTTTCAGAGAAATGTGAAATTTCTAAAACGGTTTTTATACTTGTTTAAATTAATATCAATTTTTTTCATTTTATAATAGTTACAAAAATATATTTTTTTAATATGTGTTAACTATGTGTATGAATATTGTATAAAATATTTAGTATCAGCAGTTGACAAATATTTATTTTAATTAATCTTATTGCTCACTTCTGTGGAGAGATTTAACATACAGCAAACATCCTGAACATGTTTGATTAACTACTTACTCGACTTACTTTAACTTTATCACTTTACTATCTCAGTTCTCTTTTACACAGTTACCTAGTACTTATCGCTTTACCATGAATTTATATATTGTTTTCTACATTTAACATATCTGTATTATTTCTAACGGTTTCAAAACATATTTTAGATCCAATGCTTCATACTATGTTGTATAAACAATAGATACGTGAAATCATTTTCCATATTTTTCCTATATATTTGTTATACGTATAGTTTGTATCGTTTTGTGATCGAGTTTGTGAATGGTTCGTTTAAACGAACTGCATGGGGTGAATAGAGTTGTTTTTTGACGTCGACAAAAAAAACTAAATATGACACCTACATATGAAAAATTATTTTTCTTTCACAATGAAGATACGCCTTAACGCCTAAAAGTGGTTGCACATGAAATGTGGCAGAAGTAGTAGTGTGTACGTAGTACATTTTAAATAAAATAACTAAAACTAAATAAAAAAGAAACATTATTTTTTTATTTTACTAATGAAAATAGAATCCGTACAGTTTTTTTTAATTAATAAATTCATTTAGACTTAATCACAACTTCTGTATCATAAATGGTAATAAAAATTTAAAAATCTCAAAAATAACAAGAAAAATCACTGGTTCCGCTATGATTGATATCATGACAAACCATTTTACTAAAAATGTATAACTCATATTATTTCTTAAGCATGATAGACACATGTCTTCAAACTATCAGAACATACAGTCCTTTTTTTTTTTGTTTCGTAGACGTTTTTTTAAATATTTTTTTCCCTTATTAAATGCATATTATTTATAAAAAGTATTATTTAGTAAGATCATATTTATATTATATTTGAATCGTGCGTAGCGAGGTCGTTGCAATCGTTTTCAAAATATTCCTTAAATTCTATTAAAATGTTAAATTAAACCACAAAATCCACATACTGTTTGTGATGCAGATACGATAAAATGGTTTTTTCAATGTATAGATCGGTTTATTTCCTCCAATGTTAATCTCGCGCTCATCAAATAAGCTATTCAATAGTATCAACTATAAATGGATTGAAAATAAAAAAAAGTATGAGTAGTAATGAAAGACAAATTTGAAGTTCAGATTATTTGCGTATATAAAATAGAATAGATACAGATACAGATATAACAATTTATCCGTGTTTGTGTGTTATTTTAATTTTTGATTCTCTATTTTAAAAACAAATTTTACTTCTTAGTTATATTTTCAACCTTTTACACCAAATATGAAATATCTTATTATAAAACTTGTAGCAACACCATTGTCTCTATAGAAGTAGAACAATAATTGTATGACTAATTAACCACAACATGAATATAAAAGCTTCAATTTTGGAACATTGATAACATAAATAATTATTACGTCATTAAAATTATATAAAATGTCAACTGCGTTATTTCAATTCCATACAATATAGGCAAAGATAACAACATAAAAATACTTTTAACATTAAGAAGAAAAACATACATAACACAACACGCAACTGCAAAGGTAACACTTTATACCCTTATCCTCGTATTGCAATTGAAAGTTAAACTTAGACAGTTGTAGTTGTATCGGAATGTGGTATCAATATAAATTTTATAAATTTTAAAGGCTTTTTACCGAGAATCGGTCGTAAAAGATTACGATGCACAGTTACTTGTATACAGCGCATCATTGTAGTTTCACTATATGCTAAAGAAATACTTACTTCCAATAAAGTGCAATTCATAAACCTTGTTGTCTAAATTAAATTTAAAATTTTATTACTTATTCTTGATAATAGATAAAACGGAGACCTGGAAACTGAATCGGATTACATATTTTCCTAATCCGATTTCTATCGTAGTAATATTAATAATTTAGTAGAAAATCGCAAAGTGGAAACAAATTTTTGGTACAGCTCCAAGAATGAAACTTCAAAATTATTCTACAGCAGTAATTTAATAATTTTTTTTTTCTATTAGAGACAAACAATAAATTTAAAAACTGACGCATGACGATTACACGACAAAAATAATAATGGATAAGTCAAATGTCTCATTTCCAGTAAAAGTATAGTGTTTCAGACGTTTGTATTTATTACTGAGATGTTGCTCTTCGCAACTTTGTTATTCTATTTAAAAGATAACTGTACTAACAATATGAGAATCTTTACAAGGTAACGTATGCAGATACACTATGTAAATCAGGTTGTAATTAAAATATTTACATTTTACTAACCATGCTCGAGAGATAGTTCTATTTCACCAAATATACAATAATCACCACGATTTCTAATAATTATAAATGTTAATTCATTTTCCATACCTACGAATATTTTCCAAAGGATTACGGGTTTTCTGCGATTTTTTTCTATTTAAAACAATATAACATGTTTTAGCGACTAACGACGGCTGCCGATAATATTATGATAGTTAAAATAGAGAAGGCTTACACCGACATTCTGATTCCCGATTCAGTGCAGAGATTTGGAGTTGAATATTTTATATTCACTCTTTTCACTTTATCTCAATTTATTTGTTCTTTTGTATAATTTGGTAATTGATCTTTTCAATTTGACCCTTACTAAGAAAGATAGTTTTGAATAGAAACGATATTTTACTATACTTTATAAGATACAACTTCCATCCATCTATTAATGTTCGGTTCTTGCTTTGGTTAACATTGATAATGTTCACGACAAGAGGTTCTTTATTTAGCTAAACACATTGCTATAAGGTTACTATGAAGTGAACTTAAACTTACCGAAATTTAATAAATTTCTATAATGTTTGAATAGTGACTGAGACCAGTTAGTAAGTTTTTATAACTCTATTTGTTCAGAAACGATAATATAAAATGGCGATCAACTTTGATGATAAGAAAGTAAAAGAATTATTTTTGTTCGACATATTTTTACGGTTTTAAGATAATTTTAGTTGGCGAAATGAAAACTAATTAGAAGTCTTTTATTATAAAAACTTTTATCTCGCGAATATTCTGTTTAAATGATCTAAACACTCCGAAGCCAAAAGGCGGGGAACCTTAGTATACTTTGTGTCCGTTATTTATGTTTGGGAAACGGAATTATTCTCTAGGGTTCATGTTGCTTAAAGATATTATTCATCTATGTTTTATTAAACAAATTTTATTAAAGATGTTTATAATTTTGCAGATTAAAGCCACCCGGATCCCACAGTCACGGAGCCAATCCGGTAATTGGCTTTTATTGAATTTTCAAAACCTTTACCTTGATAAAATTAACAGTCTTGTATTATATTTTGAAGTTATAGAATATATATAGGCTTTCATGAAATTCCCTCAGGCTTAATATATTTACGACATCAAAGGAATATCCTGGTGTATTTATTATTTCTCGGACAGAGAAATGTGATTTTTTTAAAACGATCCTTTTTTAAATAAAACAGTTACAAAAATAAATATCAAGACATGTATAAATAGGGAGGACTTTATGTTAACAAACAAATTTTGTGTATTTTTATTGAATTTATTATTATATACAGATATATTTATTAGACACCTGCTGATTTGGCTCTACATCAGTATCTTTCAGCGCAGCTCGTCTTTCCGGGGGACTTTAATGCCTGTCATCAGGACTGGCTGTTCCCGTACCAGAAGACCGACCATGCTGGAAGAGAAAGGCGGAATTTTGCGTTGTCCTTCGACCTCTTTCAGCTGGTGAGGCAAGCGACAAGGTTACCAGATGTAGTAGGCGATACAGCCAATTGCCTGGATCTTCTGCTGACAACTGATCCGGACAGGTATAGTGTTGAGGTCACCTCGCCCTTGGGAACCTCCGATCACTGTCTGGTGAAATCTGTGTTTAAATATTCCCTACCAGTTTTCGAACCACATGGTGTTAGGCGAGTATGGAAATACAAGTCAGCAGATTGGGATGAGATTCGTCACTTTTTTGCATCTTATCCTTGGCGGCAGGTCTGCTTCTCTTCTTTGGATCCGTCGAGTTGGGCGGGCGCTATAACCGATGTGGTGCATCAGGCAATGGAGTATTTCATTCCTTTTACTGACGTACCCATCGGTGGCAAAACTCGCCCATGGTTTAATGCCGAATGTGGTCGTGCTGAAGACCGCAAACATTCGGCATACCTCATTTGGGCTGATGCTCGAAGCCGCAAAGCTCCGGATGTACGTTCAAAGAAGAGAGCCTTTAACCAAGCTGCCAAGTCCTATAAAAAGGCATTACGGAAGGCTCGACGCGATCGAATCGCTAAGAATGGCAAAAAGCTCTCTGTCCGACCTACTGGCAGTTGAGCTTTCTGGTCTCTTGCCATAGCGATCGAGTCGAACTTCTGCCAACCCTCACTGCCTGCTCTGCTGAAGTCGGATGGATCTTTGGCCTATACAGCGACAGAGAAAGCGAATGTATTTGCTTCTCTGTTTGCTGATAATTCGCATCTAGACACTGGCAATGCTTCTCCAGCACATCTTCCTCACTACGGTATTTCGATGCCGGAAATCCGCATCACTAACAAAGAGGTATGGAGAGCATTGTGTCGTCTTGATGTGAATAAAGACAGTGGTCCTGATGGTATACCAGCCATTCTGCTGAAGACGTGCGCAGCTGAGTTGTTTCCTGTATTGACACGTCTGTATCGCCTCTCTTTCAAGACTGGAATAGTGCCGAAATCCTGGAAGCTTGCAAACGTGCAACCAGTGCCCAAAAAAAGCAGCCGTGCTGATCCTGCCAATTATAGACCAATTTCAATCACCTCCATACTCTGCAAGATTATGGAGCGTGTATTGAACACGCGCCTTCTAGCGTACCTTGAAGGTAACGATCTCCTCAGTGACCGACAGTACGGGTTTCACCGAAATAGGTCCACTGGGGACCTTCTAGTGTATGCTACGCACGTTTTAGGCGAGGCCATCGAGAAGAACGGAGAAGCGGTCGCCGTCTCTCTGGACCTCTCGAAGGCATTTGAGAGGGTCTGGCATGCGAGCCTTACAAGCAAGCTTTCAGCGTACGGCATATCTCCTGGTCTGATTGGCTGGGTAACGGACTTCCTCAACCAGAGATCTCTCCGAGTAGTTGTCGACGGGTCTTCCTCGGAACCCTTGACAATTAATGCCGGAGTGCCTCAGGGGTCCGTTCTTTCTGCAACTCTTTTTCTGCTGCACATTAACGATCTGCTGAAGCCCGGTATCTATGGGTATGCCGACGACAGCACAGTTGTAGAAAGATACCTGCCGAGTAGTCGGGTTAGTAGAGATCAAGTACAGTCAGAAAGAGAAGCCATGGTGCAACGTTTGAGTGACAAACTTCAGGCAGTCTCCGCATGGAGCAATGCCGATCTTGTCAAATTCAACGCCACCAAAACGCGGACATGCCTGTTCACCGCCAAAAGGAGCCCTTTCACCTTGGCTCCTACTTTCCAGAGTGTATCTTTAGAATACAATGACCGGCTACAGTTGTTAGGCTTAGAGATTTCCTCGAACCTCAACTTTGGTCGGTGTATTGAGTCCAGAGCAAGAGCAGCTGCAGGAAAGCTTGCCGTTCTTGCGAAGTTCCGTCAGTACTTTACACCGGGACAGCTTCTTGTATTATACAAAGCACAGATCCAGTCGTCACATATTCGCTGGTGCCGCAAAGTCTCATCTTGCGGTTCTGGACTCAATTGAGAGGCGAGCAAAGAGGCTTATAGGCGATCCCGAATTGTTAGAAGCCAACCTCCACAGCCTTGAACACAGGCGTAGAATTGCTAGCCTCTCAGTATTCTATAGGATACATTTTGGTGAGTGTGCGCTGGAATTACATGACTTAATTCCTCCGTCCCCCTTCCATCACAGGACGTCCCGACGCACGGCAGGTATCCATCCTTATGTTCTGGACATTCCCCCTGTCCGAAGGAAGCGCTTTGCTTCGTCTTTTTTACGAATACAATGTGGACGTCTTCAAGAGAAGAGTGAATAGGTTACTAAGTTAAATGCGCTTTACCATCTAAGACTACATTTTTACTTTCCATCAGGTGGAATGTAGTCAAGCATTAAACTAGAAAGTATAAATAAAAAAAAAAACACCATTTTTTATTGTACATATTTCTTTAAATTATTCTTATTTCTCCTCTTTTGTGGGAGGTGGTAAAATTCTAAATTATACATACTATTACGAGCACACACATAGCGTGTGCTTGTAATAATCGTAGTATGTATTTTCAAAGAAGTTATAATTGTATGAACGAATACTCTTCAATACAAGATCTTGTAGATATTTTAAATTGAACGGTGCCAAGGAAAGTTGAAATTTATATGATTATTAAATCGCTTAGAAAGCAGATTAGATGACTCTATTCCTACTTCACTTAGAACGGGTTTCGGAAGTAAGATATCGTCCGCTCTGAGGTTAAACAAAAAATTAAATGAAACTTGCAAGCTTAGTAGTATTTCATACAAAATTTTTGAAGAAATACTATCAAAAGTTCTAAATACATTTTAAAAAATATATTTTTTATCTAATACATTTTTTATAATTCAAAATATTTTTCTTCAAAATTTATTAATATATGTTTCAAAAATGTATTTTGTTTTGGTTTCAATTTATAAATGAATTATAAATAAACTTTTAATATGAACGAATAAATGAATGAATGAATAATATGAACTTGTCCGAATAGTTATGTTTAAGTTCTATGTTGAAAATAAAGTGTACTAATCTTAATCAAAATAATAGACCCATGCAGCATTGTTTTGATACTCATTGGGCTTAATTATTGTCAAAGAGGGACAATTAGAAGAAAGCCTCATAACGTCAGAGCAATGGACGAGATCAAAATTATATCTCCTGTCTCCATCTTGCAAGACGCAAGTTCAATTTTAACGGTGACCATTTTATGAAGCGAAACATCAGCTTAATTAGTTTTTGCAATTACAACCAACGGAACTGTTCAAGATCTCCAGAATTGTTAAGACACTTTTAACTTCAAAGTCGAAACGCATTTCAAGAGTAACAAATGATTTAAATAACTTTTAGAACTAACAAAAACCGTGTAATTTAACTATGAATTTGTATTTCCTTTTAAATAAAGTAATTTATTTATATTGTCTAAATGTACAGGTACCGGAATAACTCGAAACTAATTTGTTACAACAAAATAATACTACTAATTTGTTACAACAAATACAGACAATGATTTTATTTGATAATATTACCTTTTTATTTGTTCCAAACTATCTTCGCATAATTATTTTAAAGCATCATAGTACAAAAAGTATCTTTTGTATTAATAAAAATGTCTAGGTTCAGTACTAAATTTGTATATTATATTTAATATTTTTCCTCGGAGCGGTAATATTATATATCTGATTCTATTACGCTAAAAGGTTTTCCTTAATACATTAGATCAATGAGTGAATTTTGAAACAAACATGCGTTTATTACCATCTGGAATAAATTAGTTGACCTCGGTCTGGAGTATGGAATAGGTAACCGTCAGATAATTGGAGACGCTCTGTAATTTATTTCTTCTGCTAAAGAATCAACTTTGTAATTATTTTGTCACTATTTATAAAAAAAAATCGTTATGTTTATTCTGGTGTCAGTTATTAATAAGATTAGGAAACTTTTATTAATTAATTAATTTAAAACATCGCCAAGCTAGACGAATGTAGATGCATATGGATCTTTAATTTTATCTACCAAAATATGTATATTTTATCAATAAGCTGCGTTGTCATTTTAAGTGATAGTTATTATAGATTTTTTTGTATCGGAGGCAATCGAAGGCGTGGTTTATTAAAATACCTTCTTTTTAAAAATGTATGTTAAATGCGTAATATCTGTAAGAGTACAATTTAGTTTTATTATAACTCACCCTAGTTTTAATGAAAAACTAAAATTAGTTAGTACATTAGTACTTTTTATAATATTTTCTTTCAAATTGTATTAAAATGCTAAATTAAAACACAATGTTTGTGTTTCTATTAATCTTTTCTCAATGTATAGATTGGTTTATTTCATCCAATGTTAATTCACGCGCTGGCCTAATAAAGGATTCCATAATAAAAACATTAAATGGATTGAATAAAAAAAAAGGAGTGGTAATGAAAGAAAATTTTTAAGTGTAGTTAATTTGTGAATAAAGACGAATAAAGTACATTAAAATGGATACAGACGTATCGTACGTACGTACGTACGTATACAGACAGATTCTTCGTGTTTTTGAACATAATTGAAATAAAATTTTTGATTTTCTATTTTAAACACAAATTTTACTTATTTGTCGTATTTTCAAATATTTACACTTTATATAAAATATCTGTTTATTATAAAACTTGTTTTGTCTCTATGAAGCTAATACATACCAATAAAGGCTGTGATTTTGATACATGAATAGCTTTAATTATTATTATGTTATTAAAATTAATTAAATTTCTACTGGGTTATTTTTATTAGGTATAATAAAGTACTTTTAACATTAAGATGAAAAACATATATATCACAACACACAACTGAAAAGGTAACATTTTATACCCTTACCTCTTATTGCAATCGAAACATAACTTATACAGTAGTAGTTGTGGTTGTATCGGAATGTGGTATAAATTTTTATAGGCTTTTTACCGAAAATCGGTAGTAAAATATTACGATGCATCGTTATTAATAAACATCTTGTATACAGCGCATCTTTGTATCGTTTCACTACACACTCAATAACTATGGTTTACTACGATTTTTTTATGTCAAAAAATATTCGTAGAGAAATCGTAATCCTGCTAAATCCACCTTTTATCAACTGGAAAGACAACTGCCCGATAATATTATGATAGTTAAAATAGAGATGGCTTATTTGGAGTTGAATATTTCATATTCGCTCCTTTCACTTTATTTGATATATAAAAAAGATTGTATACATATGATCAATGTGATCATTTCTTGCAAAGTGAGTCAATTTATTTTTGTGTAAACCTTTCATCAATTACAGAACTCTCTTTGTTTTGGTTAAAACTGACAACGGACATGACAAAAGCTTGTTCAGGCAAGAAAGTATAATATAACGATCAATTTTGATGATGTTATTAAGAAAATCGAGTCACGAACAAGAACTTGCGGAACTTGCGGAAAGTGGCTGATAGTTGCACTAAAGTCGTTATTTGAACTTCGTTAATATCATTTTTAAGCTACCCCACAATGATGTAATGTGTATATTATCTTTGACTGCTATTTAGTTGAGTTTAGGGACTTATAATAAAATAATTACATTACAATATGTATAACTATAGTACCGGTTTGTTGTATTTGTAATTTATATCTATAACTTCACAGTAAATATTTTCTGTTGATACTGTTTGTATTATTCTTTTAAAAAAATCCCTTGTTACGGTTTCGATTATATTATCATAAATTTAATGTTAGGTCTGGTAATGAAGACTATAATGTTACGTTGGTAAATATTTAAGTATATTATTAGTAAATAAAGTGCTCATAACATCTAAAGTTTTTTATGCGTTGGAGTCTATAAGATTATTGATTACCTAAGTTGTACTTTATGTAAGACAAATATTGACTACTTAGTTTCTGTATTAAATTTTATCTTAACAACCAATAAATTTAAACCAACCAGATTTTGTTTTTAATTTTAATCATTATTATACTCTTATACAACATTATGTGTAAAGGTCGAAAGTTCTTCAAATTGTTTATTATTTTGAGAATGATGAAGTAATTTTTCAAGGCCTGTTAATCATTTAAATATTAGGAAACACCTTTATTATCTAAATACTTTTCCTTATAACATGAGACACTGTTAAAGTTTACAATAATTTTAAACTAATGTACTACATTATTAACAAATTTAATAAAGTAACGTTCTCAGCAGACCCGAGATTCTGTTTTATAATTACGAGGCCGAAAAGCGATTATTTCTACAAGCTGCAATTAAAGCGTGGAAAACTTTTTTCGGTACCACACTCGAGTCCATTGAAAAAGTTTCAACATTTATTCGCAGTTACAATAATTCTTGATTTTTATTTTTATTTTTACGAAGTTGTTTATTTGCTAAATTGAAACAACCTATTGGTTAGTGCTAAACATAACTTTTATGGCTTCCAGATAATTATATTTAGGTAGTCGGAAAATAAAATTAAATGTGAAATATTCTTATAACTTATAGTCTTATAACTTTTGTAAAATACATTGTATTAAAGATCATTATAATTTATAAACAACCTTAAGCCAACCCGATGAGTTCTATTGAATTCTTAAAACCATTATCTTGATGAAATAAAACAGTGATATTTTTTACTAACTTATAGAATATAGACTTTCACGAAATTCCCTCAGGCTTAATATATTTATGACATCAAAGGAATATTTTGGAACATTATTTTCTCGGTCAGAGAAATGAGAAATTTTTAAAATGATGTTTATACTTGTTTAAATTAAACAGTTACAATAATAAATACCAATACATGTTTTTTATTACGTTTGTTATTATGTACAAGTATTTATTATGTAACGATTTATACAATACACTTTTCATTAAAAACCGAATATAGATCATAAACATGTATAATGTGTTAGTTATTGTTATGATTATTTTGTCATTTATCAGTTTCCTTTAAAAGATTGTCTTCCTTGAGCTCTAACTAATTGGTATCAGTTGATAAATATTATTTTAATTCATCTTTTGTGGCACATATACTATAAAGTAAACATTCTTCATATATTTTTTTAACTACTTACTCAACTTACTTTAACTTTATCAAAAGATAAAGTAAATAGTAAAGATACTATGCTAGTTCTCTTTTTAAATCATGACTTAGTACTTGTCGCTTATTTTATTTTTATTGTCAATAATGTTTTTTATTTAACATATACATATATATATAATTTCTAGCACCGTGCTCTAAACTTTCATACTATATTTTTATTATAATAATATGACAATGTTTCCATTTCTTTTTTATATCAATTTGTTATATATAAGGTACACAAGGCACATAAAGTTCTGATCGACTTTGTGAATGGTTCGTTTAAACGTTAGGAATGGAGGGAATGGAATTGATTTTTGACGTCGACAAAAATAACAAAATATGAAACTTATTTTTCATTCAAAATAGAAATACATTACAAGATAATACATGAATTCTAAGATACTATTACTTTTGAACTATTCTTTTTATTATGATTTTAATATATAACATATAATGATGTTAATCTTATAAAAAACAGCAATCGTTAAAATTCTGACAACAGTTTTATTGTATAAACCAAAAAACAATAATTATAATATTATTTAATTAGTTTCATTATTAAATTAACTCTAGAACAACTTTCTCTACGTGTGTATTACATAGAATGCTGAACAAATGAGTTTTGTGTACATTATTTTTAAATGTGATTTGTTAGAAAAAACACTTTTACACAAATATTTCGTACGTATGTTAATGTTATAACTTTTCAATATACTAGTTATGAAGTACAGCGCTGGTGTTGAATTGCTTTCATACATAACTTCCCTACTTCGTGCTTACAAGTTAATATTAATATTTATCGAGAAGCAAAAAGATTTTGCTTTATATGTAATTTTTAAAACAAATTTAATGTGCGATTTATTATTTTAATGTTCATGTTAAATATTAAATTAAATATGAATATACATTTTTATATTGATTATAAGTATTATTTTTATCTTTTAATTATTAGTAATTTCTAATATATCTTTAAGCGTATTCTTGCTAGAGTTAATTTAAAACAATATTAATAGTAGCTCATACTAAAATGCTAGTATGTTTTCTCAAACACTATTAAGACAATATATAAATATTTTTATATCATCATTATATGAAAAAGCTAAAAGCGACATGTTGTGGTGTAATATTATGACAGGACTGTTACATTGTAGGGTCAGGTGCTGAGTCTGAAGCGGATGTTCTTTGCTTGGGACGCGCTCACTGACACAGCTACCTGTGGATAAGTAGCCGTTAATATGGATTTACGAGCACATATTACGTGTATGTGATGGAGAGTTTCGTTACTTTAGCTTCATTTGTGGTCTATGACTTTATTTTAAACCTTCTTGACTCTCTAGATGTAATTATGTTTTTGGCTGCTGTTTCGATAAAAAGTATTGAATATATTTTAGAATTATTTTAAATTAACTTCAGTGAAAATACATTCTGTATGGTATTCTAAATGTTAGAAACATAAGAAAGAAAGATATTTAAACTACACTGCTAAAGTGATGACAGTCAAATATAACTTTCAATATTTTTGTTTAAAGGTTTTATTACAACTTCATAAAAAGGGTCTTATTTTCGAAAAGTATGTTTTGTAGTAAAACACTAAAGTTTTGTTTTGTACGTTTTAGTTGTATTTTCCAAAGTAAATAATTGTACCACTATTATTGAAAATAATATTTCGCAGATATGTTAATTTATATTATTTTAATCCGCTAAGGAAAGTCGACTTTTATTATTATTTATTCACAAATTTACTCAATAACCACTGCATAAGAACTTATAAAAAGCAGATTGGGTCACTCTATTCCTACTGCACTTATAACGGGTTACGGAACTAAGATATCGTCCACTGTGAGGTTAAATCAATGACGTCATTGAATGAAACTTAGAAGCGTAGGAGTGAATCAGAATTGATTTTGATGTTTCATGAAAAAAACAAAATAACATATTACAAGGTCTAGTCATTTTTAATGAAGATGTTTTAATAATTACAAATAATGTTTCATGATTGGAGCTGAATGATGACTAGCTGATAAAAAAAATATTGGATACATTTTTATGTTATATCTATTTATGACATATAAAAAATAATAATTAATAAATTTTACAAATTTATTACAAATTCCAAAAAAGTCAATTGTAATTGTTATATATTTTTTTTTTCAATGTAAGTATATAACTGAGTTATTTTTGTTTCCTATTATTCTATTTTATTTGTCATCTCATACTTATTCTATAAAAATAAACAGCAGTATGTAAAACATATATATACTTTATTAAAATCGATAAGTTTAAGTAAAACTAATAATCATGCAAAAACTACTTTAGTTAATATATGTTGATATTCTTAAAATATACAGGTGGTTTGAAAAAAGTCTTAAACGAGAAGTGTAACAATTAAACAAAGACATAAGATTTTATAATTAATTAGTGCATAAATAAACATTGTTCCTTAAGATTAATTATTATAGTTAATTACCGGCTTACTGTTCGCATTTCTCAAATTGTCGTTATTAAAAACAGCATACAACGACGGAGTGGTGGGTAAATATATTAAAATAATTTATGTATTCTTTCTAACAATTGAGGCAAAAAAAAACCGCATACGTTAATGTGTTATAATTTACAAGATGGCGCCCACTTTTCTTAAGTATTCTAGGTTATTCTAATTTTATATTAATTAACGTAAGTTTGGTAATGATGTGTGTTTATAGTTGCTGTTGTAAAATAAAAATGCTCGTAGTGTATTCTAGTTAACACTATGGATATAAAGTAAATAAATATGTTCAACAATAACAACCATTAATGCCACTTGTATCCCGGATTTTAATTCTCGGAATTGTGCGGTTATATCATATATCGAAATATTGAACTGTTGAAAAAATATGTGATAATACAAGGAACTATTTGTGATGCATGGTGTCAAAAGATAACTTAAAAATCACCCCTAGTTTGTTTTACATTGCAATATAATTTTTCTTATTTAAGCTTGGATTTTTTCATATCATTGCATTTTCACAGCTCCTTGATAAATATGCAAAAGTTTCAAATTAATCGGACATTTTCAAGTATGTCAAAATCCACATACAAACATACGACCGAAGCTAATCTTTTATTAACGATACCAATAACTTTTATTATTACCACACGGATCATTTATAGTTATATATATTTGTAAAGAATATAAGAGTATTGTTGAAGACATGACCATAGAAATAACACTACTGGCTTAAAGCGTAACAAATTCTATTAATTGCAGTAACGCATCCATCAATATTCTGTGAAACACTTCAAATGTAATTTACGACGCTCGAACGATTATAGTTTTTCACTCAGAATTATATTAATAAAATATTTTAATCTTATTGTAGCATTCATAAATATTAACCTATTATTTAATTTTAAGGTATCCTTTTCCAGTTAGAAAGTTATTAGTCTAAATATACTTTTACTTTACTAAATAACAAAGCAGAAAGTACTTTTCCTCAATTTGGCTTTACTTTTTGTCGTAACACATTATTTTATATTAAATACTTACCTTAACACTCAGGAGGTATATCAAGTAAAATTCTTAGTAAACTTTCTGAATATTTAATGTTTCAAAATGTCACTTAGATACGTTGCCAGAGGCTGTTGAACTATCGTCCTTTTTTGCATATTTAATTATAAATTATATTATAAAATAAATTGATGTTAAATATGTATTTATACTGTTGTTTGTTAATAGCGTAAACGGAGTAAATAATATTACTATAAGATGAAATATCTCTCCGTTACTATTATCAACGTAATGTTATTATTAATATTCTCGTGAAACCTCCCTGCCATTTGTTTCCTAACGACGCCTGAAGTCGCATCTGTGCACGCAATATTGTGATTCTTAAAAAAAACATTAATTTCTAACTGGAATATTTTGTTTCTACTCTCTCATTATGTATATTGTATATAAAGATTTCTTTTTCATACTATATTGTATGATGACTGTATTACTATATGTAAATACTAAATTTCAACAGATATTTGTCAACAAACAAAATTTAATGCAATATATCACCAGAGAATGGTTTCGAATTCAAACAAAACTTTACCCAATAGTATGCAAAATATAGCCAATAAAATGCTGATACTGGCTTCTGATAGAACAACACTATGTCAACTCATGAGAGGCCGCTTTAAAACTTCATGGAATAAATAAAAGTGCAAAAAAAATAATATTTTTTTATATTTTTTATTCCACAATAGTTTTCAATGATTTTTCAAATTCTGTATCAATGTTTGGTCGCATTTATAATAGCCGTGGTGTCCTATTTCTGAATAGAATCCTCACATATTTTCCCGAGTGTGCGTGAATAATCAGCTAAGAGACTCAAAAACAATGGACACCTTATAAAATTTATCCCAAAAAAAAAAGGTGGTAAAAAGCACACCAATAAGATCTCCAAGAAGTCATGACGGCGGCCACCTCAATGGAATCCATGATATTTAAATATTTAGCTTTAAAATCATTTTTTTATTATTTTATAAAATGTATAATATACCGATAAACCTATTGCAACTGCAATATTATTAAGAAGGAATAAAAACTTAGTCACTAGTACAGCCAGTAAGCATATTTAAATATATTATGGTATTGCCAAATAAAAACACTTCTCGAGTAATAAGTTATGACACATTTGTTTTATGAGTTTAATAAAGGCTTGACACTTTATTTTATTAGCAGTATTGTAATATAATATTTCGTATATAACATGTTATAACATATATATAATAATAAGTTTTATGTTTGCTATTATATTAGAAAGTCACAATATATATGTAATGTTGACCAAATTTTTCGAGATTAATACGGATTGGTTGCAGAGATATTTCAATTTCACCGGTTTCTAATAACGTAATACAGACAGGAAAAGAAAACCTATTAAAGAATTTCGTGACTATTTTTTCTTTTTTTATATATAGCATAATGTTAGTTTAGCTAAAGCTAAAAATGATTTATTTGCAATATTGTTTCCGTAATTTATTCTTAAAGTCATTTAAAAAAAAAACTATAAAAAAAAATTTTATGAGCCAAATAATTAGAATATATACTCCAAGAAATTGGCAATAAAATAATGATTATCGTTAAGCTGGTAAATATATAAAAATAAATAAATGACACATGTTCAGAAGCTATACTAACGCTAAAGCGACTGCAAAAGAATACCGAAATTGTCTTTCACTTAAAAATAAAGATAATAAAAAGAAATGTATCCCGAGAGCCCATTTCAGAGAAGATTACGGTTTCAATCTCAGGTCAATGTTCAAGAGGCCGTATTTATAATATATTTTAATCTAAGGGAATGAAACTTGGGATAAGAGAGACTCTAGAGTTAGTGTATTTAACCCTAAAACGCATAAGGTTTGTATTTGCCCTTGTATTCGTGTTTAGGGCGGGTCTACTGTTACTAATTGATTTGTGTAATGAATATAATAATATAACGCTTATATTAAACTAAAAATCGCTACGCCCTGACACTTGTGTCTTAATGTGTTTGATACAGAGCGGCTGCTGTGTAGATGGTATTGCCGTGAAATAAGATCACGCTTGGATAGTATTGACGATAAAACGCATATCTGGAGAGCAATATCAAAACTGCAATATAACGTAAAGTCTTGAGATATGACAAAATTCCTTGCGCTTCCGAGAGAAAATGCTTTTAGTATTTTTTTTGATAAATAAATATTATTATATTTTAATGCGTTCTCATAGTGTTTGGTGTCGTGCATATTGTACAGAAATGAACCTGAGTGAACCTGAAAATGCCTTCAGGATCTGTCGGTAATAATAAGCTTGATCGTAATCTATGCTTAATACGTCATTTGTAAATCTAATTTAATTTATTTATAAACCTAGTAATTAAACTACACATTTAATCAATTGAGAAATAAGTAATTAATTAATGAAAAATTAATTTATTCATTCCAAAAAAATGTTTTTGAAATATTTTTTTTAAGTTTCCTTTTAAAATAAAGAGAACATTATTTCCATGAAAATCTCATAAACGTTGATAAAATATCAAACAACGATAATTTCCAACGTGTTTAATCAAAATTGATTATTTTAATTCTTAAGAAAGAGAACCAATCTAGTTTTTAATGGTTTTTATTGTTTCGACAATAAAAGCGTCCGTCAGCTGTCGTTCAAAACAAATTTAATTCCACCTTGTGTTTGAGGACTTACAATATGGACTATAAAAGTTAAAGAAATAACACGTTACTTTCAAAGCTTCAAATTAATTTTTACTTCCTTTTTCCATTATGTTTTTTATTTTAGTTATTTTTTGTTATTGAATATACGGAACACATTAATGCTCAAAAAAACTTATTATATCTGCATTTGTTTTCAGATCCAAATAATTACTGATACGCTCTAACAAAAAAAATAGAGCTCTTTTTTATAGAGAAGGATCATTTAAACTCTGTATTTCATATTGGATTAGGAGTAAGGCTGAGTTTCATACACATATATAGTTTATTTTTTATGTTGTAATATTTTAATGTTTAAATACCAACATCCCTTATCACACATAATATACTGTGTAACCTTCCTTATTACAATACCTATTTCACGAACATTATCTACAAAAAGTGTCAATCTAAACTTTTACACGAAGTTTTCGGTAGATTTACACGCAGAAGATTTAGTGGTGATTTGGAGAAGTCCTATTAAACTTTCAGTGAAATGACCGAAAATCTTCTTCAATATAACAAGAAGAGAATTCAACGGATTAACACTAAAGTTCAATCTCTTCACAAACACCGATATTTTACTATTTTTGTTAAAACAATTTTATTTTTATATTTGGAATAAATTTTGCTTAATTATAGCTATATATTACATTTATTAAAATGTATTAATTTAAAATAACAAAAAAAAATGTTTTCTACAAAAGTTAATAACGGGATGAAATAATTATTGAACATAAACATCATTACGTTGTATCGTTATATATCTCTGTTATAACGTGACTGTCGGGAACGGGAAGTAACACCCACGTTATACGGATCGTTATACGGAACCTATTCACGTGACTTGCATTATTGGCATTTAATCTTTTAAGCACTCTTTTCATGTTACCTTCGGTCACCCTGTTTCCTTCTATGCAACTGCATTCATACTTCAAATCCTTCTTATTACATACTATTTATCTCTTCAGATTACGTCACCACACCATTACAAACGTTTATTTATAATTTTTTTTATTACCGTTGCTTTTTATATTCAAGATAACCCATTGGATTTGCTAACACCATACATCCATATCAACAGCATGCGTTTGCATTTCATCTAGTCTAATTTGATATCTAAAAAAAAAGGAGCGCTCTTACAGCCACAGTACCCCGCGCCTTATCGGGTTCCACTTTATCACAAGCCTGTTTATAACGCGGGTTCTTTTGTATTAATTTTAATTAACTTTTATTAATGCTTATAAATGATCAGATTTTGCCGCAGAACGTTGAATTCAATTATATTTAAAAAAGTTTTTATTTTTTATTATTAACATGGAAAATATAACAAAATTAAATCATTTCGTATAATGATGTTAATTTTTTAACTATTCAATAATAATTTGTATACAAAGGGAAATCTTTATAAATGTATTTTATATTTGATGTATTTGAAGAAAATGTTGAGCGAAAAGTTATGTAACTGGTTACAGGTTACAGGTTACTGGTAACAGGTTAGATACAGTAATTGGTTCGTCATAATAGAATGTTAAAATTATTTAGGTCATTCGATAAATTATATCTAAGACTTATTTATTTAAATATTATACCGTTGTACGAAATTCTATAGTCTTATCGATTTTCATATTTTTAATATTATTAATATCTTATATCTTATAAAAATAGACTAACTCCAATTTGACATATTATCTCAAAAAAAAAATCGTTTAGATAACAGTTTGTAATAAATAATTCAATTTATTTGATTTATTTCCCTTAATTCTACGGGCAGTTTGAATGTTTGAATATTATGCCAATGAAGTGCAGAAATCGCTTAACTATTAATAATATGATATTGCAGAACAAACAAGTTTTCAGGAGTAGTACATTGTTATAAGTATGATGGCAGTGCTCAAGTAAGTTTAATAACCCGAGTATAGCCTCAGGGACCAAACACATGTTTGGTTAACTTAAGAGTAGATGTTAACTGTGATAGGAACGAGTTATTTGTTTTTAATATATTTTTCGATTTCTAGTTCTTATTTTTTTTTAATGAAGTCAATATTTATTTATTATTTAATTTACACAATATTTAAGTAATGACAAATTATTCATATAAAATTTTCATGATTTGCGAGTTATTCTGAGACTATATTCAAAAATACTTTTAATTTTTATAAACATAATAAGTTTGTAAGTGTATTGTGAGCTAAATGCATATTTTATGTTACCGCTATTAGCAGCACGCTGCAGCCATGAATCACTTATAATACTAAGGCTAACTGGAAATTTATAAATTTATTTATTTATTTAAATTCTTTATTTCACAAAAAGGTACAAAGGGTGGGCTTAACGCTAAAGCATTTTCTACCAGCCAACCCAAAACGTGCAAGAAAATACGTACGAAGGCGAAGAGCAAAAAAAAAAAAAAAAAAACTATACAAACTAGATATCGATATATAGATATAATATATAAAATGTATATAAATCAAGATGCAATTCGGAGGAAGAGAAATATTATATATATAAATTCAATATAAATAGAAATTGGAAAAGGTTTTACGAAATCTGTACGAATTTAAAGTTTATTTTTATAATAGTATTTTTGTATAAAATATTTTGTTATTAGAGTTTTAATTTTTTATGCACTTTTCATAACTACCGACTGTTACTTTATACGAGTATGTAACATACAAATCAATATGTTCAAAATGTTATAACCTCTACTAAAATATGTCCATTATTTTTTGTATCTGTACGTAAAGTAAATACTCGTGGTTTATATAAAAGTAAGTAAATATACCAATGTATATTGAAGATGTTAAAATATATAAGCAACTGACCCACATATTAATACAAAACAATTAAAAGATAATAAGTAAAACGAAATTCGAATAATATTGCCCATAAAAATGGAAAAAATAGTCTTGGATGTGGCTAAAAAAAAAAAAATATATATTTAAAGAATGATTTGTTCATCTGCACCGTCTCGTTGAATATCAAATTTTTAATAAATGTTGAAGCGAAATAGTTAAATAGTAATAGTTCTAAATCCTACAAACAAATATATGCATAAGTTTGCAACTCGAACATCCAGGAACGGGAGTTGAGTCTCGAAGTCTAACGAAAGTGGAGCCAGTCTTGGAACATTTAATTAATTAAACCTTATTCTTGGATCTAATTCTGGTACATTCACTAGATGCGGGTGTGAGTTGTATTAGAGTTGGATCTGAACATTCAATCAACTGAATCCATCTCATCACTGATTACGATCTTGTTTATTTTTTTTCTTAGTTTGTTTTATTTTCTACTTACAGGCTTGTTTTAGAATTGCAATTAATCTAGATATATTTATTTATTTAATATAAAAATATAAAATTTATTGGTATACTATTTCATATATTATTAATTTTCTATTATACTCGTAATCTTAAAATGCTTGTTATTATGTGTAATTTAATATTTGGATCAAATATTTATGTCATATATTCGATTTCTAAAATCACAATGCACAGTGGTCATTAATCATATTGAAGCTAACTGGATAATCGTTTATCGTACGAAGACGATTTGGAATGGTTTTTGAATTCATACAGAGATACAGGTACTTCAAATTTAATTCTTATTTAATTCTTGTATATTATGCAAGTCTCTTCCGGTTAATTTATTCTTACACCAACCATTTCGCTATTTATATTTCATTCGGTATATAAAATTATTTACTATCTTTATATAAAACAAATAACAAGATGGAACATTTCTCTAAATATTTTAATTAAATTGATATATCATTTAAAAATTTGTTTAAAAATAAATAAATTAACAGCTCGCTTTAGTTTCTTATTTAGCTTCTTTTCTTATGCTCATGTATTAAATTTAAAAGCTCTGACAAATGGTTTTACAAATAAGATATTTATGTAACTCTGTATTCGTAAGCTAAACAAACATTTATCAGACTGGTTATTAGTATGATCATAGTTTTTACATAAAGCGTATACATTTATGTTTTTATTTATTAAAAGATACACCAGTACACGAATATGAAAAATCTTAATTTAAAATGTTCCCTTCCAACGTCTATGAACTTATGAATTCCTGTGATCCAAACCTTTTTTCTTCTACAGCCTCGGCTGTGGTGTTTCATTCTTGCCCAAGCATTTTTTTAACTATGAAAGATAAAAAAGAAAGCGCATAAAGCGATCGATCGAACGCTTGATGGTTCTAGCAACTATGTGAACGAGCGCGTTATCTAGCTGAAAAAGAATATCGGACGGACACAACTCCCCGAAACATTAGGTAAAAAAGTATTTCACGGTTTTTTATTAACGTTTGGAACGCGCGCAAGTTTAATGGGCAACTCGTCAACTCGAGAGAGGATATACATTAAATGAGCTAATTATTTATTTGCCCAAGTTATAATTATTTGTAATTGATGCAAGAAACAAACGCTGTGCCGTCTCGAACGTTTAAACAGTTATAACAAACCTTCTTTATTCTTTTTCTTTTTTTATTCCTAAAAACTTTTTACCAAAAAATCAAATTCATATAATTATAAAAGTCATAGAGAGCTTTTGCAGGACTGTCTATTTTAATGTCTTCATTTCCTCATTATATTTTATAAATATTCAATATCTTTTGTTTACTCATTATTAATTAAAATACGGATGATATTTGTATTTGTAGAATAATGCATGAGTATACATTTTGGCCATTACTCGTTTTTGGCCTATATTTTAACCAAATTGAAAAATCTCTGCAACCAATCCGTATTAATCTTGGATAAGTTGAGTAACATTACATACATTTCCTGTGTTTTTTATATAGTGAGACATAAAATTTATTATTATATATGTTTCATAACATTTTATATGATGTTATATAGTAAATTATCTGACTCTAAAATTCTAATACATTCTATTACTGCATTGGTATTCTCTAAAATAAAGTCTCAAGCATTTATTAAAGCCATAAAATAAATTTGTTATAAGTTATTACCCGAGAAGTGTTTTTATTAGGCAATAACATAAATTGAAATGTGCTTACTGGCCGTACTAGTGACAAAGTTTTAATTTCTTCTTAAAAATATTGCAGTTGCAATAGGTTTATCGAATATACATTTTATAAAAAAATTAATAGACATAATATGACATATTTGGTATAAAAATCATGAATTCGATTAAAGTGCGGACACTCCTGGAATCACCTCTTCTTAGAATAACGTATTCGTCTGCTTTCACCACCTTTCAGATACATTGTATAGGATAGTACCCATTTCATGTTATTGTTTTATTCAAACACCCTCCAGGAAGATATGTGAGGATTTTATACTAAACTGGGACAGCACGGCTATTATAAATCCGACTGATCATTGATAACAGATTTCAAAAATCATAGAAAGCTTTTGTGGAACAACAAATATAAAAGCATATTTATTTATGCACTTTTATGCACAGAATTAAGTTTTAAAGCGGCAATAAGTTCTTAGGCCGGAATCAGCATTTTATTGGCTATTTTTTGCATATTATTTGGTAAAGATTTATTTAAGTTCGAAACGTAGTGAGTGGTCTTATAGGTTGAAGTTATATATTGGATTAAGTTTTGGTTTGTTGACAAATATCGAGTTGAGATTTAGTACATACATATAATGATACAAAAATTATACAATATACTATAAAAAACAAATCATTATATAGATAATGAGATACTACAATAATGAGAGAATAGAAACAAAATATTCAAGTAATAAACTAATGTTTTTTAATAATTACATTATTGCGTGCACAGATACGACTTCACGTTTGGAAACAAATGGTAGGGAGGTTTAACGTGGATATTAATAATAACACTACGTTGATTAATAGTGACGGAGAGATACGAGTATTTCATCTTATAGTTATATTATTTGAGTAAAATAATATTACTTTTTTTTGGAGTAAATTAATAAGTATCACTATGTTAAGAAACTTAACAATGGAATAATATTTAATATTATACTTTGTATATTAATTACTTGAAACATGTATGTGTCTAGGCTACTCTTATATTTTTCGAAGAATTCGGTCTGCCCATTCATTTGTACCCGACTTTCGAATTTTGGAAAAAATCTTCACAGGAGGTCTTCTTATGACCCCCTGAGCCCGAAATGACCATTGGTCAAAAAGTTTATATATATATATGCATATATATACATGGATACAAAAGTCGAATCTGGACGCACGCACGTGCGTCCAGATTCGACTTTTGTCAGCACGATAGCGGCCGCAGTTTCGCTCGGACCGCTTTCAAACTTTGCACAAAAATCAAACATCCAAAAATGAAGGTCAAGTTTGTTAACCAGAGAAATCCGGCCACAGGTGGCGCTAGGGCCTCACTTTTTCTGATTTCAGTTTTTCGACCATAACTTATTTCCCATACAAAGAAGATTAATCGCGTTCATACTATATGATGTCTTTGATAAATACCTATAACTAATGTAGATAAACCGAAAACCTAACTTCAAAAACTTAGGGGTGGGGGTAAAAAAACCGAAAATTTTTGGAAAAAAATTCATAACTTTTTTCTGGTAAATATTCTTACATCACAAGTATTTTCAATAGAAAGGTTATTTTTTTACTCTAAATTTAGGTACCAAAAGTTTTTCCGTAAAAGGTACCGTTTCCGAGAAAAAAAATAAAATCCACTTTTAGCTTGAAAATTTGAGGTATGTAGAACCACGGCAACTTTTTTCTGGTGAACATTGCCTCCCCGCAAATATTTTTAATAGAAAGGTAGTTTTTAATCTAAATTTAAGTACCAAAAGTATTTAGAAAAAAGATACCTTTTCCGAGAAAAAAAATAAAAATCGCTTTTTGCTTGAAAATTTTTGATGTAAACAACGGCATCATCATCATCTTCGGTAGTGAGTTATATTTTAAACGAGTTACACACGAGGTCTACCCACGCGTGTCCCCCTGCGGGCACGGATTTTTTTTTATTATTTTGATATATGTCAGATATAAAAATATATAAATAAATATTTTATACATATTATATAATTACCATCACAATACAAAATATATATATGTATTTATCTCTGTAGAAATAGTATCAGTAATATTTCTACATATTTTAATTTTAAAATAATATTGTATTTGAAAATTTTTTTGTTGATTTGTTGTAATTGTATAATAATTAATTGTAATGTAATTTTAACTGTAATGAAATGAACGAAATGCGGCGTTGGGGACCGCCAACCAACACGCCATGTTCCGAAAGGCGGGAGGTGGAGGTCAGAGCTACAAATAACTAGGTGAAATGTAAGAGGAGGAATGGAACAGAAGATGAATGAATTATTAGATTTGATGGATGACAAAGATCTGGATGTTATTTGTGTGTCTGAGGTCAAGCGAAAAGGCAATGATACGATCGATTTGCCTGGCAACCGGGTCGCTTTCTGGGCTGGGGTTACAGAGGGTCAGCGAGGTTGCCAAGGTATAGGCGTGTTGTTATCCTCTCGAATGGTTAATGCAATGGTAGAATACAAGGCCATCAACCCGAGACTTCTTTGGGTTCGCATTAAGCTGGAGATAACAGGACTGGAAAGGTTATTTTGGAATTTTGTAAGGAGAGAAATTGTGGCAAACACGATGTTTGATCACAAACAAATTCACCTGTATACATGGGAGCGAGCGAAAGAAAGAATTATGGTTGACTTATTCCTAGTGGATCAGCGTATTCGAATTCAAGTTATGGACACGCAAGTGTTTAGAGGTGCTGATCTGGGAACGGACCATTATCTAGTCATTGCTAGAATAAGAGGTCTGTTTGCAGGTTAGCGCAGCCACACGATGTGTCCAAGTTTGGTGTCAAATTATCGCATAAAAATCTGGAAGCTTCAAGACCCACCGATCAGAGAGGAATATCAAGAAAAGGGTTTCCAAGAAGTTTAAAAGCTGTGATTCTGGAAATGAAAGTGTTGAAGTATGCTGACAGAACCTAAGGAATGGTATAGTGAAAGTAGCGACAGAGGTATGTGGTAAAGGGAAAAGACGTTTTAGTAAAAAGTGCGATAAATGGTGGTGGTGGTGGAGTTAAAGAAGAAAGCGTGGCTGGATTATAAAATCTCGGATAAGGATAAAAGTATGAGAGAGATAAGAAAAAGAGAATACAAGCTCCAAAAGCACAATACGGACGCACTTATAAAGATGAAGCGTGAAAATTCTGAGATAGTAAGGAATGAAAGGTTGACAAACAACTTCCGGGAAAACACGAAACATTTTTGGCGAGAAGTTAGTGATTCCCAGGGTTGTTCGGTAACCTGTAGAATGAAAGAGGTGCTTTCGAAGAGCTGTGAAATTTTAACAGAGCAAGAACACGTTTTGCAGCGGTGGGCGGAATTCTACAAGGAGCCGTATGAATGTGAGGACGCCTCGGCCTGCGAAATGCTGATCGAGATGTAGCCGATGGTGAAATCAGTTTGGAAGAAGTATCCGTAATGAAGAGAACAGAATGGCAGGTACTAGCGAAGATGTCACGGTGAGAATAAAGAAGAACGTGCTCAGATGGTCTGGGCACGTCGAACGAATGAGTGATGACAGAATGGTAAAAAAGATTTATACAGGAAAAGTGAGCGGTAAGAGAGACAAGGGGAGGCCTAAATAAATAACTAAATAAATATGATACCAAATATAGTCAACCAAAAAATAATTTTTGTGTCGATAAAAAAAACAATAAAAAAGTCAATAAAGACGATCTATCAGAAAAAAAACTTTACATTCAATACTCATAAAAACATAATACATGTTAAAAATCTCTTTCTGATTTCTAATAACAAATATAAAAATACGACCGACCAACAAAATAATACACCAGATTATTCCTTTGATGTCATAAATATATTACGCCTGAGGGAATTTAATGAATTATATACTATAACCTTAAAATATAAAACAAAATGGTTCTATTTAATCACGGTTTTGTGAATTCAATAAAACTCACTGCTTTGGCTCTGTGACTGTAGGACAGAGTTGACTTTAATCTGCCAAATTATAATCATCTTTAATAAAATATATGTAACAAAACATTTCACATAAATTTCTACTAGCACTTATTTAAAAACTTAAAGATGACTTTAAAAACTTTGCAAAAATGAAAATATAAATAAAGAATGTGATTTTAAATACAAGTGAGCGAGTGTGTGTTGTGACTTTAAATAAAAGTTGAAGCTCTTTCAATGGACACGAATAGTGGTACCAGAAATGTGTGAACTTTTACCACGAATTATCGTATTTCGGCTTCTTTATTACAAAAAGGAATCTTGGGTCTGTGCTAGGAATGTCACACTAAGTTTATTAAATTTGGAAACAATGCAGTACTTTCGTTTTAAACTACTAAATTTTTAACAGTGTTCTCTTGTTATACATTGTATTTAGTTCATAAAAGTTGTCCCGGGCAGTTGAATAATTAAATTGTCCTCAATATAATAAACAATATCAAGAACTTTAAATCGCCTAAATTTTATACAATATTAAAATGAAATTGAAAAATAAAATATAGTTGGTTTAAATAAGATGATCCTATATGAAATGTTTTATTGGATTCGCTTCAGATTTAAGATAATTTAATATGAAAAACAAAGCTGTTTAAAATTTAATATTATAATATTTTATTCTTGAAGGTTTTAGACGAACCCTTTATATTGTTTGTAGTAAAGCTAAAACTAACAAGTTGGAACATGAACCAAATTCGTTTAAAAATGAACTATTTTAAAGGTCATTTCAAAAACTCGTATATCTGGAGGTTGTTTATGAAATTTATTTGTAGTTTGAGGATAACAAAATGTTTTTAAACAAACTATTTATGAAGATTTTTTAATACCAAGAAAGAAAAATAAGATTGGAAAATATTTATTGTAAAGTTATATAGATATAAAAGGATATACAAATACAATAAACCGGTACTATAAATGTACATTATATTATAATGTAATTATTTTATCTAATTCCCTTAATTCCAACTAAATTTCAGTCAATGATAATAAAAATCTTACATGTGTGGTAATTAGAAAACGTCGTTCACACAACGAGCTTAGTGCAATTATCAGAGACACTTTCCGCAAGTTCTTTAGAAGCGTGACTCGATTTTCTTAATAAATCGATCGCCATTTTATATTATCGTCTCTGAACAAACGGACTATAAAACTTTGTTAACTGGTCTCAGTCAGCATTTAGACTGTTATAGACATTTATTCAATTAGGTTTAAGTTCAATTTACATTAACTGCATAACCTTAAAGCAATAGCTTAAATTAAATAATTAGCCTTTTGTCGTGAACATTATCACTCTAAACCAAAGCAAAAGCAGTGCTACAGTTGACGGATGGAAGTTTTATCTTATAAAGACTAAGTAGTCAAACAGCTTCAATAAAAAATTTATTTTGCAAGAAATGGTCAGATTGAATAGATGTATAAATACTAAAGATCAAATAAATTCAAATAAAGTGAAAAAAGAGAATATAAAATATTCAACTTTTTAATATCTGCGCCGATTCAAGCATTAAAGTCTTGTAAGTCTTCTCTTTTTTAACTATCATAATATTATCTGGCAGCCGTCGATAGAGTTGATAAAAGATGGATTTAGCAGGATTAAGACTTTTCTACGATTTCTTTTTTACATAAACAAATTTCGTATTAAAATCAAACCTTTGGAAAACTTTTGGAAAATATTGGAATATATGTAAAATGAATACATAATTATAATTATGGTATATTTAGTTCAATGGAGACTATGTTTAATTTATTATTCACCTATGGCTATGGCTAAATTCAAATATTTTGAATTACAACCTTATTTACACAGTTTATCTTCATACATTATTTTTTAAACATTCTATTATTAAATATGGAGATAGGACATTTGACTCATCCAATATTATTCTTGTCATGGATTTAGATAGCGCTCTTTTAATTTATTGTTTGTCTCTAATAAAAAAAATCTTGCTCATTATCATAAATTGTACAACCATTGTTTTATCTTCACAGAGACACAAGTTTTATAATAAACAGAAGTTTCATATTTAGTGTAAATGTTTGTAAATAAATTTAAAGTTCATTTCTCAAAGTCGAGTATAAATATTAAAGCTCTAATTCTCTTCAGAAAACAGCAATAACACGTATAAATTATTATATCTGCATCCATTTTAATTGCTTTTTTCGTCTTTATTCACAAATAAACTCAACATCAAAATTGCCTTTCATTAACATTAATATTCTTTATAATTTTTAATCTATTTAAAGTTTTACGCCATTGAATCCTCATAAGTCAGCGTGATAATTAATATTGGCCAAAATAAACTAATCTATCCATTGAAAAAAAATTTTCATCGGTCGCAGGTCGTGCAGGTCAGTAGTATGTACGTTGAATGGGCACACTCTATACCAGAAAGTGATTAGAGGACCCTAAGGGAGCCTTGACAGTGACCTGATACTTTCCTGAATGTGTAGTCAACAGAAGATCCAACGAAGAGGATGTGTGGCTGTATACGTTCGGTAGACGAGTATGCGTCTTAACCAGCTCAGACAGATCATTTACTAGAGCAAAGTTAAACACAGATCTCCCCGCTTAGTCGGTGGCACGTGACCTTAACTTTCCAAAAAATGAATTATTATCAAGTCCGCAACAGACACACTAATCAAAACAGATATATGTTAAATATTATATTTAAAGTCGTTAACAAGGTGTCGTGCTTTATAAATATAATTAATATTCAAATTCTACCATAATCTTTTCTTTAAATATATTTTACCTGAAAAACTTTAAATATATTAGATATTCATGTCCAGGTTAAAGAATAAGGAACTATGCAATATTGCAACCTGTTGTCTTTACGTAAAAAACAATAACATATGATAACACATAATATAAGAAAACCCATTATTTCATTCTTATCATTTATAAATCATTTAACCTTGAATATTGTAGGATTCTAACTACACTAATAAATTCCTAAAATTATTTTTATTCTAACTTCGATTATGTTATATAAAATGGAAATGTAACGAAGTGATGAAATTCAATCTAAATAAAAATAAACACGAATAATGATTTAATTTGCTGACGTCCGCCAAACTGCGTTATGCGGAATGTGTATTTAATCATTTAAGTTAAATATGTCAAAATGTCGAATTATCCTAACCCTTAATTTCAATATAAGTTTTGCCGCGAAAATGAATCAAATTTCAAACCAACATTATTATAAATTAGCTGTTATTAAATATGGATACCATTTTGAAACTTTAACGCAATTTAAAATAATTTACTTATATTTAAATATAACATAAGGATTAAAATAATAGTTCATGCCATTCCTATGTTGTAAATTTTAAATTTATTTTATTAGCATTACCTGAAAAAAAAAACATTCTTTTTATCTACAAAAAGTTGTGTGAAAAGAATGTCACACGATCTTGTGAATAATATAAAACATAAACATATTACATAAATGTAATGTAATTATAATGAATTATAAACTGTAATTCTTTTGTTAGTCTTGAAAATGTTCCTATAAGATAATAAGCTATTTTCTTCTCATAGAAAATACTTCGTTAAAATTATGTTATTAGAGAAAATAAAAATAAAAACTATCTAATTATGTTATCGCCAGTACTTTTGGAGGGTATTTTTAACATTCTCAATACTTGGTGCGTGAAGTTTGCCATGATTAATTGTTAAAGAGGGTAGTACCGCTATTACGAAACTTGCCTCAAGACGGTATATAAGTCACTCGCCGGTCAGTAGGGCTCATTCATATCGTGGAACTGCTAGCATCAAGAAGTGAAGTCACTAGTGATTAGTGATTAGCGACTACAGTGGTTAATAGATTATACCGCGGGAAATAGTCTTCTAATAATTAATTCAATCAAAACAAAAAATATAATAAACGGTCAAGCCATTTCTCAAGAATAAGAGCACAGTAACATTAGGCATAATTTTTTAGCATATAATTCAACACCAAACAATATAAAAAATATACCATAACAATGAATTGCAATAAAATTTTAGTCTTCCCAGTATGTACGTAGTTAAGAGTTTCTGTTGCTGGCTTCGCGCCAGGAAGGGACCCCTATGTTTTATAGAGACCGCTTCGCCAAGAATATGGTGTGTTTGTATTTTTTGTTTCCAATTAAATTTGAGTATTATCTACTCTGGTATTGGCATAGAATCTGTGGTTGGATCGTTCGAATCAATAGTGTCTACTATTGAGTAAATACGATTTGTTAGTCTTTCAAAATTACTTAAACTGAGAAAGGTTATGTATATAAAAATTAGTTGTATATAAAATTGAAGAGAACATTCAAAGTATCTCTTGAGAGTACGGCTATTAAAGCATCTAGTAGCGCAAGTAAATGGTTCAAATAATAAAGATAAATAAAGATAAATGGATCAAATAATAATATTAATTTAAGGTTCAAATGATAATAGTATTAATCATGATGTCATGATAATTATCATCTCATACTCGTAAATAAATGGGTTATGTAACACGGTTCATGAATTGCAAGTAATTAATGTATGACTGTTGCAAGTAATTAATGTATGACTGAAATGTTCACAGTTTAAACAAAAAATATTCCAGTTTTATCTGTTTGAGATTTGGCGTTCATTTTGCATGCATGTTAATTAGTCATGCGTGCATTCATGCCATGAGTTTGACTCAACTACCTGACGCTCTTGCGGGATGGTCTTTTTGTTAAAATCTTGCAGTTTGCTAATATTACGCCTTATATCTTAACCGTGGCAAAATACAATACAAAGATTTTGGACTCATAAAATTCAATATGAGTGTATTAAATGTTTAAAGTCTTGTATTTGTAGATATATGTTTATAACTTGCAAATATTTTTCTATTAATTTCATTACGTCTTTAAGTCCTGAATTTGTAAATATTAATTAATTTTATTCGATAGATTAAGTCCATTATTTGCAAACAATATTTTTGTCTATTGATAATTAATTTTCTCATTGGTATTGATAAAACTATTAGTTGTAGTTTATACCATTGATATAAACTATGTAGGTATGTGATTTGCTCTTTGTTAATTATGCTATTTGAGTATGATTATGAATTAATAACAGTTTCATTTATATTTCAATTTGAATTTGTATTAATAATTATTTTAATAATAATAATTAAACATATAATAAGTTGCTTTTGATTGTTACGATACATTATTGTATAAATTATATACAGAAAAATAACTACAATATTTACCTGATGTCTTCGATTATGATCATATAGTGATATAGGAAATGGATATGATTAGGTTAAAAGTGTAAAAATGTACATAGTTCATGGTATCTGGCGGCAAACGAGCAGACGGACTACCGGATGGCAAGGGTGCTGTCACTTATAAACACAAATGTAGGAAACTCCCAACGCCTCATCAGCCATACCAGATGGGGAGAGAAGCAAGAAATTAAAACATTTGAAGGAGCATAAGGCTCCATTAAATTTGGACATTTGGAGGAGCATAAGGTTAGCGAACACATTTGTTACAAAAAGTACTTCAACTGGTCTGCTACAAGAGGAACCTTCCACTTGTAGCAGGAATAGTACTTACGATTCCTCTCAAAATAATCCGTATGAATGCTGCAGTCAGCTGACAGCCACTTTCTACCTGTATATCAACTCGTATTGCTTTAATTACCGTAACATATCGGGATTCCCTCCGAATAATTTCCTAGAAAAATATTTCAACTTCAGTTATAACTATTTGTATGTTCCAACAGTTCTCTAATAGATTAAATTATTAGTGAGGAACAAAAATGCATTCAGATGTGGAAAATAAATATTATTTTAATTTCTATTTTTTGTAAAATAAGTTTCGTTGAAATAAGTATCTAAGCTGAATCGCTGTGACGGACGATGGCAAAGATTCTGTTTCTATTATGTATTTTGTTTTATCTTTACTTAAATCTAATATTAAATTAATTATAATATTATTTACATTATCTTTTACAATTATGTGTATATATGGAATAATTCTTATAATATTATAAGAATTATAGCACATATACACATGTCTGTTTATTTTAAGGTACATACTTTAATTTTGTTTCAGGTTCAAAGAACAAAAAGATAAAAAACATAAATTTTTATTAGTTCAATATCAGTCTTTGTATTGACTTTTAGCACGGTCAATACAAGACTAAGACCGAGTAATATTAGCAAGACTGCAGGCTTTGAGTCAGAAGCGATCCTGCTAGAGTTTTGTGTCTGGTAGTTGAGTCAAATAGATTATTTGAAGCTATTGGGTATTTGGTTTCAATACCGCTAACGACTGACGTTCGACTCAAAACCACAATTACTTCTCTCGAACAGCAATTTGTTGTCATAAAACTGAGAGCTTATATTATGTTTCATAATATATTAGAAGTTTTTAAATCAATTAAGAAACAAATGGATACATTTGATACAAATGTAACGTAAAATGAAGTAAGCAAAATATGCATAAGCAAAGAGAAAATCGAAAAGGACATTTGATTACAATATCAACTTTGATGGGCCGCCCATTGTCTTTGACGTTTTGTGATAATAATAGAAATATTGGAATAAATACACAACAAACATATATTATTTGAATATTATAAAGAGATTCTGAAATCCATCTAAAATGTACCTAAATACGACGAAGAACATTACATTACACCTCTAAAGACTTTTACTCTTTTGAATATAAATAAAAGATCTCACTAATAGACCCTCTATGTAGATTTTGATGAAATCTTAAACCCTTTTAGAGTAACAATTTCTTATGCAGGGTTCACATTGTTAGAACACATGACCGAACCTTTACAAATTATGTTCAAGAATATTTTAATTTATTTTTCTATTATGTTGATTCTAATGGATAGTTTATACTCGTATTTAAACTCGCTGTTCATTATTGGATATCGTCGTGTATACAATTTTATATATTGAATCTATTTAACATTTAACAACAGATTTTGATCCTTTTTTTATGTAAAAAAAACACCGAACATTTACTTATGATTCACCTCAAAATACTCTACAAGTTCAGTTACTTCTAAACTTACTTTGTTACCTTGTGCCAAAAGAGTACTTTTCTCCGAAAATATATATACGGTAGCTACCTACAACGTTTAATAACATTGTTAAAATTTTATTTTGATGTCGAATTTATTTAAATGGGTATTGATATTATAATAAACAATCAAATATTTTTTCAATTGTCATGATATGAACTCGATAGAATAGATAGAAGTAGATGTATAAATGTTGTAAATATCAATCTGCTGTAATATTTGGTTAAGAAATGATTTGACAAAACTGAGATGGTCTCATTATAATTTTTATTTAAAATATAAATTGGTTGTGTAAATATACAAATAACATTTAAAATCATTATAAAAAATTAAAAAAAAAATAATGTTACATTTTATTAATTATTATAATAAAGGATTATAAAATATACATTATATTATATTTAATTAATTAGTAACTTGACTCTGCTAAGAATTGTTGCCTAAGGTTCTTAGTTTCGTTTTTTGTTATGTTTTGGTGGCAGCGAAGATTGCAATGAAAATCAATTAATTTCAAAAGTAATATAGTATATAGAATACAAAAGTATATAGAAATACAATTTAAAATTACAATTAATTGATATTAAAAAAAAGTGATTCTAAGTCAACGATTGACTTAATAATGCCTGTAGTGCCAGTAGTTTCTAGCTCGTCTCCTATGGATCGCTGCAACGCGGGTGATGTCGTCTACGTTTCACATAAAGGTGCTGCGTCAATATTTTAATTCTGCACTTTTATCGTGGGAATTAACTTAGTCTTTAATATATGAATATTGCCCTGGCTACACTTTCGTAACAAGCTCGGTTTTTAATTAGTTATTTAATGATTGTGAATAGGTGATTAAGATAAATTATAAATGAGCCCATTTAATTTATCATTAAAATGAAAGAAATGTAGATAATTTAACTACATTTTAAAATTTAGTGCCATATGACAGTCGTGATCGTAACATTTAAATAAATTTTATCACGATTTAACGTTCCAATTATATTCGTAGTATAACAAACCTTGCTCAAAAGCATTAACCCCTTGCCTTATGATTTAATTTCGAAAAAACATGCGTGCTCAGACTATTTAATTTTTATGCAACTCTGTGCGGGTGTTATCAGAAAATAAAACTAAAATATTTTAACTTTAATGAGTATATTTATAAGAATATGGATTTTATTTCATCTGTAGAAAAACATATTATATTTAAAAAATAAAGACACAGAAAATCTTTGCGGGCGACACTTAAGGGGTTAAGAGAATAATAGATTTATATTATCAATTATTTCATTATTTGATTCATAACGTAAATCTATTATTCTATTTAATGTTTTTAACAGTCGGAGGTCATTAATTACACCTAATTATAAAGATATACCTTCTCATTGCCGTTGAGTTATCTTGTTTTGAATAAGGAACTGTTCATTTACTATTAATTACTAAGGTTTATATATAGCATTGGTTATACAAAGTAATTTACGCTATATCTTGTTCCTAAGTCTGCTAAGTAATCCTAAAAGTAGATTAAAAATCTTAAAGTATTTTATAACATTCATGTTACGAAACATACTCGTAAAATGTTAAAAACTGTCTGCAAGTATGACTTTACATTTTTAAAGAATTTCAAAATATTTATATTTATTAGAATAATATGTAACATTCCCCGCCTTTTAAAGGTATGCTTTACTCAGATACCGTTTAAAACTGTTTAGAATAGGGAATACATAAATATAAAATAAATCCCTGAGAACGGTTAATACCGCATAATTAAAATTAACTTGTACAGTAACATTTATATAAGCCGAGTGTTATATTCTATTGAATTAGTTTCATAAACACGACACACAATATAGAAAATGATAAACGACCTCACAGGCTATTTTCAGGTTATAATGTAATCTCTCATGAAAATGTAAGGCAGTCGAGCTTAATGAAACCATACAATGTCAGTGAATTAAATTCGCAGTAACATGTCTCACCCAAACGTAATCCATCTGTTTTGAAATAATTAAGTGTTATTCTAATTGAATGTTATTTTCCATTTTAATAACAAAGTTACTCACTTTTGAATTGTATTCTAATAGTTATAAATATTGTATAAAAGGTTTTCGATATTATTATCGAGTGGTGTTACGTTGGAGGAAGGAAATATAATAGAGTCTGCAACATTTTCCATATATTATAATATCACAAGACAAAGATGAGTAGTTGTATCTCATATTCTAAACTACAATAGAGACTATAGTTATAGCGTATGCCGTGCTTCAATCTTGCTCTGGTGTCGTTCAATCGTTTCATGGAGCAGTACTTCACTCTTCAGGCTACACTTTCATCGCTTGTTCTAAATTTTCTTGTACACTTTAAGTTACTGAATATGTAAGTGTGTATTGTAAGTGTATTTTGTGTCATGAAAGCGGATATGTTAAAACATTAAGTATGTGATTTTAAATAATGATGGTATGTAGAAAAATGAGACTGACAGGGTTTAAATATAAATATTTAAACAATTACCGAAGTAGAATAAGACAAAGTTTTTGCATTTAAGATTTCTAAAACGAATAATTTTAAAAAGTCTAAGATTGCTTAAAATAGAAAAACAATTACTTAATATTTTATTCATTGCGCCAAATAACACGTGATCAAATCAAAATTATAACAAAGCAAAATACAGCCTACTTTTCTTACCACTTAATATGTTAAACTCGGAACGCGGTTTGGTTCAGAGCAACCAAGAGGCGGCTTTCAATTCACCTTCCAATTGGTCCATTAAAAGTTTTACACTTTGAGAATATTTAATGTTCGATCTATTGAAAGATGAATAATGACACACATGAGAGGGTTATAGAAGCATTGATTTGCTTAATTTTCATTTTCAGCACTAATTAATTCGAACGCTTATCAGGTCACGCCTACTGACATCTGTATTTTTTTTCATATTTTCTTATATTTATCATATTATTATTAATATTTTACTATCCCATATTACAATATACTACTTTATATTTTAAAATTAAAAAATAAAAATTAATTAAACACAAAATCAATAACTGTTTTAAATATATTATTTTTAAACAACTAACATAATACATTTCTTAAGGACGCAGACTCATGAATAGATTATGAGTCTTATGGTTTAACACTTTCACTAGCACTCATATCAGTTTCACTATTATTAAAAATAAATCAAATATTTACATAACAAAACTTTGTATACCTTTAATGTTTTTAAATATTATAATAAATATAATATTAAATCTATACACCGGTCACATCCTAATAAAAGGCAAACAGTAAAATTTAAACTTTTACATAAATTACAATAATATGATTATTGTATTTTAAAATGTAGTGAATAATTTGTCTGAAAATTGATGAAAATTGAATGTTAATGTTCCAAGATCTTAGTGCAGACTAATTACAGCAAAGACATAATTATTTTAAACTAAATAATTTCTACGCTCTAGTAAATGTTGAAATTTGAGCATAATATACATTTCTCACCCATAATTCTTAACAAGATATTTCACCAAACTCGCCAAATATAGTGCGGCGTATTACGAATATGATGTTTTGTTTTAAATCTCGTTTTTGAAACAATTATTTTGAGATAGATGTTGAGTCTCCATGTGGAACAACTTTTACGTGTTCTTAGAACAAACAAAATAGAAACTGAAAAAGTATCATATTTGTTCACTCGTTAAAATTTTATTTGAGGATCTATATATTTGGCACTTTAGACAATAAAATATAATGTGTAATGTTTTAAGATTTGTAGTAAATACTTAGTGAATTTCATAAATTAAAAAACAAATATCATCTCTCTATAAATAAGCTCTAAAACTGAGTGAAAAGTACAAAGTCATACAAGAGAATAAAATATAAGTTTTGTACCAGATATTATTTGAAAAAAGTTTCAAAAGCTTTACAAACTATAACCCGTGTCGTTCCTTGTTTTACATCCAGACTTATTCATTATTATTCAAAATGTATTTAAACTTGCTTATTAAAATAACAATATATATTTAACGGGCTGACCGTTTAGTTTATCATTTATATGAAATAAATCTAGATAATTAAACTTTGTTTAAAAATTTTGTGTAACCTGACAACCATTATCATGACAATTTAATAAATGGTATCATGATTTAACATTTTAATTATATTCGTATCATAACAAACCTGATTCTAAAGAATTAAATATCATTTTGTTACATATAATATGCATTGATTTAGGTATCCAATCAACTAGTCGGAGGCATTTAATTACACCTGAATATGAAGATATAGCTTTTCATTGCGGTTTCATTATCTTCTTTTCGATAAGGAACTGTTCATTTGCTATTAATTAATTAGGTTAATACATATCCTTCATTATATACACAGATTAGTACCAAGAAATTTACGCTATATTTAGTCTATTATATCCTTTTTTCGGCAAGATGAAAACGATAATTACCGGCTGCATGAGATGAGATTAGAAATGCAAAATGTATAGGAAATTTTAATATTCCACTAGCTTTAAGATGGCATATTCAATGCAATTCCTGTAGGAATTAGACAGACATAAAACCAGTATGGTGCGAAGGGTTAAAAAAGCTTAAGTTCGATGATGAACGAAAATGGAAGTCATGAGATGTCTTTCCGTTCTTATCAATAAAGAGAAAAACTAAAAATTAATTTAGTAATAATATTAATATAGTACAATATCAAGAAACGAGTATTTTTGTCTAAAATTCTAATCTAAAATAAAGTGAAAATATTTTTATATACTATATCAAAATATTGTCACAAGACGAGACAAATATTTTAATCTAAATTTCTACGAGTATTAATCGTTTAATGTGTTGTGATGGAGCAGCGCTTCACTCTTTAGGCTAAATTTTTATTGATTGTAATATATTTTCTTGTACACCTTGCCTTGCTGAATAAATCAATTTATATTCAGCTTATGAAGGACCAAGTGCTGAATATTTAAGATATTATTATGCCTAAAGTGTATGCAGAGTGGATTTTGAGTATCATGATAACAGACATCTTAGAGCATGAAGCATGTGATTTTAAATAACAATAATATAAAAAATATAAATAATATTTAATCAGGTTACAGCTATGAATGAGACACCCACGATGTAATAAACATATCCAAGACAAAAAAAATAATATTCTACTAAGACTAGTCTGGATAAAACACAAAATGATTATTTGAAGGACTCTCTTTAATAAAAGAGATGAATTGCGTAATTTTCATTTTCAATATAATATTAAATCAAATTCTTAGCAAGTCACGCCTGCTGACATTCGTTATTATTTTTATATAATACTTTTATTTTTATTATAAAATATGTTTATATTAATATAATATATTATGTTTATATTATATTAATATAATATAATATATTTTATCATATTATATCTTACATTATTTTTATATACTCGGTGTAACTTAATTATTACTGTTATAATCAAAAAGCTGTGTTGAATACATCTTTTATGTAACCATAATTAATAAAATTAAATATATTCATATTTAATTTATTTAATGTAAGATGAAACGTGTTTTTGCAATGGAATAATAATGGTATAACATACAAGTATTTTATTCTTGTTATTATAAAGTGTAGGTCGTTAGATCTTAGATAGATAGATATTCCCGTTTTTCTTTTGTATATTTTAATCATAGCTGGAGGTGTACAGATCATTTCATTTGTTCTTTACTTTTATTCCAAAAAAAACCCTTATAATTACGAGTCAGCTGAAACAATTTAATATAACATTAAAACCTTTAATGGTAACTGACTTTGACCATTCCTTCCCTGATACATTAAATTAAGCATATCGCTTAAACGAAATTGAATAGTACATTGCACGCAAAACATTTGAATTTCTAAGTTACATTGTTAAATTGAGATGCACGTACAAACGATCTAACAGGTTTTTATATCGTATTAATTTCACGGGAGTTTTACTAGAGAGGGAAAAGAGTAAGTTATTAAAACAAGACAATTATTATAAAGTTTTGAAAGTGATCAGAATATTCGTTACATTAATAATTATATTCCTGACGTAATTTAATGACATCACTTCCGACTGAAACTAGATTAAACGATGGTAAAGTTATTCCAAGTTAAAATGACTTTAAAAAGCAATGTTGCTGATAAATCTATTATAAATTCCTTATATCGAAATAATATTTTTTTTTAAGTTTTTAATTTTTTACACGTGTTAGTTAGTTTCCGATGTCACAAAGTATTGTATTAAATATTTGTGACTCGAGATGACAAGAGTTCTTTTTGCTGCAATAATATATATTGGGATGCACCCTTCAGAACAAAGTAGGTCTAAACTGGTTTAAAATGAAGTACATATATTTATTATCACTTAGTTTAGAAATACATTGTGGAGCGTGCTAGATGAAGGAAAATATTGCTGTGATAGCTTCCCTTTGTATAAAATAAATATAGAAAATTTTACTACTTGCTTTCATAATTCTTAATATAATTATCTAAAAGTTAAGTAACATTTTACTTACTAATATGTAAACAGTGTCTTCGTATTTTATATTTGTATGTTTGTAAAAAAATTAAATCTTTACTGAAATTACATTCATATAATACATGTATAATACAATAATTATGCTCAAAACTATCTTTACAATGCAAATTTCGCATTTCTCTCACAGCAATAATATCAGTTTATTAGTGTTATCATGATTGAAAATTTCAATTATATCGAAGCAAAACCAGCCTTATTGTAGAACATTAAAGATCATTTTATTATACATAATATATATAGATTTACGCAATCAATTAACTGGTGAGCTGTAATTAATTACACCTACCTATAAATATAAACCTTTTCATTGCGGTTCTGTTTCGTTTTGAATAAAGAAAATTATACTATTCATGTGCTAATAATTAGTTAGCTTAATACATATGTATCATTCATTATATACTCAGATTAATAGAGAGTAATTCTGTTAAGTAATTATAAAAGTGGATTAAAGATGGCCAAACCGTAATTTTCTAATTAACATTTTAGAAATTTCATAATAAACATGTTACTTGAAAGAAAATGTTGACACCTGACAGATTTTGCATGTTCGTAAGTACTTTTAATAATTTTAAGAAGGCATATATTTTTTATATTTACTATAATACATACAATACATGCGTATTCAAGGTAAGCGTACCTTATCCAAACATATTCAGGTACTTTATAAAACTGTTTATAAAAGGGAATACATAAATAAATCCCTATGGAAGTCCAGCGCATATTTAAATTCACTTGTACGAAACATTTATACATACCCAGTATTATGTTTCTATTAAGTTCGTCACAAAACGAGTTTCCTTAACACGACATATAATATAGAAAGTAATAAACGACCTCACAGGTTGCTTTCAGCTTAAAATATAACCTCTCGTGAGAATGTGAGGCAACCGAGCTTAATGAAACCGTCGAATGTGGGTGAATTAAATTCGTAATAACATGCCTCACTCAAGCGTAATAACATTTAGTCTTTAAACAATTAAATGTTATTCTGAATGACTATAAGCATCCATTTTAATTACAAAGTCTGGTTTGTATCATACTCAAATATTAATAAACATTATATAAAGTAAAGTTGTTCTTAAAATTATTATTGGGCGATGTTACGTTGGAGGGCGGAAATATGTTTCTTATGACAAAATTAGAGTTATCCGTTCTTAACGATAAAGAGGCAATGAATAAAATTATGACGAGGGTCGTGTTTCAATCTTGTTCTGATTTCATTCAATCGTTTCATATGTTGTAACGGAGCAATGCTTCAGTCTTCGGGCTACACTTTCATCAATAGTATTATATTGTAGATATGTACTATCTTGTACATCTTACCTTACTGAATATATCAGTTTATGTTCAGCTTATGAATAACCACGTGCTGAATATTTAAGATATAATTATGCCTAAAAGTGTCTGCCGTATGGATTTTGAGTATTATGAAAGCAGACATGTTAAAGCATTAATTCATGTTAATTATCATTTTAAATAAAATTAATAGGAAAAAAAACCTTAGGACTTATTGATATATAAAAATTAAAACAATTACCAGACTTAAATTAGACACCCTTGCATTAAAGACGTCTAATACAAAAGTTTTTTAATATTTAACTAAGATACATTAATTTAAATAAAAAAACAAAATAATTTAAGAAACACACACGTCTTTGACAGATGAGACGAATTAAATTTTCAATTCAATTCAATTCAGTACATTCAATTCGTATCCTTGTGCTGACATTATTATTAATCATATTCAGCATAAAATACGTGCATATTTTATTAACTTATATTTAAATATACTAGTAATATAATAGGTTAAAATCAATTATTAATGTTGTTAATAAAAATCAAGAAAGCTGTGCTAAATATATTATTCTTATACAACTAACATATTATATTTAATTTATTTAATGGTAGTTGAAACGTGTTTTCTCAACTGGAATAATATATTTCTTGGGAATATTTTATGTTCTGTATTGTTCTGCTTTAACTCTTCTTAAAAGTCATGTTTGTTTCATTGATTTATTTAATTAAAATAAATATAATACTTTTTGGGAACCCTCTCATATGCTTATTATATTGCTAAATAATAAGTCTAGAATAAAACACCGGACACGTTAAACTAATATTTATATAAATTAATTAATATAATATAAAATTTGACTGGTACTTTTGTAACTCGGTAGTGTTGACACATTTTAGTGCAAACTAATTACAACAAGGACAGTTATTTCACACTAAATTATTTCCACGTCCAAATTAATGTCAAAATTCTAGCATGGTAATTGCATTTCCAAACCGAAATCCTTAATAAAATATTCACCAAGCTTCTCGTTGCTTTTGAATCCACGAAACAAAGGCGCAACAAATTTCCTACTTTTTAAATCGAAAATGATATGCTTTTAATTGTCTTTCAATAGGTAACTATAATTTTTAAATAAATGATTCGAGGCTTGAGAAATAACTTTTATAATCTGCGTATTCTTAAAATAAGAAGACAAATTGTCAAAGCATCAAATTTATTCCCATTTGTAGTTATGACATCGTGAAAAATAAAAAGTTTTAAATAAGTACAGTATATCTGTTAAAGAAGACTCAAGAAATAAATATACAACAAGCAAAGAGACAATTACATAGTCATACCACTTTGAGAGTATAAAATATAAGTTTTGTACCAGACGTTATTTCAAAAGATTTGCAAACTACGAGTATAACCCGTATCGTTCCTTTTAAGTCAGGACTTTTTAAAAATTTTAAATTTTAAATCAAAATTCTATGTTCAAAATGTATTTAAACTCGTCAATTAGAATAACAACACTTTCTCAAAAGATTGTATATATTAGAACATAAGTGGGATGATCATGTACCTCCAAGGCGACAAGACATATTCATATACGAAAGATGTCTCCTACAGACCCTATTTGAATTTGATTAAAGCTTGTGCCACTAATGATGTATTAAGTAGGATTCATATTGTTGGAACGAAAACATTGTAGTAAATATCTCAAAAAAAGCTTTCGAAAATATTCCAAAATTTCTGTTTTTTCTTTTGCATTAAGTGTAGTGATGTTAGACCTTAGATATAAATTTGAATCATAACATTTTATCTGTTCTTTACTTGTATTCGAAAACAACCAAAGTTCTCTCAAAGTAACGATACATTTGAAACAATTACATGAAAACCTTTAATGGTAACTGATTTAAAAGAAAACTTCATATTTTTAAAATAAAATATGACGCGTAAACGAAAATGGTAAATTGAACGAAACTCATAAATATCAAAGCTTTGTTAAATTGAGATGCCACGTACAAATGAGCTAACAGGTTTTTAATTCATATTTATTTCACGGGAGTTTACTAGAGAGGGAAAATAGTATGTTATTAAGACAAAACAATTGTGATCATGTTTAGAAAGTGAGCAGAAACTTTGATATATTAATAATTAATTTCCTGAAAATTATTTATATCGGGATTAGCGAAAATGGAAGATTATGAAGTTTAATACTTAAAACTTAATTAAGATTCCGAACACAAACTTTTTTGTTTATAATAATTATCGAAGAATGTAAATATAAACATATATTTAATATTCTTATACTTAAGCTAAATATACCACCGTAGTATTCTGGCAATTTACTGCGCTACTTATGGAATATATCCTACATACCACGGGACTACCGTTATCAAATTGTAACTTAGCTTAACTTAACTTAGCTTCACGCCATATCCTTTGCGGGGTAGCTAGAGACGACGGAGCGCTAAATGCTACGGTCCCTGCATACCTCTTTCGCCTCGGCCACAGACATCAACCTCTTAATACATGCCTTCCGGGGGGTCCTCATGCTTTTTACGTGACCTTCCTCTGTTTTCGGAGGTCGCTCGAGGCCTCCCCCGCCTCTCCTACCGCTGACTTTTCCTGTATATATCTTTTTTACCATTCTTTCATCACTCTTTGGTTCAACGTGTCTAAACCACCTGAGCACGTTCTTCTTCTTTCTCACAGTGACATCTTCGCTAGTACCTGTCATTCTGTAGATCTCTTCATTACGGATTCGATCAGCTAGACTGACTCCAAATATTTTGCGAAGAGATCGCATCTCCACAGCATTCATCTTTCTTCTATGTTACCCACGTTTGGCCGCCGTATAACAGCGTCGGTAGTAGTAACGGTGCAGCTACGCTGACGTTTCGCCGTCTCAGCAATGTAGCCAAAGCATCGTTGACTCTGTTACCGGCATTAATACGCCTTTCAAATTCCTTTTCGTATCTTCCGTCTCTGCTAAACATACTTCCAAATATACCACTTCATACACTAGTTATATTATCTTACCATTCACGTAGATCTTACATTCTGTTCTTTCTTCATTTTTTTCAAATATCAGAACTTTGTCTTATCTGCATTCAGGTTAAGACCATTAATTTGACATCCATCTTTCAGAGTGGTGACCAATGCTTGCAAATCGCATTCTGATGATGCAATGAGCACTGCATCTGCTGCTCTGCATATAGAAAGCAATTGACCTTAAGGTCATCTACTTTCACTCACAAATCACTGTCTTTCACGCTTTGGAGACAACTATCCAAATACAAATTGAACAACCAAGCTGACATAGCGCAACCTTGCTTCACACCCGATTGGATGTCAAACTAGGGCGACATGTCAGCTTCTACTTGCACACAGGCTGAGTGATCTCTATAAAGAGACTTTACAGCCTGTAGCAAGGGTCCGTTCACATTGTATCGGGGCAGTATATCCCATAATTTCTTCCTCACAACCCTGTCAAACACCTTTTCCAAATCCACAAAAGCACAGAAAACCTTTTGGTTTAGGGCCAAAAACTTTTCTGTGATCATGCGGAGGGAAAAGATCTGATCTATACACCCTCTTCCAGGTCTAAAACCTCCTTGGGCCTCCCACAACAGCCTTTCAGATCTCTCTTGCATTCTTTTCGCTAATATTTTAGCATAAACTTTACTACCCAAGCTGATCAAACTGATAGCCCTATAGCTTGCACAGTCTATCTGTCAACCTTTGCCTTTATACAAAGGTACGATGACTGCACCTCGCCAATCGCCTGGGACCTCCCCTGATTTCCAGCATAAATTGCACAAAAACCAGAACAAGTCCCAGACGCGTGGCCACAATATATTTGAACATCTTGGCGGTAATTTCATCTGCTCCCGCAGCCTTACCACATTTCAGACTTCGAATCGCGCTCTCCATTTCTTCCAAACTGATGTCATCATCGGCTACATCCGGACTCAGCATTTCGCTGGTACTCAAGTTCAAGGCGTCCTCACATTTACAGTCTCCGTGTAGAATTCCGCCCACCGCTGCAAAACGTGTGCTTGCTCTGTTAAAATTTCGCCGCTCTTCGAAAGCACCCCTTTCATTCTATAGGTTACCGAACAACATCGGGAATCATTAACTTCTCGCCAGAAAAGCTTCGTGTTTTTCCGGAAGTTATTTGTCAACCTTTCATCCCTTTCTCTCTTAGAATTTTCACGCTTCATCTTTATAAATGCTTTCTTTTAGTGCTTTTGCAGCTTGTACTCTCTTTTATGTCTCTCATCCTTTTATCCTTACCTGAGGTTTTAAAATCCAGCCATGCTTTCTTCTTTAACTCCACAGCGTCTTTCACTTCATCATCCCACCATTCATCGCACTTCTTACTAAAACCTCTTTTCCCTTTACCACATACCTCTGTCGCTACTTTCACCATACCATTCCTAAGGTTCTGTCAGCATACTTCAGCACTTTCATTTCCAGAATTACAGCTTTCTAGCTTTTTGGAAACCCTTTCTTGCTATTCCTCTCTGATCGGTGGGTCTTGAAGCTTCCAGATTCTTATGCAATAATTCGACTCCATGCTAGGACACATCGTGCGTCAACATGCAAACAAACCTCTTATTACAGCAACGACAAGATAATGATCCGTTCCCAGATCAGCACCCCTAAACACTCGCTTGTCCATAACTTGGCTTCGAATACGCTGATACATTAGGAATAAATCAATCATACTTGTTTCTTCCGCTCGCTCCCATGTGTACATGTGAATTCGTTTGTGATCAAACATCGTGTTTGCCACCAACAGATTTCTCTCCTTACAAAATTCCAAAATAAGCTTCCCAGCCTCATTTACTCTCTTATCACCGTACTTGCCTGGCACGCTATCGTAACCACTTCGCGCGGTTCCAACCCATCCATTCATATCTCCACATACTATCAATTTTTATTATCTCTGACACTACTTAGAACATCCCTGACACTCTCCCAAAACTCCTCGAGCTCGCTCACTGGAGCCGAGGATACCGGCGCATAAAGGTCTAACAAGAATACTCTTTTATCCCCAGCTTAAAGCAAACCCAAAGAAGCCTCGGGTTGATGGCCTTGTATTCTACCATTGCATTAACCATTCGAGAGGACAACAACACGCCTACACCTTAGCAACCTAGCTCACCCTCTGGAACCCCAGCCTAGAAAGCGACCCGGTTGCCAGGCAAATCGGTCGTATAATTGCCTTTTCGCTTGGTCTCATACACACAAATAACATCCAGATGTTTGTCATCCATCACATCTAATAATGAATTTATTTTCTGTTCCATTCCTCCTCTTACATTCTACGTAGCTATTTATAGCTCCGTCCTCCACCTCCCGCCGTTCGGGATATGGCGTGTTGGTTGGCCTTCCCCAACGCCGACAATTGTAGCTTCGCCTAACTTATATTTAGCCTTCATAACAATTTAAATATTTTGCCAATACTGAGGATATAACAATGTTTTGTGTTCTCATCATTCAAGTAATAGTTATCGTTAAATGTATTGTTATTGATAATTGTAGATCATGTTTCACTGGTACGGTCATTGAAAATATATATATTTACTTTAAAATTATCTTTATTATTTATTTTTATATTTTTATCTTAAAGTATTAATAAAAAGAAGTATGTATTTTTCTGGTTATTCAAGGTCACCATTGTGTCTATAAAAATATTGGATTGACATGTTCCATCACAAAAATTAAAAGAAGGACCTTTTGAAATAAATATGTTTTTATAAATTATAGTAATAAATGTAATAATAAATAAATAAAATCTAATGCAATGCCTTGTATCATTTTGTTAAGATACGACTTTATGAAGAGTATGGATTTTCTTTAATAATTTCATTTTTTTCATTGCTATTATATTAATATTATACTAAATTCAGGCATGATTTCACTCCGAATACCATACATACATCTGAACTATAGCAGACAAAGCGTTTTTAGCGTTTCCTTTTGAGCCACATACGAAATTTAGTTCAAAACAAGGGCCACAAATGAGGAAATTTGACGACGCGTTTGTGTCATAATGAAACTGTACTTTAGTACTGCACTATTCCAGCTATTACAGGTTACATAACATCGTTATGAAGATACAAGCTTATAATGGACCATATATGACGATTATTTATACATATATTAGAAAATATATGTTCGATAAAAATTGCAAACATTTCATTTACAAAGTTATTTTCATAATATCTCTAAAAATAATCATACAATAATAGTTTTAAACTCACAAACAACATTTTTTTTTGTTTATTATTTTTAATTACCCAGATCTGTTACCATCTTTCGGACAAAAAAATATAAACAAAATAATAAGACTTTAAACTAAGATTTTACGATTTTAATATAATTGTTTTTTCCACATCCACATAAAATTATCAAAAAGATAAAAAGTAAAACACGTCTGCGACTTTAATTAAATCCAGTCAACCTGACTTTAGGGGAAAGGAATTAATTGCTGACCTTCCTCATCAAATACTCTTATAATTATGTCACGTAAAATAACTATTCCCTTCCGTTTTTCCCTTTCTAATCTGTAAAAGAATCGCGGCCTCTATCTGGATACTACTTTAAATTGGAATACGCATATTACTGAACTATGGCGCATAGACACTAACTCGTTGCGAGCCTTATACCGGTACAAAAACCCATGCGGACCATATCTCTGCTAGTATAATTACTATTCCTTCGAAACGAGTTTTCTCAACTGGAATATATTGTTTTGGAATGAACTTTTGAAAGTATGAGTCTACTAATTTTATTAACACTAAACCTACCAAGTACCGGTCAAATTGATCGTTCTTAAACTTTTGTAAAACTTACACGTTTTTAAACGTTATAATATCGTTATCAAACTACATGACAATTCTTAGAATATGCATATAATATTTTCTACATTCTTTACTTTTAGTTATTTCCATTTTTACCTGCGTTATATAACAAAATAACTTTTAATTACCGGTCAATTTGACGGCGTGCGGTAGGAACAGGTATACAAGAATTGTCGGTAGGTTTAGTGCTAAAAAAAAAAAACCTTTATATTTTATTTATTTTTACGCATTTAAATGAAAGTAATTACTATTCTTATACAAATTATTACAGTTTAAAGTTAGTTATATTTTGATATACTAATATACCTACATATTTTAATAATATGGATATATCTAACCAAATCAATCAATAAACTAATAAAGAGATAATATATATAATAAATACAACTAATAAACTTGACCAATATTATTGACTGCGTAAATAAATTATATCTTGTTGAGTTATTTAGGACTCGAAGATATCCACTTCATATGTATAAGTAATTCTATTTCTACTAATAATGTGAGCTGATGGCTTGCGATATTATTATGTAGGAACATTTATTTGTTCTGATCCGAATATGTTATACAAAAAAGTTTGTATAAAAATTTTTATATTCAGATTTTCATTTCTTTATTTTTCTTGTATATATTCTTCTTTGTATGTTTCTTTGTTACTTTGGTTAGTCGTAAAATGAATTAAACAATATTTTTAAACACCATAAGATGAAAGCAATAATTTTTACTCATAAGATCTCGTCTTAAGTAGTACGATTTCGCAACAAAAATTACATGACTATTATATAAAGTCAATGACCTGGTGACAGACTGTGTATAATTTATAATTCTACTAATAAATTTCTGTCTCTATCATTATATCAAATTGATACAAAAACTTAATATATATTTGATAAAATTATTTAAAGTATTTAGTTACAAAAAATACTTTTCCATTCTGAAGGTATTGATAACTATAACTATTTTATACTGATTCAGAATTAGGTATTTAAAAAAAATTAAACTTAAGTCCAAGTACTAAGTTAACCTATTTAATATACATATATCTATCATCGCCCTGACTCTTGCTTGCTCACTTTTTTTGCCTCAAACTCGACTTTGGACGACCAAGGAAAGACACCTTAGTTCCAGAAATATTTTTTCGGCAAAAAAATATTCGACAATTTCAATTTTCCTTGGAACTTCATAAGTCGATTGGGCCGGATGCCATTTTTCCATTGGTGCTACGAATATGTTCCCCTGACTTGACTCCAGTGAACTGAGTGGAGTGAACTGAACCACGTTAAGTTCAATTCCCTACATTTATAAATATTTTACTAGTCCTTTATCAATTCAATCGTTCCAGTTTGATATAAATTTCTTAAAAGCTAACCCACTTAACTATAATAGACATACCAGAATATCTAATAAATTCCTACGCAGTTTGTACCCCTGCGTTATGAAATACGCAAAGCTGTTTTGAATTCAATATCAGTAATTAATAGGACTATTATATATATTTAATATTTTATAAACTAGCTGTGCCCAGGACTTCGCTCCCACGGAACTTGTTTTTTTCAAATAAATGTGGCCTAAATTACTCCTTATAATATCAGCTGTTTGAAAGACCTGATAAAATCAATCCAGCCGTTTTAGAGATTAGCCGAACCAAATAGTCAGACAGAAAATACAAAAAATAAATATTTTTTTATGTAAGTATCGTATAAACTTTCATACGCATTTAGTGAAAAGCTGTTAACTTGAAATTGCAAACAGATACTTCATATTATCATTAGCATACATAATATAACATTACTTCATTATATTACACTTCAATTTTAATTATATGTTTAGTAGAAAAATTCAAAACACGAATATTACTATATAATAGTCGGTAAATTAAGACCGTTTTCATGGTTTTTGCGGCAACGGTGCTTACCTTAATCTTATATTCTCAGTTATATTTAGCACGAAGGTCATTAGTTCAAGAGCACGCTCCTCATATGAAATAACTCGCATACTTTTCTAATGCACTTTTCTGTGTCATTCTAATTTTAGTAATATTTTTGTTCGTTTATTCATTTATTTCTAAGTTCTTTTGCTACTTTTATGTTGAACATCACGAATTGCTCAATGAAGTATCTGTTGTATAGTTCTTATTCAAGCTTAAAAGTGAAAATAACTAATTTACTATTAAATTAGTCATTAACCTTGGTTAATAATAGACAGCTAATGACATTTGTGGAGCTACTGTCAAAAATATATACTTGAAATAAAAAATGTTGACTTCGCCTTCAAATCAATTTTTAAACTCTAACGAAAATATCAGAGACATCATTTTCTAAATTTTAAACAATCAATGTTGTCTTAAAAGTCATACTTAATACTATTTACTATTTTTGTATTTTCGACAAAAATTAAGATTATAAGTGTGAAAATAATAAGACTTGTGAAGATTATAAGATGTTTCATAACAATTAGTTTTAACGATTAGGTTTAAATTATCCTTACACTAACTAATAACTGTATGAACTAAACTTAGTGTTAAATGTACATACAATATTTGTAGTAAATAATTATCTCATTAACTTTATCGGTAATAGATTAGTATCATGATAGTAACAGTTAGTCGATGCCTCTCATTTTATGGACCATGAACATTAAATAATATCAAATCCACTAAATTTAATGTTGTATATATATCAATAAAAAACTAACAAATCAACTCTTAAAATACGTTCAAGGACGAATTTTATTCAGAAAAAGTTTTAATTCTTTAACCCTTGTGATAGCGACGTCCTGACTCGCGTTACTGTCCTCCTTGTTCTTGGTCTACGTGGGACTACCTGGGACTACGATAAGCATAGAGTTTTTTCAACTATCCAATGCATAAATACGTAATATATTCTTATTTTTTTCTCCCGTTATTTAAAAGATATGGCAAAATTTTAAAATAAATAGACATGTGTTTTGTGAACAAGTTATTTTATATAACGTTTACGATTTTAATGAAATTTATATAATTTAAAATAACTCTAAATTGTGAAATATACTTTTAATATTATGTAGTAAATTAAAGAAAAAATATATATATAAACAATTGTGTATTAAAACAGAATAAAAAAGTAAATAATGAGATTGCACGTTTTTATATTTCTTTTGATGTCAAATTAACGATGCAATTAAGGAAGTAAAAGGACTTTAAATTTGAAAAAAACTTCATTTATCCATAATATGTACAAAAGTAATGCATTTAAATTAGTTTTAATTATTATTATTTTCTTTTTTTCTCTATTATTACCGCATATATTTATTTTCTCCAATAATAAAGGGTTTCTGGTAGAATACTTTAAGAGATAGGTCATCATTTGTATTAATTATATTTCATAGATATTGTCATTTATATTTTCTTCAGGGTACATAAATAGAAAAAATATTAAGCTTCAACATTCGCATTCAGAACTATATTAGTTCTGAATGCGAATAACATAAATAAATCAGTTAAAATAAATATAATGCGGTTTTCTATAATAATTAGAATCTAATACAGACAGAAATACGTTGATGTGAAGACGTCAATTTTATTTACGAGTACAAAACATGTATATTCAAGAGAAGTACCGTCCTGTCCGTGCACACCGAGTATATTTACAGCTGAATGTCGATCCATCAATGTTTACATTCGGTGCGACACCGGCTCGCATGTCTCACACACTCGGTGCAGTGTTAGAATACTTTGGAAGCGCTTGGAGACTGTTTTATTTAAGTTTGTTTAGAAAATGTACTAAATACTTTTTGTTATCGATAGTAATCATATACGTTTTAAAGTTTTATAGACAACTTCTTTCCTTACTTTACGTTAATATTTGAAATAAATTTCAATCATAGTTAAATTTGATGTATTTTTTATAAAACCAATTATTTCTTGCGTTTTAAATATTGTATTAATATTGTTTGTTGTTGTTTATTTGTTGTCATATTTTTTCACATATCATTACATATTTTAATCAACATACTGAATGACTTTGTGGAATGAAATTCGAACACAGAACCTATGAACTGAAAGATACTTTAAATATATATATATACTTATTAATTAAAATTGTTTATAAAAGTGTTAAAGTATTAAATAAATATTTACTTCATTTGTTGTTTAAATAATACAATATTATTCACAAGACTTCTTAATATTTATCATACACATATGATTTACTCGAATTAAATGTTTATAGAACTAATAGTAGTTAACAAATTACTAGCGGAATAAAAAAAATCAATCTAAGATTGAAATCAACCTTAGATGGCTTCATACAAACTTACTCCCAAATAAAGTTATTGCTGACGTTAATTCAAGAAATAATTTTAATGTTTCTGTTTAATAACACACGGATCTATTAATTCAGACCTTTATTTATTTGATTGACCGTTACGTTGTCGTCGTGTTAAGATTTTGTATTATGTTGCTAGAACCAGACGATCCTTGACTGATTTAATTAGTTCGTGTGTGATTTACTTGTACTGCTAATAATAATATTTTCAGTTCATTGATCCGTGTATGGAACACAGGCGGTCAAATGTATGGAGGATAAGTCAACCATTATTACCACATGTAATATATTCAAGTAACAGTAGATGTTATATATACATAATTAAGTTTTATTGTAATTATAGCTCAATTGTTCTTGTTTTCTCTCGTGAGATGTAATAAGATGAGAAATCGTTCGGTATAAAAAGTTTTCGTTATGTTGTTAGTGATAATAAGCCATAACATATGTTCTATCAAAATCGTCTCGTAGTTTTTGCGTGATTCGTGAACAAACAAAGAGAGACATTTTTTAACACTATTTTTATGGTGGTTTAACACTATCATAAAGTTAATACGTAGTAGTTTATTTTTTCAAAAATTTTTAAACTATAAACTTGGAAGAATTGTATAATATATAAAGATTATAAACAAAACTTTAATGTTTCAGATATCTTTCTTGGACAATTCAACTTTATCAACCTTTAGCACGATTTCTACTGAAAGTTTTAAGCTCTCACAAAAGCAGCTCGGAATAAGATTTTATTAATTATAGAAGATAATAACTGTATCAATAAAAGAGAAAATATAGTTATATTAAATTGCTTAATCTTTCAATACAAAAGGCAAAGAGAAATGTATTAAAATGAGGCAATAAGCTAGCGTGAGTCATACATTCTTTTTAATTAAATTATAAGTAATAATAAACAATGATAATAATAACAATTATAATAAAATTAGAAAAAGAATAGGCAATAAGTTTTTTTTTCTTGTTTTTCTCTACGGCCGTACGAGTATCTCTCAGAACTGTATAACTGAAGTCTGACGTTAGAGATTGTTTTTTTAAGCACGTATATTTTGCATATAAAAATCTTTGTAGTATAAAATCTTGACTTCACCACATGATTATATGTGTAAGAAATACCACACTTAACTAACCGTAGCCAAATAATAACTAAGCTAAGTATTTAAGTAGTATTACTAAAAAAAAATGCACAAACAATATATTTTTTTGCCATTAACTCACATTGAGTTGAAGTTTTAATGAATTTATTGTAATGAACCCATTTGGACGCTCAAAGTTAACAGTCAAAATCAAATTTAAAAAAATATTTATTTAAATAGGCAAGCACTCTAGAATCGTCAACTATTATTACAGTAAAAAAGTTCATGTAGTCATTCTGTCAGTAAGCTACCATCGGCTCGGAATGCTGTTCTGCTGAGAAGAGTCGGCCAAAAACTCAAAAGTTATTTTTTTTTAAAGAAATTTAACAACATGAAAAGATGTACATAGTAACATCAACCCTTCAAATAGTCAACTTAAGTTCCACACATTTCGATCCACTAAAAACTTTTGAATGTTAAAATAAGAGTTACTTAATAACACACTTTTATTTTGTATATTTAAAACTAAGAAAAGTAAGGTCTAAGATAGTGGAACTTTTATTTGATTATAATTTGATAACTTTTTTAAGACGAAATTTAGGCGTTACGAGTTTATTTTTATTTCTATTCTATTCAGTATCCACAAATCAATAGTTCACTAGCAACTAACTTACAGCCTTTTCAAATCTAGATAATAGTGTGCTAATTGAGCTAGCGCCAAGTAACCTGACACGGATGTTAACCTTATATCATATATAGGGTCCTTACGTACTTTGAAGACAAACTACATAACTAATTCATAAAATGTATCAATATATGAAAATATATAAGATAGTTTGAATTGCCAAAACTATAACACAACCAATAAAAGGTTATTGACCATAAAGTAAATATAAATAATAGCTATTTATATTAGATGTGTTGAAACATTAATATTCTTATTTGTGACCTGTGGCACATGTAAGTGTTAATATTTTATACGTTTCTTTATATGTTGCAACTAATAACAACGTCCATACATCGAAATTTTCGATATTTTTTCTATGAATTATTCATTAAATTAATATTATATACGTATTACATGATAGAGATTGTATAAATCGTTAATTAATTATGATATGTAATATAAATAAAAACCCAACGTTATATTGTAAGATAACATTTTTGTTTGCAAAATACTTCGTACTTATCTAAAATATAATAATTTTGTTTTGTAATGTAATTTTTAAAATTGTATTTAAAAGCCCCACTGTCATTAGTAATAAAAATACGTCTCAATGTTTGTATAATCCCATAATGAAAGTGATCTCGCTGTAGAGCAATCACTTAACTCTCCGATTTTTTTTCCAATTTCATAGTTCAAATGTTTATTCAAATTGATTGCTACAAGAAAATAATATACTTATACTCTCCATGTGTAATAATTAATTAATTAATAATCATTAGTTGAAACGAATGTGGATAAGTAAAAACAAACATTCTTAACAAATAAATTTAAAAATCTAAGCAAACTTGCTTCTGTTTGTGATGAACTAGACTTCCTTTATAACATGGCCGCAAAACTTTAAAAAAATAAACTTCACCCAAAGAAATAAATTAAACTCGTTGACACCAAAACAAAGAGTTTTATCTCTTGCAGTTTTTACGTTGTGCTGTGTTTAATATTTCTTTTTTACAAGTTTAGCATTTCTTCATATCATAAATTTATATTCAAATAAGTGAGTTAAGAATACACGAAATCATAAATGATTTATGATTTCGTGTAAAAAAGTATTCACCAAAAGCTCCAAAAGTTATATTTATTTATTTATATATTTTACACTTTGAATCCATATCAGTGATCACTTGTGTACGTCAAATGGAAGTGACAGGAGGGCCTATTTTGATATCTATTTTGATATATAAGCTACCAAACGTTATAAAATGATATGTTAATATTTCACTGGTGATAAAAGACTGACTCCGCTACAAGCACATAAATATAAGGATATCATTCTGGAAGGCCCGTTATACGTCTTACAAAACATCTTATCAAAGTGGGACGAACCCTGTGTGGAATTGCTACATCCACTAACATGGTCGCAATCAACAAAATGAAAAAACAAGCCACAAATTTCGCAATGTATTCTGTTCCGCTTTAACAGTCAGCGTAATAATGAGAATTATACATTTTATTACATACTAGCTTATTCCCTCCCGCTTCGCTGGGCATACTATTAATTTGGATATGTACTTAGGTTGCTATGGTAACCTTTGTCATATTATCCGTTGTCATCGTAACCGTTGCTATGGTAATCGTGGGTGTAGTAACTCTTACCCCACGTTAAGTGTATATCTCGTACATATTTAAAACTTGGCGTTATGCAAAAAGTTGAAATCCGTTGGGATAGGTATTCTGTAAAATCCGTTCTTAGTGGACTTCACAAAAAAGTAACTATATAAAATTTTAAGTTAATCGGAATTATAGATTCGGAGATTCGTGACGAGTCAGTCAGTGGTAAATCGTTTATATATATATATATATATATATATATAGATTATCTTATAAGATAATGTAGGTGACAAGAAAAAAGGGTCATTGACTAATATTATCCGTAATTACCACGAATGATTTATTTTAAATCGGTTACTGGTATGGGGTACCAGAGGTCACAGGTTCGAATTCTATTTATTTAATATTTTCTTCATTTCAAAAATATAAATTTATTTTAACATTAGGTAATCATAATATGGTTAATAGACTTTAGTCACTAAATGTGAATTATAAAACTGTCTTAATTTGTAATATTTAATATTGTTGTAGAAGTACAATTAATTAAAGACATATTCTAAATAAGTAGTAAAAAGTAGAATTTTATTTTAGTTTTATGAAAAAAAATATGACGCAATTTATGATATTTGATAATTGAAAATTTAAACATCTATAATAAGTTTTAAAACATTTCTTACATGTAAATGGAAGAATATGGAATTGATGATTTTACGTTATATTAAGTCTGCGATTTGTTTGTGGTTTACGCTTTTTACATAATTTTTATTCCATATTAATATACTAATAATAAAACTTATAAACACGTAATATGTTTAATTTCAATGTAAGCTTTTAATAGAGTAAACGTTTCTTATTTTAAGTGTTTGTGCCACTTACAATTCCTTTTTTTGAAAATTTGCATGGGGTTTGCACATGGATCAATATTTTTTAAAAATATCTTTCCGACATTGACCAATCGCCGATATAATAACCTACATATTAGATAAATAGATCTAAATATGTTATCAAATGATCGACGCTCGGTCATAATTTATCCGCTCAACTAAACTTAAATTCTGCAACACTTGATTTTGAAAGTGTTTAAATTACATTTTTATATGAAGTCTTTAAAAAAGGAAATATACATATTGTTACAGAAGTATTTATGTTACACTTAATGTCTCTGGAGGATATTTTAGCACTTCTAACTTTCTTTTGTCTATCAGAACAACTAATAAAACTAATAATACAAAAATTGTTCTTAACATTATTTCAAATCTAGTTTCGTGACATATAAAATAAAGGAAGCTCTTTTACTGAAATTGATTATAATTTGAAACAGTTCGCAGTACTTCATATCTTTTAGCTCACACGTGACTTGTGTGAGAAATATATAAAATACCCCGTGAATAATAGTTGCATACAGCTCTACTAGCGAAACCATTTTCTCGAAAATATCGGTTATCGAAATATATCGAATTATATTTGAGCATTAAGTGGGTAATGGGTGGTGGTAAGATCATAAAAAATTCTTCTAATATCTAATAAGAGCCAAATATGAAAATATTTATCCAGACGGGATATGAAATAAAAATATAGTAGTATGCGACCGTCAAAAGAATAGTACGTGCGGTGTTTAAACCATTACATATACATACATAATATATTATTATATAATAATATTTAAATCTTAAATAAATAAGCATTCATATATACTCGTAACTCACTCTTCGTAAGGAAGTTGTGATTAGCGAGTATTGTTCTATAACGCTCTATGACATGACATATATTTTTTATCGTTTCAATGAATTATATATAAGACAAAAAATTCCAAAAACCTTATGCTTAACTTTTTATAAAATGTAATCATTATATATATATTTGATATAGATATATATCTTATATATTTGATTTTAACATTTAATATGTTTAAACCAAATATATATGAACACTATATAATATAAAGATCTCTTCACCAAAACAACAAAATTGTTGAAATATAGAAATTAAATTAACACAATACAAATCTTCATAATTATAGTGTTTATTAAATAAAAAACAACATAAACAAACAAACACATACACTTAATTAAACAAGATCATGATCAATATTTTGAAGATAAGATACTTATATTATAAAAGAATATATTTTTTTACATTATAAGTTGTAATAGAAAAAATGTGTCCAAAATATTACAGAATCGGAAATACTTTGACATGTCACTGAACAACATGCCGGCATCGTTTAGAAAATCTTCGAAAAGCCGATAAGCCGCTACGTGAAACGATCTACAGCATTTCGTACTTTCAAATAAAGTTTATCTTTTACCTAAGAAATAACTACGTGCTCTGGGTTTTTATTTTTAATCTTATTATATTTAAAGTTATATATTTTATGACTTTATATAAAGACAAGTCATGTTTTTATTGAAATTGGAGAATGTTTGTAAAAAGTCAAAGATGATCTTTTAAACCTTTTTCTAACTTTTTGTTATGTAAGTTGTTTTTTTTTTTGACAAATAAGATGAAGTAATTATTGTCTCACAATAAAACTTTTATTTATTTATACCTACCTTATACAGACTAGGATCTCTATTTCATTTATCTTAAGTAAAGGATTTTGCAACTCACTTTTTTTACAATTTGCAATTAATTTCGGTGTTAATGTAAACTTGAAACTGTCATTACATAACTAATGATTTAAATTAATTGGTAATTATTACAAATGTATATATGTATATGTTTTAAGTAAATAAACATTAAACAAACAAAGTTTTAAATGAAACTAAAGTAAATAAGGTGTAAGTATGGATGCAATATATTTTATTCGTGTAAATAATGTAATATATTATTTTCATACTTAAAACTTGTTACGTAGTAATTTCATTTCTGTAATTTAGTAATTTAAATACTTAGTTACTCTTTCAACTTTTTATGTTGTTTTTGTCTTCATTTTAAATATTAAATTGGATATTTGATTCAAAACGACCCACTGAATAAACTAACACCAAAAATGGAAAGGTTACAAATTTTTATAACAATTCAACGTTCCCTGCTACAAAGAATAATTTAAAACAAACTTAGTTAAGGCGGAAGGGATATTAGATGAGAATTTTAATAAATTCCCCAAAAAATATTAGATATTTATTACTTTTTAATTTGTTTTTCTATTAACAGGTTCTAATAAAACAATAAAACCTTCAGATATTTTCAATTCATAGCTCATTTTGCTTCTGCAACTATAAAATGCTATGCTAACATTCTAATATTCATGTGAAAAGTTCAAACCAATACAAAGCCTGCATATATAAGTACAAAGCCTTTTATGTCTTAGTCGCAAAGGAAATTGGTTTCCTCATGATTTTTGTATTATTATCTGATTAAACTAATGATTTAATAAATTCTCATGGTGGTGTGTACATTGCAAATGTGTTCACAAGTACGACTATGTTATTAAGTGGTTATCGTATAATGTGTTATTGCAATGAGTATTACAATATTTGTTTTGTTTCTATATAATTGGAAATTGATTGTTACTTGTTAGTAGAGAACGGTTAGAAAATTTTTGCAGTTTGATAATTGCCTGAACAAGCTTAGTCTAGAAGTGATATAGGAGCGGAAAATTGGGACAACTTTTATAAATTTGTAATGTTTTTTATAAACTTTTGGTTTGGACTCCAGAATCATTACTTTGTCCCTATGATTTCAGTATAAAATTAAAATTAAAGAGATAATAGAATGAATGTTTGTGCTGGGTCTGGGGTTCGATCAATCTTTAATTTTCTAACAAGTAGTTTCAAAACCGTTAGTATTTCAAGCAGACAGAACCGCTGGCAAGAGCTAGTTTATTTTAATTCAAATATTAATTTAACATGTTTGTTTAATAAAATATATTGACAATAAATATCAAAATGGTAATATTTATTATATCATATTAAATAATGTATTTCATTACAAAATAATATATAATTAACAAGTAATTTATTATATACAAGGGAAATATTGTGTTCGTTACATTTCGATATTCAAAGGTATTGTGATTAAAAAGTCATTATGTTCCAAGTATAGTTTGCTAGTGTCAGAAACTTGCGATTAATGTTTCTGACTTTATATTACTAAGACTGCATTTAATATTGAATATTAAAAAATATAAATATTTAATATTACGTTAGATTATATCTTTAGTAAAGACGCAACTTTAAACTTTGAAGTTATCTAATTATTTTTCATTATCTAAATATTTCAACGTCTTTTCAAAGTCCGTCTTAACAGATTAATAATTGCCATAATTATCCATTTCAAACCAACGAAGGACGGCCATTAGAGGCCATAGAAATCCTTAATTAACCCTTAATCCTTTATTTTCCATTGCTATTGACATGGTATATACGTCATTGTTTATGACCAATGACAAAAAAAATAATGTATTGCATTCAAATATCAAATAGGGTCTAAAAATTATATTACTACAACAAATATCACTACTTGTAATTTTATAAATAACGTACTAAATTTAGACTGTTTCCTGTCGTGTTCATACAAGTTTAAGAGATGTGTTGTACTACACCAGTACTCCATGTACTACACCAGTTCTCCTTAATTGACCCGAAGACCGTGACCAGCTGTGAGAGACAACTGCGAACTATAGTGCTATTTTAAAACGAAGTGATTAATAAGAATGTGTTGATTTTAACTTATTACAATATTGTGCTAACAGAAAACTTTGGCAATTACTATTTTTCGTTCAAACGCAAATATCAATCCAAATGGAAATATAAAAAATACGGAGTAGTAAGAATAATTATTTTTTTTGTCATTTTTGTATCAATTAGATGTTTATAATATTACCTAAATTTATTTATTCGATCCTATGCCATATACATTGTAAGTAGACGCCATGTATAAATTGCGCATAAGAACATACTTTCATATAATAATAACTATATATAACTCTCTAATAAATCAGCAATATATATAAAAAATTGAAAGTTGTGGGTCATAAACTCACATAATAAAAATGTAGTAACACTTCATGTAACCCCTGATTTTCTTTTCAATTAAATTTAAACAAGTGAAGATGCAAATACCCAGGGTATTTCCCGAACGAACTTTGACGAAATTATAAATTTTAATAAAAAAACAATTGATTTTTAAGTAAAATGATTATGAAAATAAATGTTTAAAAGTAATCATTAAAGATAACATAGACTACACACAAAAATAAATTGTAAAAAATGTTACATTCACGCGGCGGTCTGCCCTTAGGGGTGGCCCGTCTGCAGCGGAGGGCTCGGGTCCGTTTCCTTCGGACTCAGACGTTGGAAAGTGGGCCTGGGCATTTCGGTGGGAGGGCATAGGCCCTCTTTTCCGGGAGACAGCCGCAGGGTCATTCCGGGTACTTCTCTGATATTTGAGTAGATCTTGGGGTGGTCTCGTAGTGTCGGAATTTTTGGGTGCGATTAGGGTTTGGGGTTCTTCCTGTCGAGTCGCTCTCTAAGGAGCGGTTCGAAAGGTCGTTTCTCCAAACAACAGACGGTGCCCGGATTAAACCTCGTGGAGCATGACACCACGGTCTTGCTCGGTGATCGTTAGTCCTGGCTTGGTGGGTTACCGACTTATGCCTCTTTCTTGTTGGAGTCGGTTGACCACCGTGTTCGGCGGTAGAGGTCTGTCGTGTTCGAGGTCGGGCTCCCTTTTTGAGTTGTGGTCTTGCGCGGCTGCGGTGCGTTGGTAGTCCTCCCTGCCAGCCAGCCAGGTTATGCTTGGCTGTCCGACCATGTGGGGTCCAAACGGTGGTCTTCCTTCGGGAAGATCGAGGGCGTTGGGCCTGGACGTGGTCCTCAGGCGTTTTGGGTTTGAGCCTAGACTCCTCCCGACGTTTGGGTTCCGGACCGGGCCTGGCTAGAAGAGGGTTTCGGCCTTCTTCTTAAGGTGGGCTTGGGTGGGGGGGAGGGTATCCGCTGCCTTGCAGCGAATGAAAAAGGTACATATGTCTAGATTGCTTGTAAAGAGCTCTTATAACACTTTATTCTGAGATAAAATAATAACTTTTGTACAAAAAAAACACGAATAAGTAAAAATTTAGAAACACAATAAAAACATGTTTCTGACAATATACAATTTATTATTGTTTATTAACTATAATGATGTTTTTTTTTTAATTTGACGCCGGTGTCAACCATTGGGAATTCTTATAAAGAAGGATTGTCAAGTGTTTGTTTTCATTTATTTTATTCTATAACGTAAATATATTACTGCTAGTTATCACAACTTGATGATAAATTTATCAATTATATTTTATGTTTCATTCAATATCACATGGCAGATTAATCGGCTTATTGTAAGATTTTTCATTTTCATTACAACAATTTTCAATAAATTTATACTAAAAAAGGAGAGTTATTTTAATTTCGTCATATACAACAGTTTTCTTTATGCATTTCTCTTTTTAGAAACATAAACTCTTAAGACCATAAGGTAGATTAAATATCATTTAGGTGATTTTAATATAAATCCTTTTGTTGCACATTATATTACCATTTGGTATATATACCCCCCCCGCGATCTATCAAGCCTGCCGACTATGGAGGGCGCCTCTCGTTGCGGCGTACCCTCTACGTGGTGTCCGTCGGGGCGCCACGGTTGTATGCCCAAGCGTTCCCGCTGTGTCCCATCATGACGGCGACGGCAACCGTCTGGTTTAGTGAGTAGGAGTCTCACATACCCACCACCTTCCTCCCCTGGAATGCGGTGGCACCCATGATGGGTTCCAGACGTTAAAAAAAAACAACCTAAGTTGACTAAGTTAGTTCCTATCATGTGATACACAATAAATAATTCACGCCATTATCAAATAGATATATATATATATGTTAAAATACTGCAATTATTACTACAATATGCTATATATTATAAGTTCTTAAATATTTACATAACAATAAATCGATATTATTCTAATAAAAAAAGTGAACTCAGAAATATTTATAATTAACCAGAGTACCAGAAAATTACATTTCATTTCCCTCACAACCAATTTAGAATAATTCCATAAGACACCAGAAAAAGATGATCAGAAAAGTCGCATACATATTTTAATATAAATTTGATATAATTCATATGACGTAGTTACTACGTTAAATTAGTTTTGACATTAGTCTGACTGCAATCCGTCAACTTCCGATAAATCTGGATAACCTTTAAGTGTGTCACTTAATACATTTTTTTAATCTTTACTTATATAGTATTATCCTGGCTAATACATTTTAAACACTCGAATTGGATATTTTAAAACTAAGACACAATCTATCTATCAATCTACCTAAATTGATTATTGATAAAAGACAATTAAATAAAAATACTAAAAATAAATGTACTAAAGTTTTCATAAATAAAGTTAAAAGTAGTAATCCTAAGTTCAAGTTTCAATTTCCGAAACCTTTTAGAATGACTGGCAGCGTTCTTGATTCCCGTATACGTAAAACAAACAATGAACAAAGACTATCATGTTAATGACGTAACCCTAACAAGGTCTTATGGGTCTGACTTGACAAAGGATCAAGGGAGTTGTTTACTGAACCGGTTGTATTAGCTTTTAAAATGTCTAAAGAGTGATTGAAGTTAGTAATAGGGTTTTTATATATCAATGCAATGTTAAAATTATCATATCACGGTATATTAAAAACGTTATCAGACACTTAATAAACAAGATAATAAAGACGATAATTATTTTGAGTGATCAGATGCAGCTGTATGATTGTCGAGCGTTCCTTTAGATGCTGCCTAGTTTGAAAACAAAACAATAATTTCCACGATATAGAGGCAAGCTATTTAATGTTTCCTATTCCTTTTTCAAATTCAAATTTCAGCGTATATATATATGCAATCAAATATATATATAATAGTAATCAAAACCGATTTTTCATATTGTTCATTTCCTTAAACACTGATATCTTATATTGTAATATCTTTATAGGGCAAGCTAATGAAAATATGAAAAACACGTAACAATGACATAAGTATGCCACTGAATAATTCCAACTTCAGTGCCACAAGCTTATTGTTCAAATACAATGTGGTTTAATATTTAAAAATAATAACCATTCAGCTCTTTTGTTGTATAATTTATTTACAAATTGTTATATGTAAGTCTAAATATCTATAAACTACTATTTAAAATTCATTATTTAATAGATATTATATAAAGTGTATCTATAAATGCATCACACCAACTCAATATTCCATACATATTATTATTTGTAATGAAATTGGGTTAGTTTCATCGTAAAGTATATTTTATTGAAGTCTGGTTTAAATGAAAATGAACTTCGTGATATTGTAATTGGTATTCAAAGCAAATCCTGTTTTTAATATCGTATTTTAAGAAGGAGAGCAGCATCGATAATCCCTGCAGGAGAACGTAAGCAAAGTTAAATCCCAGTTGGGTGACATGTCGGGTAATACAATATTGAAAACCTATTAAGTATTGAAAGAACGTACACATTAGGTAATATTATAATACTAAGGAAGGTTTAAAGATTGTTTGTTTTATTTTGAATTAATTATTGAATTTTTCATAAAATGTGGATTGGCTACAACCTTTAAGGATCCCTTCTTTCTGTAAGTTGATTCAGCTCCGCTAATAATTTTATAATTTTTTTATTTTACTATTATCTTAGTTCTTAAATAAAAACAATACCAGATTAATTTAGATAGTCTGAAAATCGGTAATTATTTAGAGAAAGAATATACAAAAAGTAAATAAATAATCTAAATATCTTTGACTAACTAAGTCAAAGATATTTAGATTACTTTTTATTAGATAGAGAGAGAGAGAGAGAGAGAGATATTAGATATTTAGATTAATTCATTTGCCTCATTGCTTTTTCGGCAAACAGCCAATCCTACAATGATAAGCTTCTAGGAAGACAGTTACGTTGTCTCCTTTTCTTCCTTTTATATTTATTACTCAAGATATAAGTAAATAATAAGAGCATTAGCAACATTAGTCTTCTTGTATATGATGTTCATATCGTTATGTTATGAAATACATTAAATAGGCTTTGATTGTAAAACATTAAATCTAACTTAAATCACAAATATTAAAGTTATAATGACCTTTTATTAAGAATAATTGGAAGAAAACACATTATGACGGAACACATACCGCTGTTCATCAATTTAATTTCATAATTTAATTAATAAATAATATATTTTTTGATAAAATAAAACAACGAATTTATTTTAAAACATTTTTTTATCTTCTTAAAATTTGACAATCAATACTATCATGCGTTACTAACTGTTGTTAGTAATCTAATAAATAAAATCCATTAAAATATAACGATAATTAAGTAATGCAATATTCAGTATACATACAATTCAATGTTAAAAATAATAAAATGATAAGACATGCATAGAAGGGTTTGGTCTTTGGGAGTAAATAGAGATTTATAAAATACCTTATCGATTACAAATTTTGTTCGTTCCATTTATTAGTTGAAATTGAAACGCTTAAGGCACGGCGAAATTACGTCTAACTATACTATACACCTATATTAAACACTTGGTAACCATCTTTATTCTATACCGCAATTAAAATAGTTTTTCCTCTTCTAAATCTATTTTATAATTGCAAATTAAACACACAATACATTAAATTAAATGCATCAGAAATGGTATAAGATATACAGCACCATAGAGTTTAAAATAAAGTTCCATTTCCACATATAATAAATCGAAAGGGCATTGAACAAATACATTTAACCACGACAGTACTCCAATCCTTAATCGCACAATTACACTAAAGTCTATCGGTTCGTTTAGAACCGATATTCTTCACATCAAGCACGCGAATTCTGTCTCCTTTGTCTAAATCTTTGTCTATATATATCTATTCTAGCAATTATTTCTACTAATATTACAACAACTGCTATCGCTACGGCCACACCGATCTACCAATACACATTATATGATGCTTCTTTAATATTTTCAGACTCCTTTTGGTCCCCAGCGGCCATATGATATTTTATTTCCCAAACGCCTACTGTTGAAGTTTCTAGTATCGAATTGTGGTCCTCGTCTGTTTCAATTATGTTTTCGTTAATAATATCATGCGGTTTAATAGCTTTTTCTTCTTCTTCTTCAATATCTTTCGGTTTCGGTGGAGTAATATCGTCAGGAATTTCATTTTCTTGTGATAGTATTTCATCTGGTGGTTCAACATATTCCAACTCATATATACTCATCCAAGAGCCTAAAGTAGTCTGTGAGTCCTGTATATCCATTTTCTCGCTTTGCTAATAAATCACTGACCATTTCAGGCCACGAAGTGCCATATCCCTGCATCATAGCGTGTCTGAAAAATTTGATCGTTTAAATTAAAATAGTCATATTGTATTAATTAAATTAATTATTTGACTTATTAACTCACATTAATCGTTGATTGTTCTCAGATAAGTGTTTAACTAAATCAGAATCGTCTGATATTATTTCTTTGGCAAACGACTGATAAATTTGATACTTAAGAATTAGTCCCAAGAATTTTCTGCAACAAAACTTATAATTAGAAAAGAAATATTCATACATATATATTTTTATTGTATTTTAACTTTATTATTACCCAATGTATGTTTTGTTTGACAGAACGTGTGGACTTCCCAGGATATCAGCATTTGAAGTCTGGATGAGTGAAAAGCTTTTTCTAAATTCACTCCAACTAACTATTATTTTTGGGTAAGGAATTTACCCATTAAGACGTCTAAGCGCCATTTATCTGCGGCTATGTAGTAGTTTAACCTGAATATTTTAAACAGTTAAGTAAAATAAACACATCTTGAAAAACATTAAAATATACAAAATTAAGTGTTACATAATCAATTATCTAGCAAAGTAGTAAAAATATAAATAAATTCATTCAGAAATTAATTGTTAATAAAGGATTTTTAAAACAAATGCCAATTATTTCATAGATATCTAAGCGTAATCAGTCATCCAGTTTAAATGAACTCAATACTCGTACATTATACATTCGCTTAGGTAAATCTCTTAATGCGATAATTAGTTGTAGAACTAGACGATTGTGGTTCGGGTTGTAATTGAACCTATTAAGTGGATAAAGACCAGTGCGGTCTAACGTATGAGGATTAAGCGATAGCAGAGACACGAATCCAGGAACTGCTTCATAAATTGCTGGAAGAAATCAAGGATATATCTGAGAAACTATTGGTAAAAGAATGACATTTAGGCGTTTTCATATAATTACCCGAATATCGCGGAGCTTCTCTCAAAATGTATGTATTATTACTGTATAAAGCAGCCGTAATTTTAAATTTTATCTTCATTGCCTTTTCTTGAGCGTCCATATAATTTTGAATGCTGATATCCTTGCAAGATACAAATCTCATTTTGTTAGGTCTACACCAATCCACAATTGTTGGCGGACAAGTGCCATTATACACGGATTCTTCTAAGGTATTTGATGGTACTTCACCTAAATTTATTTGGTTCAGTAATTTATTTGCTTCTCTAAAAGCATTTATACCGCTGATATTCTAGAAATAAAAAATAATTACTCACAATGTTAACTTTATTCATATTAAAGGAAGATACGTGTGTATTTAATAAAAATAATGGAATTTATGAAACATTGACTCTTTTTTTTTGTTTAACTCTATTACATTTAATTGCATATTAGCGTGTGGTTTTTGGTAAATATCTGGATGATTAGGCTACAAATTCTTGATAAGATTAGACCAGTCGTCTCCAGTGAGCGATCCTGTGAAATAAAGTATGTAATTGTACATAAAGTATGTAATTTTATAAGGATACAAAAACCAGAATATAGCGTTGGGATTTTTCCTGAGGGCGTGTAGCTCTAAATATTTCAGATCTTGTAAATATCAGATATTGCAAAACGCCTCCTCTCTAAATTGACGCATAAATTCCAATACTCATAAATAAGATACAAATTTTACTGTAAATGTTCAAACATATTACAGAAAATAATTAGGAAACACTTTCAGTGTTTGTTTTCTTATAAAATTCGGCAAACTTGCAAAATATACATCGTGAAATTATTATTCGATTTCGAGTTCGAGTTAGGTAAAGATGTTTATGGCAGTTAATAAAGTAGGAAAGAACGAAATAACAAAAAAAACATCCGTGCCCGCAGGGGGACACGCGTGGGTAGACCTCGTGTGTAACTCGTTTAAAATATAACTCACTACCTAAGAATAACACATGATGCCGTTGTTTACATCAAAAATTTTCAAGCAAAATGCGGTTTTTATTTTTTTTCTCGGAAAAAGTTTCTTTTTTGGAAATACTTCTGATACTTAAATTTAGAGTAAAAAATAACCTTTCTATTAAAAATATTTGCGACGAGGGAATGTTTACCAGAAAAAAGTTGCCTTAGTTTTACCTACCTTAAATTTTCAAACTAAAAGTGGTTTTTATTTTTTTTCTCGGAAATGATACCTTTTACGGAAAAACTTTTGGTACCTAAATTTAGAGTAAAAAATAATCTTTCTATTAAAAATACTTGTGATGTAAGAATGTTTACCAGAAAAAAGTTATGAATTTTTTTCCAAAAATTTTCGGTTTTTTTACCCCCACCCCTTGAAGTTAGGTTTTCAGTTTATCTACATTAGTTATAGGTATTCATTAAAGACATCATATGACATGAACGCAAACGATCTTCTTTGTATACGGAAAAAGTTATGGTCGAAAAACTGAAATCAGAAAAAGTGAGGCCCTAGCGCCCCTTGTGGCCGGATTTCTCTGGTTAACGAACTTGACCTTCATTTTTGAATGGTTGATTTTTGTGCAAAGTTTGAAAGCGATCCGAGCGAAACTGCGGCCGCTTTCGTGCTGACAAAAGTTGAATCTGGACGCACGCACGCATATATATATATATATATATATATATATAAACTTTTTGACCAATGGTCATTTCGGACTCAGGGGGTCATAAGAAGACCTCCTGTGAAGAAATTTTTCCAAAATTCGAAAGTCGGGTACAAATGAATGGGCAGACCGAAGAATTCTTCGAGGTCTACCCAATTTTTGAAGTGGTTAAAAAGTTGTAAACAACTTGAAATAAACATCTCTTAAAAATATGAATTAAGTGTTTTACAATATTAAAATAGGAAAAAAATAACAATATTAAAATAAAAAAAATTAAGGGTAAATTAACTTACTGAGTAATACGTATTTATGTAACTTCATATACAAATAGCCAACGTGGTCTCTAATCTTACGGGCCGTTAGCATCGCCCCTTTGTATTCGGCTAACGAGTCCCAATATTCTTCTACGTGATCGTAAACTGTGTATAGAAGTTGATTATAGCGAATTAAAATGTTTTTATGGAATGTAATCTAATTATTACAGAATTTGTAAAGTAATAAACATACGATTTTCTTTAGAAGCGTTTCTCAAAAACGGTAGAATTTTGTTGAGATATTCCGTGAAGTCTGGCAGGTGGTTATCCCAAGAAACTTTTATTTACCTCAGCGTCTCGTCGTCTTGTTCTCTTGCGAAGCTGTAGTGTAGTTCTGTGAAATAAAAATATTTAAAAACAAATTCCATCCATATTTAAAAGAACTGTTGGGATCATATCAAATATTTAAAAGTTTTTCTTTTAGAACAATTTATATATCTAAAAAAAAAGCATTCATAAAAAAATAACTTAAGCAAAATACTATATACCAAATATTCATAATTTATTTTCTAGGTTTATTTATTTATTAAAACTTTATTGTATAATACAATAAGTTTTACAATTGGCGGTCTTAATTGCTAAATGTTTTCTACCAGTTAACTGAAATATGATACAGAAAAACCTATTTCGGGTACAATACAGATAAAATACTAAAACAAAATTTAAAACTATATTTCGTTTAGTTTCAAACATACCCATACTCGTACATATAAAATAGTAAATATACCATAGTAATTATATACGTTTAATGGACACAAAATTATTAAATACCGCCATTATAGGAGCGCAAAAATTATAACCGTGTTTTGGAGAAGATATTTAATATATTTAGAGAATTCAAAAAAACTATTACAGTTAACAATCCTTCGTTTTTCTGACATCTTCGGTGATCTTGAGAAGAGTAGTGCATGTTCTGTGTTCTGGACGAAAGCAAGAGTGGTACTCACTGAGGAGATTATTATTGAATATAAAGTTAGAGAATCGCTTGTGAACAAGTGATTCAAGAACCTTGGAATGGTGGAGTAGTAATGAGATGAAATTCATTACATTCATTAGGATTAGGAACGCTACGGCAAGTGGGAATTAGTAATAAACGAACAAGCTGCAAGGATAACATAAAGTAAAAACACAGCAAAGCACAGCTCTTTTTATTTCTTTCTCAAAGATAGAAGGAAGAAAGAAATAAACGGGACCTTATTAGGGATTGGCATGGAAAAAATATATAAAATAATTTTAGAATCAGTAACATTGTTAAGTATAGAAACAGTAGAAAAGTTACTCTTAAAATCTTCGGAAGTTGATTGGAACGAGCGGGTAAACCCCTACCTGTATTAAGGTTAAATCTTAAATTGTGAATATATCGTAAGCGAATTGATTATTCAAAGCCATTACAAACTTTGCCTGAACATTTAAATAATATTCAATATGAATCGTGCGTCGTGCGTCGTGCGTGCAAAAATTGCACGTAAAAAGTCCAGTTCTGGTAAAAAAAACTGTATAATAATTAATTCTGAAGCGCGAGTTTTGGGTTTCAATGGCGCCATCTTCACTCTTTACTCAATTGTTTTGATTCGGGGGTGTAAAGATGCCTCATCACAAGTCACTATGCTATGTAAGAATGTCACACTCTCTTTATGGTACCAGCGCAGAAGCATTTGAGCTTCAATCTTTTCTTTTTGTGTTGATCGGTTAACGTCGTGCAGATTTTTTTTAATTTTAAGTGTTTAAAAAACAATTTTTTGGATACTGCCAAAAACTGATATTCAATGTGCGCTTTATTTTCCTAGCTTGATTCGTCTGTCTCCCAGAATAAGGTATCTAACCGCGTTAACTTTATCAACCGTCACACTCGTCTTTGGGAGGCAGTGTTGGCGTACGTTTTCAACATCTGATTGTCTTTCGGAAAAAAAATTGTTCCATGCATATACTCTTGCTCTTGAAATTGTTCGGTCCTTAAACTGGATCATCAGCCTTCGCAGGACCATTATACGCTGTTCTACTGACACGTGTACCTCGCTTTCGCTCATGGAATGTAAGACACTACATTGGGAGTCACGCGATTAGAGCACTACACACCCGACTCGTGGAAGTTCACAACAAACAAGTTTGGCCGTGTCTTTTCTATAGAAAATATGAATACGTAAATAAAAATAAACCTAGTTCATATTTGGTCAACCCTCATATTCCTACAATATATTTATTGAAAGATATTATTCGTCTTTTATTTTATAATAATTAAATAAGGATGTTGATATATTTAATTCCTAAAATTATTTTGTGTTGTATAAAAGTATCATGCAAGTGCCACAGCAAGTAAACAGAATTAAAAGCTAAAATACAATAGGTATCCAAGTAAACCAAGACATACCTCTTAATGTGCAATTTATGTTCACTCCGCATTCGCAATCCGTTGCAAATTGCAGCCGGTTAACCGCGTTGTCAGCAAACGTTACCAGATGTAAGAAATAATCCATTTTAATTGCTATTTATATACTAAATAATATTTCGAATATATTTTCTGGCAAGCAATATTTTACTACATATTATTTAAATATAGAAAGTAAAAATCATTAACACCGATAGGAGTCGAACCTATGACCTCTGAGAATCCATGCCAACGCTATAGTCGAAATTATCAGAACGAAAGCGATATCTGTTAGGTTCCATTGTCACGTTAGAATTGAGAATACGAAACAATTCTTGTAAAAAATATCAAATTATTTCCATTTTTTATAATAATATACTTTTAAAAATACACTTTTTAGCACACTACAAATATTAAAATACAGCACAGAATGAAAAGATCATTGAAACTATGGATGAGTATACAGTTATGCAGTCTTACAGCTAGGTATCTAGTGTCTAGGTAGCGATCTCTTCGGGACAATCTAATTCTAGTTAGACAAAACGTCATACACCATCTTGTATATAAGCAATAAAAAAAACATACATACTTTCATGTAATTAATAAAACATAAAGTAATGACAACATCAAAGAGTTTATGGCATTACATAATGGATTACAGAACAATCCATAGCAGAGATAACTTTAAAAAATGATTTAGTTATAAAGTATACAATACATTCTAGTATGTAGGAATGGCACAAAGACTAAAATCATTCACAAATCTCTTGAAGATTGTTAAAGAAAGTATTTTTCTCATGGCTAGCGCGTGATGCATTCCATAACATAATTAATTGTACTTGTTAAATGAATTTTTAAATAAAGAAATGGAGTGAGGAGGTTAACGAAGAGTACGGTTATCAGAAGGCTGTAGTACTTTACTATGAGAACCTAGGAACTTAAATTTGTTTTTTAAATAAATTAGAGAAGCTGAGATAAATAACAAATACTATACAAAGCTAAAGAATTTATAGATTCCAACGAAAACTAACTACTTAAGGTAAGAACGAAATTCAGACAAATGGTTACATTGGCGCCAGCCAAATATGAATCAAATACTATAATACTATATTTTAACTATAAACTATACAATATAGCAAAGAACATCTTATTAATAATTATAAACTAATACATTAATCTGTAATGGGGTCTCGTAATGAAATGAAAGAGACATCTTACATGAAAATACACACATATACATATTTTACATACTTGTATTATATTACGGGCTACACCACAATATTTGGTCATCAAAGACAATGAACATTTGAAAATATTCAAACAAAATAGAAATAAATGTCCGTTTGTAAGTAATAAGCTACGTACTTAAAATTTACGTTGTTAGTATATAAGTATATAAACTTCCTCTTTTAATTTTTTTTCAGGTCATCTGAATAATTCATCATCAATTCTTTTTTCTATTGATAATTTTTTAACCTCATGCCTTCATTAGGAAGAAATATTTTAAAGACTATAAATTTATAACCTAACGAAGGCTTAAATTGGAAGGTTTCTAACAATTAAAGTATTTTTTCATTATATCACGTTAGAAATATAACTGTGCTCTTTATTTTATATGTTATACAAGTATATCTGGCAGACGTTTTGACCTATGAAATCCTGTACATTCATTGCAGTTCCATCTTCAGTTTCCTGGAAACCTAAATCAAATATGTACCCATTCAAACACTCATAAATATAATCGAAATCATACATAAAAAATAATCGTATTTTTTTCACGGAAGCAAACTACTCGACAGATTTCTTTGAAACGAATTTCTTTGTTTGTGAATGGTTTTGTTTTGTATCTTTCGTATTATTTGCTAAGACTTAAAGTCACACACGTGAGTCTGTGTATGCTTTATTGCGAAAGAAAAAGATTCTATCAAAAATATTGTACGATTTTTAAGAACTAAATCAGCTTTTGTGATATACAATATTGATTTCTATTAAATGATACAGATTTTGATAAATTTCCAGTTTCTGATACGGAAACAATCAGTAAACGTAAATTCTATCAGCATAAAACATATAATAAAAGCTAAACAACACGAACGGAATTTTAACCACACTTCTACTGGTGTTGAATATTCTTTATTGTATCTATACTTTATAAGAGCATTCATTTTTAATTTGGACACGTTTTTCTGTAATTTAAATAACAAATAATCATAATGAAATTTAACTAAAAACTTCATTTCAATCAACAAAGGATAGTTGGGAATGAGATGGCGGATAGTGAAGCTAAACACGCCACAGACGATGCGATCAAATCCAGAGGGTAATGCTTGGAAATCAAATAACAATAAATTATTAGAAATAAGAAATTCTTTAATAATTTCCTCACATCACTTCTTTATATCAAGTTATTATTAGTAGGTTACGGATTGAGCATACAAATCTAACACATCTTCTATAACGAGAAAAGTAAAAAATTTTAATGGGGCTCAGATATAACTAATTGACATCCATATAATATAACTGTACACAAAAACAAACAAAACTTTATATGACTTGCTAAAATGGATCGCTATTATAAGTGGAAAAACTGAAGATATTTCGATATTTCAAATGATGCCGGGTGCTACAGTTTAAATCCAACAAAAAAAGGAAGGCCACCCAACCCTTTGAGGGGCAAACCTAGCGAAAAACCTTAAGGGCTTAGAAGCCGTGGGTAAAGTCCGACTCCACCCATCACAAGCAGAGGGCTAGATGAAATTTAAATCAAAATGGGAATAAAGTTTAACTTCGACCTGGTACAAAATAGAGTTATTCATAATAAAGAAGATAAAAAAGTAATGTAAGTAACTTTCGAAGAAAATCGTATTTCAAAGCAACATTTACAGTAGTTTCATAACAACATATATATATTAGCATTAAAATGGACATTATATTTATCATCAGAACAAGTTTTAAACAGAATTGAAAGCTTTATCGACAATTAATAACTTCATTTTATTAATCAATTATTTTCAGTTCATTTGTTTAAGTTTTATTATATTTCTTTTGATGTTATAAATATTTATTGATCTTAAAACTTCCACAAGTGTAAAGAGTAAATTATAAAGAAAAATAAAATATTTTTTTTGTAAAACTTCAAATATTGGAGTTTCTTGGATATACTATTCATTATTACTAATTATTTTTTACAATGAAGTTCAAATAGTATAAACAAGAAAAAAATAATTAAAACGAAGTATTGTCAATGGTTAAGATAGCACTTTGTGCTTAAACGCAAATAGGGCAAATAGGTTAAGTAATACTAACTGAAAAAACAAAACCAAAAGCAAAGGAGGGGAAAAGTCCGCCACATTGTACTGGAACAAAAAGATCTATTAGTTAAAGTTTTTGAACGCGAAATAAAGAATAATAGCCGTAGAGCCGTTTTCACATTTACAATTTTCGTATTTAGGTCAGATTTATTTACTGAATCCCCGATATTACTCGTAAAATTTATACAAAAATTATATTATTATCTTTCAATCGCCCTAAGCGTTTCAAATCAATAGTTAAAAGTACAAAATATATTTTTTTGTTTTTCTTCGCGAAGTTATTAGACGACAGAATCAGTCCTAACCCATGAAAGGGCAACGAATAATGTTCGACCGTTATTTTCATTCCCTTTAAACGCACTATTAAACGTAAAGATGAGACCACCAGTCGCCGCAAGCAGCACCCGTTCACCAGAATAAAGCAATTTTTATCGCATCACCCGCCCCTAATGCGAGCGCTGTAATGACTTCTAGGGATGCGGTGCTAGTCAGCCAGTAGATTTAACAAGAATAATAAACAGGGTCAGAAAAAATTATGTAGGCACTAGTTAATCGCTGAAATACAATTCATTCCTAGGCCATCTTCTGCAATATAAATATAGCATTAATATTTCTTGCATTATCCATATACCCGGCATAATAATATGCCGTATGACATGATACTGTGCAGTCTATTCATTTTAAAAGTTACATAACAATCACCAATAAACTATACTATTACATGTTTTCCCGTGAAAAACTGAGGCAAGTAAGTTTAGAGACTGGTCGCTCGTCCATTTTGTCAAATAAACCAGGGGAACGCTTTCCATTTACATCTACTTTCTCAATTCTTTATGGTTTAAAATTAATAACTAGTTAACTTATTGTTTTCACTATTAAAATAGCACAGCTAACAGTAACCAATCAAAAAGAGATTTTCAAATTTACTCGACTTTTAAAATTGTAATTTATTTGTTTCCTAGAGAAACTTCATAAATTCATCGAATTAATATAGTTTGCTATCACATTGCGTTGTTCAGTTTCGTATAAAATTATTTCTTTTGGGAAGTTATATAAATATATAAATAACCAAATATTCGTAATTAATATTTAGGCAAGCCCTTAGCGTGTATTATTCAGGCTACAAGCACCTCGGTCTACCTGCTCTGCTCTTATTTCTTTTATGTTATGAAAGAAAACTTTCAACAAAACTCCGACTCGGAAAATTTTAATCTTAAGGTAGTATAATTTTTACATAAAATATTATTATATTATCCAAAATTTTAAAATGTTGCTCTTTTGGCTGTTGCAATAGTAATAGATCATAGACTTTTATTAAAGGCCAACAAATGAAATCAATAAAACAGCACATCAACTTGTTACATATATATATTAATTAACAAAATTAGTAAATGTCTTGTCAGATCTCAGTTCATAGGAATATAACAACAGATAATTTAGTTTTACAATTCACAAAAGATAATTTAGTTAGATGAAATATGTAAGAAAAAAACGTGCAGAACGTTTAGTTCATTTGAATGTTTACTCTCAATTTTTTCATGTAAATGGTATATCTAACCTGGTGTAAGTATTTACCTAATATTACAACACGTTACAATTGAAGAATAAATTACTTTTAACACAATCATAATAATTTTATAAACATAAAAACAATTTTCAATAAAAGTGACATAGTTTAATGAATTAAATTGTGACATTGAAATGTGACATTAACAATTTTGAAAAATATATTTAACTTCTAAATATTTAACCCCAATATTGGTGGTAAGTGATCCTGAATGCTTGGGTTATGATCCAAGGCTGCAACACTTTGTTTCCGTTATTATAAATGTATGAAAACTGTTAACTATTTTATCTCAGCGTCTTCAAGAAAATTTATTTCAGACCGTATATTGTGTACAATGGATAAATTTCTTCAATATCTCAGAGAATACTGCCTCATAAGAGCAAAGTTAGAGAGAGAATATGCTTCATATGTAACTTCAAAGCCTATCTTAAGGCTAAGTTTAGAAGAGAAGGATTTCGATCAAATTTTAAGGCTTATCCAACATCACGACATTGAATTAGAATAATTCATTTAAATTAACTGGAATAATGATTATAGTACAATGTTATTAATTATTAAAAAGTTTTGATAAAATCTTATAGAAAATAATATAAGGTATAGATACTAGTTGGTAACAGATAAAAACAAGTTAAAATTACATTATATGCAAAAAAACTGGTTTGCGGAATTAATTAATTTACGAGATTAAATTTATAAAATAGAATAAAATTATCTAGCCAAAAATCAAGAAATTACTAGTATTTGAGAAAATTTCCATATTGTGTATCTTAAACTTAAGTTCCATTAAATAGTTTAATGGAATTACATAATAAAACACAACACGTAAAGAGAAGTTTGAAAAAAATAATTTTAAACAAATTGAAGAGGTCTAAATAACCAAAAATGCAATATCAGCAGTGGGTTTGTATGTGGAGTATATATAAGTGTACTTAGATGATATGGTTCCACAACAACGACACCCAATAATTTAGTCGGGCTCTTATCGAGACAAAAGGCTTATTTGACTTTTTTTTGCTGAATTAGTGATTAAAGAAACTCAAGGTAAAATTATATAGGTTAGTTGACAAATGTTAATATTAAACTCGTGGTTAATATTATGTATATCACAATCACGAACGCACGTAAGTTGGTTCGTCATCCATCAAAGAACTGAAACATACTCATTTAACCATCTGAATACGGCAATACATAGTCATTTGAGGGCAGCTGCTACAGCAATCGGCTGTAGAGTTACTGCAGTAGATTATGCGACCGCAAGAAACTAAGTAATAGTGAGCGAATGCTGCAAATAATATATTACATAATACACTCGGACCAATCTAGCATTCTGAATCTCCGAATAAAATCATCAAAGATAGGCAATTGAATTATTATATATAATCTATACTCATGCATTACTTTACATATACAAATATAATCCGTATTTTATTTAATTATGAGTAAACAAAATATATTGAATATTTATTAATATAATCAGGAAATGTAGACACTAAAATAGATAATCCTGTAAAGGCTCTTTATGACTTTAATAATTATATAAGAATTAGCTTTTTTGGGTAAAAGGTTTTGAGGAATAAGGAAAGAAAAAGGATAAAAAGAATAAAAAGGATTTGTTATATCTGTTTAAACGTTCAAGCATCCACCCACATGCTAAAGACAGCACAGCGTTCATTTCTTACAGTCATTACAAATGAATATAACTTGATACAAATACAAAAGTAGGAATTTTAATAAAAAAATGTTAAATACATTTTTTTTGACTCAGCGGTATTACGAAGATGGCGTGCCTCAAGGTTTCGGGGAATTGAATTGGGGAATATATAACTTGATACAAATAAGTAATCAGGTCGTTTATAATTATTTTGGTATTTATTTAAAACTTTAATAAATTGCGTTCCAATAAAAGAATAGAAGGTCTTTACCTTACTAGACTAGCTGTAGATATTTGGCACTAGAAGTCAGCAGATTTTGATGAAACGGGCTCCTTTTTTGCATCTTACCCAGGGGGCGTAGTTAGTTACCCATTAAATGATCTCATTGACTGTGCAGCGGCTGTTGCTGGTGTGATACTAAAGGGCATGGAACTATTTGTTTATACGCAGTGGGTGGAGCATGCGAGGGTTGTTCTATAAAAATAATCTATATTTTCCCAAAATTATTCTGAATTGACAGCTGATTTTATTACAAAACCCTTAAATAAAGTTCCTTGACCGCTTACCTATAGTTATTTTTAAATAACTCAAAGAAAAGTGACGTACACTTTTATAATTTTCTATTATTATAATTTTCTTGTTTTTCAAGGAATCTTGGAATCTTATGAAAATTTAGAAGCTGCTTTTGAGTTAGCACTAGTTACTTATTAGTTCCATGAAGGGGGGTCATGCTGGAAACCTCGTCGTGTGCCCGTCCGTTATCAATGTCACTTGGACTTGTCCGGTGGAATTGGAACCTGTACTGGCCGGTGCTCCATGAGGGACGGTTATTCGGTCTTTCGGTATCGCGTTAGCCGTCTGTCGGTCTGCCCTTAGGGGTGGCCCGTCTGCGACGGCGGGCTCGGGCCCCTTTTCTTCGGCCTCAGCCGTTAGAAAGTGGGTCTGGGCATTTCGGTGAGAAAGCAGAGGCCCTCTTTTCCGGGGGACAGCCGCAGGGTCAGTCCGGGTACTTCTCTGATTGCAGAGTTGACCTGGGGGTGGCCTCGTAGTTGGGGTACCTGTCGAGTCTTCCCGTCGAGTTGCTCTCTAAGGAGCGGTTCGAGAGGAAGATTCTCCAAGCAACAGACGGTGCCCGGATTAACCTTCGCGGAGCGTGACACCACGGTCTTGCTCGGCGATCGTTAGTCCCGGCTTGGTGGGTTCCTGACTTATGCCTCTTTCTTGCTGGACTCGGTTGACCACGGTGTTCAGCGGTAGAGGCATGTCGGGTTCGAGGTCAGGTGCCCTCTTTGAGTGGATGTCTCGCGTGGCAGCAGTGCGTTGGTAGTTCGCCCCTGCCAACTCGTTGGGTCGTCCTTGACTCTAAGACTCTGAAGTTCTAGTTTTTTATTTATAAATCAAACACGATTCTTTAGTAACTCAATAAATATTTATCTAGTATTTGGTTCACACGTATTTTAGGAGCCCCGTTGTGAAAGCATTGAACTTTGTCGATTTCACAAATAAAAGGAATGTTCTTATTTTATTCTTAGGGTTACTTTTTTACTGCTTATAAAAATATATATGCTTTTTGTAAAAAATATGATTATACTAATCACCTGATAATGATAGTGGTTTGTTAAAGTTACGAATACAGAGTTACATTAATATCTCCTTTGTAATACCATTTGTAAGAGCTTTTATATTTAATACATGAGCATCTGAAAAAGGCTAAATAAGAAACTAAGGCTAACTGTTAATTTATTTACTTTTAAACAAATCTTTGAAGGATATTTCAATTTAATGCTTAAGTTGACAGCAATATTCCATTTTGTTAAAAAAAATTATATATATACAAATACACATATGATACAAAAAATTTTTCTATATTATTTACCGATGTTATTATAAATTGACCGGAGGAGACCTGTTTGATTTATAAGAATTAAATATGAATTCAAATTGAAGTTCCTGTATCTCTATTTCAATTCAAAATCCATTCCAAATCGCCTTCGTAAGATATACGATTATCCAGTTAGCTTCAATATGATTCGTGACCACTGTGCATTGCGATTTTAGAAATCGGAAAAATATGACATAATTATTTGATCTAAATATTAGATTACATATGACAGTAAGCATTTTAAAAATATAATAGCATCTTAATATTATATGAAATATTAAATGAATAAATTTTATATTTTTATATTTTTAGATTAAATAAATATATATGTAACGATTAAATGTAGTTCTAAAACAAACCTGTAAGCAGAAAATAAAAAAAATAAGGAACAAATAAACGAGTGATGTGTTGGACAGTGATGAGTTGGATTCAGTTGATTGAATGTTCAGATCCAACTCTAATACAATTCACACCCACGTCTAGTGAATGTACCAGAATTAGATCCAAGAATAAGGTTTAATTAATCATTTGTTCCAAGACCGGCTCCACTTTCATTAGAACTCAAACGTAACACCCCTTCCGGGATGTTCGAGTTGCAAACTTATTATTTTTATATATAATTGTTTATAGGATTTAGAAGTATTGCCAAATTTTTGTTACAATAATTTAAAAGCGTAGCTGCTGTCTTACGATTATTTATATAATTATTATATTAATAAGTGATTTTTATTTAATCTAGTAAGAATGTAAATATGAATGTTTTTAGATTATTAATTACATTAACATTTTAATGACGAAAGTTTGAGCATCTCTTATTTTTGAAAATATTTATGTTTCATATGGAATTCTTCTTTTAAGGAATGTAGCTGAATAAAAACAAAGTTTGTTACTGTTAAGATTATTTTAAAACTCTACAAAATTCTCATTAACATTTCGTGTACAAATTGTATACATGTGCTCAATACATACATTATTATATTGTTTAAAAAGAAAACTTTTAAAATAATATCTTTGGCGAACTACTAAAAAGTGCTTTGAATGGCACCATTTTACTCATAGATAAAACCGATGAACTCTTTTTTTATCATAAATATATATATATAAAGAATGTATTTATGATTTAAGTATATTATATAACATCAAAGCAGAGTAAATTAATGTATTATGCCACATGAAAGCACTTATCGTAAATTTTATAAATAAAATAAATTCAATACTATATTGAACATCGAGATGTAATAAAAAGCGCTTGGAAATAGATATTTCTTGTTCAGAATTTTGTTTCACTAAGTTGAGACTGCTCTATTTTATTTAATTTTTATATTAGAGAAGAGTAAAAGAGCTTGCGTGTCACGGATAATACGTGATCTCCTCCGCACATGAATTCTTACAACATCCAAGGAATCACAAGAGCGCTGCCATCCTAGGAGGTATATACAAGGGGGATACGCCATTTTTGAAGATATTCATATCGTATCGACCTGGAAATACCGCCAAAGGCAGTTCGTACCACTTTCGAGTGGTACGTGGAAGAAAGGCCCTTGAGAACCGTACAATGGAGGATCGCCATGCAGATGATACGGATGGTATTGGAACTATGAAGTGCTGTGCGGTGATGAAATTCAGTGGTAAGTATCAGATCGAATAGTTCTTCGGAACACTCTTCGTTGTAAATGTGGCAGAAGAAGCACAGGGAAACCATGTCTCTACGCAATGCCAAAGAGTCCAGCGGTTCACAGATCACCGAGTCCTCGACAATCCGAATATCTCTCCATTATACGCGGTCAAACGGTAGTAGCTGATATTGAGATTATCCGGAACAGAGATTAGAACAGTACGCCATGCGTGACCAGACCTGCGCTTTATAGAGCGCAAGTCTTTGACAGTCCTGATATACTCAAACTCTATTGATAAGATATAATAGAAGATCACCTGCCAATCCAACATTGCGAAAGCCACATGGTCATTGATCAACTGACGATCCTCGAAGATCCTCGACCAGATTTAAAGAGTTTTATTGAAATTATATAATATCTTAGACATTGCGGATATATTTTTACAGATCATTACGTCTCCCGCAATCAGAGAATATAATATATATTCTTATATAATATATATTCTTATATAAATATATTCTTTTCTTGTTCTGATACTACTCTACTACATTGAGTCTTTTATAAATATCGTTAGTTTATTAGTTATCTATCGTACAATCCCAGTAATAATTAATCTATTGTTTAATTAAACATTTTAATCAATTGTAAATATGAAAGTACATCTCGTCTACTTTTATTTTTATAATTTTAAGAAACAAAATGCTAAGGAAACATTATGTTATATACCCGATAGCAATATCCTCGAATTACTAATGATTATTCAAGCAGGAGATAAATATAACTCTATATTCTCTTATAACATTTTGTTACTCCTTATTAATTAACATCCTAAAACTTAATTTAGCAGACACGTCCTCTTCGCTCAATGATTATACTCTAACTAAAATGTGTCCACGAACGCAAAGATCAGCACGATTACATCCTTTGAGGCAAATTGAATCATATAAAAATATTTTTTATACGAGTATATACTAATGGTGCTTTTAAAGCTGGCATATGTATATTGTTTAATTTGTTTGAAAAACCTTCTTACTCCAAAATTTTTTAATAAAATAAAGTTGAGAATATGCTTAAATATATTTTATAAACCTTATTGTTTTTCCATTAACCTTTATTATCAAGTTATACTACTATTCTTGTTAATTATGAGATGTTTAAATATTTTTATTGGTGTAAAACTAGGTAATTTGAACGTTTATTTATTCTTTATTTGCCAGATATTCAAACAATGGTAGGTTCAATTTTGACTAAAAATGGCTTTCATATTCCATGATATTCAAGAACCATACGAAAAGCGATCATCTCGCTCTCGGAAGGAAGAATTAAAAAGTACAAAGATTTCCGTTGCTAACTATATACAACGCAGTTTCTTTGCTGATATACTGAGTGACTTACTGGCGACATATTGATGACATAGTAGTGAAAAACTGGGAACGTACTGGAGACATTACTATACGAGCTATTTATTGACAACTTATAGCAAGATTTTGACACTACACGATTTGTTTACTTGAATAATTTTGTTATCAAACTTACTTTGATATATAACCATTTGAACACCAAATTCGAGTGACTGGAAATTTAATTTCAAGTAACCTTTTCTATACCAAGAATAATGCTTATGTTTTTTTTAATTATAATATAAATGCGGTCATACAAAATGGATGTAAGAAAGGGTTAAAAATATTTTGAAAGGGATAACGAGCCCAAGTTAAAAAATGAATAAAAATACCTAATGATAAAAATAAATATTTATCAAATACTGGTTGAAATCATTAAGACTTGAAGTATAATTTTAATATCAAAAATACTAAACACTCGTATTGTGTCCTATAAAAATAATAAAAAATATACGATTACATTGGAATTCTTAGGTATATATACCATGAACAATTTATAAACTTGCATTGTTCATTTAATTTTAAAATGTTTTCATCTGTTCTTTGTATACATCAGAGGTCATTATACTATTTATACTTTAATCACTTCTATTACCTGTATCACGTGGAATAGGTAATTCTATTCCTATCTATTTAACTACTTCGAGCTTCAAACTTCATTAACAGTTCGATATTCAACGAGACGGTGTATACGAAGAAATTATTCTAGAAATAGCCATATCCAAGACTGGTTTTTCCAATATTATTCAAATTAAGTTTTACTTAACATATTTTGATCGTTTTGAATGTGGGTCAAGTGCTTATACATTTTTACATCTTCATAAACTTCAATATACATTTGTCTATTTAGTTACTTTAATATAAACCGCAAGTATTTACTTTACGTAGAGACAAAAGTAATAACGGAGATATTTTAGTACACAGTTATAACATTATGAATATATTGATTTGTATGTTACATTAAAAAAAACAGTGGGTAGTTATGAAAAGTGCATAAAAATTAAAGCTCCAATAATAAAATATTTTATACAAACATATTATTATCAAAATAAACTTTAAATTCGTACAGATTTCGTAAAACCTTTTCCAATTTCTATTTTTCTTGGACTTATATATGTAATATTTATCTGCCTCCGAAGCGCGTCTTGATTTATAGATATCCAGTTAGTCTTAGCGGTATAAGTGATTCATGGCTGCAGCGTGCTGCTAATAGCGGTAACATAAAATATACATTTAGCTCACAATACACTTACAAACTTACTATTTGTATCAAATCAAATCAAGAAGAATCTTAAAATATTTTATTTAAACTGCAATAAACTGTAATACATTTATTAACATGGTAGATATGAACTGGAAAAGTATGAATATTGTGTAAGTCATATAAAATATAAATATCAATTTATTTAAAGAATAAATTAAGAACTAAAAATCGAAAAATATATTCAAAACAAATAACTCGTTCCTATCACAATTAACACCACACACTTAAGTTATACAAATATGTGTTTGGTCCCTGAGGCTATTCTCGGTTTATTAAACTTACATGTGCACTGTTATCCCACTTATAAAAATTAACCACACCTGAAAACATGTTTTTTCTGCAATGTCATATTATAAATAGTTAAGTTGTCTCCTGCACTTCATTGGTTTTAATATATATGTATATATTTCAAGATTTTATTAACATTCAAAATGCCCGTAGAATTAAAGCAGTAGGAAATAAATAGAATAAACTTAATATTTATTATAAACTGTTATCTGAACGATAAATGGCTTTTCATATAATGTCTTAAAATGGAGTCAGACTATTTTTCAAAGATATTAATAATATCAGAAATATGAAAATCGATAAAGCTACAGAGTTTCAGAAAACGGTATAATATTTACATAGATAAGATATAATTTATTACATGACCCAAATATTTTTAACATTCTGTTTTGACGAACCAATTACAACAATACCTGTAAAAAAACAAATATTTATTTTAGTTACATAATTGTTTTCTCAACATTTTCTTCAAATACATTAAATATATAATATGTTTATAAAGATGTCGCTTTATATACAAATTATTATTGAAAAATGAAATATCGGGGAAAAATTAAATAATAGACAGCAGTACATCAGTATATGAAATGATTATTAATGTTGTTATATTTTACATATTAGATATAAGTATAAAAATAGAAATAAAATAAGAATTTTAAATATAATTGAATTCAATGTACTGTGGAATAAAAAATAAAATCATTTATAAGCGTTAATTAAAGTTAATTAAAATTAATACAAAAGAAGCCGCAGTTAAAAGATGTCAAATTAGACTAGAAGCAATGCTGATAGAATAATGAGAAGCAAATGTTTGTCGTGGTGTGGTGACGGAATCTGAAGGGATAAAAAGTAAGTATGTAATAAGAAGAATTTTAAGTATGAATACGGTTGCTTAGATGAAAAGAGGGTGACCGAAGATAATATGAAGAGAGTGTATGAAAGAATAAATGGCAATGATGCAAGTCACGTGAATCGATTATAGCAATCCTTATAACGTGGGTGTTACTTCCCGTTCCCAATATATTATATTTTTATTCAGAAATTACATTTAAAAGAATGAGGATACCCCGGAGGGCATGTATGAAGAGGTTAATGTCTGTGGTCGAGGCAAAAGAGGTATGCAGGGATCGTAGCGTGTGGCGCTCCGTCGTCTCTGGCTACCCCGCAAGGGATATGGCGTGAAGATAAGTAAGTTCAGTAATTGTTATATACCGTTATTAACTTTTGTTATTTTAAATTAATACGTTCAAATAAATGTAAAACATAACTACAATTAAGTAAAATATATTTCGAATATAAAATTAAAATCGTTTCAACCAAAATAATAAAATAGTCAATTATTATCGGTGTTTGTGAAGAGATTGAACTTTAGTGTTCATCCGTTGAATTCTCTCCTTGTTTTATTGAAGAAGATTTTTGTTCATTTCACTGAAAGCTCAATGGAACTTCTCCAAACTCACCACTAAAGCTTCTGCTTGTAAGTTTACCAAAAACTACGTGTTAAAGTTTAGATTGGCACTTTTTGTAGATAATGTTCATGAAAAATAGTACCTTATGTGTGATATATCCCTTAGGGTATTGGTATTTAAACATTTTAACAAATATAAAAATATTATAATATGAAAAATAAACTATATAGATATTAATAAATGATTTTCTAATCCTATATGAAGAACAGAGTTTAAATGATCCATCTCTATAAAGTACAACTCCATTTGTTTTCGTTAGAGTGTATCATTTATTATTTTGATCTGAAATATTTTAAGCCTTAATCTTTTCCGTATATTCAATAACAAAAAATGTATTACAATTTATACTCGTTACAATGAATATAAGAATATTTTTTTTTAATTTTAACCTAGATTAAAAATTAATTTGAAGCTTTGAAAGTAACGTGTTATTTCGTTAGCTTTTATAGTCTATATTGAAAGTCCTCAAACACAAGGTGGAATTAAATTTGTTTTGAACGACAGCTGACGGACGCTTTTATTGTCGAAACAATAAAATCATTAAAAACTAGAATGGTCCTCTTTCTTAAGAATTAAAATAATCAATTTTGATTAAACACGTTGGAAATTATCGGAGTTTCATATTTTATCAACGTTTATGACATTTTCATGGAAATATATATTTTTTTAATTTAAAAGGTATTTAACAAAAAAGTATTTCAAAAATCTTTTTTTTTTTCTAATAAATAAATTAGCTTTCAGTTTGTTCATTTACTATTTCTCAATTAATTAAATGTGTATATAGATGACTAAGTTTATAATTATATGAAAATTAAATTAGATTACAAATGATGTATTAAGCATTAGATAGATCACGATCAAACTTATTATTACCAAACAGATTTTGAAGGCATTTTCATGTTTATTCAGGTTCATTTCTGTACAATATGCACGAAACCAAATACTTAAAATATAATAATATTTATTTATCAAAGAAAATACTAAAGGCATTTTCTCTCAGAATCGCAAGGAATTTTGTCATATCTCAAGACTTTATGTTATATTGCAGTTTTGATATTGCTCTCCAGATATGCGTTTTATCGTCAATATTATCCAAGCGTGATCTCATTTCACGGCAATACCATCTACACAGCAGCCGCTCTGTATCAAACACATTAAGACACAAGTGCCAAGGCGTAGCGATTTTTAGTTTAATATTAGCGTTATATTACTATATTCATTACACAAATCAATTAGTAACAGTAGACCCGCCCTAAACACGAATACAAGGGCAAATACAAACCTTATGCGTTTTAGGGTTAAATACACTAACTCTAGTGTCTCTCTTATCCCAAGTTCCATTCCCTTAGATTAAAATATATCATAAACACGGCCTCTTGAACATTGACCTGAGATTGAAACCGCATTGTTGTCTGAAATGGACTCTTGGGACACATTTCTTTTTGTTTTTAAGTAAAAGATAACTTGGGTATTCTTTTGCAGTCGCTTTAGCGTTTGTATCGCTTCCGAATGTGTCTAATTGTTATATTGCCAATTTCTTTAAGTATAAAATTATTATCATAATTAGGCATTAAATGTTATTTTTATAGTTTTTTCAATGACTGAAAAAAAAAATTGAAATAATATAGCAAATAATTATTTTTTTATTTATTGCTTGAACTGAACTAACATCAAATTATAAATAAATTACAAAAAAAATATTCACGAACTCATTAATATCATTTCTTTTTCTGTCTGTATGTACGTTATAATAAACAGGCGAAATGGTTATATAAGTCGCAGCGCCATATATGAATAGTTTAATAGTTTTAAATTGAAACGTCAAGGGTGAAGTTGGTCGCATTACAGCGGACATAATATAATCAAGACAGTCAAAGAATTTCTGTAAAATTCAGATAATTAAAACTCTGATGAGGAACGACCCAATATACGTGTGTAATGAATAATATTATTAATATGATGTCTTTCATCTTTCCAAAGAGCAAAATGACGAGAAAATATAATATTTTCAATAAAAGAATACACTCGTATAACGTAAATAAAATAGTCTAAACTATAATGAATGAACAGCCAAAAACATTCTCATGTCTTCATATTTCCCATTTTTTTTAATTTAAATTTTTAATTTCATTAAAAAGAAATATATTTTTTTAATATGTGTTAAATACATATAATGAATGATTTGTGTAACTTGATGGTCTGAATTAATGAATGAATTTTGTAATTAAGTAAATAAATTAGACTGCAATTAGCGTTTATAAACTATATTTTAACTTTAACTTTGAATCTTGTGACTCTACCTAGTAGAGACCTCCCTACTATAACCACAGTCTAATACATATTTAAATTAAGAATATAATATTTAACTTTATAAAATTTCGATAACTTCATAAGGCGATTCTGAATCGGACAAGTTACCAAAATACAAAACAAAGTTCGGTTATTCTGATTTATATTATGAGTTATTTCTAAACTTTGTCACAAATATTAAGAGATAATTTTACATAAAATTTGTGACCCGTATTTCAACCAAATTGAAAAACCTCTGCAACGAGCCCATATTAATCTCGAATAATTTGAGTAACATTGCATGAATATTGTGACGTTGTTAATATAATAACACATATAAAACCTAATATTATATATATTTCATTGCATGTAATATGAGATTATATTGTAAATTATCTAACTCTTGTTTTTTAGGGACTTTTATCCAACTAGGACACGTCAGCTCCATCGAAGACTAACTTATAAATAGATAAACTTAATAGTTATACCATTTAAAGGTACATTAAAAATATGGGGAAGGATATAATACTAACTGTCCATAAATATATTAATTAGTGATGATATACCTTCTGTTGGCGGAAGACAAAGTAGGTTTGTAACACCACCTAAATCAAATTTGCTTATGTTCTATTTCTGCAAAAGATTGCTCCTCTGCAACAAATATCAGTAGGCAGAATTAACTTTTTTCATTTAAAATGCAAAATTGTTTGAGAGATAGTGTCCCGAACGTAATCTATGAGCTTTTATTGTAAATTTCCTGCTAAAATTATTGTTACTAAACTACGGGAAATGATGAGGCTGACATTGAATAGTTTTGTACCAAACTCCCTTTTCCTTTTTTTTCTACTCCTGAGATCAAAATATTTGTTAAAATTGTCAACACATTTAAATTTAACATTATATACAATTTCTGTGAAAAATGGTAAAATAGATAATTCTGTTCCTATACTTGTTGCTAATTTTGCTAATTTATCAGCCTCCTCATATCCTCTTAGCCCTATATGAGAAGGAACCCATTGCAATCTCAGATGTCTGCTTCTAAAGTCATATATCTGTTTTATAATTTTGAAAGCTATCGATACACCTCTGCTATATCCAGAGGCGCATCGAGCTAAATGTTGTAAAGCGCTTTTGCTATCAGTATCTAACTCTAAAATTCTAACGTATATGTTATTACTGTACTGTCAATAAAATAAAGTCCTTAATAATGTGTTTATTTCAGTCTCTTAGCCAATTATTCACGCACTCTCGGAAAGATATGTGAGGATTTATTTAAAACTAAGACACCACAGATTTTAATGCGACTGATCATTGATACTGAATTTATAACATCATTGAAAACTCCTGTGGAATAAAAATTATAACAAAATTTATATGTAAGCACTTTTATTTATTCCATGAAGTTTTACGGCTGCAATAAGTTCTCTCATGTCAACTCATGAGAGAACCTATTGTTCTATCATAGTATTGTTCTATCAGAGGCCGGAATCAGCATTTTATTGGTTATATTTTCCATACTATTCGGTAAAGTTTTGTTTGAATTCAAAACCATTCACTGGTTTTATAGGTTGAAGTAATATATTAGATAAAATTTTGGTTTGTTGACAAATATCTGTTGAGATTTAGAGATATTTCATCTTATAGTAATATTACTTACTCCTACATATTCAATAATAATAAAGTTATAATTTAGACTCAAAAGTTCAAAAAAGGACGATAGTTCAACAGCATCTGGCAACGTATCTAAGTGAAATTTTAAAATATTTAATATTCAGAAACTTTAATAATCTTCCTTCATAAACCTCCTGAGTGCTAAGTTAAGTCGAGTACTTAATATCAAATTAATAAGTTATGACTAAAATAAAGGCAAATTGGGTAAAAGTACTTCCTTTGTTATTTTTGTTATGACAAAAATATTTTATACCACACATGATACGAAAATGATAAAGTTGATTTAGACTCAATTTTCTTACCGGAAAAGGTTATAAGCCTTAAAATTAATTGTTAGGTTAATATTTACGAATGCTATAATATTTTAATATAATAGTATTATTGTGAGCGAAAAACTATAAACGTTCGAGCGTCGTAAAATGCATTTGAAGTTTTTCGCCGAATATTGATGGATACGTTACTGCGATTAATAGAATTTGTTCCGCATTTAAGCTAGTAGTGTTATTTTTATGGTCATGACTTGAATAACACCCTTTTATCCGTTACAAATATAAATAACTATAAATATTTCCGAGTGGTAATAATAAAAGTTATTGGTTACTTTAATAGAAGATTGAAGCATTTTTAACATGTATGTATTAGCTTCGGTCATGTGTTTGTATGTAACGTAAACTTTTCACACCATTTTGACGTACTTCAAGTTGTCGAATTAATTTGATACTTTTGCGTATTTATCAAGGAACTATGAAAATGCAATGATATGTTAAAATCCAAGCTAAAAAATTATAAATACACATTATTTACACCAATTTTAATTAGTTACTTAGTTAATATAAAATTAGAATCTCCTAGAATACTTAAGAAAAGTGGGTACCATCTTGTAAATTATAACACATTAGCATAGGTTTTTTTCTAACCTCAATTGTTAGAATGAATACAGAAATTATTTTTATATATCTTCCCACCGCTTTGTCGTTGTTCGCTGTTTTTAACTTCTGTTTGCTGTTGTACACTTTCGTTTAAATCTTTTATCAAACCACGTGTATATTTTAAGAATATCAACATATATTAATTAAAGTAGTTTTTGCGTGATTATTAGTATTATTTAAACTTATCGATTTTAATAAAGTATATGTATGTTCTACATACTGCGGCCTATTTTTATAAAATTTGTGTGACATGAGAGATATAATTGACATTCTAAGCAGGGCTTAAACTAGGGATTGAAAATAATTCAGTTCTGTACATTGAAATTAAAGAATATAACAATTACAATTGTTTTATTATATTTCAAAGGCTTGGCTTTATTTCTAATTTCGAACATATTTGGAAAAATTATTAACTAGGTAAAACATTTAAACATGGTTTAACCTCACAGTAGACGATATCTTACTTTCGAAACCCGTTGTAATTGAAGTAGGAATAGAGTGACCTAATCTGCTTTCTAAGTTCTTATTCTGTGGTTATTGAGGAAATTAGTGAGATAATAATAAAATAAAGTCCACTTTTCTAAGGGGTTTAAAATAATATAAATAAACACATCTGCGAGATCTTATTTCCAATAATAGCGGTACAATTTTTGTACCACTTACTTATTTTGGAAATCATAACTAAAAAGGTCCAAACAAAACTTTAGTGTTTCACTACAAACATACTTTTCTATAATTAGACCCTTTTAATAAAGTTGTAATAAAATCTTTAAACAAAAATATTAAAAATTATATTTTACTGTCATTACTTTAGCAGTGTAGTTTAAATATCTTTATTACTTATGTTTTTAACATTTGGAATGCCATATCACAGAATGTATTTTCACTGAAGTTAATTTAAAATATTTCTAAAATATATTCAGTACTTTCTATCGAAACAGCAGCTAAAATCATTTTTACGTCTAGACAGTCAAGAAGGTTTAAAATAAAATCATAGAGCTCAAGTGAAGCTAAAGTAACGAAACTGTCCATCACATACACGTAATGTGTGCTCGTAAATCCAGATTAACGGCTACCTATCCACGGGTAGCTGTGTCAGTGAGCGCGTCCCAAACAAAGAACATCCGCTTCAGACTCAGCAACTGACCCTAAAATGTAACAGTCTTGTCATAATATTACACCACAACATGTCGCTGTTAGCGTTTTCATATAATGATGATATAAAAATATTTATACATTGTCTTAATAGTGTTTGAGAAAATATACTACTATTTTAGTGTATGCTTTGAGTTGTGCTTCAAATAAATAAATATAAAATACAAAATCTGGATCCGACATCTGACGCTGTAGTCGAGTTATCAATAGTATGTTTCTTCGTGGCCAGAGACTTAGCAAAGTCAACACTTCTAAATTTCATTAGGCATATATTGCATGTTAGAAAAGGATGTGACTCTCGCTGCATGATTTTAAAGGAAAGAATACGACAGGCAAGGTACAGGGGGAAAACTGAAAAAAAACCATTAATATTAAGTTACAGTCATAATTGGCAATGTAATAACAAATTAGAATTCAGATAAAATGTGGAAGCGAAGTAACATTAGAATAGCTACCATTAGTTCTGTGCTATAAAAAGTATTAAGTACCCCGATGGGAACTGACACGAAAACCAAAAAAACATTTAATATATGTAGATAGGTATATACTTATATCTTTGTTGGTCAGTTCAGTGATATATTGCTCGTACCTGAATAGCTGTTGGATGCCATGTTTAAAGGTTGTGATTTACTATCACTATATTGCAAAGTCGATATAAATTCTCCGATATTAATCTTGTTTCAAACTAGCTCTAGCAAGAATACGCCTAAAGATATATTCAAAGTGTAGATAAAAATAAAATGAAAATAAAGAATTATTAGTGATATTTTTAATCAATAAGTAACACTAATAATTGATATAAAAATGTATATCCATATCTATTTTATTATTTAACATGAATATTAAAATTATAAACCGCAGTTTAAATTTGTTTCAATAATTATAAAAATACCAAGTAAAATCTTTTCACTTTTTGATAAATATTAATATCAACTTGTAAGCACGAAGTAGGAAAGTTACGTATGAAAGCAATTCAACACCAACGCTGTACTTCTTAACTAATACATTGAAAAGTTATGACATGAACACACGTATGAAATAGTTGTTTAAAAGTAAGTCCTAGCAATTCTGATTACCGTATTTACAAATAATTTACACAAACAATTAATGTAAAATTGTATTTTATATACTATTAATACAACTCATTTGATTGCAGTTTGTGAAAACGCAGCGGTCTGTGTACAATTGTCCTTATTTAATGATATTTGTTAGCAATCACGACACTATTGCATATTTAATAAAACAAGAGCATAACAATATTATACACACGTATAGAATGTTACTCAAAAGTCTATTTAATAATTAAACTAAATAAATAAGCATAGTTTTTTAACACAATTAGACTTTTGTCTAATTCATTCCAGTCATTCCAGTTAAGTAGTTAAGCAAATGTATGAAGGACGCTTACTGTATAGTACTTTTCACCACATCCCACGAAAGAAGAGCAATAATACTAACTCTAAAATATGTACGGAATTATAATAATAATAATTTCTGATAAATATCTCTATATAATAATAAGTTCAATAAAAATTATTAAAAATATTAGTTTTTAACATAAAATCGGCCCTATTTGTACATGTATTGATATTTATTTTTATAACTGTTTAATTTAATCAAGTATAAAACTTTTTTCATTTCTCTGTGCCAAAAAATAATAGATACACCAGAATATTCCTTTGATGTCATAAATATATTAAGTCTGAGGGAATTTCATGAAAGTCTTTATTCTGTAAGTTAATATAAAATATGGCTGTTTGTTTTAATCAAAATAATGCTTTTGAGAATTCCATAGAACTCACTGGATTTGCTTAAGGTTGCTTATAAATTATAATGATCTTTAATATAATGTATTTTACAAAACCTAGATATATAATATCTTTAAACAACATCCACCCTAGAGAATGATCCCGTTATAAGTATACTAATATTCCGCGTCTTTTGGCTTCGGTTTAGTTTAGACCATTTAGACAAAACATTCGTGAGCAAAAACTCTTTTATACTAAAAGACTTTTGATAAGTTTTCCTTTCGCCAACTAAAATTATCTAACAGCCATATATTCTCTTTTGGAAAAAATTTGAAAGTATGGAAAATAAATATACAATTATAATTATTTTAAATCATGGTGATAATGGTATAATTGGTGGAATAGAACTATTATTCACGTGTTTTTAATAAAATGTAAATTATTATTAAATTTTTTGAATTTCAACCTGATTTCCGTAATATATCTGCATACGTTACCTTGTAAAAATTCTAATATTGTTAGTATATAGAGATACTTTAAAGTATTATAACAAAGTTGCGCAGAACTTCATCTCAGAAATAAATACAAACGTCCTAAACACGAAGACACTTTTACTAGAAATAGGACATTTGATACATCCAGCATTATTCTTGTCATGGATTTAGGCGGCAGTCTTTAAATTTATTGTGTCTCTAATAGAAAAAAATCTTGCTCATTCTCATAAATTGACTTAAAATGTTTGTATTGTTTTTGCTGCTGTAGAAGAAGTTGGAAGTTTCATTCTTGGAGCTATACCAAAAATATGCTTAACTTTTGCCGTTTTCTACTAACTTATTAATATTACTACGATAGAAAATGGATTAGGAAAATATGTAATCGGATTTAGTTTCCTAGTCTCCATTCTATCTGTTATCAAGAATAGATAATAAAAAAAAATTATTTAATTGGACTTTGTTAAAGGTACTTATTTCTTCAACATATACTCGTAGTAAAACTATACAATGATGCGTAGGTTTCATAATAACGATGATTCGTAATCTTTTACTATTTATTTTCGTTAAAAAGCCTATAAAAATCGATACCACATCCCGATAAAACCACAACTACCACTGTATAAGCTAGGCTTCGATTGCAATACGGGTATAAAATATTTTATTTTCAGTCGTGTGTTGTGTTATTTGTGTTTTTGTGTGTAAAAAAAAAATTAAAACCGTAATCCTTTGGAAAATATTTGAATGTATGGAAAATGTATACATAGTTATAATTACCATGAATCGTGTGTGATTCTTATATATTTTGAGGGGATAGATTTACTAATGGTTAATAAAATTTAAATATTTTGAATTATAGCTTGATTTACATGGTTTGTCTGTAATATATATTATCTTGTAAGGATTAAGGATTCTATTATTGTTAGTATACATATGTAAAAATAATAACCAAGTTTCACTGAATAATATTTTCAAAATAAATACAAAACGTCCAAAACACGAAAATACTTTTACTGGAAACGCGACATTTGACCCATCCAATATTATTCTTGTCATGGATTTAGGCGTCAGTCTTAAAATTGATTACATCTCTCTAATAGAAAAAAATCTTGCTCATTATCACAAATTTACTTAAATTATATGTATTAAATTAGAGCTGTAGAAGAATTTAGTTCTTTTGTTCTTGAAGCTGTATCACAAGTTTGCTTCAACTTATTAGCCATTTTCTACTAAATTAGTGTCTATCGTAGTAATTAAATTAAGTCGTATTAGAAAAATATGTAATCGAATTCAATTTCCAAGTCTCCGTATTATCTTTTTGATTGAAATACGAGATACGGATATAAAATGTTTCCTTTTCGGTCATATGTTGTGTTATTTGTATATTTCTTCTTTATGTTAAAAGTATTTTTATCTTTTATATTTATAGTAGATACTTTATATAATTAATTAATTAATATTAATAATTAATTAATATTAATAATTAATTAATATTATCAATGTACCAAAATTGAAGCCTTAATTCTATTACTTGTTGTGGTTAATTAGTCGTACTATCATTGTTCTATTTCCGTAGAGACAATGCTGTGCATTTAAGTTTTATAATAAGTTATTTTATATTTATATAATGGTTGTAAAGTATAACTAATAAGTAAAATTTGTTTTTACAATGGAGAATCAGAAATTAGATTTCAATTGTCCCCAAAAATAAGCGAAAATACGGATAAATTGTAATATCGGTATCCATTTAATATTTCTTTAGTCGAATGCAGACCACAAATAATCAAAACTTCAAATTTATTCTTCATTACAACTCATATTTTTATATTTTCAATCCATTTAAAGTTGGTACTATTGAATCGTTTATTTATTCAGCGCGAGAATCACCATTGGACGAAATAAACCGATTTTTTATTGAAAAAACCATTTTATCGTATCTGCATCACAAACAGTATGTGGATTGTGTGTTTTAATTTAACATTTTAATACAATTTAAAAGAAATATTTTGAAAACGATTCGAACGACCTTGATATGACACGAACAATTCAAAAACAATAATACTTTTAATCGGCTGCAAAAATGTTTTAGATTTGATGATAACCGCCTTGTATTCAAAGTATACATGTTTTAAGATGAATGTCACTTAATTTGGCAATAGCAACTTATTGAATTAAAACTACATATCTTTATAAAAAAAATATTAAAGTTTAATCAATAAGCAACAAATAATTACAAAGTTGATCCATTGCGGAACTAAGAAATAAATTATAGAGGCGTCTCCAATCATCGGTTGTCAACTGCACACTCCAGACCGAGATCAACTAATTTATTCCAGATGATAATAAACGCATGTTTGCTCCGAGAATCAATCACTTATCTTATGTATCAAAAAGTTTAACGTATATTAGATATTTCTTATTAGGGGGTTTAGAAAGAAAATAGACCACTTTAAAATAAACTTAAATATATATTTTTTTGATTCACAAACGATGCTTTTTTGTATAATTATGATTATATCATAGCATTAAATGAATATATATATTATTAAATCAATCGTTACTCTTGAAATGCTTTTTGACTTTAAAGTTGAAAGTGTAAATTAATAATTCTTGAGATCTTGAACAGTTCCGTTGGTTGTAATTGCGAGAACTAATTAAGTTCATGTTTCACTTCATAAAAAAGTCGCCGTTAAAACTGGATTTACGTCTTGCAAGATGGAGGCTGGAGATATAATTTTTTATCTCATCTAATTAGTTCATTGCTCCGACGTTGTAGTCAGACATTTGAAAATGTCTTTATTTCAGGTGGCATGAGGTTTTATTTCTACATAAAATTATACTCATTACTTAGTTAGTTGTGTTGACCATTTAACTGTTGAAATTGATTGTATTAAATACTCATTATTACAAATATTACCAAAGTCGGACTACAACATAAGTACAGATTATTTCATACTAAATTAACATTTCAATTTAAAATATCAACAAGATCTTGTGTTAAAGAATAATACTTCATACAGTTATACTCGTATCTGAGACTTTTATTAGAATACGACTACGACCACATATTTTGAACATATTCTTCTGATTTATCTTTCTTCTGATTTCTTTATTTGATTAAGATTATAATTATAATAAAAAACTTCCTTTTTTATAACTTACGTAACCTTTTGTTTTTCCAATAACAGTTCAATAAATTCTTTTGATAAAAAATATTAATAATTTTATGCTCCTATAATTGATTGTCATATCGTTAGCATTTTAAGTAAGTTTATTTTTATCGTTTAAGGTTTTTTACAATTATAATATCATATCCATAAATATATTCTCACTAAAAAGAAATGAAACGAATTCTTATATATAATATTTAAATATCTTCAGTACCTTCGATCGAAAGTAACAACAGCTAATAACATTTTTATATCTAGAGATTCAATAGGATTAATATTTTATCTGGAAGGACAGCAAAGAGGCGTGCAGGCCACTGATAACAAGTGATCACTACCGCCCACGAACTCTTGCAACGTTCAGGTAATCGCAAGAGCGTGTGACCGGACTTGCGGCGATTTGACCTCAAGTCTTAGGCCAGGTTTTAAATACTGATTTGCTTACTCCCCATTTTATCGAGGCAAACTTGGCCTTGCTCTCCCGATGACCAAAAAACCAACAGTCGCTCGAAATGTCGAGACCTAGTATTGGCAAAGCATTAAGAGGAGTACTCGCGAAGAGCGATGGTAAGACTTAATGGCTTTTTTGACGCGCAAACTTGTAATTTTTGGGGAATAAACTACACGAGGTTCAATTCAGCGCATTCTGACACCATCCCCAAGGAGGTCTCCATAGGAGAAACAAGTTTCTTTCAGCAGATATAAAATTTAATCATAGAACATATGTAAGTGCAGTTAAAGTAACAAAACTGGTAAACACAAATACAGCACACATTGCAAAGAAGTATAAAGTCTGAAAATAGGGACTCGGGTTTCAAGATTCTAAAAAATAGTTCTGTGAGGAAGAACCTCAAAGAATACAATGTCATCTCTTTAGTGACAATCATAATTGAGATGTAGTATTTCTATTCCGAAAAAATAAATAAATTTCAATTGTCTATTTTGTTAAGTTTTTTTAACCAACAATCAATAACTTGATTAAACGAACCATTCACATTCCATATATATAACAAATAGAAAAACGCAAAATTTCTAAAATATAGTACGACTCATGTAGTTTTTTTTAGTAGGATATTAGAAATAATAAATGTACATTAAATATACAAATTAATTAATTAGAATAAAAATAAAATAAGCGGGAAATGCTATGTAACTATGTAAAAACATTTAACAACATATGACAAAAGATATTACAAAAAAAAAGTTAAAGTAAGTTGGGTAAGTGGTTAAGCAAATATATGAAGGATGTTTACTGCATATTATATGTCAGTAAAAAGAGAGTAATATGAGTAATTAAAATACATATTTACCAACTGCTTCAAAGCAAGTAGACCTCGATCTTAGTGAATAAAAACTTGATAACAAAAAGGTTTGAGGAAGATAACCTTTTAGATAAAACTTAACAACATACAATGTGCATAAAAATAATCAAGACATTACACATGTTCATAATCTGTTTCCTATTTTGAATGATATGTATAATGTTAAAATAAACGTTATGAAAATTATTAAAAATACGTTTGTTAATATAAAGTCGGCCCTATTTATACAAGTGTTGGTTATTATTTTTTTCATTCACTTTAATTTAAACTAGTATAAAAAAAACTTTAGAATTTGTTATTTTCCCTGACCGAGAAAATAATGTACCAGAATATTCCTTTGATATCATAAATATATCTTAAGAATGAGGGATTTTAATGAAAGTCTATATTCCATAACTTCAAAATATATAACAAGACTGTTTTATTTAATCAAGGTAATGGTTTTGATAATTCAGTAGGACTCACCGGATTGGCTCCGCGACTGCGGAGTCAGGGTGGCTTTAATCTGCAAATTTAGAATCATCTTTAATAAAATATATGTAAAAACACCTAGATTGAAAACATTTTAAAGCAACATACACAACATAAATAATGGACACAAAATGTATCAAGATTCCGCACCTTTTTAACTTAGACAAATTTGATAGAAACTAAATAATAATAATTTAATTTAGTTATCCTTTCGCCAAACTAGAATTACCTTGAAATCACAAAAGTTACCTCTAGCCCTTAATTATAATTTATGTCATTAAAACATTTTTAGCACCTTTAACCAATTTAGCAAGTTAACGTCTTTGTAAAAATAAAATAAGAATCGAGAATGTTATTACGCTATTGTAACTATGAATAAGAGTTTCAATGAGAAACTTCTTCAATGAATCGAAGCGTGAAACCAGAAACATGTGAACTTTTTCCAGGCCTTAATTGTAGCTTGTAGAAATAATCACTTATCGACTTCATAATTACAAAATGGAGTGTTGGGTCCGCTCGGAAAGTTACAATGAGTTTATTTACTAAATTTGGAATAATGCAGTTTCCTTTTAAATTACTGTAAATTTTAACAGTGTCTCTGGTTATAGGGAGAGGTATTTAGTTAATAAAAGTTGTTCCGGAGAGGTGATTAATGGCTTTGGACAATGACTTCGTCGACCTCAAACTAATAAACAATATCAAGACCTTTGGCTCATATGTATTGATATATAATATACAATATTATTAAACAGAAAATCAAAATCTCGTTGGTTTTAATTTAGTATAGAAGCTAAATACTGAATATTCGTCTATAAACTACAACAAATAGTAAAATAAACGTAATCAATTCTCTAATAGTCTTAAAACATATAACTTTAGCTGTATTTATATAAACTTTAACTAATGATTTACTGAAGCAGCTAGAAAGATTTATTAGTCTTCTTTAATAACTACATAGTCAAAACTGTAATGGAGATAATTGCTTAACGGAATTTTATAAAAGTATCCATGTAACTTCTTGTATATTGTTCCGTGAATGTAACATTTTAGGACTGTGTACTTGCAATAAAAACGTTAGTTATGGAACAAAAAACTTATAAAAATCCCAAACGTAACTAGTAACGTACATCATGCGACAAATTAATTTTAAACTACATTTGTTTGAGGGTAATTTAAAAAACTCGTATATTCTGTAGATTGTTAGAGAAATTTATTTGCAGTTTTAGAATAACAAAATGTTTTTAAACAAATATTTTATGAAAGCTTTTTGATGGGAAGAAAGATTTAAAAATATTTTCTGGTTATAAGGTAAGGTTATAATTACTAAAGGATTTATAAATTCAACAAACCGGTATTATAAATGTAATAATTATATTATAATGCAATAATTTTCATTAAACTTCCTTAACTGATAACTAAATTACAGTCAATGGAAATAATAGTGGGGTAATTAAAAAACGAAATTAAGTTTAAACAACAAGCCTTTTGCAATTATCAGAGACACTTTCCGCAAGTTCCTTAGAAGAAAATCGTTTCTTAACATCGTCAAAATCGTTCGCAATTTTATATTATCGTCTCTCAACAAACACAGCCATGAAAACGTATTAACTGATCTAACTCATCATTCATTTTACAATAACTTCTTATTAGAGCCATATCTTTACTTAAATAAAAACCCTTCTTTCCGTGAACATTGTCAATGTCAACCATAGCACAGAGTCCTACAATTGATGAATGGTTAACAAAAAATAAAGTAAATCGTAATCCTTTGGAAAAATTTCGTTTGTTTAGAAAACGACCAGAAAATTATAACTACTACATGTTGTAGTCACTATTGTACATCTTGTGCAATAAATACACTGTTTAATTTATAATTCACTTATGGTTAATAATATTTTAACTCTTTTACATGGTTAATATCATACGTTATCTTGTATCGTAACCCATCATTCTTTGTACAGAGATCTTCAAAATAGATCTAACATAAATACAAACGCCCAAAAAAATAAGATACTTTTTTTTTTTTTTTTTTATGCTTTCTAGGTTAATGCTTGACTACATTCCACCTGATGGGAAGTGGAAATGTAGTCTTAGATGGTAAAGCGCATTAACTTAGTAACCTATTCACTCTTCTCTTGAAGACGCCCACATTGTATTCGGACGGAAAAACCGACGCAGGCAAGCTGTTCCAGTCCTTCGCTGTGCTAATTAAAAAAGACGAAGCAAAGTGCTTCGTTCGGACAGGGGGAATGTCCAAAACGTAAGGATGGAAACCTGCCGTGCGTCGGGACGTCCTGTGATGGAAGGGGGACGGAGGAATTAAGTCGTGTAATTCCAGCGCACACTCACCAAAATGTATCCTATAGAATACTGAGAGGCTAGCAATTCTACGCCTGTGTTCAAGGCTGTGGAGGTTGGCTTCTACCAATTCGGGATCGCCTATAAGCCTCTTTGCTCGCCTCTCAATTGAGTCCAGAACCGCACGATGAGACTTTGCGGCACCAGCGAATATGTGACCACAGTACTCTACACACGACCGGATCTGTGCTTTGTATAATACAAGAAGCTGTCCCGGTGTAAAGCACTGACGGACCTTCGCAAGAACGGCAAGCTTCCCTGCAGCTGCTCTTGCTCTGGACTCAATACACCGACCAAAGTTGAGGTTCGAGGAAATCTCTAAGCCTAACAACTGTAGCCGGTCACTGTATTCCAAAGATACACTCTGGAAAGTAGGAGCCAAGGTAAAAGGGCTCCTTTTGGCGGTGAACAGACACGTCTGCGTTTTGGTGGCGTTGAATTTGACAAGATTGGCATTGCCCCATGCGGAGACTGCCTGAAGTTTGTCACCCAAACGTTGCACCATGGCTTCTCTTTCTGACTGTACTTGATCTCTACTAGCCCAACTACTCGGCAGGTATCTTTCTACAACTGTGCTGTCGTCTGCATACCCATAGATACCGGGCTTCAGCAGATCGTTGATGTGCAGCAGGAAAAGAGTTGCAGAAAGAACGGACCCCTGAGGCACTCCGGCATTAATTGTCAAGGGTTCCGAGGAAGACCCGTCGACAACTACTCGGAGAGATCTCTGGTTGCTTGCTTATAAGGCTCACATGCCAGACCCTGTCAAATGCCTTCGAGACGTCCAGAGAGACGGCGACCGCTTCTCCGTTCTTCTCGATGGCCTCGCCTAAAACGTGCGTAGCATACACTAAAAGGTCCCCAGTGGACCTATTTCGGCGAAACCCGTACTGTCGGTCACTGAGGAGATCGTTACCTTCAAGGTACGCTAGAAGGCGCGTGTTCAATACACGCTACATAATCTTGCAGAGTATGGAGGTGATTGAAATTGGTCTATAATTGGCAGGATCAGCACGGCTGCCTTTTTTGGGCACTGGTTGCACGTTTGCAAGCTTCCAGGATTTCGGCACTATTCCAGTCTTGGAAGAGAGGCGATACAGACGTGTCAATACAGGAGACAACTCAGCTGCGCACGTCTTCAGCAGAATGGCTGGTTACCATCAGGACCACTGGCTTTATTCACATCAAGACGACACAATACTCTCCATACCTCTTTGTTGGTGATGCGGATTTCCGGCATCGAAATACCGCAGTGAGGAAGATGTGCTGGAGAAGCATTGCCAGTGTCTAGCTGCGAATTATCAGCGAACAGAGAAGCAAATACATTCGCTTTCTCTGTCGCTGTGTAGGCCAAAGATCCATCCGGCTTCAGCAGAGCAGGCAGTGAGGGTTGGCAGAAGTTCGACTCGATCGCTTTGGCAAGAGACCAGAAAGCTCGACTGCCAGTAGGTCTGACAGAGAGCTTTTCGCCATTCTTAGCGATTCGATCGCGTCGAGCCTTCCGTAATGCCTTTTTATAGGACTTGGCAGCTTGGTTAAAGGCTCTCTTCTTTGAACGTACATCCGAAGCTTTGCGGCTTCGAGCATCAGCCCAAATGAGGTATGCCGAATGTTTGCGGTCTTCAGCACGACCACATTCGGCATTAAACCATGGGCGAGCTTAGCCACCGATGGGTACGTCAGTAAAAGGAATGAAATACTCCATTGCCTGATGCACCACATCGGTTATAGCGCCCGCGCAACTCGACGGATCCAAAGAAGAGAAGCAGACCTGCCGCCAAGGATAAGATGCAAAAAAGTGATGCATCTCATCCCAATCTGCTGACTTGTATTTCCATACTCGCCTAACACCATGTGGTTCGAAAACAGGTGGGGAATATGTAAACACAGATTTCACCAGACAGTGATCGGAGGTTCCCAAGGGGGAGGTGACCTCAACACTATACCTGTCCGGATCAGTTGTCAGCAGAAGGTCCAGGCAATTGGCTATATGGCCTACTACATCTGGTACCCTTGTCGCTTGCCTCACCAGCTGAAAGAGGTCGAAGGACAACGCAAAATTCCGCGCTTCTCTTCCAGCATGGTCGGTCTTCTGGTACGGGAACAGCCAGTCCTGATGACAGGCATTAAAGTCCCCCAGAAAGACGAGCTGCGCTGAAGGATACTGATGTAGAGCCAAATCAGCAGCCTCACCGAGATGCTCAAATAATTTAGTTGTCTCCTGGTCACCGCTGTGCGAACGGTAAACACAGGAATACAGGATTTTTTCGTTTCCTGTGTCTACTAAAACCCATAGGGAAGAAAAAGTGGGGTCTTCAAGGTGACGGAGACGCAGGATATAGAGGTCGTTCCGCGCGTACACACAGACCCCGGCACGCGAGCGAAAGTTGTGCTCTAACGAGTAGCCGGGATAATCCAGGTACGCAGTGCTCAAAGGACATTGTATCTGCGTCTCCGTCAAAAAGAGCAAGTGCGGTTGCTCTGTCTCTAGGTGGTGGTGGACAGGTTGGAGATTAGAGTGCAAGTCCCTGATATTAGTGAGCTGCACTTTGAATGAGGAGGAGTGCAACCGCTGTGAAAACTTGATCTTTTTATTGGCCTTTTTCATTAAAAAAAAATTAAAAATAAGAGTGAATAGGATGAGAAATGGCAGTTGAACGAGGCGGTACGTATCGAACCCGACGTCAAAATTGGTGATATCATGCCACTGGGAGGCTAGTCTGGAGACTGCGGGGACGCCCGAACCCCCCCAGGGATCGCCACCGGGCCTCCTCGTCTGGTCGCCAACCAGCACGATGGAGCCACCCTGGGATTTTTCGCAGCTGGCGGGGCAGCCTTTCGTGGGTGGCTGACCCACTAATTGGGCCCCCAACTATCTGCGGGCGGCCAGCAGAAAGCCGTCGCTTCGGATCCCGCTACCCTCCTCGACTAGACACCCGACACAATAAGCACCAACTCAACGCCAAACCGGTTCGCCAACGCAACGCAACTGTTCAGACCCATTTCCCATATAGACGGCTTCATCGAACAACGTGCCGGAACACGACTAGGTCGCTTTGCGACACGACTTTGTCCGATGGGTGGTAACCTTGCCGGCGACCTGATGTTATTGTCTACCACCGAGAAATTCTACTTCTCTACTTCTACTGGAAATAGGGCTTTTGACTCATCAAGTATTATTCTTGTCATTTAGGCGGCAATTTTTAAATTTATTGTTCGTCTCTAATAGAATAAAATCTTACTGATTATCATAAAATGACTTGAATTATTTTTATTACATTACTGCTGTAGAATTTAGACGTTTCATTCTTGGAGTTATACCAAAAATATTATTTCAAGTCTTACCCGTTTTCTACAAAATTGTTAATATTGGTACAGTACGAATCAGAATAGAAAAATATCTAATCCGATTTAGTTTCAGTCTGCGTTTTATCTGTTGTCTAATATCGGTAGTGAAAATTTGAACCCCATTTTGTGGACAACACGGTTTATAATTGGAATTAAGTATTTCTTTAACGTATAGTAAAACTATACTATGATGCGCTGTATACAAGGTTTCTGTGTATAATAATAACGGTGCATCGTAATATTTTACTACCGATTCTCGGTAAAAAGCCTATAAAATTGATACCACATCGCGAAACAACCACAACTATCACTGTATAAGTTTATGCCTCGGTTGCAATTAGACATAAGGGTATAAAATGTTTCCTTTTCCATCGCGTGTTGTATGATGTGTGTTATTTCATCTTAAAGTTAAAAGTAATTATTATTTTCCCTGTAATAAATAATTCTATTAAATTGATGTCTATATTATTATAAAACAAGATATATATTTAAGTTTATGTATGTAGGTTAAAGAAGCAAATTGTCTTTATAATACAACAAGAAGCAAAAAATTATAAAATCTAATAAAATATATGAAAAAAAAACATCTTAGAAATATTAAAATTTATAGTTTTATCGGAAAAAATGTGTCTATTTATTTTTAAAACCTATTTCCAACAATTGTTATTCTTGAAATGCTTTTTGACTTTAAAGTTGAAAGTGTCTTAATAATTCCTGGGATCTTGAACAGTTCCGTTGGTTGTAATTGCGAAAACTACTTAAGCTGATGTTTTACTTCATAAAATGGTCTACATTAAAACTGGACTTACTTCTCGCAAGATGGAGGCTAGACATATCATTTTTTATCTGATCTAATTGGTCCATTGCTCCGATATTGCAATGAGATACTGTAAGCTCTGTAAGTGAGGATCTTTTTAAGTTTTTTATATAAAATAACTAGCAGGTTACCCATGTTTCGCTACGGGAATAAACAAAAAAAAAACTGATTTTCGTGACCGTGAAAAAAACCCATGACCCTACCCTTCACACATACACTCTCTATCCTCCAACCCATCATGACTCGCTATCCTAATAATAATAAGCCTGGAGTTTGATAACTACAGAGTTTCATTCCTATCCGGTTATAGGTACACTCTTGTCTCTCACATCGCAGCGTATTGAGAATAAACATGTACACTCTTGTTACTCACATCGCAGCGTGTTGAGAATAAATATAGTGACTGGCCAAATAATTTTAATTTCTACTGCAATGCCATTGCATCTTCTCCCATTGGAGAAGATGCAATGCCATTGCATCTTCTCCCATTGGAGAAGAGAGGGGGGGGTAAACTTTGCAGTTTCTGTAACTTTGGAGCGGTTTGGACCTTTGCAAAATCCTTTCTTATTGCACCTATTCAATATGTCAGGAGTCTTGTGTCCATATTTCAGCTTTCTAGGTATTACGGTTTGGGCTGAAGAGCGATGAATGAGTCAGTGAGTGAGGGTCTTTGTGCTTTATATATAAAGATCACTATTAAAATTAAAAATCTAACCAAAATAGAACTTAATATAATTTTATTTATGATACTAAATATTATTAAAAATAATATATATAATTTGAAAACAAAACAAATGTCCGAAAATGGTTAATTTGTCGATATTCAATAAATTATTTATAATATAAGTCTAACAGACACACTAATCAAAAACAGACACACACTGTGTCTGTTTTTGATTAGTCTGTCTGTTAGAAATAAATATTACATCAGAAATTTGCAAAAAAATAGACACAGTAATTTATACTAATTAAATAAATGTACCTCATATTACCATTCGTTAACATAGTGTGGTGCTATTACATATATAACTCATATATATTTACAAAATATTAGTGGTTTGATATTTATTTATAGGATGACATTTTAATATATCTCTACAAAACATCACGACCGACCTTATTAAAAATAGAAATGTCAATATCGTTTGATGACATTTAATAAATCCGCAGGAGTTTCTTAATCTGACAAATTCAATTCTAATTTTACCATAATCTTTGCTTTAACTAAAATACTTAAGATATAATAAATATTATGATCCAGGTTAGTTAATTGAATATTATGAAAAGAATAGGTAACTCTGTAATATTGTAATAAAAACAATAACTTATGAGAACACTCATCTTTAATTATATAATTTTTTTATTATAATTATTTAATTTTTTTTTTTGTTTGTCTCTGCTGTTAGCCCTACTGGCCATGACAGCGTCACCGGTGTAATGGACGGGTGCAGAGACCCGCCCTTGAAAAGGGGGACCTGAAGGGCCCCAGGGGAACGCGCGTCCTGAGGGCGCCTCCTGTGAGGCTGGGACCACGGATCAGGACGCCGTTAGGTGGGAAGCGAGGGTTGGATGTGGGTTAGAATTTAACACTAACGTCCTCCGACGGCAGAACGCCGGAACAACGTGCTTGGATGGGGGCCTCTGTCGCTGTGTGTGTGTATGTGTAGTATTTATGTTCGCTTTGCCGCTTTTACGTAGCGTTCCCTAACGTAATCGCGTCGTCCGGGTCGAAAAGTACCGACTTGGGTCTTCTCTTTCTGACTTTAGGAGTCTTACGGGCCGTGTATCCTGTGTGTGGCCTTAACCACCAGCGGGTTTGGGTGTCCCACAGCATTGTCAAAGTAGCTTTTGGAGAGCCCCTTGAAATACTGTGCGATCGTCGGTAGATCTAAGTCTCTGTGCAAGTCGATGAGAGATATAGATGAGTGAGCCTCGTGAGCAAGTCATATCTGAACAGTATAATAAAAAATAAAAAAATATATGCTATCGGAGATGCTGTAGATAAAATCTCTAACACATACCATAATACATAATAGAATATATTACTCTTAAGTTTTGCATTCTTCTAACATCTGAACTAATGATATGGTTTTGAATTACATTATAGTATTCCGACTATACTAATAAATTTCTAATCGAAGTTAGAATAAAAATAATTATAATTATTAGACTCTCTTTCACACACTCTCCTGCCGAGTATGATGATAACTAAAAACCATGTAAGTAATTACATCAATACAAAAAATATTATAAACGGACAAGCTGTTTGTCAAGAATAAGAACAGTTAGCACCTTAAAATAAAATATAAAGATGTATATAAGCGAAAACGAATTAGGCATTATCTTTTACAAATAATTAAACACCAAACATCTACAAAAAAATAATCAATTATTGTCTTTTAAGTAAATATTTTTCACATGTAAATTTATTTTACAATATTTGAATCTAAAAATACATTTTAGGCATCAATGTTATTCAACATTTTCCTTATTGACCAACCAGAACTATAGAAGAAATATACCATAACAATCGCCAAGGATATGGTGTGTTTGTATTTATTGTTTCCAATTTAATTTAAGTATTATCTACTCTGGTATTGACATAGGTTCTCAGATTGGATCTTCGAATCAATAATGTCTACTATTGAGTATATATGATTTGTTTTGATTTCAATTTTAATTTAAAAAAACGTATATATACATTGGGATGCAAATAAAATATGAATTGAACATTTCAAAGTATCTCTTGAGGGTACGGCTATTAAAGCATCTAGTGGCGCAAGTAGGCCAGCGCGATTTCGACACTTCGTCTCGGTTCAAATGATAAAGTATTAATCATGATTTCATGATAATTATTATCTCGTACTCGTAAATAAATGGGTTATGTGACACGGTTCATGAATTACTAGTAATTAATGTATGACCTGATTGTCGCTGAAATGTTCACAGTTGTCACAAAAAATGCTCCAGCTTCATCTGCACTGAGATTTATGACTTGGTGCATTCATTTTACGTGTGATAGTGTGTATATAAAGATGATATGTATTTATAAGAATTATACGTTTAAAATAAAGATAAGAATATTAAATGATTATTGTAGGAGACTATACAATTTAAATTTGTATAAAAAGAATAAGCATGATTTTAAATTTAATCAATCAGTGATTTCAGTCTATTGTAAATTGTCACATGATCTTGTAGTATTTTAAAAATTAAAATTGGATATTATAAAATTAAATATTATACATAGAATAATTGTGTTTAAATTAATATGTAAATTATAAGTGATTGTTGTAATAGAAATTTATCAAGATAATATTGTTGTTGAGATAGTATTGCACTAATCGGTCGTTTGACTCAACTGTAAATTGATACATTACCACTTAACAGATCTTAACAAGTAAATTGCATATGCAAGAATTATGTTTAAATAATACTATGTTATATTTTAATAAACATTAAGTCGAAGTTAATAACATTATTCTGATGTAATATTGAATTGAATAGTGTTTAAATTCTACGGCCAATTGAAACATTGTTACTTTCTTAGGATTCTCTGTTTGATAATTAGTATAAAAGGATTAAGATACTGAGGTAGAGTTTGATTTGGGAGTAAATTGTTACTCTTACTTACTCTGCGGACGTTCAAGTGGAAATAATATGTGACAGTTAAATATATGAAAGTATATATCTAAGTGAGAGTATAGTGTCAGGAAGTATTATATAAAGTGTGATTAGTTTGAGGTTCTGTTGCCAGATAAGTAATAATAGCTAAGCTAATTAAGATTGCAAATTGTCATTTTATGTAAAAATAATTGTTAAATTAACACATTTTATGTATATAATGTCTTATAGCTACTATATATAAAATTGTGGTCATCTTTTTATAATTTCGTAGAATATGGATTTGCTATGAAATGAACGTCAGATGATGTCATAAAATATCAGTCAAGAGCAAAAATAATCCAAACGTAACATTAACTCATTACATACTAATAACCTACAAATATAAATTCAAATATCAATTAAACCGGTACTATTTCATCATCTTACGCAAATAACATAATTAATAAGCAGCAAATCGAATGGAAAGTTGTTAATTATTTTGACTACACAGTATGTACCAATACATGTACCAATGGTATAGCGACCAATCAGTTTTATCAACTCAAATGAGAAATTATATTTCCAATACACAATATTATTTGCAAAAAATAAACTTAAACATTTTATAAAATATTGAATATTTGTAAATTATGGACTTTAAACATTGTGTATTAACAAACCTGGTCGTTTCCTGCCTTTTAATTTTTACATATTTTGCTGTAATACGGTTAAGATGTGGAATTTAAATCAAGGACCTTTCATTTTTTTTTTCATACTAAAATATTAGGGGAATTAATACAGATATACAAGATGTGCGTAACCAGGTTTTGAACAACAACTTTGACCTGATACTTCTAACGGAGACTTAGCTGAGCGGTGGTGTCTTTGACGCTGAAATTTTTAATAGCAGATAATCTATCGCCGGAATCGAAAAACTAGTATTATTTCACCCCCAAAAAATCTGGTGGTGGAGTCCTCATAGCGGTTTCCAATAAATACTTCTCCAGCAGTCGCTTGGACATGGAAGGCGAATGTGAGGATTTATGGGTATCGATACAGATGGGGGTAGGCAGATATAAAAAGACTTAATGACTTGACTTAAGATGTTTGCACTGTTTATATACCGACTCCCGTAAACATTCCACTCCTGGAGGCATTTGTTGGAAAACAGTACTATACCCTCATTTCGAAATGACGATAGTTCCTTCTTGGTGGTTGGTGATTTCAATTTACCTGGTATACTCTGTTCGGATTCTGGTAGTTGTATTGGTGGCAATAAAAGCGCTTTAAATAGCATATTCATTTATTACTTAAATTTCAACTTCCTGTTCCAATTTAATTGTGTGAAAAATAGTAAAAATAAATTTCTTGACTTGTTACTCTATGATAAAAATGATAGAGGCATCAAAGTCGGGGAATGCTTGTCTCCTATTCGTGAGGTCGAGTCCTTTCACCCAGTTTCAAATATTGATGTGAGTATCAAATCTCCTCACAGGTCGTCCACCTCTCGAAACACATTAATGAACGAATACAAGTTCATCAAAGCGGATTATGATTAGGTAATATCGACTCTACATAGTGTGAAGTGGTTGAACGAATTTCAAGATTCTTTTAGCAATGGCAATAAAATGCTTAATATTTTATCTGAAAAACTCTCAAATATTATTTATTTATTTATTTATTTATTTACCTTCACGCCATATCCCTTGCGGGGTAGCCAGAGACGACGGAGCGCCAAACGCTACGGTCTCTGCATACCTCTTTCGCCTCGGCCACAGACATCAACCTCTTCATACATGCCCTCCGGGGGGTCCTCATGCTTTTTACGTGATCTTCCTCCAGTATCTTAGCTACTGTGTTTTCGAAGGTCACTCGAGGCCTCCCCCTGTCTCTCTTACCGCTCACTTTTCCCACTTTTATAAATCTTTTTTCAACGTGCCCAAACCACCTGAGCACGTTCTTCTTCATTCTCACCGTGACATCTTCGCTAGTACCTGCCATTCTGTGGATCTCTTCATTGCGGATTCGATCAGCTAGACTGACTCCGGATAATCTGCGAAGAGATCGCATCTCCACAGCATTCATCTTTCTTACATTCTTCTTCTGTGTTACCCACGTTTGGCTGCCGTATAACAGCGTCGGTAGCAAAACTGCATTGTGTACAGCCAAACGTGCAGCTATACTGACGTTTTGCCGTCTCAACAATGCAGTCAAAGCACCATTGACTCTGTTACCGACAGCAATACGTCTTTCCACATCCATTTCGTATCTTCCGTCTCTGCTAAACATACTTCCCAAATATACCACTTCATTCACTTGTTCTATTATCTTATTATTCACGTTGATCTTACATTCTGTTCTTTCTTCATTTCTTTCAAATATCAGAACCTTCGTCTTATCTACATTCAGGTTAAGACCATTAATTTCACACCCATCTTTCAAAGTGGTGACCAATGCCTGCAAATTGCATTCTGATGATGCAATGAGCACCGCATCATCTGCATATAGCAAGCAATTGACCTTAAGGTCACCTACTTTCACTCCCATGTCACTATCTTTCACTCCTTGGAGACAACTATCCAAATACAAATTGAACAACCAAGCTGACATAGCGCAACCTTGCTTAACACCCGATTGGATGTCAAATCAGGGCGACATGCCAGCTCCTACTCGCACACAGGCTGAGTGATCTCGGTAAAGAGACCTTACAGCCTGGCAAGGGTCCGTTCACATTGTATCGGGGCAGTATCTCCCATAACTTCTTTCTAACAACCCTGTCAAACGCCTTTTCCAAATCCACAAAAGCACAGAAAACCTTTTGGTTTAGGGCCAAAAACTTTTCCGTGATCATGCGGAGGGAAAAGATCTGATCTATACACCCTCTTCCAGGTCTAAAACCTCCTTGGGCCTCCCACAACAGCTTTTCAGATCTCTCTTACATTCTTCTCGCTAAAATTTTAGCATAAACTTTACCGCCCAAGCTAATCAAACTGATGGCCCTATAGCTTGCACAGTCTATCTGTGAACCTTTGCCTTTATACAAAGGTACGATGACTGCACTCAAATATTATTAAACTTCATATTCCAAAAAAAATGAAAATAGTTGTATCCGGCTTGTTTTTCTTGTAACTTGATTCAGACATTAAAAAGGAAAAACAAGTATGGTATTAAAGTAAAACAGTATAACGATCCTCTCGATTAAGTTTAATTTATGTATCTTAGAAGAAATAATGATACGATAATTACATATAATATGTCGAGAACGCTATATCTAAAAACCCTAAATATTTTTGGACCCACATAAAAATACACGCAATAGAAACTGTTCATATTCGACGAGGATGGTGGTGGATGGATTTGATAGCTGAGAACAAGAATAATATTTCAAACCTGTTTGCCACTCATTTTTATTCTGTCTACAAAGATAACAATATTATTATTCATGAAAATACTGAACCTAAGATGTACATTGGGAATATTTATCTTTCGCAGGAAGATGTTGAAACGAAGTTAAAAAGACTCGACACTAGTAAAGGGTCATGACCCGATAATATTCCTCCAGTTTTCCTCGTTCATTGTGCAGTACTATCATTTCCGTTGTACGTTATCTACAATAAGTCTTTAAAACCAGGCGTCTTTCCCGAAAAATGGAAAAAAGCTAGAATAGTTCCCTTTCACAAGGGCGGCGGAGTCAACAAAAAATTATTGCCCGATCTCTACTTTGTCGGTTATTTCAAAGGTCTTCGAACCTTTAGTTTGCCAATATATTTCTGCTATGTCAAACCACATATCAGTGTACAGCAGCACGGTTTTATATCCGGGAGGTCTACGAATACAAATTTAATATATGTCCATGAAATAATTCTAAACTTAGCCAAAGGAGTGCAGGTGGACAGAATATACACAGACCTTTCTGAGACCTTTGACAAAATCAACCACAATATATTATTGGAAAGACTTAGATCGTTGGGCATAACGGATAGTTAACTGAAATGGTGTGGCTCATACCTTCGATTAAGACCTTCACACGTTGTTATTGATGGAGTTAAATCTGAGCCATTGATTGCGCACTCTGGGGTACCACAGGGGTCTAATATGTGTGGATTTTTCAACATATTTATAGACAGTCTATGTTCTGAATTTTAATATACTAAAATCTTTCTTTACGCAGATAATCTAAAGCTAATTCTTACAGCTAGCGGTCATTCCGATGTCTTACTTCTTCAAAAAGATATTGATTCTCTTGTTGACTGGTGTGTAACTAACAACATCAAATTTAAATGAAGCAGTCTATAAAAATTTTATATAAAATACTTAATACTTTTATCAAAGAGGTTGGTACTTTTCGTGAAGTCGGCGTAATTTAAGTTTTTTTTTAAAATGCGATTCACAGGACATATAGACCATGTTAATAAAGCAGTAAAAAGGAATTTTGTAAGAACTCAACAGTCATTACTCTTTACAACTGTTTTGTCCGAAGTAAGCTCAAATAGTGTTAGGTTGTGTGGCCAATAGGATTGAAAGAATCCAAAAAAGATTTACAAAATTCCTTTCCTACCATTTCGGCAGGTTCGTTTTGCCGCAGACAACTCATGGTCATGACTTTTTTGCATAAGCTTTTAAACAATACAATCGATTGTTCCCAGCTTCTCTGTTTGATTGGTCTTAAGGTTCCATCTAGAATGGCAAGAAAACAAATCTCATTATTTTTTATTCCCCCAACTAAGATCCAGCTGGGAAGACATTCTCCTATTCACATAATAAAACGTACAAATAATTATTTCTCTCAAACCTGTAAAGACTTGGGCATCTTGCATATCAGTCAAACAATAGTTTTAAAGGTTGTGTTTTCAAAATATTACTCTTGTGAAATTAAATATATATATAAATGTAGATTGAGATCTTTGAATATTTAATTACTTTTTTCTTTTATTTTAGCACAATATCGCTTTAAGCACTGCATTTTGTCACAAATTTCTCAGTTGTTAATTAATAATTGGATTTATTTTTGATAATTTAAACATTTATTAGGCTTTAATATTTATTTAGCTTCACGCCATAGACCATACGGGGTAGCCAGAGATGACGGAGCGCCAAACGCTACGGTCCCTGCATACCTCTTTCGTCTCGGCTACAGACATCAACCTCTTCATGCATGCCCTCCGAGGGGTCCTCATGCTTTTTACGTGACCTTCTTCCAGTATCATAGATACTGTGTTTTCGAAGGTCGTTTTGCCGTCTCAACAATGCAGTCAAAGGATCGTATCGTACCATTCATGTTGATCTTATCTTATTTCTTTCAAATATCAGAACCTTCGTCTTATCAACATTCAGGTTTATACCATTAATTTCACACCCATCTTTCAGAGTGGTGACTAATTCCTGAAAATTGCATTCTGATGATGCAATGAGCACTGCATCATCTGCATATAGCAAGCAATTGACCTTAAGGTCACCTACTTTCACTCCCATGTCACTGGCCTTCACGCCTTGGAGACAACGATCCAAATACAAATTGAACAACCAAGCTGACATATCGCAAACTTGCTTAACACCCGATTGGATGTCAAACCAGGGCGTCATGCCAGCTCTTACTCGCACACAGGCTGATTGATCTTTGTAAAGAGACTGTACAGCCTGTAGCAAGGGTTCGTTCACATTGTATCGGGGCAGTATCTCCCATAACTTCTTGCTCACAACCCTGTGAAACGCCTATTCCAAATCCACAAATCCACAAAAGCACAGAAAATCTTTTGGTTTAGGGCCAGAAACATTTCCGTGATCATGCGGAGGGAAAAGATCTGATCTATACACCCTCTTCCAGGTCTAAAACCTCCTTGGGCCTCCCAGTACAGCCTTTCAGATCTCTCTTGCATTCTTCTCGCTAATATTTTAGCATAAACCTTACCGCCCAAGCTAATGAAACTGATAGCCCTATAGCTTGCATAGTCTACCTGTCAACCTTTGCCTTTAAACAAAGGTCAAGACCGAGGCGTCCTCACGTTCATACATCTGCTTGTAGAATTCCGCCCACCGCTGCAAAACGTGTGCTTGCTCAGTTAAAATTTCACCGCTATTTGAAAGCACCCCTTTCATTCTACAGGTTACCAAACAACCCCGGGAACCACTAAATTCTCTCCAGAAAAGCTTCGTGTTTTGTCGGAAGTTGTTTGTCAACCTTTCATCCCTTTCTCTCTCAGAATTTTCACGCTTCATCTTTATAAGTGCTTTCGTTTTCTTTCTTTCGCAGCTTGTACGCTCTTTTTCTTATCTCTCTCATACTTTTATACTTACCAGAGGCTTTATAACACAGCCATGCTTTCTTCTTTAACTCTACATCATCTTTCACTTGATCATCCCACCATTCATCGCGCTTTTTACTAAAACCTCTTTTCCTCTTACCACATATTTCTGTCGCTACTTTCACCATACCATTCCTAAGGTTCTTTCAGCATACTTCAACTCTTTTCACAGCTTTCAAGCTTCTTGGAAACAATTTCTTGATATTCCTATCTGATCGGTGGATCTTGAAGCTTCCAGCTTCTCATTCGATAATTCGACGCCAAGCTTGGATACGTCGTGCGGCTGCGCCAACCTGCAAACAGACCTCTTATTCTAGCAACGACTAGATAATGGTCCGTTCCCAGATCAGCACCTCTGAACACTCGCGTGTCCATAACTTGACTTCGAATACGCTGATCCACTAGGAATAAATCAATCATACTTCTTTCTTCCGCTTGCTCCCATGTGTACATGTGAATTTATTTGTGATCAAACATCGTGTTTGCCACAAACAAATTTGTCTCCTTACAAAATTCCAAAACAAGCTTTCCAGCCTCATTTACCCTCCTATCACCGTATTTGCCTAGCACGCTTTCGTAACCACTTCGCGTGGTTCCAACCCATCCATTCATATCTCCAGATACTATCAACTTTTCATTATCTCTGACACTACTTAGAACATCCCTGACACTCTCCCAAAACTCCTCGAGCTCGCTCATTTGAGCTGAGGATATTGGCGCATACACGACTAACAAGAATACTCTTGTTATCCCTAGCTTAAAGTGAACCCAAAGAAGCCTCGGGTTGATCGCCTTGTATGCTACCATTGCATTAACCATTCGAGAGGACAATAATACGCCTACACCTTGGCAACCTCGCTCATCCTCTGGAACCCCAGCCCAGAAAGTGACCCGGTTGCCAGGCAAATCGGTCGTATCATTGCCTTTTCTCTTGGTCTCACATCACTTAGTCTCACACACAAATAACATCCAGATCTTTGTCATCCATCACATCTAATAATTCATGCATCTTCTGTTCCATTCCTCCTCTTACATTCCACGTAGCTTTTTGTAGCTCCGTCCTCCACCTTCAGCCGTTCGGAACATGGCGTGTTAATTGACCATTGAATTGTATTCAATTGAATTAACTTAGCATACTTCATGCATAGCAATGTTGTTAATTTTTATCTTTGGTGGTTAGTGACCAACAATTACTATCACCCTATCTTTTTAAATCCATGTCGTTATTATTGACTAAATTGTATTTTAATTTTTTGTAACTTATTTATAATAATATTGTTGGAATCATCTAGACCAGTGGAGGGGGAACCCTATATAAGCCGGTGCAGAACATTGGAACGGACACTTTTGTTTCGCGTTTCGAATCGGCAACATATCGTTTAGAAAATACGTCGTCACTCTGCCCATTTTTAGTGCGGTTTCTTTTTCTGTGTTAGATTCATTTATTTCCTATTTGTGTATTGTGAATGTTGTAAATAAATAATTTGATTGTTAAGCACGTCACGTGCGGTTCTTTTTTTTTTAAAAAGCCACTTCTGATCAGGTTTCGAAGAATATATTATAAAATTGTATTGAATATCGTGTGTGTAACTTAAAATAATTAATTTTGCATGCAATCTGTAATTGAAAGAACATTCACATACTATTGTAAGCTCATGTGTCATTAATGATGTATTTTTTGTTGGTTATCCATTGTAAATAAATAAATATGCATCTACTTTGACCTATTATGCCAAGGTTATAACATGTAATACCCCTCTCGTCTTTTATGTCCAAGGTTAGATTTGACATTGGAGACAGATGGGTTAATTTGTTATTAAAGAAAATACATTTGAATATCAATTCAGGGCATAATTGAGAGCTTTTGGAGCAGCACTTTAATAAGATTTTCCTAGATCACGTGGCAGAGACCGTGATCTAGGAAAATCTTATTAAAGTGCTGCTCCTTAAACTTATCCTTAGAGACCGACACAATTTTGGGTTAAAATTAAAGAAACTATTGGAACTATAAACACCTAAGAGTGACCAAAAGACATATCATCTCAAAATCTAATGATGATACTATAACGTCTCTCCCAAAAGATAAAATTGCCGCAGAACTAGAGTCACGACTTCAATTCTATAAACAATTTATGATAGGTGCTCAAACAAATAAAGCAGGGTTAGGATCAAGTAGGAAACAACAAGACTTAGAAATAACAAAATCCTTTATTCGGCAAGATGAAAACGATAATTAGCGGTTGCACGCGATGAGCCTAGAATTGAAAAATGAATGGGTGACCATAGGAGATTTTTGTATTCCGCTAGCTTTGAGATGGCGCACCCTGCTTCATGATTGGTCCCCAGCATTATTAAAATTTTATCTTAATGCATTTCAAATGACTCTCCCAGATCAAAGTAACTTAGTAAGATGGGGCAAAGCCACCGAAAAATCTTGCAATGCTTGACTTGTTATAATAACTAGGGGTCTACATTTAGTAAAACTATGGATTGAACTATTGTACGCTAATAACGCATAGGGCATCAGATTAACGACGGGTTCATTACGTTTTTCTAATTTTAGGATCCTAAGATGTTCTATAATTGTTGAATGGAACCGTTCTATCATACCATTATCGTTTGGGGTGTACGCAAGAATTTTGTGATGTTGTATTTTATGGATTCTAGTAAATTCTGAGAATATTTGATTCATAAATTCAGGACCTTGATCTGTAACTATTGTGGGAGGCAAGCCATGATGAGTACTAAATGTTAATAACGATTGTACTACGCTTAACGCTGTGCTATCCTTAAGATGATACGTTTGAGCGTATTTAGAAAATGAATCTATTATGGTTAAATATTTCTTATTTTGGGCAGTGAAGAGATCAAGGTGGACTATTTCAAACGGCTTTGAAGGAGGTGGCACAACAGAAAATCTTTGTTTTATAGGATTGCGGTCATACTTAGCTTGACCGCCAATGCTGCATTCATGACTATATTTGGCGATTGATTCTTTTTGTTTAGGCCAATAATACCTAGAAGAAAGGGCTAGATAACATTCAGTAACTCCACGGTGGTTGGTTTTACCCTCGTGATATTTTTGTATGATTTCTTGTTGTCGTAAATACTCTTTTACGTTTTCTAGTTCGGTTTTTGTTAGAACTAGATTCATGGCAGAGCTCTTAAACTTGTCCTGAATTAATGGGATGATTTTATACATGGCTAGAGCGGGATGTATTATAATTCCAGTTTTAACTTTGGGCTTCACGAATTCTTTAACTGCGTTAATGACATCGTTTTCGAGGTTGGATTCGGATAGTTGGATAATAGTTGTAGTGTGAGTCTCAAAGGGCTTGGTTGTAGTCGGTCGTTTCTTTATGTCACCTACTAATACAAAACAGATTTGACGGTTAAATTTATTAATAGGATCGTCAGTTATTGGGATTTCTAGAATAGGGTTCTCTACACTTGTATGAGCGGTCACAGTAGATGAATCTGATAGAGATGGGGGTCGCTCAGATGCATTTACTACAATGGAACTAGTATCTTCATTATTTATTTCCACACGAGATAAAGCATCGGCGTTGGTATTATTTTTGCCTTGCTTGTACACTACAGTGAAATTATATTCGCTTAATTTAAGCTTCCAACGTGTAAGTCTCGAACCAGGTTCTTTTAGGCTCATTACCCATTGCAAGGGCTTATGGTCGGTAACAATTAGGAATTTTCTGCCAAAAAGGTAGGGTCGAAAATACTTAGTCGCCCAAACTATAGCCAATAGTTCTTTTTCTATTGTACTATAGTTAATTTCATTTGAATTTAAAGTTCGTGGTGCATAAGCTATGGGTTTATCTGTTCCTACTGAACCCTGTGAAAGGATAGCTCCTATGGCGAAATTGGATGCATCTGTGGTAAGGACGAAGTCTTTCGTAAAGTCAGGATATTGTAGGATAGGGTCATTAGTTAGTAAGGTTTTACATTTCTCAAAACAGTCAATATAGTCAGTGTCATGTATTCTTATCTTTGATCCTTTCTTCAAACATTATGTCATTGGTTTCGTAATACGAGCAAAGTCTGGTATGAACTTCCTATAATATCCTAATAAGCCAAGGAAACGCTTGATTTCGGTTGCAGTCTTGGGTATGGGAAATTTTTGGATAGCGGTGATCTTATCTGGATTTGGTTTAATACCATCCTTGCTAATAATATGACCTAAGTACGATGTTTCTAATTTAAGAAACTCGGACTTATCCATTTGAATCTTGAAGTTACTTTCCCGTAATTTTTTAAAAACTTTTTCTAAATTAACCATGTGCTCTTGTAAGGAAACGCTGAATACGATAATGTCATCTAAATAGACCAGACATATAGAGTTTTGAAGATCTCTTAAAGCATTATCCATGACTCGTTGAAAGGTCGATGGAGATTTTTTTAATCCCATGGGCATTCTTAAAAATTCAAAGTGCCCATGCTCAACGTAAAAAGCCGTCTTGTGAACGTCTTCTGGATTCATTTCAACTTGATAGAATCCGCTAGCAAGGTCAAGGGTCGTAAAATAATGACAATTACCTAATTTGTCTAATACGTCATTAATATTAGGGATAGGGTATTTATCATCAACAGTCTTTTCATTAACCTTCCTAAAGTCAATTACAATCCGCCATTTGACTTTTCCAGACGCATCAGCCTTCTTGGGGACTACCCAGATAGGAGAGCTCCATGCTGATTGAGATGGACGAATGATACCCTGCTCTAACATCTTTGATATTTGATCTTGAACTTCCTGTCTGTGAACGAACGGGTATCTACAGCTTTTGGTATAGACAGGCAATTCATCCGTAGTACGAATGCTATGTTTGATTGTATTGGTGAAAGTTAGAGGTTCACCTTCGATGTGGAAGACATCAGCGTATTGAGCACATAAAGATTCTAAATTAGCGCGCTCTTCAGGATTCAAGTGGTCCGTACGTAGACGCGAACATACTTCAGTAGCGCGATCGTTACGCTGTACTTTACGAGTGCTTTGGATGTTAAATAATTCTGCACAAACCGGTTTATCCATAGAAAATACTATGTCGTATCGACTAGGATTAAAGACTTCTACAAAACCTCGGTTATTCTTAACTGTAGTAATATAGTCGCGTATATGACAATTACACAAAATTTGTTCAGGTACTTAAACATCTTCATAAAAGTTAATCGGAACACTAATTAATTTAGATGAATTTGCCGGTATTATATCCAAACATTGCAATTTCCGTATTTTTCTCATAACAAAAATATTTTCGAGCCCGGTTTACATCCGACGCTAAGAAACAGTTATTTAATGACTAAATATAGATGATTAAAAATAAATATCAGCCCGTTTAATTTATCACTTACATGAAATAAATCTAAATAATTAAACTGAATTTAAAAGTTTAGTGCAACCTGACAGTCGTCATTGTGACATTTTAATAAATGTTATCATGATTTAACATTTCATCTTTTAAGTAGCATAGGTTTGTACCTTACTCAAAAGATCATTTAATTATATATAATATGTACAGAATGACGTGTAATCAATCGACTAGTTGGCAATAACTAATGACATGTTATTTTAAAAATTTACCTTTTCATTGCGCTTCTATCGTCTCGTTTTGAATGAAGCAATCCATAATGTTCATCTGTTATTAATTAATTAGGTTAATATATAATTATAAACATAGATTAGTACAGACTTGTTTACGCTAAATGCAATCTATAATAAGTAATCCTAAGGGTGGGTTTCAAATGGTCATGCCGTAGTTTTCTAATCAAATTATTCTGTCATTTTATTCAAGACAGATATGTTATGTAAAAGAAAATGTTAACATATGACTGTGAGTATGGCATAAAAGTTTAAAAAAATATATATTTATTAGAATAACATATACCATCTCCACATATTCAAGTAATTTTCGTTTAAAGCACCGAATTAATTCGAATCCTTATTAAGTCACGGCTGCTACATTCTTATTATTCATATTCATCACAAAATATGTATATATTTTATTAACTTATATTACGATATACTAGTAATATATAGTATATTTACTAGGTTAAAATTAATTATTAATGTTGGTAACAAAAATCAATAAGGCTGTGCTAAATATAATATTCTTATACAACTAACACATTATATTTAATTTATTTAAGGGTAGTTGAAACGTGTTTTCTTTCATAATATATTTCTTGGGGACGCAGACTCGTGAATATTTTATATTCTGTATTGTTCTGCTTTAATACTTCTTAAAAGTCATGTTAGTTTCACTGATTTATTTCATTAAAATTAATATAATATTTTGTTAAGAATTCATCAATCAATCATATAATTATTGTATTGCTAAATAATAAATCTAGAATGATATACCGGACACATACAAATAATATTAACATAAAATTCGCGAAAAGTTTATAAAGCGAAAATAATGTTTTTAATTTAATTGTCTTATTTGTCTCTTCTATTCTGCAATAGATGGTTTGAGACTCAATTAGAAACTGTGAAATAACTTCTATATTCTACGTATTCCTAGAATAAGGAGACAGACTGTCAAAACATCAAATTTATTCACTCGTAAAACTTTATTTGAGAATTGATATACCGGTACTTTGGGCAATAAAATATAATGTGTAATGGTTTCTTATTTGTAGTAAGTATGTACTTATATTCACTATGTAGTGAAATATAAAAAAAAAGAAATACAGTCTCTTTATTAAAAAATCCTCAACAAAATACAATGTGTATTTTGTTAGAACGAAGAGACATATACACAATCATACCACTGGAGGATAAAATATAAGTTTTGTACCAGATATTATTTCAAAAGTTTCAAAAGCTTTACCAACTATTATAACCTGTGTTGTTAATTTTAAGTCCTGACTTAGTTATGTATGACATAATAACATAAAATGCCGTTCCTAAATATTTTTTTTGTTTGTATAAAATGTTGTGATCGTTAGACCTTAGACTATACAAATACCTGTTTTTCTTTTGTATATTTTAATCGTAATAATAAAGGTATACAGATAATTTTATCTGTTCTTTATTTCTATTCCAAAAAAACCTTTATCCCGCTAATCTTACGAATAATTTTAAAACAACTGATATTATATTAAAATGGACTTTGACTTGACTTTGAACATTCCTTTCCTGATACAAACAATGAAATATATCGCGTATATGAAAATTAAATGGTAAATTGAATGCAATATATTAAATTTTCAAAGCTCATGTTGTTATTATTAAATTGAGATGCCAAGTATAGAAGGTTTTTAGATCGTATTAATTTCACGCGAGTTTACTAGAGAGAGAGAAAAGTATATCATTAAAAACAAGATAATTCTGCTCATGCTTAGAAAGTCACAAGGATATTTATTATTTTTATTATTAATTTCCTGGAAATTATCTGTAACTGGATTTAAGAAAATTTAAAGATTATGAAAGGAACAAATTACATCAGAAAGTTTCATTCAGTTAATAGCTTGATAAAAAGATATATTAGTCTATATAAAAACCAAAAAATATTATTTGAGGGATGTCTCTTCAATACACGAGATGAATTCCGCCAATTTTATTTACAGCACCGAAGGCAGAACATAAAATTTATTCACTAGTTAAAATTTCTTTGAGGATTGATAAATCGGCACTTTGTACAATAAAATATAATATAATTAATGTAATAGTTTAATATTTATAGTAAGTATAAAGTGAAATATAAAAATTAAACACAAATACAATCTCCCTATGAACGAATCCTCAACAAATAAATATTAAAAGGAAGAGATACTCGTAAGTACACAGTCTTACCACTAGAGAATAAAATATAGTTTTGTAACAGATATTGTTTCAAAAGTTTAAAAAGCTTTACCAACTATACCCCTGGTTGTTAAGTTGAAGTTAGGACTTATTTATAAAATAATAACATAAAATTTAAATAAAATTAAATTTATCTATCAAAATAACAATAATCTAATAAAGGACTGTATATATTACTTATTCAATACACGTATACCAATACTGCAAAACTTATATAACTACTTGGAAATCACTTAGAACGTAAGTGGGATGAACATATTAAAATATACCTCCGAGGAGACTCAAGGAATGTAAATAAAAGATGGCTCCTATAGACCCTGTTTGAATTTGATAAAACCTTGTTCGACTAATGATGTATTAAGTAGGATTCATATTGTTGAGACGATAACAAGGTAGTAAATATCTCAAGAAAAAACTTCGAAAATATTCCAAAATATATATTTTTTTGTTTGTATAAAGTATCTATTGTGATTATTAGACCTAAGATAGATTTTATTTAATTTTTTAATCCTAACAATGAACAGATTAGTTAAACGATGAAAGCTTTATTAAGATCACAAACACCAATTCTTCTGTATAAAATAATTAAAATATAATCGAAGAACGTATAGAAACATGAAATAAATATTTTTTTAATTTAAGTTAAATATATCCACCGCAGTGTTCAGTAGGTAACATATCAATTATACCATGGAAGTACCGACATTAAATTTAAGCTTCGTGTAGTTTATATTTAGCGTCCATACAAATATTTATATTTCGCCAAAACTAAAGTACGGACAATGCATTGTTTCGTGTCCTCATATTCATTATATCATATTTTGGTAGACGTACAGATTCTATTACTACGGAGATATCTTATCACAATCAATCAAATATGTGATGTATTTTGAGACTTACAAAGATTATTATTAATATCATTATTATTATTATTATATTTCTGATTGAGATATTTTTTTTTATAAGTTTACAGAACTTGAATCGATGGACGACATTGAGGATTAGGTATAAAAAATGATACTCTCGAACGTCTTTATGCACAAAAACTATTTCTTTACGATCAGCTTCAACTCTATCTTCAGGAAGCAAACAATGTTTTGTTTATTGTAAGTGTAAACGATATTGTACTGATAAGAAATGCACTTGTCGAAATTAGAATGTAAAATGTCATTCTAGCAGTAGTTGTAAAAATATAATAAGTAATGTTCAGATGTAATAAAAAGTTCGAAAAACATACGTCCTTTGTATTTAATTGTAGTCGTAGAGGATTCAATTATTTAAAATTAACTGAAAAAATCATAAATATAAGTATATATCGTACTTCGAAATAACCTATATGTGTAGAACAATAATCAAAATTCATTTGTTTTATAAGTAAATCTTATTGTACGCAGGTAGAGAGTGGCACATAACACGATTCAAACATTAAGATCGCGTTCTGAGCGCTTGACAAATGACGAAACGCGTTCTGGCTGTTCGACAATTACCAGAACGCGTTGCATTCGCACGCGTTCATTTGAAGACAGCCAGAATGCGTTGTGGCCGTTTTTTGCGTCCACTGAGCGTTTTCGGTCTTCGGGCCTAACATATACAATAATACAACTAATAAACTTTACCAATATTAGTGACTGCGTAAATAAATAAATTATATCTGGTTGAGTTATTTAGGACTCGTAGATATCCACTTCATATATATAAGTAATTCTATTACTTTTGTACTAAATATGTGAGCGTGCAATATTACTGTTACATTTATTAGATTCAAATCAGAATGTCTACCACAAAATAATTTTATAATGTTTTAATTTTCATATCCAGATTTTTATTTATTTATTTGAGATGTTTAGATAAAGTTTATTATGTATATTATAAATATTATTATAAATACAAAAAGCTATGTAGTGAAAACTTATAATTCTTGTTCTATTCTAAGAATTGTGCAAAAAAATATAAAATGCCACAATAAATACCCTGTCAGGATATAATTTGACGATATAATAATAGATCTTAATTATTTAAAGTAGTGTCAATAAATTAAATGTTTATTTGAGTACATGCCTCAGTATCACGCAATGAATTTAACATCAAGTATAATTCTATTATAATCATAAATCTAAATGAAATTCTATTAATTCTAGCTTTTAGTACCGACTTTCACAATATTTTCAAGCATATTTTAAAGACAACTAAAATTTTTCATGTTTGTATTTTTCTACGGTATCTCGTGTTTGGTCGTAAGGTTTCGCGACAAAAACTACATGACTATTATATGAAGTCAATGACATGGTGACAGAATGTGGGTGAATTATTTATAATTCTACCAATAAATCTTTATCTATAATTATAACGAATTTATGCAAAAGCGTAATATAAATTAGATATAATTGTTTAGTTACAAAAATGCTTCTTGATTGTAAAAGTATTGATAAATATAATAAAAATTTTCAAACTTCTACAAATACAGTAAGATCTATATCTGCCTATGCTATGTGTACTGATCTAGACTAAGATATATAAAAACAATGAAACTTAAGTAGTAGTACTGAGCTAACCTATTTTTATCATTTATTTGCTGAGTCGCTAATCTAATTCTTTGGATAACATCCAGGATTTCTGTCATGAGGGAAATGTCCGATTAATAGAATTAACAAACACAAAGCAACTTTTTCTCTTCAAATTATTAAAGATTTCTTTTGGAAATATATTTATCTGGGTGAGTGGTTTGTATTATTTTCATGATAAGTAAGGTTTAGTTTATCTGATTTTATTTTATATGGTGTGTTAAAAAAGAATGCAAGTCTTTATGACTTTGAAGCATTTCAAAAGTAAAATAATAATAAATTTTAATATTCAGTGTTGTGAATTTGATAAACAATTGTTTTTAAATAAAGACAAAAATATTTGTCCCATATCGTATTTATCGTGGCTTATATATATTTTTAGTTTCAATTAAAACTTTTTTTTTCTACACAGCTCATTAATTCATCAAACTGACGGACATTCGATATTTGTAACATTCATACTTTAATAATATAACATTCCCAGATACATTCACAATAGAATATATCTTCAATAAAATATATTCAGATCATATTTTTTGAATAGAACATTCTCTATTGGTGTTGTCATAATGTTCACGTCAATGATAAATTTTGATTTATGACCAGTCAGTTGTGATTTCGACCTTAATGGGTCTGCTCAATGATTGCAGAGATAGAGTCGTATCTGGGGCGGGCAAAGTATCGCCTTTTGTGTTTTTTGAGGGCAAACGACGAGTCAACGCAGCGGCACCCCGACCCACTTTAAATGTGGACTTTTGCAACATCCGGGGACTTCATTCCAACTTGAACGCCGTCCACTATCACCTAGAGACGGCGCAGCCGGCCTTGTTGTTTCTGACGGAGACGCAGATATCTCAACCTAGCGACACAGCGTACCTGTCATACACCGGCTATAAACTAGAACACCATTTTATACCACACGCCGGAGTATCTGTGTTCGTAAGGGAGGATATCTGCTACCGTCGCCTTCAGGTTTTTGAAGGTCGGGACCTGTCTGTACTCTGGCTGCGCGTGGCCATGGACGACCATGTCAGAGTCTACGCGTGCCTCTACAGGTCCCATAGTGGTAATGCAGAAACGGTTCAACTCTTGGGCCATGTTCAGGCGAAGATTGACGATCTGCTTTCACAGATTCCCTCCGCCGAAGTCGTAGTCCTCGGGAACTTCAATGCGCACCATGCCGATTGGCTAGGGTCACGTGCCACCGACTACGCGGGGAGATCTGTGTTAGACTTTGCTCTGGCAAATGGTCTGTCCCAGCTGGTAAAGACGCACACTCGTCTACCGGACGTGGACAGCCATATGCCCTCTTTGTTGGATCTTCTGCTGACTACACATCCCGGAAAGTACTAAGTCACTGTCGAGGCTCCCTTAGGGTCCTCTGATCATTGCTTGGTACGGAGTGTAGTGCCCATTGAACGCCCAGCTCGCACAAGACCTGCGACTCGACGCGTTTGGCACTACAAGTCAGCGGATTGGGATGGAATGCGGTCCTTTTTTGCATCCTACCAATGGGGGCCGATTTGTTTCTCTTCCAATGATCCTAGTGACTGCGCTGCGGCTGTAGCTGATGTGATACTTCAGGGCATGGAACTATTTGTACCAAGCTCTGTGGTACCACTTGGTGGCAGATCGCGGCCTTGGTTTGATGCATCTGTCAGGGCTGCAGCAGCTGGCAAACGGCAGGCTTATCAAGCTTGGGCTAATGCGTTAGTCACTAAGGATCCGAACTCTAGAGTTCTGAAGAGGAAATATAATCGTGCCTCCAGATTCTTCAAACGGAAAATTGCTAGAGCAAAGTTCAAGCATGTCGTCAAAATTGGGGATCAGCTGGCAAAGTACCCGCCTGGCACGCGCAAGTTCTGGGCGCTGTCTAAAGCCACGCTGGGAAACTTTTGTCAGCCATCCCTACCGCCATTGCATACTGGGAATGACTCTCTGGCCGACACGGCAAAAGAGAAAGCCGATCTCTTGGGCACTCTTTTTACCTCAAACTCGACTTTGGACGACCAGGGGAAGGCACCGTCTGTCATCCCACAGTGTCCGAGCTTAATGCCGGAAGTAGTTTTTCGGCAAAAACTCATCCGAAAAGCCCTCCTTTCTTGCCGGACTTGCGCTCTACAAAGCGCAAGTCCGGCCACACATGGAGTACTGTTCTCATCTCTGGTCCGGATCACCCCAATATCAGCTTCTACCATTTGACCGCGTACAACGGAGAGCCGTTCGGATTGTCGGAGACCCGGTGCTCTGTAAACGGCTGGACTCTTTGGCATTGCGTAGAGACGTTGCATCTCTGTGCATCTTCTACCGCATTTACCACGGGGAGTGTTCCGAAGAGCTATTCGATCTGATGCCTACCGTCGAATTCCATCACCGCACAGCGCGCCATCGCCTCCAATACCATCCTTACCACCTGGATTCATGGCGATCCACCACTGTGCGGTTCTCAAGTACATTTTTTCCTCGTACCACTCGAAAGTGGAACGAACTCCCTTCGGCGGTATTTCCAGATCGGTACGACATGGGTACCTTCAAAAAAGGCGTTTACTCCCACCTTCAAGGCCGGCAACGCTCCTGTGAATCCTCGGATGTTGCAAGAGTTCATGGGCGGTGGTGAACATAAAACATCTGTGACCCGCCAGCTCGTTTGCTCCTCCTATTCCATAAGAAAAAAAAAAAAAAAAAAAAAAAGAACATGAATATGAAACTACATGTTGTATATAATAAAAATATATTATAATATATAAGTTATCAAGTCTGCTTGTGATGAAATCTGTAACAAAAAAAGTAATACTACGTATCAAAGTTAGATAAAACTGAACTTATAATGATAAAAAATTGATATCATTATTAGTTATTCCTCCATCTATATCGAGTATTCGTAAAATACCACATACAATCTATATGTTTAAATAAAAGTTAAGTGTCCTTTTGTAATTCCATATTAACAGGTTTTCACTAAATGCATATGAATTGTACGTTATACACTTAAAACAGTTTTTAATTTTTTCTCTTCATATTCATATTCCGCGCGAACCAAGTCGTAGGCACAGCTAGTACGATAATAAGAATATACAAAGAGTATTGAGGGTGACATGCCTTATTATTTATTTCTCCTGTAAGAATACATGAATATATACTTGATCTCATACCACATGTTCTCAGACACCACTATTAATGTGTGATTGATCTACCATTCATCTATCACCGACATGAATCTAGTTGTACAACTCACGCTCAATCTCGCATTAGCATAAATCATGAGACAGCGTCAAAAAGATAGGGGCAGATTGATATTTCCGCAAGAACGATCAGAAGAAAGGATCTCCTTTGTATATACATATTTCCATATATGTTAAATATATTTAAAATTTCGAACTATGAATCTAGAAATCTATTTATTTATTAATCTTAACTATACTTAACTTAATTATTCGACTATCCAATACTTATCGGATTTTATCGTGAGCTAAAGTTGAGCTACTTATAATTATATAAATCCATGAAAATAAAGAAATGTAGAAGAATTTAAAGAACTTTATTGTTATTTCATTTTGTTATTATTAAAGTTGTCACAAAAACAATGTAAAGTTTCTTTATATGTTAAAGAGCTTTCGCTAAGCTTTTTAATCATTTAATAACAAAAGGAAACTCGCTCCATGTCAAGTGTTGTGAAACAAAAGATTTTGATTTGTGAATAAAATATAAGAACTTTTCAGTATTTTGCTGATACAGGACGAATCCTTTTAAACTCTTCTTTGTTCGTGTTTGTTTACTCGTGTCTGGGTCTTGGAGTTATGTGAGCGAAAGTAATAGTTAAGCATATAAGTTTTTTGTTTCTATTGTATTTTTATAGTTATGAATTCAAATAAACCTTAAAATGTAATATTAAGCAATGCAATAAAGTATTTATATGTAACCTTGATCAACTCCATTGTTCCAGTTTGATATCAATTTCTTCGAAGCTAACCCAGTTGACTACTACACTCCACATACCAAAATATATAATAAATTCCAACGCACCTTGAACCCTGAGTAATGAAGTACGCGAAGGTATAATTCTATACCAGTAATTAATAACGCTATTCCATATATATATTTAATATTTTTTATAAACTAGCTGTGCCCACGACTTCATTTTCTAAAATAAAAGTAGCCTAAACTATTCCTTATAACATCAGCTACAAGCAGTGAAAGTCTGTTAAGATCAGTTCATACATTTCAGAGATTACCCGGTCCAAATAGACTGACTGACTGAAAGACAGACAGACATATATTTAGTAAAAAGCTGTTAAATTAGAATCATAGACACTTCAATTTTATTTATATGTATAGAATTAACGTTTCAGAAAACAAAATGTAAAATGTTTAGAAACTCTTTTAATGTTAATTTAGATAAGTAATTATCTTTATTGAATGTATTTTTATTATATTTTTTTTTTCTAAACCATTTTTTTTTTCATATTACTATAAAATTGTCGGAACATTGAATCTGTTTTCAAGGTTTTTGCGTCAACGGGGTTTGCCTTTACTCTTATATTCTCAGTTATATTTTGCACGAAGGTCATTAGTTCAAGAGCACGCTCGTCGAGATAAAAAATATCTCGCTAACTTTTCTAATGTACTTTTCTGTGTCGTTTAATGTTCATACTAATTATAGTAATATTTTCGCTCGTTTATTTATACGAATTGCTCTTAGTTATAAGTGTTTAAATTTCTTATTTATGCAATGTTTTAAATATAGTTCTTATTCCTTGGTTAATAATAGACGTTCAATGACAACTATGGAGCTACTGTCAAAAAAATTGTCTGTCTGTCTAAAAATACACCAAAAAAATTTGAACTGTCGTCATTCATTCATTCTTAAAGTATCTCAATGATCTTATCCTTAGGAACGGTGCAACCAGAGTCGAAGAGTCAATGAGTGTGCAAATGCAACATACATTTAAAATAAAAAACTTGAACTTCGGCACCAAATCAATTTTAAAACTCTAACACAGGAACCAGAGAAATCATTTTATTATTTTTAAACAATGACTAAAGTTTGTCTCAAACAGATAATCAAAATCAGACTTCATGATAAACATTTTTGTAACAAAGATAACACATTAAAATCGGATAACGCTACTAAAAATAATAAAATTAAAATCATTATTTTAACACAATATAATTACGATGACAAAATTACATAACCCTCGAACATGTAATATAATAAATAGTTCAAAGAATTCATGAGGACACACTAGTCATCTTTATATAGATAAACTAATCTTTAAACAACACATTAAAGGTTCACTAAAGCTCTGGTCTGTTTTATGAATTCATAAATTGGTTTTTAGAAAAGTCATTAAAAGAACCGATTAAAAAGTTTTTATTTGTCTATAAAGTTTATAGTTTATTACTTAAGCTGTTCAAAAACTTTTGTATAATTACTTTTCTGTTTTAAGAATAAGGTAATTAGGTTTTATAATTTCCATTCTCATCGTTATTAATTTTTGTATTTTGGACAATAATTTAAATTATAAGTGTGAAAATAATAAGACTTGTGAAGATAATAAGATTTTTCAGTTTTACCGATTACGTTTAGATTATCCTTACACTAACTAATGAACTTAGTTACTTACTTAGAACTGTTAAAGGTATATAATGTTTGTAGTAAATAACTACTTCATTAACTTTATCGGTAATAAATTAATATCATGATAATAACAGTTAGTTACGATGCGTCTCATTTTATGGACCATGAACATTAAATAAATTTTAAATCCACTAAAATTGTATTGTATATCATATATCAATAAAAACTTACGATATCAAGACTTAAAATACATTTAGGGATGAACTTTATTCAGAAAATAATACAGGCACACAAAAAAAAAAAAACATCATGAACCAGAGGGGAGACCCCATTATTCGTAGGTTTTTGGGATCGCTGAAACCGAATATGACAATAAAAGCTAATTTTAAATGCCCGTTTTCCCGCTAGCACCCCCTTACTACCTCTTAAGGGGTGAAAATTGAAATTTTTGTATAAAATCAAGATAGATGTGTATTTCTACGTTTTTTGGGATGCTGAAACCGAAAAAGATAACCTAAGAATAAATTCATGACCACTATCACCCCCTACCACCCCTTACAGGGGGTGAAAATTCAAATTTTTCTATAAAATCAAGATGGATGTGTATTTTTACATTTTTAGGGATGCTGGAACCGAAAATTATTACTTAAAATAAATTCATGACCACTATCACCCCCTTATCACCTCTTACAGGGGGTGAAAATTTAAATTTTTCTATAAAATCAAGATGGATGTGTATTTCTACGTTTTTTAGGATGCTGGAACCGAAAATGATTACTAAAAATAAATTTAAGACCTCTATCATCCATTAACACCCCTCACCAACCCTTACGGGGGGTGAAAATTTCAATTTTTATTTAAAATTAAGATGGATGTGAATTTCTATGTATTACAAGATGCTGAGACAAAAAATGATTATAAAGAACTCGTATATGGTAACCTCATTGTATGCATATATTTGTTATTATAATGCTAAGACTGAATCATGATTTTTGTCCTATTCTTAACAAGTTTTTTCAGTTTTGGTTTCTTTTTTTTGTTTTCTATTTAACTCTACTTATACTATTATCCATCCGGCAGTCTTGTAAAACGCTTAAAAGATGCTGAACCTAATTCTATGCCTCCGAAATAGAAGGGACTATTTTCCTAACAATTTTGGAGACTACAGTGAAGAGCAAGGTAAAAGGTTCCATCAAGATCTTAAGACAATGGAACAGCGCTATCAGGGTAAATGGGATGTCAATATGTTAGCAGACTACTGTTGGAATTTAAAAAGAGATTTGCCAGAACAGAAAAGAGCCAATAAAAGGAAACCACTCACTTTAATCCAGCACCCCAAAAGGGAACAGAAATCTACTACGTCCACGCCGTTGTTCCTGGGTTACGCTAAGAGTAGAATTAAATCATGAATATATATCAGATACTTCTGATCGATAAAGCATTTGAATTTCTAATATGGTATGGTACCCCCCGTAAGGGTTGGTGAGGGGTGTTAATGGGTGATAGAGGTCTTAAATTTATATTTAGTAATCATTTTCGGTTCCAGCATCCTAAAAAACGTAGAAATACACATCCATCATGATTTTATAGAAAAATTTAAATTTTCACCCCCTGTAAGAGGTGATAAGGGGGTGATAGTGGTCATGAATTTATTTTTTGTAATCATTTTCGGTTCCAGCATCCCTAAAAACGTAGAAATACACATCTATCTTGATTTTATAGAAAAAATTAAATTTTCACCCCTTAAGAGGTAATAAGGGGGTGCTAGCGGCAAAACGGGCATTTAAAATTAGTTTTTATTGTCATATTCGGTTTCAGCGATCCCAAAAACCTAAGAATAATGGGGTCTCCCCTCTGGTTCATGATGTTTTTTTTTTTTTTGTGTGCCTGTGTAATTAAAGTTTTAATTCTTTAACCCTAGTGACAGCGACGTCCTGACTCGCGTTACTATCCCCCTTGTTCTTGGTCCTTTTTGTCCCTGGAACTAAGAACTTAAAAGATATTCTAAGAATTTTTTCTACTATCCAATTATATAATACATGAATATGTAATATATTCTTAATCTTCTCTCCCGCTTTTATAAAGAGATCTTATACAATATCTTCAAAATAATTTTACACTTGTGGTGGACAAGTTATCAGTTTTTGTTGAGATTTTTGTAAACTTATTTTATATATATAATTTAAAATAATTCTTAATAAATCTTTAAGTGTACGTTTATTATTTTCATGTCATTGGTTAAACAAATAGGTACTTAAACTGCATTTCTTTAAAAAGTAATTGTGTATTAAAACAGAATGAAAAAGTAAAAAATAAGATTGCACGTTTTTACATTTCTTTTCAGTGAAATGACTTTAACCTTGAAAAAAATAAGCTTCATACTTCCTTAACGAGAATAAATACAGAATATTGACGTAAATATTTGTGTGACGAACAAAAAGTTTTAAATATAATATATTTTTCACGGAAACAAATAAATTTATACATCATACGTATTTCCGGTCATTAGTTTCAATTACCTTTTAAATAATTTCTTCAAATAATAATATTTTATGTACATTGTCATACATATTTTTTTTCCTGGTAATAAATAAATAAATACATTTATGAAACCTCAACATTAAAGAACTTAACTTTCAGAACTAAAATATAAACCATTCATAAATAAATATGTGTTAATAAATAGCATGCCCTGTTCTATAATAATTAAAACCTAATGATACAGACAGAAATACAATGATCTGAAGGCGTCAATTCTATTTACGACTACAAAACATGTATATTCAGGAGATGTACCGTCCTGCCCGTGCACACTGAGTAAATTTACAGCTGAATGTCAAGCGGTGCGACACCAGCTCGCATGTCTCACACTCTCGGTGAAGTGTTACAATAATTTAGAAGCGCCTAAAGACTTTGTTTTTAAAGTTTTGTTTTAAATCCTCCTAGAAATGTACATAATCTACTAAATTGTTTTAGGTAGATTCCATAGATGAATCTACCTATTGCAATCGTTGCGATGACGGGACCCAGACCCCAGAGTAGGGGCGCTACGCCGTTTATGAACTGGAGATTGAAAATCCGTCGAAAAAAAATTATATATCCCGCTATATATATATGTATATATGATCCATCAGTCAAAATTCATCGTAGGCGAAATCTGACTTCACAGGTCGATAGGATACATTAGTAGGACAAATATAGCATCTCGTTTTTTTGGAAAAAGTGAAAGGGGGTCTGGGAGGGGGGGTGAAAGTGAAAACCTTTGGGTCACGCTACAGGTCGCAAATATTGACAGAGGATTTTCAAACTCGGTATACACATTCTTAAGGACAAAATGAAGGTTAAGTTCTTGAACGGGGCAAATCGGTCGGGGGGTTAGGGGGCTGGGGCGGTTGAAAGTTAAGAACCAAAAAATCACAGAAGAAGGCAAAATTTTAGCGTCGGAAAAATCATAGAAAATTAATAAATTAAAAGATAAAACTTTTTTGTCTGAAAAGTTTTTTGATCTGACTCCCCGTTTATAAGGTAGGGGTGGGTGGCGGTTCCAACCTCACCCAATAAATGCATAGTGACCCGTCATAAGACTCGTAATGACGAGTAGAATACTGCTAGCTAGTTTTTCTTTGCCGATTCGAACCCCCCTCCCCTCCCCCACAACTAAAGTAAATCATACAATATTTATATGTTTATCGCATTCTCGGTTTCATTGTTATCTTCGCATATTGCATATCGAGAATCGCGTGACGGGAATCTACCTAATATGTTCGACCCTGTCGAACGAGGTATTTGTATTCAAAGATTATAGAGTTATACGTTATAGGCTTTTTAAAAAAACTCATCTTCTTACTTTGCTAATATTTAATAAATTTCGTTTATAATTAGATTTGATGTATGTATTTGAAAAAATATTATTGAAAACAAAGTAATTATTTTATTGCTTAACTCGTTTTAATTAAATTAACATGTTATTTAAAATATTATTACATTCGATGTGCTATCTTTTCACTATTCTTTACATATATTATTCAACACACTGAATGAATTTTTTGAATGGAATTCGAACCCAGAAACTATCAATTGAAAGATATTTTAGATACATATTTTTTATTGCTATTGTTATAAACAAACATTTACTTACTCAATGCATTGTCACTTTGTAAATTTTTGGACTCTTCTTTAACATACAATTTATTTTTTTTTATAAATTAGGAGGCGTAAACAGAATCCGTAAAGTTTCAAATTCCCGCTACCATCTTGTTTGTTCTGATGATATATTATTACGTTGATACGGTCATTATCCTCTAACAAACCTTTGTATTATTGGACCTATTCATTAATACATTACAATTACTATTAAATTATATTTTTGTTATTTTGTTCATTTCTTTTCAAATTTAACCATAGTAACCTAAAGAACGTTTATTCTGAAAGAAACGTCTATTAACTTACAGTATTACAATATAAAACTGCTAAAAAATTTGGAACGATGCCATACGACCAGGTTGCGATCGTCTGATCCTTCGATCGATCGCTACGTGGTCGTTAGGTGTTACAACTTGACATTATATTGCTAGAATCAGACGATCCATGTCTGATTTAATTAGTTCGTATGTGATTTACTTGTGCTGTTAATAATATATAGTCCATTCATTGATCCGTGTACGGAACACAAACGGTCAAGTATATGGAGATAAGTCAATTATTAGTAATACAATTGTAATAATATTTGTGTTACTGTTATAATACACTAGCTTATGCCCGTGGTTTCGCACACCTGGAAGAAGAGAATTTAGAGCAGAGGACGGTTTGCAACTAAATTTCATCTTAAATTCTATACTAATTCTAGATGGTAACCCGGCTTCACTCGAGTTAAATGTGATTCGCTCGTCAATATTTTACATAATGTTGGTAGATTATTGTAGTTACGAGGGGAGGTCCAAAAGTTCTGCACAGATTTTGGACCGAATTGTTACTGGAGTTGAAACATGGGTTCATCACTTTGAGCCTGAGTCCAAACAAGAGTCCATGCAATGGCATAAAAAGGGGACACAACCGCCAAAGAAATTCAAGGCGACGGAGTCGGCTGGAAAGATGATGGCTACTATTTTTTGGGATTGTGAGGGGATAATCTTGATTAATTACAAAGAAAGGGGAAGGACTATAACCGGAGAATACTACGCAACGATATTAGAAAAATTAAAGGATGCCATCAAGGAAAAGCGGCGAGGAAAATTGACAAAGGGTGTGTTGCTCTTGCAAGATAACGCGCCGGTTCACAGGAGCAGAATTGCAATAGCTGCTCAGCACACGCATGGGTTCGAATCCCTAGTTCACCCACCCTACAATGCAGACCTGGCCCCAAGTGACTTTTTTTATTCCGCAATTTAAAAAAAGACTTAAGGGGAAGGAAATTTTCCGACGACAATGAGATAAGGGAGGCAATTTCGGCTCATTTTGACGAAAAAGATAAAACATATTTTTATAGTGATTTAGAAAAATTAATTCATATGTCTAATAAATGTACTGAGCTTAAGGGTGATTATATTGAAAAGGAAAAATAGTTTTATTGTTTTATTTTATTTAGATCCCTTTCATTCCACGAACTTTTGGACCTCCCCTCGTATAGCTTTGATTAACGAAATCAAAATGGCCTCCGGTGTCAGTGACGTTTCGCTAGCGTCCAAAATGGCGACTGCGATTCGTTTGTCATCGTTATTAGAATTCAACAAAATACTCGTCAATCCGTATTTTGCACATAAATGTTGGCGATTCGAAATTTATATTTTTCTTATGTTTTATTATTGAGGAGAAGTTTTAATCGAAATTATTAATATAGATTTATCTCAGTGAGTAAAGGCTTCAGACAATGCAGTATTTTGACTCTTTCTATTATACGTTCAGTTGATATAAATTTAGTTTTTGTGATTTTAATTTATATATATTTTTATATAATATTCCATGAGATGAGATGAGAAATATTTCGGTACACAAAGTATTCTATATGTTGATTGTGACCATAAGATATAACACAAGTTATATCAAAATCTGTCCAGTACTGATGCGTGAACAAACAAAGAGACAAACATTCTAACACAATTGTTTTTTGTTCTATGGCAAGAAGTTAATACGTAATTCAAAAATATTTAATATATAGACATGGACGAATTTAAGTAGATTATAATGTAAATAGATTACAAAGAATACTTAGAATAGAAAGAAGAGAGAGCGCCAAACGCTACGGTCCCTGCATACCTCTTTCGCCTCCACCACAGACATTAACCTCTTCATTAATGCCCTCCGGGGGGTCCTCATGCTTTTTACGTGACCTTCCTCCAGTATCGTAGCTACTGTGTTTTCGAAGGTCATTCGAGGCCTCCCCCTGTCTCTCTTACCGCTCACTTTTCTTTTATAAATCTTTTTTACCATTCTTTCATCACTCATTCGTTCGACGTGCCCAAACCACCTGAGCACGTTCTTCTTCATTCTCACCGTGACATCTTCGCTAGTACCTGCCATTCTGTGGATCTCTTCATTCACTTTATACACTTGTTCTATTATCTTGCCATTCACGTTGATCTTACATTCTGGTCTTTCTTCATTTCTTTCAAATATCAGAACCTTCGTCTTACCTACATTCAGGTTTAGACCATTATTTTCACACCCATCTTTCAGAGTGGTGACCAATATCTGCAGATCGCATTCTGATGATGCAATGAGCACTGCATCGTCTGCATATAACAAGCAATTGACCTTAAGGTCACCTACTTTCACTCCCATGTCACTGTCTTTCACGCCTTGGAGACAACTATCCAAATACAAATTGAACAACCAAGCTGACATAGCGCAACCTTGCTTAACACCCGATTAGACGTCAAACCAGGGTGACATGTCAGCTCCTACTCGCACACAGGCTGAGTGATCTCTGTAGAGAGACTTTACAGCCTGTACCAAGGGTCTGCTCACATTGTATCGGGGCAGTAACTCTAAGAATTTCGTTCTCACAACCCTGTCAAACGCCTTTTCCAAATCCAAAAAGCACTGAAAACCTTTTGGTTTAGGGCCAAAAACTTTTCCGTGATCATGCGGAGGGAAAAGATCTAATCTATAAACCCTCTTCCAGGTGGAAGAAGGTGTATAGATCAGATCTTTTCCCTTTCCTTTAGACCTCTAAAACCTCCTTGGGCCTCCCACAATAGCCTTTGAGATCTCTCTTGCATTCGTCTCGCTAATATTTTAGCATAAACTTTACCGCCCAAGCTAATCAAACTTGGACAATTCCTTTATTAACCTTTAGCACGATTTCTACTGAAAGTTTTAAGCTCTCATAAGCTCACATAAGTAAGCTCTCATAAAAAAGCTCTGAATAAGATTACATTAAGTATTAAAGTACTAAAGGAGTGTAAAAATATAGAAAAAAAGATAGTCAAATTAAAGTGTAATAAAATGAGGGAGATATTATTATTCACTTAGTTAGTCGCTTATAAATAAATAAGAATGTCCTAAGCTACCGTTGGCCATTACATTCGTATTAATTAAATTGTAATTAATAATAATAGTGATAAAAATAATTACAATAAGATAATATTAGTTAAACGAATATTGAAGAATTTTTTTTCCCGGTTCTCCACGGACTTGTCTCTCAGAACTGTACAACTAAAGTCTGACGTTAGAGATTTTTATTTTAAACTAAAAAAAGCTAAAAACTTTGAATTATTAAACTTTGACTTTACCGCATAGCTGTATGTGAAGAACACCACACCATTATTTAAACCAAATAACCTATTAGGTAACTTGTCTGTACTGATAAAAAACAAAAACCAACAAATTAGATAATTCTCAAATAATATTCTGAATTACCCGTAGCTAAATAATAACTGAACTCAAACTAAAACATTTCTCTACCTTAATTCAATATTCTGTGTATATTTCACCCTTATTTTGAGAAGGTATTTAAAGGGCTGATGTTAACTTTAATTATAGTTTGGGTCAAACATACGTAATCATAAATCACTGAAGTGGTTTCATTTTATGCAAAAGTATAAATAAAATAATATAATTAATTCCAATTTTTATACAAAAATATTTTTTTACAAACTATGTCACGAGTTCACATTTGAAGTTTTTTTTAATTGTAAGAAACGTATGCATTTGTTATTTTTTATTCCGTTTATAAGTAATATAATAACATTACGTCATATGAGGACTTTTTAAATGGTTTGATTATATATATTTATATGTATTAATATAGCTCACTAATAACTCACTAACAGCCTTTTCAAAACTTGCTTATTGCGGATTGAAGCGGATGTCTATGGAACCTAGCTTTATATCATTTGTAGAAAATGTCCTTATGTACTTCAAAACATCTCTTATATTTGATGACAAGTTAACTTATTCACAAAATATATCAACGAATATAAAAAAAAGAAAAAGAATAGGATAGTTTCAGTTGCCAAATTTTAACAGAACCAATAAATGGTTATTGATCGATCAAGTAAATTTAAATAATAGCTATTTATATGAGATGTATTGGAATATAAATATCGTCTTAATGTTTGTGGCCTGTGTTATACTTATCGTAAGTGTTAATATATTATTGGTTGTCTTTATATCTTATAGCTAATAGCCACGTGTGTAAATGTTTTGCTATGTTCATCTTATTTACCAAAAATTAATCGACAGTTTACAAATATTTTTTCTATGAATTATTCTTTCTATAATTTTTAAAATTTTTCTAAGTAATATTATCTGCGTATTGTGTGATAAAGATTGTATAAACCGTTCATTAATTATGATATGCCAAATTATTAAAATCCCAACATTATATTTTAAGATTAAATATTGTTTGCAATATTTTCGTAGTTCTTATCTGAATTATTATAAATTATCTTTTGTTCTTACAAAATTCCCTAAAGTATGTCAATTGCTTTCTATACTCTATCACGAAAGTGATCTTCTTAATTAATCAGTGAAGTCCCCAACTCTTTTTCCAAGACATTACTTAAATTAATTACTTCAAGAGAATAATATGCTTATACTCTCCATGTGAGATAAATTATTAGTCTAAACAAATGTAGAAAACTAAAATTGATTATTTTTTTACATTTGTTATAAATAGGTAAGCAAACTAACCTCGGTTTGTGATGAACTGGGCTTCCTTTATAACATGGCCGCAAAACTTTATATAAAAAAAATTCAACCCAAGGAAGTAAATTAAACTCGGGAACATTTTTCGCTGACACCAAAGCAAAGAGTTTTATCTCCAGCAATTTTGACGTCATTTTCTGTTTAATGTTTTCATTTTAGAATTAATTAAGTACTAGAAATTACTTTGTCACTTATCACAATATAGACACTTTATTAATGATTACACCGCTTATCTAGTTGTGTGTGTATTTGTTATTTGTGTGTGTTTGCGTTTGTGTGTGTATTTATTTAGCGTTATTTGTAACTAATCAAAAGTTCATTTTCAGCATCTTAAAATATATATTGTGACCCAATTTGTTTTTGTCTACTATGGCGGTTGACTAGTAGAGGTGATTTAGTATTTAGTTCGTTATATAATCGATTATTTAACGTAATGAAGATTTGATATTAAAATATATCTATTAAAATATATCTATTATATATATATATATATATATATAATATATATATGGATGTTTTCTATATATATATATAGAAAACATCCACGAGGAGTTTTCCAAAGTTTACGTAGTCGATTGCAGCAGTGCCAACGACGAGACGGAGCACATCTCGACAATGTCATTCTTAAAAAATAAATTTTAATAAATGATAATTACGTTAAATAAATCATAAACAAAATAACATTTGTACTTTTATTTCTAGACATGTTTCAAAAGTGCAAAAATTTTTGGCCCACCCTGTATCATCATGCACATCTTTACCTAAAATATTAAATCTCCAAAGAAAACAAAAAATAAATAATTACACTACTCCAATATCCGATCTTCTTGTTGTGTTGTTGTTTGTGAAACAGTGATCACAATAAAAAAAAACCGGCTGAGTTTGTTGTGTGGTTCTTCTCAGACCAGGGCGCGTTTGGAACTCTTGTAGCCTTATTTTAAATTGGAAAGTGACTTTACAGAAGGGCTTATTTAGATACGTACAATATCAAAATAGGCCCTCCTGTCACGTCCATTTGACGTACACAAGTGATCACTGTTATGGATTCACAGTGGAAAATATATAATTAAATAAATAAATAATAACGATAAATTCATAACTTCAAGCTAAGATTAACTAAATCAATCTTATTGGTCTCCACATACTTCTATTGTTCAAATAAAATATAATAGAAAATTGTTTTCATTAAAATTACGATCACTTGTTAATACTAAGCGAACTCCCATTTACATTCACTATACATAAATATTGGAACATTTCGACAGAACACAATCTAGACCCAAAATGAACAAAGCTGCTATGGCATGATGAACTCATAAACGTATAAACTAATAATAATAATATTTTTTTTCGTAAATATAAATATCTTATATATAAAAATACAAGCGTTTTTATTGCATTTCTTTAGTGTAGGAATCAAACTCATTACCATCGAATAATCGAAATCTGAAAAAAATATTTACAAAAAATTCCAAAAGTACCTAAAGTTACCAAAAATTCCGTACCGTCAATATTTCACTGGAGATAAGATACTGATACAGTGCAAGAACATAAATATAAAGATATCCCTTTGAAAGGCCCGTTGTACGTTTTACAAAACACATCTAATTAAAGTGGGACGACCCTGTGTGGAATTGCTACATTCATAACATGCTCGCAATCAACAAAACAAAAAAACAAGCCACAAATTACGCAATGTATTCTGTTCCGCCGACAATCAGCGTGATAAAGAAGAATTACACATTTTATTATATATTATATGACAAGAGAAAAGTATCATTGACTAATAATATCAGTAATTACCACGAATGGTTTATTTTATTTATTAGTTTACTATACCTTTATATTTCTAAGAAAAATATCATCATAGCTCAGTTGATGGGATGCCCGGGTCCTATATGTATGATATTTTATATTTATTTAAAATTAGATAAGCATAGTACGGTTATAAAGTTTGAATATGAAAGCAAGTAATATGTAAATTATAAAAGTGTCTTAATTTCTAATATTTCATGTTGTTGTACTTCTATCTATCAATTAGTTAAATACATAATTCTATAAAGTAATAAAAAGTAACATTTTATATACCAGCATCTTAGATTCAATAAAGCATCTTAGATTCCGACACAACGCTAATGAACTATGTGCAGTTCAAATAATCTTGATAATTGAATACCTCACGTTCGTTAAATATAGAGCAATTAACGATATTTGATAATTGATATTTGTAATAATAATGTAAAAAATCAAAAAGTTTAAGATGAATATACTTTTATAAAGAGATATTTGTATCCAGAGCGTAGATGGAAGAAAATTGAATTAATTATTAGGAAGTTCCAGGATTCCGACATCTTCACTAAAGTACCAACATTTTAGTGTTAAACTAATTAATTGTGATAAGATGTTCCTAAATGGTAATTCACCAATTAATTATAATATATCTTACAAAAGAAAAAAAATGTATTATATGCATAAAGGCACAAAGAAGTCGCATATTAATATAATATGAAATGTATTATATTAATATTCGATTTCTTTATGCCTCTGAGAGTCCATGGATAAAGGGAGGGACTTATTTCCAAGACTAGTGTCGTAGTATATATAATACCATGGAAACTCTTTTACTTAAATTGAAAATAGTTTAAAATCAGCTCGCAGTAGTTCGTATCTTTTAGCTCACGACGTAGGTCACATTTGAGAAATATAGAATACTCCGTGAATAATGGTTGCATGTAGCTTTACTGGCGAAACTGTTTTGCTTAGCTTCGAACGATGACTTTTATTAAAGATAACGCGAGCATTCGTATAAATTTAACAGATAAATATATTACTTATCATTTTTTTTAATTTTGTAAATAGAAATAATATGTTAATAGAATGTTGAAATAAACTTTTAATTTAAATAGCTGTTTCCAAAAGCCATTTAATATAAGGAGTGAAACTGGATATCAGTCAAGGTTAGTGACTAAATACAAATAAAATATGCTACTATATGGCCGTAGATGAAAAGTACATGCAGTAAATATATTAAAGTCTTCAAAAAATCAGCATTCATATATAAATATATGACATTGGATTAACGACAACTAACGCGCAAGTCAAGGTTCAAGGTTACTTGCGCAATAAAACTGAACAGACAACTTATCGTCAAGGTTATTTTTTATATATACTTTAATAAACTAATTAAAGATGAAGACGCAAAGGAATTGCGGTTTATGTCGAGATATTCCAATACTCTTCGTGGCCTGACTTTGTAATGTATGAAATTGCATACATTAAAATGATCGGTAAATTGTATTTTGGAAATAAGATAGTTATATTATAAAAGAATATATTTTTTTATGTCATACGATGTAATAGAAGAAATGCGTCCAAAATATTACAGAATCGAAAATACTTTGACATGTCACTCAACTGTCGTTTAGAAAATCTTGAAAAGCCGGTAAGCCCCTACGTGAAATGATCTACAGCATTTCGTACTTTCAAATAAAGTTTAGGTTTTACCTAAGAAATGACTTTACGTAATATTTTAAGTTATATGTTCTTATGATTTTATAAAAACATAAGACATGTATTTTTTTTTAATTACAGATAATCAGTAATATAATTTCAATTAAATTAGAAGGATGTGAAAATTTGTGACAATTTAAATATGATGTTATAGTCATGTATTTAGCCTTTTGTTACATTTTTTTTTGGATTGGCAATTATTACACATGTACTAATACATATATATATATATATATATATATATATGACGGCGCCTCCGTTAATGTCATACGTCAGGTTGACTTTTAGCTGTCAGCCTAGCGAAGCGTCATTGTCGATGGTAGTGAAGGCAGCCATCTTGACAGTTCGTTTTCGAGACGGCGCCTGCGCACCACGCTTGTGACGAATCGCTTTGAATCTCAATAATCATACGATTTAATATTCTAATTAAGATAACCGTGTGTTCCTTAAACCTAGTATTAATTATTTCGCTATATATCTCTTGGTTTCAACATTGTGCGTATTAAATAACTGTGAGTGGAACAAAGACTTGTGATTTCTCTATCCATACCTAATCACCTGCACGTGGCACACAAGATGAGTACTGAGGAAGGCTGTCCTGCCTCTTTATATATATATATATAGGTTACCATATTTTCAAGTAAATGAATATTAAAGAATATTACCAAGTGAAAAATAAATGAAACTAAAGTAAATAAGGTGTGAGTACGGATTAAATATATTTTATTCATACAAGTACAAGATATTTTTCATACTTAAAACTTTTATAACAATTCAACGTTCCCTGTTCCGAAGAATAATTTAAAAGAAACTGAGTTAAGGCGGAAGAGAATTTTAGATGCTAATATTAAATATGTATTAATTTTTAATTTGTCAGGTATGTAACTTAGCTTCTAATAAAACAATAAAACCTTCAGATATTTTCAAATCATAGTACCTTTTGCTTCTGCAACTATAAAATGGTATGCTAAAATTCTAACAATACATTTATTTAAAGAGAATTCATTTTTAATAAATTCAGTTCAGATACGAGCGGTGGTCCTTTGAAAGTGTATGTAAAATGCAATCTAGTACGATAAGTGTGTGATAGGTTCAAACCAATTCAAAGCCTGCAGATATAAGTACAAAGCCCCTTAATAACTTAGGCGCAAAAGAAATTGATTTTGTCATGATTCTTGTATTATTACATGATTAAACTAATGATTTATTGAATATTCATAGTGAATATTTGTAGTGTGTACATTGTAAATGTACGAGTATTATGTACAGGTACGACTATGTTATTACGTGGTTATCGTATAATGTGTTATGGCAATGAGTATTACAATGTTTGTTTGGTTCTATATAAATGGAGATTGATTGTTACTTAGTAGTAGAGAACGGTTAGAATTTTTTAGAAGTTTGTTAATTGCCTGAACAAGCTTAATCTAAAAGTGATATAAAAGCGGAAAATTGGGAAAAATTGGCTAAATTTGTACTGTTTTTATATATTTTTGTACTCCAGAATCATTAATTTTTTCTCTATGATCTCAGTATAAAATTAATGAATAGATAATAGGATGAATGTTTGTGGTGGGTCTGGGGTTCGATCAATCTTTAATTTTTCTAACAAGTAGTTTCTCAACCGTAAGTATTCCAAACAGACAGAACCGCTGGCAAGAGCTAGTTTATTTTAATACAAATATAACATGTTTGTTAAAGTATGAAACAATAAATGTTAAAATAATAAGATTTATATTATACATTTATTAATACCTTTCATTACAAAATAAAAATAATAAAAAAGTAATTTATTAATACAAGCGAAATATTTTGGTATTAAAAGGTATTGTGATTAAAAGTTTTCGAAGTATAGTTTGCTAGTGTCAGAAACTTGCGACTACTGTTTCTTACTTTATATTACTATAATTGCATTCAATATTAAATATCAAAAATATAATAACTGAACATTACTTACGAATACGTCTTTGGTAAAGACATGACTCATTTATTGTTTGAAGGCATCCTATTATTTTTTATTATCTCAATATTTCAACGTCTTTCAAAAGTCCTTCCTAACAGATTAATAATTGCCATAATTATCCATTTCAAACCAACGAAGGACGGCCATTAGATGGAGCTATCAGGAGTCCAGCCATTAGGAGTCCTTAATTAACCCTTAACGCTTCAGTTTCAATTGCTAATGACTTAGCATGTACGAGTACGTCATCGTTTATGACCAATGACAAAAAATATAATGTATTGCATTCAAATATAAAGTATCAAATATGGTCCAGAAATTATATTACTACAACAAATATCATTACTTGTTATTTAATAAATAATGTACTAAATTTAGACCGTTTCCTTTTCCTGTCGTGTTCATACAAGTTTAAGAGATGTGTGTATTGAGTGTTTGCATGTACTACACCAGTTCTCCTTAATTGACAAGAAGACCACGACCAGCTGTGCAAGACAACTGTGAACTATAACGCTATTTTAAAACGGAGCGATTAATAAGAATGAATTAATTTTAACTTACAGAATATTGTGCTAACCGGAAACTTTGGCAATTATTATCTTTCATTCAAACTCAAGTTTCAATCTAAATTTCAATATTAAAAATACGGAGTAGTTAGAATATTGATTTTTTTGTCATTTTTGTATCAATTAGATGTAATGTGTAATAATACTAGGATCGGCCAACCGTGCGCGGCGGGTGTTGAGCTGAGCCCCTCTTCTTTCTTCTTTTCTTAATAACTTTTAAATGGCTAAACATTTTTTCAATCTGTTTTCGCTATAACATCCGCGTTCGGCAAAGATATATGAAAAAGTTTTTAGCTTATTATCTCGTCACATTCTAGAGACAACTAAACACAAAAAAAGGTCTCCCAAACGGTTAAGAACTTCGCTTAGGCTTAGCTCAATTACCTAAATTTATTTTTTCGATCCTATGTCATATCCATTGTACATGCTATGTATAAATTGTAAATATTACATGCTTATATAAACATTATTTCATATTATAATAACTATGAATAACTGTCTAATAAATATGCAATATATTTCAAATAGAAAGTTGTGGGTAATAAACTCACATAATAAAAATGTAGTCACACTTAATTTAACTCCTAACCTACTTTTCAATTAAATTTACAAAAGTATTTCTGAGCACGCATTAAAACCATACGAAGAAACATAGACTTGAAGAAATTATAGTCAATGACCATTCACAATGGAGATTGTTATTCAAAACCAATCCTGTTTTCAATATCATATTTTAAGAAGGAGAGCAGCATCGATAATAACTGCAGGAGAACGTAAGCAAAGTTGAATCCCAGTTGGGTGACATGTCGGGTAATATAATATTGAATACCTATTAAGAATTGAAATAACGTCCACATTAGGTTATATTTTGATACGTAAGAGGGTTTAAAGATTGCTGTTTTATTTTCAATTAACTATTATTTTTTTCATAAAATTGTTAATTGGATTGTCATAACTTGAAGCTACATCCTTTAAGAAACAATTCTTTCTGTAAGTTGATTCTGCTCTGCTAGTATAATTATTTTATTATTTTGCTAATATCTCAGTTCCAAATCAAAAATGACACCAGTTTAATTTAGTTCGACTGAAAATCGGTAAGTATTTAAAGAAAGAATATACAAAAAACAAATAAATCCATTTGTCTACAGCTTTTACGGCAGACAGCCAATCCGGCAACCATAAACCTCCAGGAAGGCAGTTATGTTGACTGATTTTCTTCCTTTTATATTTATTACTCAAGATATAAGTCAATAATGGCCGTTTTAAATGACACTTAGAGCGTTAGCAACATTAGTCTTCTCGTATATGACGTACGTACATATTGAATATACGGAACACATTAATGTTCTGTATATTCAATAAAAAAAATATATTACAATTTATACTCGTTAAAAAGGAAATAAAATTATTCTTCTAATCTTATCTAAAATGAAAAATATAATGGAAAAAGGAATAAGAAATTAATTTTCAGATTTTAAAATAACGTGTTATTTCGTTAACTTTTATAGTCCATATTGAAAGTTCTCAAACACAAGGTGGAATTAAATTTGTTTTGAACGACAGCTGACGGACGCTTTTATTGTCGAAACAATAAAAACCATTAAAAACTAGAATGGTCCTCTTTCTTAAGAATTTAAATAATCAGTTTTGAGTAAACCTGTTGGACCTGTTTTTGGTGTTTGACATTTTATCATGGTCACGTTTATGATATTTTCATGCAATGCATTTTTTTATTTAAGAGGTAGTTAACAAAAAAATATTTCAAAAATCTTTTCTTTTCTTTGCAAATTTCTCAATTGATTAAATGTGTTTATAAATTACTAAGTTTATATGAAAATTAAATTACATTACCAAATTATGTCTTAAGCATTAGATAGATTACGATCAAACTTATTATTACCGACAGATTCTGAAGATATTTCCAGGTCCATTCAGGTTCATTTCTGTACAATATGCACGACACCAAACACTATGAGAACGCAGTACAATATAATAATATTAATATATCAAAAAAAATACTAAAAGCATTTTCTCTCGGAATCGTAAGGAAATTCATGATATCTTAGGACTTTGTTGTTATATTGCAGTTTTGATATTGCTCTCCAGATATGCGTTCTATCATCAATACTATCCAAGCGTGATCTTATTTCACGTCAATACAGCTATCTACACAGCAGCCGCTCTGTATCAAAAATATTAAGACATAAGTGTCAGGGCGTAGCGATTTTTAGTTTAATATTAGTGTTATATTACTTTATTCATTACACAAATCAATTAGTAACAGTAGACCCGCCCTGAACATGAATACAAGGCCAGTTTCAAACCTTATTCGTTTTATATTTAAATACAGTAACTCTAGTGTCTCTGTTATCCCAAGTTCCATTAATTTAGATTAATATATATTATAAACACGGCCTCTTGAACATTGACCTGAGATTGAAACCGTAATGTTGTCTGAAATGGACTCTTGGGACACATTTCTTTTTATTTTCTTTATTTTTAAGTAAAAGATAACTTGAGTATTCTTTTGCAGTCGCTTTAGCGTTAGTATCGCTTCTGAACGTGCGTCATTTATTTATTTTATATATTTATCAGCTTAACGATAATTATTATTTTATTGAAAATTTATTTAAGTGTAAAATTATAATTATTTGTGGCATTTATTGTTATTTTTTTTAAAGACTAAGAATAAATTATTGAAATAATATAGAAAAAAAATATTTTTATTTATTCTTTTAACTAAACTAAGAACATTGTAGATGAAAAACTAAAATAAAACAAAATCCATGAATAGGATTTCTTTTTCTGTCTGCATACTCACGTTATGAAAAACAGGTTAAATGGTTATATAAGTCGCAGCGACATATGCTGGATAGTTTAATAGTTTTAAATTGAAACGTGATGTGTGGGTGAAGTTGGTCGCCTTGCAACGGACAAAATATTGTCAACGATTGTCAACAAGGTTCTTTAAATCTCAGATAATTAAAACTCTGATGAGGAACGACCCAATATACGTATGTAATGTATAATATTATGAATATGGTGTATTTCATCTTTCCAAACAGCAAAATGCCAAGAAAAGACAATATTTTAAATAAAAGAAAACACTCGTATAACGTCAATGAAATAGTCACAAACTATAATGAATGAACAGTCAAAAACATTCTCATTACGTAATATTTCCCATTTTTTTTAGTTTAAATTTTTAATTTCAATAAAAATAAATATATTTTCTTAATATGTGTTAAATACATATAATGAGTGACTTGTGTTACTTGATGCTTGGAATGAATGAATGAATTTTGTAATAACGTAAATATATTAGACTGCAAATAGTTTTTAATAACTATAATTTAACTTTAACTTTGTGACTCTACTTAGTCGGGACCTCCCTGCTATAACCAAAGTCTAGTACGTATTTAAATTAAGAATATAATATTTAACTTCATAAAATTTCGTCAACTTCCTAAGGCGATTCTGCTTATTATTATGATATATTACTTATTTGTGGCCGATATTTCATTCCATGTTATAATAGATTATAAAGAAAATTATCTAAATCTCAAATTCTAACATATTCTGTTACTGCATTGCTATTAAAGTAAAGTAATAAAATAAATGTGCCATTACTTATTACTCGAGAATTGTTTTTATTAGGCAATAACATAAATTTAAATGTGCTGACTGGCTGTACTAGGGACAAAGTTTTTATTTTTATGTACAAGTCAGAAAAATATTAGAGTTGCAATTTTATCGATGTAATGTACATTTTTTAAAATACTAAAAGATTGATTGATTGATGATTTTTATGCCAAATATAAAAAAATCATGGATTCCATCAAGGTGGCCGCCGTCATGACTTCTTGAAAATGTTATTGGTGTGCTTTCCACCACCTTTGGGATAAATGTTATAGGATAACATCTATTGTTATTTCAGTCTCTTAGCCAATTATTTACGCACCCTTGGGAAGATATGAGAGGATTTATTCAAAACTAGGACGCCACGACATTTAATACAACTCATCATTGACACTGAATTTATAAAATGATTAAAAACTATTGCAGGATAAAAAATATAACAACATTTTTTTGTATTATTATTGTTATATTTATAATTATATTCTAGTCGTTCGTACATTGCTTTTTAAATATATTGACGTTTATGAAGCAGTGAAAACAATAAAAAAAAAACCCGCCTGAGTTTGTTGTGTGGTTCTTCTCAGACGAGGGCGCGTTTGAAACCCTCATAGCCTTATTTTAAGTTGGAAAGTGTCTTTACAGAAGGGCTTATTTTGATACATACGATATCGAAATAGGCCCTCCAGTCACTTCCATTTGACGTACACAAGTGATCACTGGTATGGATTCAAAGTGGAAAATATATAAATAAATAAAAAAAGATATATATTTAGGCACTTTTATTTACTCCGTGAAGTTTTAAAGCTGCAATAAGTTATCTCATGAATTGACATAGTGTTTTTCTATCAGGGGCCAGAATCAGCATTTTATTGGCTGTATTTTGCATACTACTCGGTAAAGTTTTGTTTCAATTCGAAACCATTCACCGGTTTTATAGGTTGAAGTGATATATTGGAGATAAAAGTGGTTTTAGTTTGTTGAAAAATATTTGTCAAGATTTAGTACTTACATATACTAATACAAAAATCATACAATATATAGTGTTAAAAACAAACTTTATATAGAATATACATAATGAGAGAGTAAAAACAAAATATTCCAGTTAGCAACGAATGGTTTTTTTAAGAATCACAATATTGCGTGCACAGATACGACTTCAGGCGTCAAGGGTCGTTGGGAAACAAATATTAGGGAGGCCTCACGAGAATAATAATAATAACATTAGGTTGATTATTAGTGACGGAGAGATATTCATCTTATAATAATATTATTTATTCAGTTTACGCTGTTAACAAACAACACACATATTGTACACCTACATATTTGATATCAATAAAGTTAATTTTGAGTAAAAAATGCAAAAAAGGACGATAGTTCAACAGCATCTGGCAACGTGCTTAAGTGAAATTTTAAAATATTAAATATTCTTAAACTTTAATAATCTTACTCGATATACCTCCTGAGTGCTGAGTGAGTTACGACCAAAATATAAGCAAATTAAATAAAAGAAAAAATAAAAATATCATACAAGCTAAGCGTTGTCTTAATTATAGGTATTAACATCACTCAAATAATTAAACACGTATATACAATAAAGAAAAAAATACAACAATAAACAAAAATTTAGATACAGTAAAATGGGTTAACTAAAAAAACAATAAGAGAAAAAAAATAACATTAAGGATGCAGTATCATGCAATTATATATCATTAATAATCATATTTCTAAACCTTAACAGTTCACAGAAAAAATATCAAAATTGGCTATACATTCGGGATGTTTTACGAATTATAATAAGAATTGAAACTCATCACAAGTCTATTTATCGGCGAATGGCGTCCCTGGCAAGTGCGTATAAGTTTCTCCACAAATGGAGTACCCGAAGTTGGTCTTGCTATCCCTGAAGGGGCATGAAAATTTAATTTGCTTAGTAAGTCCGAACTGTCAACAACACCATTAACACTAAACCTATCGACAATTCTTATATACCTGTTCCTACCGTACGCAGTCAAATTGACCGGTAATTAAAAATTATTTTATTATAAAACGCAGGTTATAATGGAAATAACTAAAAGTAAAGAGTGAAGACAATATTATATGCATATTATAAGAATTGTCATGTAGTGTGATAACGATATTATAACGTTTAAAAATGTGTAAGTTTTACAAAAGTTTAAGAATGATCAATTTGACCGGTAGGTTTAGTGTTAACCAACCTATGTAGAGACACAAGATCGTGGAGACATCTTCGATTCACAAGTGGGGGAAGATTGAAATATTTTAATTTATTCTCGTAACCTTTGAGCGACTTAGGAAATCCGTGATAAAATGAGAGGTGCTGTATGAATAATTTCTTCCCTCAACAGAATATGATCTTTCAAATGTGATTTACTTTCTCGAGAAAGAAATAAACTGGCATTTATCAGAATGAAGGACCATGCCATTGTTTTTACACCATAATACCAACCTTTACAAATATATAAAACTATAAATAATCCGAGAGGTAATAATAAAAGTTATTGGTATCGTTAATAGAAGATTGAAGCATTTTAACATGTATGTATTAGCTTCGGTCGTATGTTTGTATGTAACGGAAACCTAGAACACGATTTTGACGTATTTAAAAACGTCGGACCAATTTGAAACTTTTGGCATATTTATGAAGGACCTATGAAAATGCAATAATATGTGAAAATCCAAGCTAAAAAATTTCTACTTCAATCTTTTATCCATAGATTTAAGTATAATAGACTACGAGCATTTCCATTTTAGCCTTAAATTAAAATACTGTTACCAAAGGTCAGAACGATAAGAACAACTACAATTATGAACACACGTCAATACCAACCTAAGTTAGCTAATATAAAATTAGAATCTCCTAGAACACTTAACAAAAGTGGGTGAAATCGTGTTAATTACATCACATTAGCGTATGCGGGTTTTTTTCTACCCTCTGTCATTATCCGCTTTTTTTAATAACGAGAATTTGCGAAATTGGAACAGTAATCCGGTAATTAACAATAATCAAGAAAAAAAGTATATAAATTTAATTTTATATTTATAATTTAAAATTAAAAGCATGAGGAGGCATGTATGAAGAGGTTGATGTCTGTGGCCGAGGCGAAAGAGGTATGCAGGGACCGTAGCGTTTGGCGCTCCGTCGTCTCTGGCTACCCCGCAAGGGATATGGCGTGAAGATAAATAATAATAATAATAAAAATAACAATTAATTATAATAACAATAACAATGTGTATGTATGTACTAATTAATTATAAAGTATTATGTCTTTGTTTAATTGTTACACTACTCGTTTAAATACTTTATCAAACCACGTGTATATTTTAAGAATATCAACATATATTGATTATAGTAGTTTTTGCGTCATTATTAGTTTTATTTAAACTTATTAACTGATTTTAATAAAGTATATGTATGTTCTACACACTGCGGTGTATTCTTATATAATAAGTATGAGATAAGAGATAAAATAGAATAATAGGGAACAAAAATAATTCAGTTCTGTACATTGAAATAAAAAAAAAAACAAGTACAATTGTTTTATTTCAAAGGCTTGCTTTTTCGTGCTTGGTTTTATATAAATTACCCTTAATAGGTATAACATAAAAAAAATGTATTCAATATTTTTTATCAGCTAGACATCATTCAACTCCAAGCATAAAACATAATGTGTACTAAGTTAATCCATTTTCATTAAAAATATCTACATTTTGTAATATACAATTTTAGTTTTGTATGAAACAACAAAATCAATATTGCTTCAGTCCTACGCTTCTAAGTTTCACTTAATGCCGTCATTTGTTTAACCACACAGTGGACGATATCTTACTTTTAAAACCTGTTGAAAGTGAAGTAGGAATAGAGTGAACTAATCTGCTTTTTAAATTCTTATTCGCTGGGTATTAAGTAAATTAGTGGGTTAATAATAATAATAAAAATGTCGACTTTCCTTATGGGATTAAAATAATATAAATCAACATATCTGCGAGATATTATTTTCAATAATAAAATTACTTATTTTGGAAAATATAACTAAAAGATGCACAACAAAACTTTAGTATTTTACTACAAAACATACTCTTCTATAATTAGACCCTTTTAATAAATTTGTAACAAAAAATTTGAACAAAAATATCTAAAGTTGTATTTGACTGTCATCACTTTAGCAGTGTGGTTTAAATATCATTATTTCTTTTCTTTTTAACATTGGAATGCCATACCACAGAATGTATTTTCACTGAAGTGAATTGAAAATAATTCTAACATATATTCAGTACTTTCTATCGAAACAGTAGTTAAAAGCATTTCTACATCTAGAGAGTTAAGAAGGTATAAAATAGAATCATAGAGCACAAGTGAAGTTAAAGTAATGAAAGCATTTAGCATTTTCATATGATGATGATATAAAAATATATAAACATTGTCTTAATAGTGTTTGAGAAAATACATTTAAGTACTTTTTAGTGAGGTTTCAGTTGTACTTCAAATAAATAATTATAAAATACAATATCTGGACCCGACATCTGACGCTGTGGTCGAGTTACCAATAATATATTTGTTCACGCCAGAGACTTGGCAAAGTCAACACTTCCTAAATTCATTAGGCATAAATTGCACGTTTAAAAAAAGGACGTGACTAGATTCTACATGATAGGATAGGATACGACAGGCAAGGTCCAGGGGGAAGATCTGAAAAAAAAACTATATATTAAGTTACAGTTATAATTGGCAATGTGATAACAGATTATAATTCAGATAAAGTGTGGTAGCGAAGTAAGATTACAACAGCTACCATTAGTTCTGTGCCATAAAAAGTATTAAGTATCCCGATGGGAACTAACACAAAACCTTTTGTCTGAGATAATACATTTAATATAAAGATCTTATACATTTATATCTTTGTTGGTCAGTTCAGTGATATATCGCTCGTACCTGAATAGTTGTTTGATGCCATGTTTTAACGTTGTAATTTACTATCACAATATTGCAAAGTCGATGTGAATTCTCTGATATTAATCTTGTTTTAAACTAGCTCTAGCAAGAATACGCCTAAAGTAGTGATGACTTGAATGCCATTTTGTGACTCGAGTTACTCGAGAAATTTCCTACCTCACTCGAGTCATAGTCGAGTTTTCGAGTCACTCGAGAAAAAATCTAACTCGAGTTGCAACTTGCAACTCGAGTAAGATTACTTTAGTAATTTTAAACACAAACCTATAATATTTCAAAAGGGTGTCATTATCATGGATGAAGTAATATGAAATTACAAATTATGGTAGTTTTTATATAATCAACAAAATACAATAATGTCTTCCAAAGTAAGACTAATTAAATTTCCATGAATGGGTTACTAATAATAACAATCACATTTTATGGAATTGAACTCTATAATTAATTGTCCCGGAGCAGCATAGATGGAGAAAACAGGGTAGTGAAGTGAAATTTAGTGGCAACAGAATTAACTCGAAGAGTCGAGTTGACTCGGTAACTCGAGTGAATAGAGACTCGAGTAAGATTTTTTTTCACTCGACTCGAGTAGAAACTCGGGCTCGAGTCGCATCACTAGCCTAAAGATATATTATAAAATGTAAATAAAAATAAAATATTAGTAAAGAATTTAAGTAACACTAATAAAAATGTGTATCCATATTTATTTTAATATTTTACATTGATATTAAAATTATAAATCGCACATTCAATTTGTTTTAATAACTATGTATATAAAGCAAAATCTTTTTGCTTCTCAATAAATATTAATATTAACTTGTAAGCACGAAGTAGGGAAGTTACGTATGAAAGCAATTGAACACCAGCGCTATTCTTCATAACTAATATATTGAAAAGTTATGACATGAACACACATAGGAAATATTTGTGTAAAAGTTTTTATGTTCCAGTAATTCGGATTACCACATTTAGAATAATTGTACACGAACTATCGGGATATATTCCATAAAACTCATTTGAATGCAGTTTTTGGAAACGCAGCGGTCTGTGCACACTAGTCCTTATTTAACTATCTTTGTTAGCTTTCTCGACAAGATTGCATATTCAATTGCATAACAATATTTTACACACGTATAAGATGTTACATAAAAGCCTATTTAATAATTAAACTAAATAAATAATTATAGTTTTTTAACACAATTAGACTGTTTTCAGAATTTTAAATATATATTTTTAAGTCTTAATCTTTCCTGTTAAGTAGTTAAGCAAATATATGAAGGATGTTTATTGTATAGTACTTTTCACCACATCACACAATTGCCTAAATAGATAATTATCTTGAAACCATAAAAGTTATGTCTAGCACTTACCTATAAGTTATTTCATTAAAGCATTTTTAGCACCTTTAATCAATTTAGAGTGTGAGTTAACATATTCATAATAATTAAAATTAAAATCGAGAATGTAATAGCGTTTTTGTAACTATGAATAAAAGTTGAAACCTTTTCAATGGACCCGAAGTGTGGAACCAAAAAGTGTGTCTTTTTTCCACGCAGCTTGTAGAAATAATCGCTTTTCGACTTTGCAATACAAAATGGAATCTTCATTCCGCTCGAAACATTACATTAGGTTTATTTATTAAAATCTTAATAGTGTCTCTTGTTATTACGAGAAGTATTTAGATAATAGAAGTTTTTCCTGATAAGTAAGTAATTAACTGGCTTGGAAAATTACTTAATTACTGGCGTCGTCATCCTCAAAATGATAAACAATCTCAAGAACTTTGTCTAAATTAACTTTTACAACATTATTAAAATAAAAAACAAAATCTGATTGGTTTACATTTGTTGGTTGGTTAAAATTTAATACAGAGACTAAGTAGTCAATATCTGTCTAACGTCAAGTAAAACTTACGTAATCAATAGTCTTATAGATTATTAAAGACGTATAAAACTTTAGATGTTATGAACACTTTATCTACTAACAATACACTTAAATATTTACTAAGATAATATATATATAGATTATAGAGTCTTCTTTAGTAGTCCAAACATTAAATTTATGATAATATAGTGAAAACTATAATAAGGGCTATTGCTTAGTGGAATAATACAATGAGTATCCTTGTCATTTCTTGTATCCTCATCTCCATGACCTTAGCCTTTTTGAAATGTATACTTGCAATACAAACAATGGTTTAAGTCGATCAAATATAAGTAATTTATTCGTAGCAAACAAATATTTTCAGGACAATTGCTGTCAACCTTCTATATTAATAAAAAACAAAGTATCATTTAGTACATCAACATGAGTTTTTGTGGATATAGTACAATGAAATATTCAAAAGAATAGAATCATTGTAATCCATAGTAAGCTTCTACTATATATAGTTTTTCAACTCTATCATATGGATGCTTTGTGGCCAGAATCTGAAATATGAAATATCATAATTTATGTGACGTTTCATTAGTTGTTAGTTATTGCGGTTTAATCCTTATGTTTTATAAATTAATAATGAATGTATTAGATCTTTTACATTTTATTTCCTTGATTTTATTTGTATGTTCTTAATCCTTATTCGTATAAGAGATGTTTTATTGAATTTGCATTTAAAATAAATCCTTAATTTGTTGAAAAAATCAAGTATATTTTTTTAAAACTCCTAAAACAAACCGATACTATAATTATACATATTATAATGTAATTATTTTATTATATGTCCCTAAACTGTAAACTAAATAACAGTCAAAGATAATAAATACCTTACATATGTGTGTGTGTGTGTGTGTGATGAACTTTTGTGTAGTAGCTTAAAAAAGAAATTAAGTTCAAACAACGAGCTTAGTGTAATTATCAGAGACACTTTCCGAAGGTTCTTTAGAAGCGTGATTCTATTTTCTTAATAACATCGTCAAAATCTATCACTATTTAATATTATCTTTGAACAAACACAGCTATAAACACTTGTTAATCGGTCTCAGCCATTATTCAGTCTATAGTCAACATTTACTCAATTCGGGTAAGTTTAAGTTCGCTTTTCAATAACCGATTAACTTTAAAGCAATACCTTTTACTTAAATAATTAACCTTTTGTCGTGAAAATTTACAATTTAAACCAAAGCCAAAAGAGTCTTACAATTGATGAATGGAAGTTATATCTTATAAAGAATAAGAAGTAAAATCGCTTGAATTCAAAACTTACTTTGCAATAAAAGGTCAGATTAAATAGATGTAGCTACAAAAGATCAAATAAAATCAGAGAAAGTGAAAAGAGCGAATATAAAATATTCAACTCCAAATCTCTGCGCCGATTTAAGAATGAAAATGTCGGTGTAAGCCTTCTCTATTTTAACTATCATAATATTATCGGGCAGCCGTCGTTAGAGTGGATAAGGTGAATTTAGCGGGATTATAATTTATCTACGAGTATTTTTATTGACGTAATAAATTTCGTATAAAAATCATAATCTTTTGAAAAATATTCGATTGTATGGAAAATTAATACATAATTATAATTACTATTAGTCGTGGTGATAATTCTCGCTTTTGCGGAATATAACTATTATTCTTGAATAACTTTAAATATTTTAAATTACAACCTCATTTATATAGTTTATCTGCATACCTTTATGTTATCTTGTAAAGATTCTGTTAGTGACAGTTTAGTGGTCTACGTAATAGAATAACAAAGTTCTGCTGAAATAAATACAAAAGATCAAAACACGAAGATACTTTTACTGGAAATAGGACATTTGACTCATCCAATATTATACATGTCATGGTTTTAGACGGCAGTCTTTAAATTTATTATTTGACTCTGAAAACAATCTTGCTCATTCCAGTAAATTGTCTTTAATTGTTTGTATTACATAACGGCTGTAGAAGAATTCAGAAGTTTCATTCTTGGAGCTGTACCAAAAAATTTGCTTCCACTTCTATGCAGTTTTCTACTAAATTATTAATATTACTACGATATCAATAGGATTAGGAAAATATGTATTCGCTTTGGTTTCATAATATTATCTGTTATAGATAAAAGGTAATAAAAATTTGAATTCCGTTCCGTCGAAAACACGGTTTGTATAATAAAAAATTCAATTAAGCAATTAATTGAATTATTTTTTTTGATTTTAGTGTGTAGTGAAACCATACAATGATGCGTAGTATACAAGATGGTTCATAATAAAGGTGCATCGTAATCTTGTACTACCGATTTATACACTCTGGAAAGCCTACTTTCCAGAGCTAAGGTGAAAGGGCTCCTTTTGGCGGTGAACAGACACGTCTGCGTTGAATTTGACAAGATTGGCTTTGCCCCATGTGGAGACTGCCTGAAAATTGGCACTCAAACGTTGCACCATGGCTTTTCTTTCTGACTATACTTGATCTCTACTAGCTCGAATACTCGACAGATATCTTTCTACAACTGTGCTGTCATCTCCATACCCATAGATACCGGGCTTCAGCAGATCATTAACGTGCAGCAGAAAAAGAGTTGCAGAAAGAACGGACCCCTGAGGCACTCCCACGTTTATTGTCAAGGGTTCTGAGGTACACCCGTCGACAACTCGGAGAGATCTCTGGTTTAGAAAGTCCGTTACCCAACCAATCAGTCCAGGAGATATACCGTAGGCTAAAAGCTTGCTTATAAGGCTTGCATGCCAGACCCTGTCAAATGCCTTCGAGACGTTGAGAGACACCGACCGCTTCTCCGTTCTTCTCGATGGCCTCGCCTAAAACGTGCGTAGCATACATTAGAAGGTCCCTAGTGGACCTATTTCGGCGAAACTCGTACTGTCGGTCACTGAGGAGATCGTTATCCTCAAGGTACGCCAGAAGGCGCGTGTTCTATACACGCTTCATATGCAGAGTATGGAGGTGATTGGCAGGATCGGCACGGCTGCCTTTTTTGGGCACTGGTTGCACGTTTGCAAGCTTCCAGGATTTCGGTACTATTCCAGTCTTGAAAGAGAGGCGATACAGACGTGTCAATACAGGAGACAACTCACATCTTCAGCAGAATGGCTGCTATACCATTAGGACCACTGGCTTTATTCACATCAAGATGACACAATGCTCCCCATACCTATTTGTTAGTGATGCGGATTTCAGGAATCGAAATACCGCAGTGAGGAAGATGTGCTGGAGAAGCATTGCCAGTGTTTAGCTGCGAATTATCAGCAAGCAAAGAAGCAAATACATTTGCTTTCTCTGTCGCTGTATGGGTCAGAGATCTATCTGGCTTAAGCAGAGCAGGCAGTGAGGGTTGGCAGAAGTTCGACCCGATCGCTTTGGCAAGAGATCAGAAAGCTCGACTGCCAGTAGGTTTGACTTGGCACCTTGGTTAAAGGCTCTCTTCTTTAAACTTACAACCGGAGCTATGCGGCTTCGAGCAAACCCAAACCCAAATGCCGAATGATTTCGGTCTTCAGCATTCCACATTAGGCATAAAACCATGAGCGAGCTTTGCCACCGATGGGTACGTTAGTAAAAGGAATGCAATACTCCATTGCCTGATGCACCACATCGGTTATAGCATCCGCGCAACTCGACGGACCCAAAGAAGAGAAGCAGACCTGCCGCCTAGGATAAGACGCAAAGAAGTGCCGCATCTCATCCCAATCTGCTGACTTGTATTTTCATACTCGCCTAACACCATGTGGAGAAAGCTGGTGGGGAATATGTAAACACAGATTTCAGCAAACAGTGATCGGAGGTTCCCAAGGGGGAGGTGACCACATCAACACTATACCTGTCCGGATTAGTTGTCAGCAAAAGGTCCAGGCAATTGGCTGTATGACCTAATACATCTGGTACCCTCATCGTTCGCTTTACCAATTTGTGATGTCATTCCACTGTGAGGCTAGTCTGGAGAGTGCAGGGATGCCCCTTACCCCCCCCCAGAGATCGCCATCGGGCCTCCTCATCTGGTCGCCGGCCAGAACGTCCATCGTGCTGGCCGGCGACCAGATGAGACCAGATGAGACCACCTTGGGATTTTTTGCAGCTGGCGGGGCAGCCTTTCGTTGGTGGCTGGCCCATTAATTGGGCTCCAAATTATCTGTGGGCGGCCATAGTCGCCATCGGTCATAGACAAGTCCAATCGCGACCCAGCTACGTTTTCTCCATGAAAGGTTCCGGAGCTATAAGGCACGCTCACTTCCCGTGTGATTTCTCGCACTTGCAATAACTTGCTGAGAACGTCAGAGAGGCTAACTACCAGTTTCCAGCTGGTGCCGGAGCTGTAAGGCACGCTCACTTCCCGACAGGCAGTCAGGCTGCAAGCCTACCCTACAGTACAGTCGGGTGACCGGATAGATGCTAGCACATCCATCTAACCTCTAAGCAGGAGGCTACCCGAACTGCAGTGATCCCCGAAGGGATCTCTGCTTATGGACCGTTCCAAGCCCCGAAGTAAAAGACCGCAGCAGCCCTTCGCCTTAGGCTGGTCAATTACCTCTCGCTGCGCACGAGATCCAACGAGGCCCCGACAACTGTGGGAACCCAGACGAACAGCGCCGAACCTCTACAGCTAACCACATTACCACTACGAATCCAACACCAAAACCGGTAACCCGGCAGTTTACACGCGCAAGCGCATGCGTCTCATGCTATCTCAATGTTAAAAGTACTTTAGTATACTTAATAAAAATAACCCAGTAGACATTATATTAAATTTTAATGACATAATAATAATTAAAGTTGTACATGTTTCAAAATCACAGCCTTTGTATACATGTTGTTGTTAATTAGTCCTACAATCTTTATTCTAGCTTCATAGACACAAAAGTATACATACAAGTTTTATAATAAACAGATATTTCATACTTAGTGTAAATATTTAAAAATACAATAAATAAGTTAAATTTGTTTTTAAAATATGAAATCAAAAATTTGATTTCAATTATGTTCCGAAACGAGCGAAACACGAAAAAACTATTACATCTGTATCATTTTAATTTACGTTATTCGTCTTTATTCACAAATTAATTACACTTCAACACTGTCTTTCATAAACACTCTTTTTTTTATTCAATCCATTTGAAGTTTTTAATATGGAATCCTTTATTTAGTCAGCGCGTGAATTAACATTGGACGAAATAAACCAATCTATACAGTGAGAAAACAGTTTAATATAAACACAAACAGTATGTGTGTTTGTGGTTTAATTTAACATTTTAATACAATTTGTAAGAAAATATTATAAAACGATACGAGTTAGTTCTTTTTGTTTAAAACAAGTTATGATAAAGCTAAATTGTACTTTTATAGATATCACGCATTTAATAAAAGAAAGTATTTTAATAGACCACGCCTTCGATTCCCTGTCGATACAAAAAAACGATAATAATTATCATTTAAATCGACAAAGCAGCTTATTGATACTGGGATCCGCCAAACGCACGCGGCGGGTGTTGAGCTGAGCCCCTCTCCTTTCATCTGAATAGCTACAGGAAATATCAATTTATTAGGACTAATTGTCACCTTCTAGCTCAGCACATTGCTCGCACGCGCAGGGCAGCTCTAATGTAATGTCTAAGGCAAGAGTGATCTTTTTTTGATAACTTTTGAATGGCTAAACATTTTTTCAATCTGTTTTCGCTATAACATCCGCGTTTGGCTCAAACATATATGAGAAAATTTTAAACTAACTATACGAATTCAGGAGACAACTAAACACAAAAAAAGGTCTTCTAAATGGTTAAGAGCTTCGCTTACGCTCAGCTCTTTGTTGCAAGCAAAGTTGATTCTTTTGCGGAAAAAATAAATTACAGAGGCGTCTCCAATTATCTGAGGGTCGTCGACTGCACACTCCAGACCGAGGTCAACTAATTTATTCGAGATGAATATAAACGCATGTTTATTTCAAGAATCAATCATTTATCTTATGAATCAAGGAAGATCTTTTAGCTAAATGGAACCGGATATATAATATTACCGCTTCGAGCAAAAAAAATTAAATATAATATACAAATTTAGTACTGAACTAGGTTTTTTTTTAATATAAAAGATGCTTTTTGTATTATGATGCTTAAAGATAATTGTGCGTAAAAAAGTTTGAAACAAATACAAAGGTAATGCGATCAAATTAAATTATGGTCTGTATTATTATTTTGGTTGTAACAAATAAGTTTTGAGTTATTCGAGTATCTGTAGGATTAGGTAATATAAATGAATTATTTTAATTTAATACATCATTATCAAATTCATAGTTAAATTACACGTAAACGTTTTTTATTACTTTTAAAAGGTATTTGAAACATTTGCTACTCTTGAAATGTTTTTCGACTTTGAAGTTAAAAGTGTCTTAACAATTTTTCAGATCTTGAACAGTTCCGTTGGTTGTAATTGCGAGAACTAATTAAGCTGATGTTTCGCTTCATAAAATGATATTCATTAAAACTGGATTTACGTCTTGCAAGATGGAGGCTGGAGATATAATTTATGCCTCATCTAATTTGTTTCTTGCTTTGATGTTGTAGTGAGTCTTTCTTCTAATTGTCCCTCTTTGACAATAATTAAGCCCAGTGAGTGTCAAAACAATGATGCATAGATCTATTATTTTGATTAATATTTGTATACTTTATTTTTTTAACAATAGAACTTAAGCATTCTATTCGGACTAATTCATGCTAAAACATTAGTTTTATAATATTAATTTATAATTTGAAACCAAAACAAAAGACATTTTTGAAACTAATAAATTAGTCGATGTTAAACAAATGAATTAAAATTGAAGTCACGACCAACAAACTACTCAAAAACAGCCATGTTTTAAATATATGTATAGGAATTTGAAATAATAGGTTTTCATTAATAAGATATACTTACATTATTAACATTAACATTATAGATAATATCAAAATTTCACGAAAATAACTTATAGTTATAGATACTGAGATAAGTAAAGATACAAAAAAATAACGATCGCAACTGTTTTATTTCATGACATTGATGTCTGAAATTTGAAAATCTCTTAATGTCAATTTGAAGAATATATTAATGAATGTTATTTAAAATAGACAAATAATTAACACATGACTAAAAATTTTTTATGTATATATTAATTATGATTATAAAACTTATTTAGAACTTTTGGTAGTATTAATAATAATATAAATTTCAACTTTCCTGAGCACCGTTCAATTTAAAATATCTAAGAAATTTTGTTTTGAAGAGTATTCATTCATAGAATTATAAATTCTTTAAAAATACATATTATTAAGAGCACATGCAGTGTATTTTTTATTCTAATTTATGTTTCTTTCAGTGTGTTTACGTGAAATGACAATAAAAGACTCAGTTAAATAAAATTATACAACACAAGTACAGCCAAACTATTAAAACTGGACATCACAAACACGTAATGTGTGCTCGTACACTCAGATTTACGAATACCTCTCTACAAAGAACATCCGCTTCAGACTCAGCAACTCCCTGTAAAATGTAACAGTTCTGTAAAAATATTGCACTACACCATATTCCTTTTAGCAATTTCATATAATTATGATAAAATAATATTTATAAATTATTAATAGTGTTTGAGAAACTCTTACTGTTTAACTACTTTTTCAGTGTGCTTCCAATACATAAATACTGGTCACTTCGATGATATATTGCTCGTACCTGAATAGCTGTTGGATGCCATGTTTAAAGGTTGTGATTTATTATCACAATATTGCAAAGTCGACATAAATTCTCTGATATTAATCTTGTTTTAAACTAACTCTAGCAAGAATCTGTCTACAGATGTATTAGAAAGCCTAAACAAAAATATTAAATGAATCGTATTACTATTTACTTAATAAGTACTGTTAATAATAATATGTTATTTATATTTAAAATAGATAATAAAATTGAAGATCTCACATTAAATATAATTGTATATAAATAGAGTATTGTGAGCAGAATTATCGCTTCTTTATATATGTATTTCAATATTACAACTTGCAAGCATTAAGCAGGGAAGTTAGGAATGACAACAATTTAACACAACGTGTTAATTACTTCAAAACTAATACATGAACACATGAATGGAATATTAGTGTAAAAGTTTAAATGTTCCAATAATTATTTTATTTATTTATTTAACTTCATGCCATATCATCATATTTATGTAATTTAGAATTTAAACTAATTAAAAAAAAAAAAACAAATCATGACAATCCCGCTGAGTTTCTGTCGCCAGCTCTTTTTTGGTCTGTGGAAATAATTTCCCGAGCTGATGGTAGCTTTGACAATGAAAAAATGTTTTGTGTGAAACTTATTTTCAATAAAGATTTTCGATTTTAATTTGATTTTGATTTTGATCCCTTGCGGGGTAGCCAGAGACGACGGAGCACCAAACGCTACGGTCCCTGCATACCTCTTTCACCTCGACCACAGACATTAACCTCTTCATACATGCCCTCCGGGAGGTCCTCATGCTTTCTACGTGACCTTCCTCCAGTATCATAGATACTGTGTTTTGGAAGGTCACTCGAGGCCTCCCCCTGTCTCTCTTACCGCTTACTTTTCCTGTATATATATATTTTTCTATTCTTTCATCACTCATTCTTTCGACGTGCCCAAACCACCTGAGCACGTTCTTCTTCATTCTCACAGTTACATCTTCGCTAGTACCTGCCATTCTGTGGATCTCTTCATTGCGGATTCGGTCAGCTAGACTGACTTCGCACATTCTGAGAAGAGATCGCATCTCCACAGCATTCATCTTTCTTACATTCTTCTTCTGTTTTACCCACGTTTGGCTGTCGTATAACAGCGTCGGTAGCAAAACTGCATTGTGTACAGCCAAACGTGCAGCTATGCTGACGGTTCGCCGTCTCAACAATGCAGCCAAAGCACCGTTGACTCTGTTACCGGCAGCAATACGCCTTTCCAAATCCATTTTGTATCTTGCGTCTCTGCTAAACATACTTGCCAAATATACCGCTTCATTTACTTGTTCTATTATCTAGAATTACCATTCACGTTGATTTTACATTCTGTTCTTTCTTCATTTCTTTCAAATATCAGAACCTTATCCACATTCAGGTTTAGGCCATTATTTTCACACCCATCTTTCAGAGTGGTGACCAATGCCTGCAAATCGCATTCTGATGATGCAATGAGCACTGCATCATCTGCATATAGCAAGCAATTGACCTTAAAGTCACCTACTTTCACTCCCATGTCACTGTATATCACGCCTTGGAGACCACTATCCAAATACAAATTGAACAATCAAGCTGACATAGCTCAACCTTGCTTAACACCCGATTGAATGTCAAACCAGGGCGACATGTCAGCTGCTACTCGCACACAGGCTGAGTGATCTCTGTAAAGAGACGTTACAGACTGTTGCAAGGGTCCGCTCACATTGTATCGGGGCAGTATCTCCCATAATTTTTCTTTTCTTCCTCATCCCATTTCTTCCTCACAACTCTGTCAAACACCTTTTCCAAATCCATGAAAGCACAGAAAACCTTTTGGTAAAGGGCCAAAAACTTTTCCATGATCATGCGGAGGGAAAAGATCTGATCTATACACCCTCTTCCAGGTCTAAAACCTCCTTGGGCCTCCCACAACAGCCTTTCAGATCTTTCTTGCATTCTTCTCGCTAATATTTTAGCATAAACTTTACCGCTCAAGCTAATCAAACTGATAGCCCTATAGCTTGCACAGTCTATCTGTGAACCTTTGCCTTTATACAAAGGTTCGATGACTGCACCTCGCCAATCGTCTGGGACCTCCCCTGATTTTCAGCATAAATTGCACAAAAACCAGAACAAGTCCAAGACGCGTGGCAAACCATATTTGATCATTTCGGCAGTAACTTCGTCTGCTCCCGCAGCCTTACCACATTTCAGGCTTCGAATCGTGCTCTCCACTTCTTCCAAACTGATTTCATCATCGGCTACATCGGGACTCAGCATTTTGCTGGTACTTGAGACCGAGGCGTCCTCACATTCATACCTTGTAGAATTCCGCCCACCGCTGCAAAACGTGTGCTTGCTCTTTTAAAATTTCACCGTTCTTCGAAAGCATTCCTTTCATTCTACAGTTTACCGAACAACCCAAATAACATCCAGATCTTTGTCATCCATCACATCTAATAATTCATTCATCTTCTGTTCCATTCCTCCTCTTAAATTCTACGTAGCTATTTGTAGCTCCGTCCTCCACCTCCAGCCGTTCGGAACATGGCGTGTTGGTTGGCGGTCCCCAACGCCGCATTGGTTCATTTTATTATCGGATTACCGCATTTAAAATTATTGTACACATCCCAACGAGATGTATTCTATTATTATTATTATTATTATATTCCACAAAACTCATTCGGATACAGTTTGCGGAAACGCAGCGGACTGTGCACAGTATTCCTTTTTTAAAGATCTTTGTTAACAATCACGACACGATTGCTCACGATTCAGTGAAACAAGATCATTACAATATTATACACACATTTAGCATGTTATATACATATAAACTAAGTAAATAATATTTTATTTATTGTTTTTTTAACCGAATTAGACTATTGCCATATTTTTAACTATGTTTATTAAAAAACATTCTTTTATAAGAAAATGTTAAAATTACTATGATTTTTTTAAAGATAAGATATATGTATTAAATAAAGTAATAGTATTGTTCATTTATACTTTATCCCTATAGTAGTCGCGGGGACTGCACTGGTATAGAAGCAAACATTACTCTAAAGCTGTAAGCATTTATTTCTTGGGCTGCTAAGTACTTTCAAATGGTCCTGGATTACACTCGCAGTCCGCGCGACCCATTACGTAAGTATTTTTCAAGTATTTGTTTATTTTTTTTATATTAAAATTTTCATTAATGCTTATTAATTAAATATTATTTACATTAATACGAAATAATGTCAAAAAAAATTAATTGTATTAGATTATTTGAAGACAATGTGTCTATCGTGATTACGAAATAATATGAGTTATTAACTTTTAGTAAAATGTTTTGTCATGATATCAATCAGAATGGAACTGGTGATTTCTTGCGCATTTTATAGATTTTTTCAATATTTATTTTGATATGAATAATTTTGATACAGAGCATGTAATTAAGTTTTAATTAATGTGTTAAGTTAAGAAAACTGTATAGATTCTGTCTGCATTAAAAACATAAAGAAATATTGTTTATTTTTTTTATTTTGTCGACGTCAAAATCATCTCTATTGACCTAATGGTAATCTAATGGTTTAAACGAACCATTCACAAACTCGATCAAAACTATACGTAAAACAAATGGATATAAGAAAAATATGGAAAAGTTTTCACATAATAGATCCACAATAGATATTGTGTATATATTGTATAAAACATTGGAACTAAAATATATTTTAGAGCCGTTAAAAAAATATAAATATGTTAAATGTAGAAAACGATATATGCATATATAAGTGCAAGGTAACTGTGTAAAAAGAAAACTGAGATAGCAAAGTGACAAAGTTAAAGTAAGTTGCGTAAGTAGTTAATTAAATATGAATATGAAGGACGTTGTACTTTATAAGATGTGAGCAATAAGATGAATTAAAATAAATATTAAAATTAATATTCATAAAAATAATTGACACATTATACATGGTATAAATCGAATCGAATTTTAATAAAATGTTAAAAATAAAAATTAACTCAGTAAATATTTGTATAGAATAAGAATAATATTGAAAATTATTGAACATATGTTTCTGTAACTATAATAAAATGAAATGAATTGATATTAATTTAAACAAGTATAAAAACCGTTTTAAAAATTTCAAATTTCTCTGATTAAATTATGTACCAAAATATTCCTTTCATGTCATAAATATATTAATCCTGAGGGAATTTAATGAAAGTCTATAATACTCCATAAGTTTTGAGTATAAAATTTGACTGTTTTATTTAATCAAGGTAATGGTTTTGAGAATTCAGTAGAACTCATCGCATTGGCTCCGTGACTGTGGGATCCGGGCGTCTTTAATCTACAAAATTATGATCACGTTTAATAAAACGCATTTAACAAAACATAGCCAACTAAAATTATAATGCAGTAATTTTCTTTTAAATTAGTGTATTAACTAATTTTACCAGTGTCTCTGTATATACGGCGAAGTATTAAGTTAATAAAAGTTGTTCCGGACAGTTAAATAATTTACTGTCTTTGGACAATGACTTCGTCGTCTTCAAAATAATAAACAATCTCAATAACTTTGGCTCCTCTAAATTGACTTTTATACAACATTATTAAAATGAATAACAATGTCTGGTTAATTCATATTACAAAATAAGGACAGAAAATGAATAGTATAATATATTTGTCTGAAATAAATATAAGTTACGGAATTATTTTCTTTAAAGTCGTAAAATATTACTTTAGCTCTTAAAGGTCTTTTATTTACTTATGATCTTCTTAAGCAATTGCTTAAGTAACTTCTTCTTTTTCTTTTTAACTTAACTTCTGTATTAATCCCAAATATTAAATTTAGAACAAAATAGTCAAAACTTAAATAAGAGCAATTGCTCAAAGGAATATTATAAAAAGTATCCATGTTATTTCTTCTCACCTCATCTAAGCCCCTTAGCCTTTTTAGACTAAGTTTTCGCCCTTAACCTTGCATTTTTGACAAAAAGTTGACTTTTTTATGTTAAAAAAAATATTAATAAATTTTAGTAATATTATTAAAAATTGCGGTATCACTTAGTAAACTAACATGAACTTTTGTGGGCATATTACAATGAAATATTAAAGAAACATATCCTTGACATATCCATAGTAACCTTATTCGTTTGATATACGTATACACAGTCCTTCAAACTTTGTATGGATTCTTTGTCACCAGAATCGAGTCTCAGTTGTAAGGATTCAGAAATTTCGGCCCATATTTAAGATTAAGAAATTGGAAATATAAAAGAATACACAGTGTATAAATATCAGTAACTCACTCGAGTATTACAGCACATAAAAGCGGTGTTGAATCTGATAATACTATAATGTATTTTAAGTTTCATTCCTGTCAGTAGCAGCGTCTTAATCTTTAAGTTTTCTATTTTTGTTATGAACATTCCAGAACTCCTACTAGGTTTTACTTCCTTGTTTTTCTTTGTATATTCTCGATTATCTTTGAGATGTAAGAAATGTTTTATTGGATTCGCTTCGCATTTAAAATAAATCTTTGATTTCTTTGAAAAACACGTTTGTTTGTTTGTTTGTTTAAAATTGAGTAGAGATTTTAGACAAACACTTTATTTCATTTATAGAAAACCTAAACGTAAAAAATGGAATCATACATCAAATTATTATTTTTTTTTTCAGCAACTCATTTGTATATCTATATCAATCGCTGGAATTCAATATTCACTTCACAAGAAAAGGTGAGATTCAATAGATATATAGTTACAAAAAATTACATAAATTCAGATAAAGTGAAAAGAGCGAATATAAAATATTTAACTTCAAATCTCTGCGCCGATTCAAGAATGAAAATGTCGGTGTAAGCCTTCTCTATTTTAACTATCATAATATTATCAGGCAGCCGTCTTTAGAGTCGATAAAAGGTGGCTTCAGGATGATTACGATTTCTCTACGAATATTTTTACACATTAAAATTTTTTAAAAAACCTTAATCTTTTGGAAAATATTCGAAGGCATGTAAAATATATACATAATTATAATAACCATGGGTCGTGGTGATTCTTATATATTTTCTGGAATAGATTTATTCAGTCTTTATTGTTTGTTTCTTATAGAAAAAAATCTTGCTTATTATCATAACAAATTGACTTAAATTGTTTGTATTGCATTACTATTGTAAAAGAATTTAGAAGTTTCATTTTGGAGCTATAACAAAAATTTGTATCCACTTTGCCGTTTTCTGCTAACTTATTAATTTAACTACGACAGAAAACGGATTAGGAAAATATCAAATCCAATTTCGTTTCCAAGTCTCCGTATTATCTGTTATCGAGAATAGGTAATAAAAAAAATTATTTCATTTTGTAGACAACACAGTTTATTAATTGGACTTTGTTAGAAGTAAGTATTTCTGTAGCATAAAGTGAAGCAATACAATGATGCACTGTATAACGGTGCATCGTAATCTTTTACTATCGATTCTCGGTAAAAAACCAATAAAAATGAGACAACATTCCGATACAATCACAACTAACAATGAATAAGTTTATGCTTCGATTGCAATAAGAGATAAGGGTATAAAATTTTACCTTTTCAGTCGTGTTTTTCGTCGTGTCGTTTTCATTACTCTATACATGTTATGGTTAATTAGTCGTACTATCATTGTTGTATTTCCATAGAGACAACTGTTTGATCTCTACAATGAGAGGGAGCTCAATCGCAGTGACTCGTTTGCTCAACATATTAGAAATTATTCAAAATTATTTAATAAAGTTTGTATTACAAACTTAATTAATATGACCTGGAATATTATAAAGTGCGCAGCTGGTAAAAGCAAAGCTCGCAACTCCAAATTTTATCTTCAAATGGATAATCAAGTAATAAAATCAGATAAGGAAGTTGCTTCTGCTTTTGAAAATTATTTAAAAAAAATTACAGCTTCTACCACTTCTTCTTTAATTTCTTTTCCTGTAGTCGCTGAGTCATTACTACAAAAAAATGTTAAACAATGTAACATTCCTTTTAAATTTAAGAAAATTGAATCCAATGATATAATTAAATGTTTTAGGACCTTAAATATTAAGAATACTCCTGACTTATGGGGAATATCTGTAAAGGTGATTGGCTCAATAGTGAACCTCGTTGCGCCTTACTTAGCGATCATTTTTAATGACTGTATTTCTTGTGGAGTATTTCCTGACCTAGTGAAACATAGCAAAGTAATACCACTCTTAAAATCAGGCAATAATTCAGATCCTTCTAATTACAGACCAATATCAGTATTGCCTTCGTTTAGTAAAATATTTGAAAAAATCATGCTTAATCAGCTGATAGACCATTTTAATAAATATAAATTGCTTCACCATAAACAGTTCGGTTTTACTAGAGGTCGCTCTACTACGGACGCTGGCGTCTTTCTTATAAAACATATATATAAGACCTGGGATCAGTCACATGCTCTTGGAGTATTCTGTGATTTGTCTAAGGCTTTCGATTGTGTTCAGCATGAAACATTGGTCTGGAAATTGTACCTCTATGGCATTAAGAACATTGATCTCAAACTCTTGATTTCTTATTTGTCTAATAGAATTCAGAGGGTAGAGGTGAATGGAAAAAGATCGGCTGGGGCTCCGATTGATATGGGGGTCCCTCAAGGTTCAATTTCAGGTCCATTTCTCTTCCTTGTTTATATAAATGACCTGCCTACTTTTGTAGACCAACATAATGATATAGTATTGTTTGCTGATGACACTTCTTTAATATTTAAAGTAAGACGGCATCAGGTAATGTATGACGATGTAAACAAGGCTCTCTCTAGAATAGTGCATTGGTTTAGTGTTAACAACCTGTTGCTTAATAGTAAGAAGACTAAACTTCTTAGATTTTCTACTTCTAATATTAAACAGCTGCAAACTAATGTACTTTTAAATGAGGAAGCGATGGAAGTGGTGGAATCCACATTTTTTCTAGGAATCACTGTTGATGCTAAGCTACAATGGGGCCCTCATATAGCTGGATTAGTTAGTAAACTTAGCTCTGCCGCGTACGCTGTTAAAAAAATTAGATCCCTAACTAACGAGACTACTGCTAAGTTAGTGTATTATAGTTATTTTCATAGCATAATGTCTTATGGTATCCTACTGTGGGGTAGTGCTACTGATATAAATACCATTTTCGTTATACAAAAGAGAGCTGTCCGTGCAATTTACAACCTGACGCCAGTCAGTATATTTTTGAGAATCTTAAATATGTACATAAAAATACTGACAATTTTATTAAGCACAGTGATATACACACTATAAATACCAAGAACAAATACAAGCTCGCGCTACCTGTTATTCGACTTAAAAAAGTGAGTAAATCTTTCATGGGGCAATGTATACAGTTTTACAACAAAGTCCCAGCAAACGTTCAAGTATTACCATTTAACAAATTTAAGAGAATAACTAAGGAACGTTTGTGTACAAAAGGATACTACAACGTATCTGAATATTTAGAGGATAATGCAACATGGTAATGAAGCGGTCGCTGCCAGGCTGCTTCAAGATTATTTACTTAGTATTGTGTAATGTATTTATGTAATTTAGAATTTAAGAACTAATTAGAAAAAAAAACAAATTATGACAATCCCGCTAAGTTTCTGTCGCCAGCTCTTCTCAGGTCTGTGGAAATAATTTTCCGAGCTGTTGGTAGCTTTGACAATGAAAAAATGTTTTGTATGAAACTTAATTTCAATAAAGATTTTTGATTTTGATTTTGATTTTAATGGTGTGCATACAAATTTTATTATAAGATATTTAATATTTAGTGTAAATGTTTGTAAATACAACTAAGAAATAAAGTTTGTTTCTAAAATTTATTCCAGATGATAATAAAAGCATGTTTGTTACGAGAATCAACCATTTATATTATGTATCAAAAACTTTTAACGTAATTACATTAGACATTATTATTACTGGGTTTAGAAAGAAGATTTTACCCAAATATATACTTTTTTAATTCACAACCGATGCTTTTTGTATAATTATGATTACATTAAAGAATTAAGTGATACTCGAAACAAAAAAAGGAGGTGTTTTATTAAGTAATCAAAATAAAATAATGTCTATATTATTAATTTTATCTTTGGATGAAATAAAGTATATGAAAAAAATATCTTAAATATATTAAAAACAATAGGTTCTTTAATTTCGTTTTAAAATTTATTTCCAATAATTGTTAATCTTGAAATTCTTTTTGACTTGAAAATTGAAAGTGTCTTAATAATTCTTGTGATCTTGGACAGTTCCGTTGGTTGTAATTGTGCGAACTAACTAACCTGATGTTTCACTTCATAAAATAACATTAAAACTGGACTTACTTCTCTCAAGATGGAGGCTGGAGATATAATTTTTTTTCTGATCTAATTGGTCCATTGCTCCGACATTGTAATGAGACAGAGTAAGCTCAGTAATTGTAAAATATTTATTCAAATAGTATTTTATTTCATTTAAGATTATTATTTTCACATACAATGAATTTGAATAAAATATGAACCTCCTGGTGAAGCTGTTCGGTACAAGACATGTTTCCATCATTATTAATGAAGTCTTATGAAACACAGGTGGTTTTATGGAAGATATTGATTAAAATAATATTACATTGTTAAAATAAGTAAACTCAAGTTGTTCAAAATATTTAATTAGCAGTACCTACTTCTTAAATACCTTAAATAATTCAAGATTAGTTTTTCAATATAAAAAAGCTAAGAATAACTCATAACTAATGTTAAGCATTACTATGAACGTAAAACCAGTTTTATAATAATAACAAAAACTCACCAAATCGAATCAAAATGTTGTATTTTTTCTCTATTTTCTCACGTTCCCTCACTACTGTTCAGTCAATAAAGTAATCGTTTCTAAACCTCGACATGTTACACGAGACTAATATAACAAATTTATTAGTTTTCTGAGTATTATGACAACTTGACATGAAAAATGACACTTACACATGACGTGGCTAAGTTTTGAAATAAAGACTACACTTTGTAAACTTGTGGATTGTAAACATTACTCATTATTAGTTTGACTAATCATTTTGGTTATAATAATATTTATAGACTTATAATTATAATTTTTTATAAGATTTGTAATTATTTAAACTTGAATTATTTAATCACATGACGTAATAGGAATATTGTTATTAAATCGTTAAATGAAAATGAGTAAATACGTCTAGTACATATACTGACTTCATAAGGTTAACTCATAATTAATTATATATTACACATTGATTATGAACACATAATTACAATATTATTATTAAAGGATATATATACCATACAAAGACTATATTAATATTAAAGGACGTTTATCTTGCATTGAACCAAATTACCCGACTGCGCCAGCAAGAAAAAGATTATATTGTTATATTGTTGTCCTGTATGCATCTTTTATCATCCTATGTGCCCTTGTTAACGTTTCTTGTAGTTAACAGGAAAATGTATTTTTACTCTTGGTATATTTACCTTAAAATACACACACACATATATATAGGTCGCTTAAACATTATTATTCAGTTTTATACACCAATGTTTATATAAAATAGGCAAATTTTAAAGAAAATAAACTAATTCCAACCATAAATTACCTAATGACATGATTTCAGCAAAAGAAATAAATTAATTAATGGACAATACTTCTATAAAACTCAAAAGGTATACTTGTAAAACCTACATAACATAACATTTGATCACAATGTCAACTTTCATGTGCAATGAAGTCATTTTTTTACGTTTTAGTATAATAATAGAAATATTGGATTAAAAATACAAGAAACATATATTATTCAATGTTAAAAAGAGATTCTGAAGTCGACCTAAAATGTACCTATGTACTGTGAAGAACATTACATTACTCCTCTAAGGACTTTTACTTCTTTGAATATAAATAAAAGATCTCTGTAATAAACCTTCAATGGCGATTTTGTTAAAAGCTTAAACCCTTTTTAGAGTAATAATTTCTTAAGCAGGGTTCATATTGTCAGAAGACATGCCAGGACCTGCACACATTAGATTCAAGAATATTTTAATTGATTTTTCTATAATGTTGATTCTAATATATGGTTTAAATTTAAACTCATTGTTCATTGTTTGAGTTTGATCTTATGTCGATGGTAAGAAGTTCACCAATCTTTTATTCACGATTCACTAAAATACTCTTCAAGTTCAGTTACTCCTACAGTTATTGTCTTTGGGCCGAGTGAGGTTACTTTTTCCATTGATTTTTTAATAAATTGGATGATTGTTATTTATAAAATAATTGCACAAACACCATCGATATTCTAATATTCATTTATTTACGACCCGAATGTTAAACGTTAAAGCATCTATAACATAAAATCTTATTACGTAACATTAAGTAACACAGCAATAACTAAAATAGATAGTTGATTAAATATTTAAGTTGAGAATGTTAATTTTAATCAAGAAATAAATATAAAATTGTATAATTCACAATAATAACGAGTATAAATAATGTAAATATATTCTATATTTACATTTTAAAATACAATTGGTTATTTTTGGAAAAAAATTCATTAACTGGAGTAGAAAAACATAAAGATGATATATATGTAACAGATTTAAGTGTTTTGTCTCATTAGGCTCAGGGAGCTTTGTTAATTATGTAAATAATACGTTAAATGTCAAAAGAATAGTAGGTAATTCATTAAAAGAAACCCGATGAAAGAGATATCAAACCTGACATTGAAAAACGGGAAAAATAATTGTCGTTTTCCGTAATCCGAGCAAGAATTTTTATAATGACGTCACGTCTGGCTGACAATCACTGGATTAGATCAGATCAGATCAGCTCCAGTGGAACCCCCATCTCTCAACAAATTACTATACAATAATTTTATTTAATTTTTTTTTCAGGCTGGCCTATGTTTTTACTATTAGCCTTTCAGAGGTTATCTATTGTTTCCTGTATACCCTGTATAATATCTTAGACATTACGGAGATATTTTTACAGATCATTACGTCTCCCTCAATTAGAGAATATGACTACAAACGAACTTGTTTTGGTGTTGTTTTATTGCGACAATAAACTCAGATTTTAGGGTTCTTTCTTGTTTTGATACTACTCTAGTGTTCTATATGCCAATTTCGTCATTTTTTTTATTATCTATCGTGCATTATAAACATCGTTGAATTACTAATAATTTTTAAGCTAGATAAATATAGCGAAAAAATATAAAAGAATATATTCTCTTGCCATTTTTCGTTAGTCCTCAACAATTAACATACTATAACCTAATTTTGCTGCCACGTCCGTTTTGCTCAATGATTATACTTTAACTAAAGTGTGTCCACAAAGGCCAAGATCATTTATTTTATTTTATTTCAGATTCACGCCATATCCCTTGCAGGGTAGCCAAAGACGACGGAGCGTCAAACGCTACGGTCCCTGCATACCTCTTTCGCCTTGGCCAAATACACAATCTCTTCATACATGCGCTCCGGGGGGTCCTCATGCTTTTTACGTGACCTTCCTCCAGTATCACAGATACTGTGTTTTCGAAGGTCACTCGAGGTTCCCCCTGTCTTTCTTACCGCTCAGTTTTCCTTTTTAAATCTTTTTTATCATTCTTTCATCACTCATTCGTTCGACGTGCTCAAATCTTCTGAGCACGTTCTTCTTCAAAAATGCAGTCAAAGCACTATTGAGTCTGTTACCGGCAGCAATACGCTTTTCACATCCATTTCGTATCTTCCGTCTCTGCTAAACATACTGCCCAAATATACCACTTCATTCATTTGTTCAATTACCTTACCATTCACTTTGATCTTACATTCTGTTATTTCTTTAGTTCTTTCAAATATCAGTACCTTCGTCTTATCTGCATTCAGGTTTAGACCATTATTTTCACACCCATCTTTCAGTGTGGTGACCAATGCCTGCAAATCGCATTCTGATGATGCAATGAGCACTGCATCATCTGCATATAGTAAGCAATTGACCTTAAGGTCACCTACTTTCACTCCCATATCACTGTCTTTCTCGCCTTGGAGACAACTGTTCCAATACAAATTGAACAACCAAGCTGACATAGCGCAACCTTGTTTAACACCCGATTGGATGTCAAACCAGAGCGACATGTCAGCTCCTACTCGCACACGGGCTGAGTGATCTCTGTAAAGAGACGTTACAGTCTGTAGCAAGGGTCCGCTCACATTGTATCGGGGCAGTATCTCTCATAATTTCTTTGTCACAGCCCTGTCAAACGCCTTTTCCAAATCCACAAAAGCTCATAAAAACTTTTGGTTTAGGGCCAAAAACTTTTCCGTGATCATACAGAGGGAAAAGATCTGATCTATACACCCTCATCCAGGTCTAAAACCTCCTTGGGGCTCCCACAACAGCTTTTCAGATCTTGCAGACTTCTCGCTATTATTTTAGCATAAACAAATAAAGCTATAGCTTGCACAGTCTATCTGTGAACATTTGTCTTTATACAAAGGTATAATGACTGCACCAAGCCAATTGTCTGGGACCTCTCGCGATTTCCAGCATAAATTGCACAAAAACCAGAAAAAGTCCAAGAAGCGTGGCCCACCATATTTAATAATCTCAGCATGAAATTTCATCTGCTCCCGCAGCCTTACCACATTTCAGGCTTCAAATTGCGCTCTCCACTTCTTCCAAACTGATTTCACTATCGGCTACATCCGGACTCAACATTTCGCTGGTACTCAAGGCCGAGGTGTCCTAACATTCATACGTCTCCTTGTAGAATTCCGCCTACCACTGCAAAACGTGTGCTTGCTCTGTTAAAATATCACCGCTCTTCGAAAGCACCCCTTTCATTCTACAGGTTACCAAACAACCCCGGGAATCACTAACTTCTCGCCAGAAAAGCTTTGTGTTTTCCCGGAAGTTGTCCGTCAACCTGTCAACATATATTCCTTTCTCCAAGGCCGGCAACGTTCTTGTGAATCCTCGGATGTTGCAAGAGTTCATGGGCGGCGGTGATCACAAGTCATCCGTGACCCGCAAGCTCGTTTGCCCTCCTCTAACATAAAAAAAAAAAATCCCTTTCTTTCTCAGAATTTTCACGCTTCATCCTTATAAGTGCTTTCGTTTTGTGCTTTTGCAGCTTGTACTCTCTTTTTACTAAAACCTGTTTTCCTTTTACCACATACCTCTGTCGCTACTTCCACCATACCATTCCTAAGGTTCTGCCAGCATACTTCAACACTTTCATTTCCAGAATCCCAGCTTTCAAGCTTCTTGGAAACCCTTTCTTGATATTCCTCTCTGATCGGTGGATCTTGAAGCTTCCATCTTTTTATGCGATAATTCGACTCCAAGCCAGGACACGTTGTGCGGCTGCGCCAACCTGCAAATAGACCTCGACCTAGATAGCAACGACTAGATAATGGTCCGTTCCCAGATCAGCACCCCTAAACACTCTCCTGTCCATAACTTGGCTTCGAATACGCTGATCCACTAGGAATAAATCAATAATTCTTCTTCTTTCTTCCGCTCGCTCCCATGTGTACATGTTTTGTGAGTTTGTTTGTGATCAAACATCGTGTTTGCCACAAACAAATTTTTCTCCTTACAAAATTCCAAAATAAGCTTTCCAGCCTCATTTATTCTCTTATCACCGTACTTGCCTAGGACGCTTTCGTAACCACCTTGCACGGTCCCAACCGATCCATTAATATCCCCACATACTATCAACTTTTCATTACCTCTGACACTACTTAGAACATTCCTGACACTATCCCAAAACTCCTCGAGTTTGCTCACTGGAGCTGAGGATACATAAACATAAAAAAGCATAAACGGCTAACGAGAATAATCTTCTTATACCCAGCTTCAAGTGAACCCAAAGAAGCCTCGGCTTGATAGCCTTGTATTCTACCATTGCATTAACTATTCGACAGGACAACAACACGCATACACCTTGGCAACCTCGCTCACCCACTGGAACCCCAGCCCAGAAAGCGACTCGGTTGCCAGGCAAATCGGTCGTATTATTTTTTCGCCTTTTCGCTTGGTCTCAGACACACAAATAACATCCAGATCTTTGTCATCCATCACATCTAATAGTTAGTTTATCTTCTGTTCCATTCCACCTCTTACATTCCACGTAGCTATTTATAGCTCCGTCCTCCAGCTCCTAAGAAAATAATCAAATACTGGTACTTTAATAGTATTTACAATTAAAGCAAAGTTTACAATAATATGGTTTACAAAATACATGTATATTTAAAAGTTGTTACATCATTATTATATTAATCATTTGATCTATTATTATCTTACATAAAAAAATCGATATTATTTTTTTAATATTATTATAGAGATATAGTTTGTCAGGATAGACTGATGATTGTTTGATTATAGTAAAGACTTTAGGATTTTGATAAAATTTCAAATTAATGAAATTAAATACAATACATATAACTAAGATATCGTATAAATTGGTCAAAATATATCTGACAGATTAGTAACGAAAACGCATAATTTTCGAGTTTTTATAATTTTAGCCCGACGACTTGGAATAAAGAATAAAAGTTTCTATAAATTGAAAGAGATGGTTGCGATTTAAGTTAATAGCAGCATTTAAGAAAGGCTTTATTGTTAGGAAAGATTTAATCAGTCATACTAAATAGAATGTTTTAAATTTTAGGAAAGTAATATATAACGTCTTATATAAAAAAAAGAATTTGGAAAAAAAACATTATTTTAAATCGATCTAAAAATATCACAAATCTGATCTTGCCATTTATTAGTAACGAATTTACAAATTGATGTTTTGATGTATAATTCAAAAACTTTTGCAACCTTCAAACTTAGATAACAATTGTAGAGCACTGAATATATCGTACATTTCATATGAGTCGTGTCGTATATTAGTTTAAATAAGTAAATTTCTAGTAATTATTTTTTATACGTTTCTTCATAATATTTACTTGTATTCTTAGTATAATATTACGAATAATGAATTTCAGAAGTACAAATATTTCCATTGGTAACCATATATAATACAGTTACTTTTCTGATATACTGAGTATTTACTGGTGATATATTGATGACCTAGTGGTGACAAACTGGGGAAGCACTGGGGACATTACTGGTTGACCCAGGTTCCAAACGAGCTATTTATTAACTACTTATAGCAAGGTTTTGCCACTACACGATTTATTTACTTGAATAATTATACTATCATGCTTTGAAATAAAAATAGTTTAAGACGAAGTACATAAGAATGACAGATAATGAAAATAAAATGGATAATGCTTATGTTTTTTTATTATAATATAAATTTGGCCATACAAATTGGATGAAATAAAGGGGTTTTACATGTTTTGTGAGGGATAAGGGCTCGAGTTAACCAATAAATAAAAATACCTAATGAAATAATAAGAAATATTTATCAAATACTGCTGGAAATCATTGAGACTTGAAAAATAATTATAAGTGAGAATAAATTTATTTATTCATAAATTGTACCGTTTTAAATAATAATATTAATACGGATACGTTGCAATTCTTAGATATATAAATCATTAACAATTTATGAATTGCGATGTTCATTTAATTTTAAAATGTTTTGACCTACTCTTTGTTTACAGAGTTCATTAAACTATTTATATTTTAATCACTTCTATTACCTGTATCACGTGGAATTGGTAAGTCTATTCCGATCTATTTAACTACTTCGAGCTTGAAACTTCATTAAAAGGTCGATTTTCAACGAGACGGTGCACGTGAAGTAATCATTCTTTAAATACCCATATCCAAGACTCTTTTAATTTTTATAGGCAATATTATTCAAATTACGTTTTACTTAGTGTATTTTAATCGTTTTGAATTGATATGTGGGTCCGTTGCTTGCACATTTTAACATCATCATAATATAATATACTCGTACAAATAAACAGTGGGTAGTTATATAAAGTGCATAAAAATTAAAGCTCTAGTAAGAAAATATTTTATACAAACATGTTATCAAAATAAACTTTATTTATTCGTATAGATTTCGTTAAACCTTTTCCAATTTCTATTTATCTTGAATTTATATATGTAATATTGATGATGATGTTGATATGTGATTCATGGCTGCAGCGTGCTGCTAATAGCGGTAACATAAAATATACATTTAGCTCACAATACACTTAAAAACTTACTATGTTTTATAAATATATTTCATGTGTTTATTCTTAAATCAAACAGGATCTTAAAATATTTTATTCTATTTGATATTTGTAAATATTGTAGAAATGTACTATAATATACCGAATATAATGTGTAACACTTTTCAGATATAAACTCGGAAATTATGAAAATATAATTATGAATTATGTAAATAGTATATAAATATTGATTTTATTCAAAAATGAATTAAGAACTAGAAATCCAAAAATATATTCAAAACAAAAACTAGTTTCTATCACAATTAATACCTACACTTAAGTTAATCAAACCTGAAAACTTGTTTTTTCAGCAATATCATATTATTAATAGTTAAGTTATCTTCTGCACTTGTAAAGACTTTAATATATATTTTAAATGTTTAATAAACATGCCCGTATAGTTAAAGCAGTAGGAAATAAATCAGATAAACTGTATTATTTGTTATAAACTGTTATCTGAACGATAAATGGCTTTTGAAATCATAACTCAAAATGAGGTTCATCTATTTTTGTAAGATATAGGATAGTATTAATTTTAAAAATATGAAAATCGATAAGACGACAGAGTTTTGGCAAACGGTATAATATTAACATAGATAAGTCTTAGATGTAACTCATCGAATGACCCAAATATTTTTAACATTCTGTTATGACGAACCAATTACAATAAATGTAAGAAAAACAGACATCTGTTTTTTTTCTCAACATTTTCTTCAAAAACATCAAATATAAAATATATTTATAAAGATTTCCCTTTGTATACAAATTATTATTGAATAATGAAATCATATCGGGGGAAATATTAAATAATAGACAGCAGTATATCATTATATGTATTGCGGAAAAAAAACCGATCATTTATAAGCGTTAATTAAAGTTAATTAAAATTAATAGATAGAAACTTGCGTTATGAAGAGTATAAAATATAGATTAGACGAAACGATAATTCTCTACAAGATAGAGCTCCATTTGTTTTTGTTAGAGCGTATCATTAATTATTTGGATTTGAAATATGAAGCATTAATGTGTTCCGTATATTCAATAACAAAAATATATTACAATTTATACTCGTTAAAATGGAAATAAAAATTATTCTTCTAATTTTAACTAAAAATATAATGGAAAAAGGAATAAGAAACTAATTTTCAGATTTGAAAATAACGTGTTATTTCGTTAACTTTTATAATCCATATTGAAAGTCCTCAAACACAAGGTGGAATTAAATTTGTTTTGAACGACAGCTGACGGGCGCTTTTATTGTCGAAACAATAAAAACCGTTAAAAACTAGAATGGTCCTCTTTCTTAAGAATTTAAATAATCAATTTTGTGTATGCCTGGTGGAAATTTTCGGTGTTTGATATTTTATCATGGTCACGTTTATGATATTTTCATGCAATGCATTTTTTTATTTAAGAGGTAGTTAACAAAAAAATATTTCAAAAACCTTTTTTTTTCAATTGATTAAATGTTTTTATAAATTACTAAGTTTATAATTATATGAAAATTAAATGAGATTACCAAATGATGTATTAAATATTAGATAGATTCCGATCAAACTGATTATTATCGACAAATTCTGAAGACATTTTTGGGTTCATTCAGGTTCATTTCTATATAATACTAGTCTAATGGCCCGTTCTACAAACGGGCAAGATCTAGAAATGTTTCAGAGCTTCGCCAACGGTAGTTGTACATCTATTGATAAATTGATATTCAATTGATATGATTTGTGATAGTACCATGAGCTAGTACAGGTCTGTTCCTGTTTGGATCTGGATCCTACTGTAGCGATAGGAGCGTGCCCATATAACCAAATAACTGTAGAGAAGTATTATAGTATAAATGCACGATACCGAACACTAGGAGAACGTATTAAAATATAATAATATTAATTTATCAAAGAAAATACTAAAACCATTTTCTCTAGGAATCGCAAGGAATTTCATAACATCTTATGACCTTTATGTTATATTGCAGTTTTGATATTGCTCTCCAGATATGCATTTTATCGTCAATTTTATACAAGCGTGATCTCATTTCACGACAATACAGTACATCTACATCTACATAGTAGCCGCTCTGTATCAAACACATTAAGGCACAAGTGTGAGGACATTATGTTAGCATTATACTACTTTATTCATTACACAAATCAACTACTAAATAAGGAGAGTAACGGACGCTTTATTTTTGATGACCCGCCCATACAATCAACATAAGGACAGTTTTAAAGTTAAATACACTAACTTTAGTGTCTCTGGTAACCCAAGATCCATTTACTTATATTAAAATATATTATAAACACGGCCTCTTGAACATTGACCTGAGATTGAAACCGTAATGTTGTCTGAAATGGACTCTTGGGAAACATTTCTTTTTCTTTATTTTTAAGTAAAAGATACCTTTGGTATTCAGCAGTCTCTTAGGCGTTTGTATCGCTTCTAGATGTGCGTCAGTTATTTAATTTTATGTATTTAGCAGCTTGAAGACAATCATTATTAATTCTTATTTCGATAATTTTCGTATTTCAATAATTGTTATTTTTTTTAGTTTTTTTCAATGACTTTAAGAATAAATTATGGAAATTTATTATTTATTCCTTTAGCAAAAATTGTGACTTTTTAATATAATAACACACATAAAACTTATTATTATATATATTTGATAACGTGTTATACGAGATTATATGCTAAATTATCTAACTCTAAAATACTAACATATTCTATTACTGCATTGCTATTAAAATAAAGTCTCAATCCTTTATTAAACTCGTAAAACAAATGTACCATAACTTATTACTCGAGAAGTGTTTTTATTTGGCAATAACATACATTGAAATGTGCTTCCTGACCGTACTAGTGACAAAGTTTTTATTTCTTCTTAAAAATATTGCAGTTGCAATAGGTTTATCGGTAATAATACACATTTTATAAAATATTAAAAGACATGATTTATATTTAAAAATAATGGATTCCATTGAGGTGGCCGCCGGCACGACTTCTTGGAAATCTTTTTGATGTGCTTTCCTTGACCTTGACCTTTGGAATGAATTTAATAGGGTAAACATCCATTATTTTTCGATCTCTTAGCCAATTATTCACTCACCGTCGGGAAGATATGTGAGGATTTATTAAAAACTAGGGTATCACGGCTTTTGTAAAATCATTAAAAACTATTGTGGGATAAAAAATATAACAACAATTATATATATTTATGCTCTTTTATTTATTCCATGAAGTTTTAAAGCTGCAATAAGTTCTCTCATGAGCTGACATAGTGTTATTCTATCAGAGGCCGGAATTAGCATTTTATTGGCTATATTTTTGATACTATTCGGTAAAGTTTTGTTCGAAACCATTCAATGGTTTTATAGGTTATAGTGATATATTAGAGATATAAGTGGTTTTAGTTTGTTGACAAATATCTGTTGAGATTTAGTACTTAGATATAATAGTACAAAAATCATTGAATTATAGTATGAAAAACAAATCTTTATGTAGAATATACATAGTGAGAGAATAGAAACAAAATATTCCAGTTAGAAACTAATGTTTTTTTAAGAATCACAATATTGCGTGCACAGATACGACTTGAGGCGTCAAGGGTAGTTAGGAAACAAATGTAGGGAGGCTTCACGCGAGTATTAATAATAACATTACGTTGATTAATAGTGACGGAGAGATATTTCATCTTACAGTAATATTACTTACTCCTACATATTTAATAATAATAAAGTTATAATTTAGAGTTAAAAATGCAAAAAGGACGATAGTTCAACAGCATCTGGCAACGTATCTAAATGATATTTTGAAACATAAAATATTCAGAAACTTTAAGAATTTTACTTGATATACCTCCTGAGTGCTAAGTTAAGTCATATACTTCCTTTGTTATTTTTGTTATGAAAAAAAAAGCTTTAGACCACAAGTGACACGGAAATGAAAAAGGCTATTTTGAATATAAATTTTCTTAACGAAAAAGATAATAAACCTTAAAATTAAATATTTGGTTAATATTTATGAGTGCTATAATATTTTAATAGTATTATTGTGAGCGAAAAACGATAATCGTTGGAACGTCGTTAAATACATATAAAGGGTTTCACAGAATATTGATCGATGGGTTACTGCGTTTAATAGAATTTGTTCCTCATTTAAGACTGTAGTGTTATTTTTATGGTCATGTCTTTAATAATGCCCTTATATCCTTTACAACGGAAGCCTTATATCATTTACAACGGAAACCTAGCACACGATTTTGACGTACTTCAAGATGTCGGATTAATTAAAAACTTTTATATATTTATCAAGGAATTGTAGAAGAATTGGGAGGATTGCAGAAATAAAATTATATGTAAAAATCCAAGCTAAAAATTTAAAAGGCTAAAAAATATATAATACACTTTCATAAAATCCACCGCAAAAAAAAAATATAGAATTGTGTAATTAAGAAAAAACTTTTCAAATGATCTTTTGACACCATGCATTACATCATAATGTACATGACACAACTTTTCGTTATATTATGACATATTTTTTAAAATGATGAATACAGAATTTATTTTTCTCTTTGTCGTTGTCCGCTATTTTTAATTACGATAATTTGAGAAATGAAAACAGTAATCCGGTAATTAACAATAATAATTAATCTTAGAGAACAATATGTATGTACTAATTAATTATAAAGTATTATGTCTTAATGTTTAATTATTACACTTCTCGTTTAAATATTTTATCAAACCACCTGTATATTTTAAGAATATCAACATATATTATTTATAGTAGTTTTTGCGTGATTATTAGTTTTATTTAAACTTATCGATTTCAATTACTTATACATATGTTCTACATACTGCTGCCTATTTTCATAGAATTAGTGTGAGATGAGAGATAAAATGGACATTCTACAGGAGGTTTAAATTAGGGAACAAAACTAATTTAGTAATGTACATTGAAATAAAAAAAATATAACGTTTACAATTGTTTGATTTCAAAGCCTTGGTTTTGGAATTTATAACAAATTTGGAAAATTATTAATTAGGTATATTATTTAAAAAAATGTAATCATTATTTTTTTTACCAGCTAGTAGTCATCATTGAACTCCAACCATGAAACATAATTTGTGATTATTAAAACATGTTCATTAAAAATGTCTAGAACTTGTAATATGTTATTTTAGTTTGGTATGAAACAGCATTTGTATGAAAAATCAATACTGCTTTACTCCTACGCTTATAAGTTTCGTTTATTGACGTCATTGGTTTAAGCACAATAGTAAAGTAGGAATAGAGTGACCTAATCTACTTTCAAATATTGTACTACAAAACATACTTTTATATAATTAGACCCTTTTAATAAAGTTGTAATAAAATTTTTAAACAAAAATATTAAAAATGATATTTTACTGTTATTACTAGAGTAGTGTAGTTTAAATATCTTTATTACTGATATTTTTAGTATTAGAATGCACTACCACAGAATGTATTTTCACTGAAGTTAATTGAAAATAATTCTAAAATATATTCAGTACTTTTTTCGAAACAGCAGCTAAAAGCATTTCTACATCTAGAGAGTCAAGAAGATATAAAATAAAATCATTGATCTCAAGTGAAGCCAAAGTAACGAAACTGTCCATCACATACACGTAATGTGTGCTCGTAATTGCATATTAACGGCTACCTATCCACAGGTAGTGTTAGGTTAGTAAGTGCGTCCCAAACAAAGAACATCCGCTTCAGACTCAGCACCTGACCCTACAATGTAACAGTCCTATCATAATATTACACCACAACATGTCGCTTTTAGCGTTTTCATATAATTATGATATAAAAATATATATACATTGTCTTAACAGTGTTTGAGAGAATATATTTAGCTATTGTTTTGGTGTGAGCTTTAAGTTGTGCTTCAAATTAATAAATAAAAAATACAATATCTGGACCCGACATCTGATGCTGTGGTCGAGTTACTAATAGTATATTTGTTCAAGGCCAGAGACTTAGTGAAGTCAACACTTCTAATTTTCATTAGGCATATATTGCCCGTTTACCTCCACGTTTGACGCGACTCTAATTGCAGTATTCTTAAGCTATCCTTAAAGGATAGGAAAGGTCCAGGGGGTACCAACAAAAAAAGAAATCCGTGAATATAAAATTATAGTCACAATGGGCAATAAGATAATAAATTATAATTCAGATAAAGTGTGGTAGCGAAGTAAGCTAATATTAGCTACCATTAGTTCTGTGCTAAAAAAAAGTATTAAGTATCCCGATGAGAACTAACACAAAAATTCTTTTTTTGAGATAAAACATTTAGTTTACGTAGATAGGAATACACTTATATCTTTGTCGGTCAGTTCAGTGATATACTGCTCGTACCCGAACTCGCTGTTGGATGCCATGTTTAAAGGTTGTGGTTTACTATCACTATATTGCAAAGTCGATATGAATTATCCGAGATTAATCTTGTTTTAAACTAACTCTAGCAAGAATACGCTTAAAAATATATTGGAAATTACTCATAATTAAAAATTAAAAGTAATACTAATAATTGATATAAAAATGTATATCCATATTTATTTTAATATTTAAAATTGAAATTAAATTTATAAATCGCACATTAAAGTTGTTTTATATAAATAAAGCAAAATCTATTTGCTTCTCAATAAATGTTAATATCAACTTGTAAGCACGAAGTAGGGAAGTTACGTATGAAAGCAATTCAACACCAACGCTATACTTCATAACTAATATATTTAAAAGTTACGACATGAACACACATAGGAAATATTTGTATAAAAGTGTTTTTCCTAACAATTCATATTAGCGTATTTAGAAAAAATTTGAACAAACAATTGTAATGTATTCTATATACTATTAATACAACTCAATTGATTGCAGTTTGTGGAGATGCAACGGACTGTGTATACTAGTCCTTATTTAACGATATTTGTTAGCAATCACGACACTATTGCATATTCAATTGCGTAACAATATTAAACACACGTACAGGATGTTAGTCAAAAGTCTATTTAATAATTAAACTAAATAAATAATTATAGCTTTTTTAACACAATTAGACAGTTGTCGGAATTTTAAATATGTATTTGTAAGAACCATTCCAGTTAAGTAGTTAAGCAAATATATGAAGGATGTTTACTGTATAGTATTTTTCACTACATCACATAAAAAGAGGAGCAATAATACTGACTTTAAAAATATGTACAATAAAAAAAATGATTTCTGATAAATATCTGTATATATTAATAAATTCAATAATAATATTTTTGTTAATATAAAGGCTCTATTTATACATGTATTGGTATTTATTTTTATAACTGTTTAATTTAATCAAATCTAAAACTCTCTCATTTCTCTGTCCGAAACAATAATAGATACACCAGACCTTTGATGTCATAAATATATTAAGCCTGAGGGAGTTTCATGAAAGTCTATATTCTATAACTTTAAAATATAATACAAGACTGTTTTATTTAGTGAAGGTTTTGAACATTCAATAAAAACCAATTACTAGATTGGCTCCGTGACTGTGGGATCCGGGTAGCTTTAATCTGCAAAATTATAATCATCTGCAAGAAAATGTATTTTGGCTTCGGTTTACTTTAGACCATTTAGACACAACATTTGCGAGCAAAAAATCTTTTATACTAAAAAACTCTTAATTAGTTTTCCTTTCGCCGACTAAAATTATCTTAAAGCCATAAAAATATGTTTTTAAGATCAAAGTCAATTAAAAAGACATTAAAGTAAATTAAAAAATAAAAAATATTTCGTCAAAATCGATCGCCGTTTAATATTATTGTCTCTGAACAAACAGACCTATAAAAACTTACTAACTACTCTCAGTCACCATTCAAACTATTGTAGACATTTTTTCAATTCCGGTAAGTTTAAATTCGCTTTACGGTAACCTTAAAGCAATGTGTTTAATTAAATAAGGAACATTGACAATGTTCACGATAAGAGGTGTGAACATTGTCAATGTTAACCAAAGCAAGAACAACAAGTCCTACAATTGATGAATGCAAATTGTATCTTATAAAGTAAAGTAAATAAATATCGATGTGACATCGACTGAATGCAAAACTAAATTTGCTAGAAAGGGTCAAATTGAAAATTTTGGCATACTCTATTTTAAATGTTATAATATTATCAAAAAGTTTCGTTAGAGTCGATAAAAGACGTTATATTTTTTGACAAAAAAATTAGCAAAAAACCGTTATCCTTTGGAAAATATTTGGAATGCAGATCAAAAATAATCTGAACTTCAAAATGGTCTTTCATTACCAGTCTTATTTTTTTTGTTTTCAATCCATATAAAGTTTAATTTAAGTAATATTAAATCGTTTATTTAGTCAGCGCGTGAATTACCATTGGACGAAATAAACCGATTTACATTGAAAAAACCATTTTAACGTATCTGCATCACACACAATATGTGGATTGTGTGCTTTAATTTAACATTTTAATACAATTTAAAAGGAAATTTTATGAAAACGATTCGAACGACCTCGACACAACACTAACGATTTAAATATAAAAGAAACATGAGCATACTGAATAATACTTTTAATCGGCTAAAAGAATGTTTTAGATTTGATGTTATACATGTTTAATGATGAATATCACTTAATTTAATTTAATACATATCTGTATAAAAAAATATATTATAGTATAATTAATTAGTAACAAATAATTACAAAGTTGATCTATTGCAGAACCACGAAATAAATTACAGAGGCGTCTCCAATTATACGACGGTTGTGGACGAGGGAGTTTACACATAAAGGACAATAATTTTTTTCCAGATATAATAAACGCATGTTTGTTCCGAGAATTATTTTCTTTTGTAATTACCTTTTAGTGTAATTACATTAAATATACATGTATTATTATCGGTGTTAGAAAGAAAATAGACAAATTTTAGTCAACTTAAATATATATTTTTTTAAATTTTATAAATGATGCTTTTTATATAATATTATCATAGAATTAAGTGATACAAAAAAAATTAAGTGTTTTTTTAGACACGTAAATAAAAGAATGTCTATATTATTTATCACGAACGAACTTTGTTCGTTCTGTATTGTTTTCACTTTTCTCGGATGGTTGGATGGATGTATGGATGGATGTCTGTGGACAGGAAAAGTTTCTAAGTCCTGAAAATTTGTAGGGATTTTTTTTATAAAATCGAAAAACATCTATTGGGTCTTGCTGAGTTTAATAAAAAACATATATTTTTTTTTGTTAATTTTTCTTTTGTTAATTAGTGTGTATAAAAATTAATGTAAAATTATTTACAATTTATTTTTGTGTGTAGTCTATAATATCTTTAATGATTACTTTAAACATTTATTTTCATAATCATTTAACTTAAAAATCAATTGTTTTTTTATTAACATTTATAATTTCGTCAAAGTTCGTTCGGGAAATACCCTGGGTAATTCATAAAATGGTCTTCTGTAAAACTGGAATTGCGTCTTGCATGATGGAGGCTGGAGATATATTTTTTACCTCATCTAATTGGTTCATTGCTCCGACGTTATAAAGAGATATTTCAAAATGTCTTTATTTCAGAAAAAGTAATTTCGGGGTCAAAATATTTAAGCATAAATTTTTATTTTTACATAAAATTATACTTATTACTTAGTTAGTTGTACTGTTGAAGTTGAGTGTATGAAATAATCTTTACTACAAATATACTTATTATTATGGTTAGTTGTATTGAGCATTTAACTGATGAAGTTGATTGTATGAAATAATCATTATTACAAATATACTCATTATTATGGTTAGTTGTATTGACCATTTAACTGTTGAAGTTGATTGTATGAAATAATCAAAACAAAAACTTCTTAACGAAGTAAATACCGAGTGACGAAAACGACTTGCCTTGATCAATCTAATAAAATAAAATCAAAAATGCAATTTGTGCAACGTTTCGAGCACATTCACATTTTTTGTTTGTATTTTTTTTTTGTTTGTTTGTTTGTTTGGCAACGTTCCGAACACATTCACATTTTTTGTGTTTGTTTACGTTTGTGAATAAAAATGTTCGTGGTTTTTTTCGTCGCAAAATTCATATCAGGAGTTTTGTCAGTGGATTCGTTTTCGTCACTCGGTATTTACTTCGTTGAGAAGTTTTTGTTTTGATATCAATAGTTTTGTAAAAGGATTGGAAACAAAATGCTGTGCGATTATTTTTCATGCAAATATATACTCATTTATTTGACCAACACATGGAACTATCTATAATGACATGAGGGACTCTCGTAGGGCCTTTAAAAACAAACTTAAATGGTGCCAAGACAATTCAGAACAGATTAAAATGGACATACTGGCTACGTCATATAGAAACAAACATTTTGGAAAATTCTGGCAACAAACAGACAAACTGAATACAAGATCGAATATTCCGGCTGAAGTAGGGGGAGTGAGCGGTTGCCGTAACATAGCAAATATGTTTAAAACACAATTTACAGTGGATCCCTGTGAGTTCAATTTTGCCGAGGCTGGCAGGGGGGATATTATAAATAATGGGGAAAGCTTTGTACGTTTCACGTCTAGTGAAGTAGTAGATACAATAATGGGTATGAAGCGTGGAAAGTCGCCTGGACATGATGGCCTGAGTGTTGAGCATCTGCGACACGCTGGTGTGCACCTTCCTAGAGTCCTAGTTTTGTTGTACAATATTTGTATAAGCCACGGCTTTCTGCCGGACTCGATGACAAGGACAATAGTCGTGCCTATAATGAAGAATAGGGCGGGGGATGCGGCGGACAGAATCAACTACAGACCGATATCTCTTGCTACCATCATAGCCAAAGTGCTTGACGGCTTGCTTGATACTCAACTTAGCAGAACAATTAACATACACGATGCGCAGTTCGGTTTTAGATCAGAGCTGTCAACTGAGAGCGCAGTATTGTGTCTCAAGCAAGCTGTAAGGTACTACACGGATAGAAAAACCCATGTGTTTGCGTGTTTTTTGGATCTGTCGAAGGCATTTGACCTCGTATGTAAAATTTTATGGCAGAAGCTTGAAAAGGATAGCAGTTTAAGACCGGAGTTGATATCACTATTAAAGTACTGGTATGGGGCCCAAAGTAATGTGGTAAGATGGGGTGATGCACTTAGTGAACCATATAAATTAGGGTGTGGAGTAAGACAGGGGGGCCTGACGTCACCCAGATTGTTCAATCTTTACATAAACGGGCTCATAGAGAGGCTTAGCGGGGCAGGCGTCGGTTGTTCGATAGATGGCGTAATGATGAACAATTTAAGTTACGCAGACGATATGGTTCTGTTGAGCCAGTCGGTCAGTGGTCTTCGAAGACTGATAAAAATCTGTGAGGAATATGCAAAGGAGAATGGACTGAGGTATAACGCTAAAAAGAGCGAAATTTTAATTTTTCGAGGAATAAACAAACAGTTAAATTTCATTCCTAAAATACATCTGTGTGGAACTTCTCTGAAACTAGTATCTGAATTTAAATAACTTGGTCATATTGTGAATGAAAGCCTGGGTGATGATAGTGATATCGAGCGGGAGCGCAGGGCTCTGTCGGTTAGAGGCAATATGTTGGCCCGTAGGTTTGCACGGTGTTCGACACAGGTAAATTTAATATTATTTAAAGCCTATTGCCAGTCCTTTTACACGTGCAGCCTATGGGAGAACTATACGCGGCGGACATATAGCGCACTGCGTGTTCAGTACAACAATGTGCTGAGGGCTTTGTTGAGGAAGCCTCGATACTGCAGTGCATCGGCAATGTTTGCGGAGGCTCGTGTAGACGACTTCTATGCGATAATACGAAAGCGGACCGCGTCCGCAATGACAAGTTTACTGAACAGCTCCAACAGTCTTCTCAGCATATTGGCGTTAAAGCTAGACGCTCCCCTCTGGAGGTCCTGGGATAGTGTACACGTAGCATCGAAGCGTAGCGTATACTGACTGTAGGAGTATAGCGTTGAGTTATTTGTAGAATTAAAAAAAATAAAAAATAATTAGAACGATGATTTCCATGAATTTTATTTTATTTAATTTCTTTAATAGTATTTTATGATTTTAATTATATTTGATTTGAATTTAATTTATATTTATTTGAATTGAATTTATATTTAATTTTAATAATTTTGTGAATTTTGTGCATTTTATTAATTTTATTTTTCTGTATAATTTGAGATTGTTATGTTGAATACTAACTACGAGTACTATTATAACATTAGTTACTTAAGTTAAAATGTTACTAACACTTATGGATGAATTATCTGAAATAAATTGATTTATTATTATTATTTGGAATAGTTGCCTGTGACAAAATGAGAGTGTTTTGGCTCAGAGGATGAGCGTTGTAATGACAAAGACGAGACCTCGAGTTCGATTCCCACAGGTGCCCGATTTTTTTTTCATTTGATTTTTTCAGTTTCCATTTATTTTTTTTTATTCATTGCTTCAAAACAGAACTTCTTCAGAATTCGGATTTGTTTCTGTAAATTTTGTTTTATTGTTACAGACGGCAATGCGTTAGTGAGTTTATTCACTGTGCAACTAGCATTGAATTTTAACCGTGTTGTGAGTACGAATCTGGCTTTAAAAGTCTTTTTTTGGCAATTTTTGGTCATTTTTCATGATTTTTTGAACTTCTCACGGCCATATCTCGAACGAGTTTTCCCAGATATGGGCTATATACCAAATTTTAGCTCTAATTTGGGGCTACAAATGAGGAAATTTTCGAAAAAATCATTGGCGCCGTTTTCGAGAAAATGGCCGATCTGTCCCCGGCCAGTTGGCCATTTTTTGCCTTTTGACCAAAAATGTCACGCCAACAAATGTTTTTGCCATTAAAATGGACATTATTCAAAAGATAAGCTTGAGACCTTTCCAATGATGCCCAATTTGTCAATGTACGTCAACTGGTTTGGCCACAGTCCCTGTACGAAAAATGGCCATTTTTGGCCTTTCGAGGGCTGGCCACGGCCAACATGGCGGCCAAATCGAAATGTTGTAGAACAAAAAAGTCTTAGTTTTTGATGTACTTCAATCCCTGAAAGTTTGAACAAAATCAGTTGAAACTACGAATATACCCACACACAGACAAAGTAATCATCGATGGAGGCGCCAGTCAAAATTTTCAAAATGTCATATCTCATCAACCGGTGGTCGGATTTTGGCGTTTTTGGGCTTGTTGAAAAGGTCTCGACGAGGACCTTTAGGAAAATCTTTTTCAAGGTGGAAATAAGTGATTTTATACTGGTGCGGAGCCAAAAACTAAATTTTAGTCTCATTTTTCAAACGGCCGTAGAGGTGAGGCGGTAGGTATATTGCTAAGTGTAAATGCATTTTCTGGGTCTATGGGCCAAGGGCTTTCTAAAAATACCACACTCATACCAGAAGGTCTCGTGTATAAAAAAATCGATATTGCGCGTATATATACAGAGTTAGACTTTCAGCACTATGGGTGCTTTCGTCACTCTGAGCTAGCTAACGCCCGCTTTGATCATTATTACAAATATACTCATTATTATGGTTAGTTGTTTTGACCATTTAACTGTTGAAGTTGAGTGTATGAAATAATCATTATTACAAATATACTCATTATTATGGTTAGTTGTATTGACCATTTAACTGTTGAAGTTTATTGTATGAAATAATCGTTATTACAAATATACTCATTATTATGGTTAGTTGTATTGACCATTTAACTGTTGAAGTTTATTGTATGAAATAATCATTATTACAAATATACTCATTATTATGGTTAGTTGTATTGACCATTTAACTGTTGAAGTTTATTGTATGAAATAATCATTATTACAAATATTTTGTCATCAAAGTCGGACTACAACATTATTTATATAAATTGAAACCAAAATAAAACAAACATTTGAAAATGGTAGTAATTTTTTAAATATAAAAACAAAAATTTGCAACACACATTTTATATGAACTTAAAATAATGGGTTCTGATTAAATATATATATATTAACATCATTGATAATATTAACATTTTAAGAAGAAACATTACATTTATTAATACTGACATAATAAATATTCAAAAAAGATATTTGAAATTTATAAATTTCGTCTCCTCAATATAGAGAATTCAAAAATACATCCTATCTATGTACCACAAATAAGTTTAACATTTCTTATAAATATAAATGTATATATTATATCAAAAACCAAATATTTTACAATTACATTAATACTTCATACAATTACAACTGAGACTACTTTTAGAAACCATACCACTGAGACCACATGTCGGATACGTATTATTCTGATAAAGAGATCATGATTTTCTGAAAGCAGTTCTATAAATTCCTTGATAAAAAGTATTAATAATATAGTTTCCTATAATAGAGGATCGTCATTGCGTTGGCAATATAGTTTCTTTTTTTATAAATGATTTAAGTTTTTTACAATGACCACAGACTGTATTTTCACTAAAGAGAAAAATAAATAATTCAAAAATATATTCAGTACCTTTTATCGTAATAAACAGCAGCTTACAGTATTATTACATCTAAAGAATCAAGAAGATATAAAATAAAATCGTAAAACATAAGTATAGTAAGTAACAAATCTGGACTTCACATACACATAAAGTGTGCTTGTAAACTCAGATTTACGGATACAGTGCAAAATAATATTACATCACAATATGTCGCATTTAGCAATTTCATAAAATGCAGCTGTTTAACTACTTTTTCAATTGTGCTTCCAATAAATAAATAATAAAACAGGTCTGGACCCGACATCTGACGATGTAGTCGAGTCACCATATCTGTATGCGGGCTGAGACGTAGCAAAGTCAAAATATCTTATTAGGCATATTTTGCAAGTTTAAAAACGACGACGACTTGGAAGATTCCTTAGGATGGAACTTATCCCATCCTATATTTTTTCGGTTCTTTCTTTAACCTTTCCTATCCTACAATATTGCAAAGTTGATAAAATTATCTAATATTAATCTTGTTTTAAACTAACTCCAGGAAGAATACGTCTAAAGATATATGATAAAGCTTGACCCTGTTAGAACTGAACGACGATATATTGTCGTTCGGCGCACTTGCCAAAAGAACCATACATAATACTTGTGTAGTAAATCTGTCTGATGTTAAAAGTGTAAGTGGGTTATCTTTCGTTTACTAACCACTAACAACTATTTAATTGCAAATAATTGCTAAATGCAATGCCCATACATCATATTACTCGTACCTGATATATGTAATAAAGATGATTTTTTAATGTGCAATTATGTAAATGTATGACCAAAAGATGATTTTTAAATGTGCAATTACGGTTTTAAAACATATTTTTTCATTAAAATCACTTTGTATGATTTTCAAGGCGTATTATTTATGTTATTCTTAACATTGTCAATAAATTTCGCAAAATACTATTTTTTTAAGTTTGTTAATATCACTCCTACTTTCGCTTTTGTGAGAGTTGGGTATTAAAAAGGTTAAACAAAAGTACAGAATGAGTTGTAATATTATTTAAAATAAAATGCTAATAATAATTAAAATAAAACACATTTATCCTATTTATTTGTATATTCGATACATTTATTAAAACTTATCTTATATTATATTTGTTTGAATAATTATATAATTTCGACATGAATACACGAATATTTGTTTAAAAGTGTGTTTTCTAGTAATTCGGTTTACTGAATTTAGAAATATCGTGCACAACCAAACGCTATGTATTCCACAAAACTCCTTCGAATGCAGTTTGCGGAAACGCAGCGCACTGTGTACACTAGTCCTTATTTAACGATCTTTGTTAGCAATCACTACACGATTGCGAATTCAGTACGAGTATAACAAAAGCATTACAATATTATACACACGTATAGCATGTTAGGAAATATATATACTAAATAAATAATATTTCATTTATTGATTATTTTACCGAATTAGACTGTTGTTAGAATTTTAACTATATTTATTAAGAAATATTCATATTATAAGAAAATTTTAAAATTACGATGATTTTTTTAAAGATAAGATATACGTATTAAATAAAAGTGAAAATAAAGTAATAGTATCATAAAATTCATTTATACTTTTAACCCTATAGTGGTCGCGTGGACTGCACTGGTATAGAAGCAAAACTTTCTCTAAAACTGTAAGCATTTGTTTCTTGGGCTGCTAAGAACTTTCAAATGGTCCTGGATTACACACGCAGTCCGCGAGACCCATTACGTATTTATTAGTAAGTTTAGCTAAGGAATATTATCAGTTATTAATTTTTAGTAAAATAGTTTGTCATGATATCAATCAGAGTGGAACCAGTGATTTCTTGTGCCATTTTGAGATTATTTCAATTTTTATTTACTGATGTATTAAGCTAAGAAAACTGTACGGATTCTATTTGTTTTAGTAAAATAAAGAAATAATGTTTATTTTTTCTATTTAGTTTTAAAATGTACTACATACACGCGGCTACTGCTGCCACATTTCCATGTATGGCCGCTGTAAGGTTAAGGCGTATTTCTATTCTGAATGAAAAATATTTTTCATATATAGGTTTTCATATTTAGTTTTTTTTGTTGACCACAAAATCAATTCTATTCACCCCACGCAGACTATTTAGGCACACCATAATTCACAACTAACTAACTAACTATATGCATAAAAATGGATATAAGAAAAATATGGAAAAAGTTTTCACATATCTATTGTGTATAATATACAACATAGTATGAAAAATTTAACTAAAATATGTTTTTGAGTCGTTAGAAATAATACAGATATGTTAAATGTAGAAAACAATATATAAATATATAAGTACTAGGTAACTGTGTAAAAGAGAACTGACAGTAAGGTGATAAAGTTAAAGTAAGTCGAGTAAGTAGATAATCAAACGTGTAAAGCTCGTTTACTGTATATGTATGTCCAAACAGAAGTGAGCAATAAGGTGAATTAAAATAAATATTTGTCAACTGCTGATACTTAATATCTTATACTATAATAAAAAATTTGTTTCAGATTTTTAATAAAATGTTTAAAATAAAAAATAGTACATAGAAAATATTTGTATTGAATAACAATAATATTAAAAAGTATTGAAAATACGTTTTTATAAATATAATAAAATGAAATGAATTGATATTCATTTTAACGAGTATAAAAACCATTTTAGAAATTTCTCATTTCTCTGAAAAAAAAAACTTGTATCAAAATAAACCTTTGATGTTATAAATATATTAAGCCTGAGGGAATGCTATCTTATATAAGCTTTAAATATAAAATTTGACTGTTTTATTTAAACAAGGTAATGCTTTTGAGAATCCAATAGAACTCACCGGACTGGCTCCGTGAGAATGAGAATGTAATTCTATTACTGTAACTATGAATAAAAGTTGAAACTTTTTCAATGGATCCGAAGTGTGGTACCAGAAATGTGTAAACTTTTTCCACGCTTTAATTACAGCTTTTCAATTACTGTAAATTTTAGTAATGCCTCTGATTATAGGGAGAAATATTTAGTTAATAAAAGTTGTTCCGGACAGTCGAATATCTATGTGTCTTTGGTCAATGACTTTGTCGTCCTTATAATAATAAACATAATCATAATCTCAATAACTTTGGCTCATATATGAGAAACAAAGTCTGGTTAATTCATATTACAAATTAAGGACAGAAACTGAATAGTGAATATTTGTCTCAAATAAATACAAGTTACGGAATTAATTTCATTAAAGTCGTAAAATATTACTTTAGCTCTTAAAAGTTTTTTATTCACTAATGATCTTCTTAAGCAATTGCTTATGTATTTTCTTCTTTTTCTTTTCAACTTAGCTTCTCTATTAATCCTAAATATTAAATATAACAATATCGTCAAAAGTTCAATAAGAGCAATTACTCAATGGAATACTATGAAAAGTATCCATGTTATTTCTTCTCACTTTATCTAAGCCCCCTAGCCTTTTCAAACTGAGTTTTCGCCCTTAACCTTCCATTTCTGACTACAAATTGACTTTTTATGTTTAGAAAAAAAATATTAATAAAATTTTAGTAATATCATTTAGTAAACTAACATGAGCTTTTGTGGGCATATTACAATAAAATATCTAAAAAAAAAACAAATTCATTGACATACCCATAGTAACCTAATTTGTTTCAAATTCAAATTATCTTTTTTCAAGTAGAGATTTTCACGCACATTGAATCGTCAATTATTACAATAAAAAAAGTCAGTGTAGTCAGTTCGTAAGTAGATGAGTAGTTTGATATACGTATACGCAGTCCTTCAAACTTTGTATGGATTCTTTGTCACCAGAATCAAGACTCAGTTGTTTTTTTTCAAAAATTCAGAAATTTCCCCCCGTACTTGAGGTTAAGAAATTGGACATATTAAAATTATACACAGTGTATAAATATCAGTAACTCACTCGAGCATTACAGCACATAAAAATTGACGTTGTTGAATCTGGTAATCCTATAAAGTATTTCACGTTTCGTTCCTGTTAGTAACAGCGTCTTCATCTTTAAGTTTTCTATTTTTGTTATGAACATTTTAGAACTCTTACTATGTTTTACTTCCTTGTCTTTCTTCGTATATCCTTGATCATCTTTGAGATATAAGCAATGTTTTATTGGATTCGCTTCACATTTAAGATAAATCCTAGATTTTGTTATTTTGACTAACAATTTATTTTTGAAGGTTTTAGACAAACACTTTATTTCATTAATAGAAAACCTAAACGTAAGAGGTTGTACCATCAAGCAAATTAACTTTAAATTATTCTTTTTAAAGGTTAGATCAACGGTAGAAATAGGATTAGGAAAATATGTAATCCGATTCAGTTTCCAAGTTTTCGTTTTATCTGTTAGCGAGACTAGGTAATAAAAACTTCATTTTGTAGACAGCATGGTTTATTGATTGGACTTTATTGGAAATAAGTATTTTTTTATCATAGAGTGAAACTATACAATGATTCCATAATAACGGCGCATCGTACTCAGTTACTATCGATTCTCGGTAAAAAACCTGTAAGAATTGAGACCATATCCCGATACAACCACAACTACCTACTGCTTAATTTAATGCTTCGATTGCAAAAAGAGATAAGTGTATAAAAATTTCTTTTTCAGTCGTGTATTGTGTTATGTGTGTTTTTATCTTTGCCTATATTTTTTGAAATTTAAATAACACACTAGAAATTCTACATAATTTTAACGACGTGTTAAATAATTAATGTTATCAACGTACCCAAATTAAAACCTTTATATACATGTTGAGGTTAATTAGTTGTACTATCATTGTTCTACTTCCATAGAGACAATGGTGTGCATACAAGTTTTATAATAAGAAATTTTATATTTAGTGTAAATATTTTTAAGTACAACCAAGAAGTAAAGTTTATTTTTAAAATAAAATGAAATAAGGTTTAAATGGTCTTCAAAAACAAGCGAAAACACGGATAAATTATTATATCTTTATTCATTTTAATATTACTTTAATCGAATGCAGACCACAAATAATCTGAACATCAAAATTGTCTTTCATTACCACACATTTCTTTATTTATTTTCAATCCATTTATAGTTTCTACTATTTAATCGTTTATTTAGTCAGCGCGTGAATTAACATTGGAGGAAATAAACCGATCAATACATTGAGAAAACTATTTTATCGTATCTGCATCACACACAGTATGTGGATTTTGTGGTTTAATTTAACATTATAATACAATTTAAAAAGGAATATTTTGAAAATGATGTGAACGATCTCGATGTGACACGAACAACTCAAAAACAATAATACTTTTAATCGGCTGCAAAAATGTTTTAGGTTTGATGATAATCGCCTTGTATTCAAAGTATACATGTTTTATGATGAATGTCACTTAATTTGGCAATAGCAACTTATTGAATAAAAACTACATATCTTTATAATAAAATATTTAAGTTTAATTAATAATCAACAAATAATTACAAAGTTGATCCATTGCAGAACCACGAAATAAATTACAGAGGCGTCTCCAATCATCAGACGGTTGTCAACTCCATACCCCAGACCGAGATCAACTAATTTATTCCAGAAGATAATAAATGCATGTTTGTTCCAAGGATCAACCATTTATCTTATGTATCAAAAACATATATTATTACCGGGCTTAGAAAGAAAGTAGAGAATTATTTACTCAAATATATACTTTTTAATTTACAAACGATGCTTTTTGTATAATTATGATTATATTACAGAATTAGCTGATACTATAACCAAAACAAAAGGAGGTGTTTTATTTTAAGCATTCAAAATAAAATAATGTCTATATCATTAATTTTATTCTTCTCTGAAATAAAATACATGAAAAAGAATATCTTAAACATATTATAATCCATAGTTTCTTTAATTTAGTTTTAAAACTTATATCCAACAATTGTTACTTTTGAAATGTTTTTGACTTTAAAGTTGGAAAGGTCTTAATTATTCTTTAGATCTTGAACAGTTCCGTTTTTTGTAATTGTGAGAACTAGATAACCATGTATCACTTCATAAAGTGGTATTTTTTTAAACTGGACTTACGGCTTGCAAGATGGAGGCTGCAGATATAATTCTTTATCTCATGTAATTGGTTCATTGCTCCGACAGTATAAAGAGACATTTTAAAATGTCTTTATATAATAAGTAAATTAAGTGTCAAAATATTTAAGTATAAGTTTTTATTTTTACATAAAATATACTTATTATTATAGTTAGTTGTATTGACAGTTATTTAACTGTTCAAGTTGATTATATGAAATACTCATTATTACAAATATTACCTAAATCGGACATAAATACAGACCAATTCGTTCTAAAAGCATAGTTCATTCACCACAGTTCAATTTAAAATATCAATAAGATCTTGTGTTGAAGAATAATACTCCATACAATTATTATAGCTCAGTCTTCTCTTAGAATACATACCGCTACGACTACATTTTATGTATGTGTAGATCTGATTTATATTTCTTTCGGTTTATTTATATGATAATGATTATAATTATAATAAAAAGACTTACTTATATGTTATACTACAACCCTTTGACCTTCTCAAAACAGTTTAATGAATTCTTTGAAAAAAAATAATAATAAAATTATGCTCCTACAATTGATTGTCATATCTTTAATAATATACTCGTAGTTCATTTTTATGTTTTAAGGTTTTTTACAATTATATATGTATATGCGGTGAATTGGCCGCAAATCTTTGGCCAGGCCATATTTATCGACTGCTTCAAAGCAAGCAGAACTCGATCTTAATGAAGAACAACTTGATAAAAAAATGTTTGAGGAAGACAAACTTTTAGAAATAACTTAACAACATACAATGTGCATAAAAATAATTAAGATATTACACCTGTTCATAATCTATTTCCTATTTTGAATGATACGTATAATGTTAAAATAAACGTAGGGAAAATTATTAAATATACGTTGGTTCATATAAAGTCGGCCCTATTTATACAAGTATTGGCAATTCATTTGATAACAATTTAATTCAAACTAATATAAAAAACACTTTAGAACCTGTTCTTTTCCCTGACCGAGAAAATAATATACCAGAATGTTCCTTTGATGTAATAAATAAATTTAGAATGAGGGAATTTAATGATAGTCTATATTCCATAACTTCAAAATATATATCAAGACTGTTTTATTTAATCAAGGTAATGGTTTTGATGATTCAATAGAACTCACCGGATTGGCTCCGCGACTGTGGGGTCAGGGTGGCTTTAATCTGCAAAATTATAATCATCTTTAATAAAATGTATTTAAAAAAACATAGCTTGAAGACATTTTAAAGCAACATCCACAACATAAATGTACCAAAATTCTGCTTCAGTTTCGACTCGGATTTGGTAGACCAATTCGATAGAATAACGTGTAATTTTTTATATTAAAACTAATTTAATTACATTTTCCTTTCACCAAACTAGAATTATCTTGAAGCCTTGAAAGTTATGTCAAGCAATAAATTATAAGTTATTTCAGTAATGCATTTTTAGCTCTTTTAACCAAGTTTAACTTTTAACTTTTTAAGCAAGTTAACAACTTCGTAAAAGTGAAAATAAAAATCGAGAATGTAATTACGCTATTGTAACTATGAATAAGAGTTTCAATGAGAAACTTTTTCAATGAACCAAAGTGTGGAACCAGAAATGTGTGAACTTTTTCCAAGATAAGTATTTAGTTAATAAAAGTTGTTCCGGACAGTTAAATAATCAACTGTTTTTCGACAACGACTTCATCGACCTCAAATTAATAAACAATCTCAATAACTTTGGCTCAAATATACTGACTTTTATACAATATTATCAAACAGAAAATTAAAATCGTTGTTATAATTTAGTAAAGAAACTTAATACTGAATTCTATAAACTACAACTAGATAGTAAAATAAAAGTAATCAATTCTCTTATTGTCTTAAAACATATAACTTTAGCTGTATTTATATAATCTTTAACTAATGATCTACTTAAGCAGTCACAACGTCTTATTAATCTTCGCTAATAATCCTAAACGTTAAATTTATGACAACATAGTCAAAACTGTAATGGGGGTAATTGCTTAATGAAATTTCATAAAAGTATCCATGTAAATTTTTGTACCTTATTCCGTGATCGTAACATTTTTAAACTGTGTACTTGCAATAAAAACGTTAGTTTTAGAACAACACATTTATAAAAAACTCCAACGTAACAAGTGACGTACATCATGCGATAGATTAATTTTAAATGACATTTGTTTAACGATAATTTAAAAAACTCGTATATTCTGTAGATTAGAACGAAATGTTTTTAAACAAATATTTTATGAACGCTTTTTGATGGGAAGAAAGATTTGAAAGTATTTTCTGTAAGGTTCTAGTTACTAAAGGACTTATAAATTCAACAAACCGGTATTATAAATGTAATATTTTAACTTCCTTAACTGATAACTGTATTACATTCAATGGCAAGTGTGGTAATTTAAAAACGAAATTAAGTTTAAACAACGAGCCTCGAGCAATTATCAGAGACACTTTCCGCAAGTTCTTTAGAAGAAAATCGGTTCTTAACATCGTCAAAATCGTTCGCCATTTTATCTTATCGTCTTTTAACAAACACAGTCATAAAAACGTATTTACTGATCTCAGTCATCATTCAGTTTACAATAACTGCTAATTAGAGCCATTTCTTTACTTAAATTACCCTTCTTTCCGTGCACATTGTCAATGTCAACCAAAGCAGAGAGTCTTACAATTGATGAATGGTTTTCATAAAAATAAGTTATATCGTAATCCTGGAAAATACATCTTGTGCAATAAATACACTGTTTAATTTATTACCCACTTATGGTTAATAATATTTTAAATTCTTTTACATGGTTAACATTATACGTTATCTTGTATCGTAATCTATCATTCTTTGTACAGAGATCTTAAAAATAGATCTAACATAAATAAAATCGCCCAAAACAAAAAGATACTTTTACTGGAAATTGGACAATTGACTCATGCAATATTATTCTTGTCTTTAAATGTATTGTTTATCTCTAATAGAAAAAACCTTCCTTATTATCACAAAGTGACTTAAATTATTTTTATTACATTACTGCTGTAGAATTTAGATGTTCCATTCTTGGAGTTATACCAAAAATTTGATTTAAAGTCTTACCCGATTTCTACAAAATTGTTAATATTATTACAGTACCAACCAGAAAGAAAAATATCTAATCCGTTTTATTTTCAGTCTGCGGTTTATTTGTTATCTAATATCGGTAGTGAAAATTTTACCCCATCATTTTGTGGACAACACGGTTTATAAGTGCTTAATTGAAAGTAAGTATTTATTTGTCATATAGTGTAACTACACAGTGATGCGCTGTATACAAGGTTTTCCCGGTTTTCATAATAACGGTGCATCGTAATCTTTTACTACCGATTCTCGGTAAAAAGCCAATATAATTGATACTACATCCCGATACAACCACAACTATCACTGGTATAACTTTATGCTTCGATTGCAATAAGAGATAAGGGTCGTGTGTTGTATGATGCGTGTTATTTCATCTTAAAGTCAAAAGTAATTATTATTTTGCCTGTAATGAATAATTCTATTAAACTGATATCTATATTAGTTATTCATTCTTAGAAAGATATTTTTACTTGCTATACAACGTATATATTTTGGATGTCTATATTATTCATTCATTCTTAGAAATATATTTTTACTTGCTATACACCATATATATTTAAGTTTCTGTATGTAGGTTAAAGAAATAAATTGTAAAATTTATAATAAAACAAAAAGCAAAAAATTATAAAATCTAATAAAATATATGAAAAAAAACATCTTAGAAATATTATAATACATAGTTTTATCGGAAAAAAATGTGTCTATGTAGTTTTAAAACCTATTTCCAACAATTGTTATTCTTGAAATGCTTTTTGACTTTAAAGTTGAAAGTGTCTTTATAATTTTTAAGATCTTGAACGGTTCCGTTGGTTGAGAGTAGGGGAAGGGGGGGCATAGCGGGGCCACGGGGCAAAGCGGGGCGCGCTTTACATAGCTTGAAGTAAGCGCTGTACGAACTGTCAGATGCGTCGCTATGGTTGATCCTTAGACAGCATGGGACCTTCATAAGCTACCCACGCCCTTTCGGCAAGTGTTCGTGTGATATAAACAAAAATGTAAAAACTAGTGTTTTTCTTAAAATTTTTAGTGAAATTGAATATCAATTCTTTCTTAAACTTATTTATGTACTGTGGTGTGTTATAGTTTATTAGGAATCAAATTCTCTGCTGATTTTTTTATCAAAAAGCACACGGTGATTGAATGAAAGGTAAGATGGCATCTGTTTCTCTTTAATTTTGGCTAAGCCGGTGGGGCATAGTGGGGTATGGTGCCCGGGGCAAAGCGAGGCACTCACACAAAAGCCCCACTTTGCCCCGTTTTAAAAACTTCTAAGTAGTAATATATTTATTTTTTACGTTTTTAGCTAATATGGTGCGCACATACAAGAGGAAAACTGAACAACATTCCTGGTCTATGCAAGCTATGAAACAAGCTATGCAAAAATAACACAATTGGATAAGAATATGCAAACTCCTCCTAGGCAGCCTTCTCCACAACCTGGTTGTTCGAGAATGGTCCAGACAAACAGACTAAAGGAAAAATAATGGCGGTGAAGAAAGAAAAAAGAAAAAATAAAACTATTTAGTTTGGAAATTGTGTTTCGTTATGACCACTCCACTATGCCCCATAGGCAACCCCACTTTACCCCTATGCACGGGGCATAGCGGGGCAAATGCCTTTTTTTACTTAAGTACTCACATCTCGTAGATTAATTACGTTATCAACATAAATGTATCCATAGTCATTCGCAATGAATTAGGCTAGGATTTAAAGTTAACATTTTTAATTTAATCACATTATTTTTTTTTTTAGAAATGTTTAAACCTTAAGTGCCCCACTCTGCCCCCTCTTCCCATACTACTCAATTGCGAAAACTATTTAAGCTGTTGATTTGCTTGATAAAATGGTCTACATTAAAACTGTAATTACTTCTCGCAAGATGGAGGCTGGAGATATGATTTTTTATCTCATCTAATTGGTCCATTGCTCCGACATTGTAATAAATGGCAAAATATTTATAAAAATACATATAGTATTTTATTTTATTTAAGATTATTATCTTCTTTAATTGTATTGACGATTTATCCTTTTAAGGTTTTTGTATAAAATAATCACTCTTAAAAGTAAAAGTCTTACCAAAATAGAATTTAACACTAAACCTACCAAGTAGGTCAAATTGACCGTTCTTAAACTTTTGTAAAACTTACACATTTTTAAACATTATAATATCGTTATCAAACTACATGACAATTCTTAGAATATGCATATAATATTTTCTACACTCTTTACTTTTAGTCATTTCCATTATTACCGTTGCGTTTGCGTTTGCATTATATAATAAAATAACTTTTAATTACCGGTCAATTTGACGGCATACGGTAGGAACAGGTGTATAAGAATTGTTGGTAGGTTTAGTGTTAATATAATTTTATTTATGATACTAAATATTATAAAAATTATATATATAACTTGAAAACAAAACAAATATCCGAATATGGTTAATTAGTCGATATTCAATAAATTATTTATAATCTAAGTCCCGAACAGACATAGTAATCAAAAACAGACCTGTGTTAAATATTATATCAGATATTTGCAAAACAATATACACAGTAATTTATACTCATCAAATGAATGTGCCTCATAGTAACATTCGTTAACATAGTGTGGTGCTATTATGTATATAATTAAACCATATGCACTAAACATTGGTGGTTTGATATTTTGTTTATAGAATAACATTTTAATATCACACACGTCGTCATCATCACAAAACATCGCGACCAACCTTATTAAACACAGAAATGTCAATATCGTTTGATGACATTTAACAAATCCGCAGGTGTTTCTTAATCTGACAAATTCAATTCTAATTTGACCATAATCTTTGCTTTAACTAAAATACTTTAAATATAATAAATATTATTAACCATTAAGTTAATATTATGGTAAGAATAGGTGACTCTGCAATATTTCAACGTGATGTCTTAACGTACTAAAAACAATAACTTTTGATAACACCCATCTTTAATAATAATACAAACCAGTGAAGATGCCAATACCCAGGGTATTTCCCGAACAAACTTTGACAAAACTATAAATGTTAAGAAAAAAATAATAGATTTTTAAGTAAAATGATTATGAAAATAAATGAATAAAAATAATCATTAAAGATAACATCGACTACACACAAAAATAAATAAAAAAAAAAATTACATTAATTTTTATACACACTAATTTATAAAAGAAAATTTTACAAAAAATAAAAAAAAATGTTTTTTTATTTAAAATCAGCAAGACCCAATAGATGTTTTTCGATTATATATAAAAAAAAATCACTACAAATTTTCAGGACTTGAAAATTTTTTCCTGTCCACAGACATCCTTCCATACCACCATTCATCCATCCGATAAAAGTGAAGACAATACAGAAGGAGCAAAGTTCGTTCGTGAAAACCTATTATTCCATTAGAAGTTATTCCCTAATGAAGGTATCAGACTTCAGTCGTTAAGGTAACACAAGAAGTTGCATTATACCGTACGGGATTTATAATGTCGTTCAACAATGTTACAGTAATTTGGTTGTGGGAACAAGCGTGGGACACTGAGACCCCAAGTTACTTTAATGCTGGAGTTGGTTGTAAGCTAACACACATTATGATACATTTTACTTTTAAGCACGTACGTAATACAATGCACGAGTTCATAGTTGTCAGAGATATAGATGCCTCGTGAGGAAGTAATATCTGAACAGTATACTGACAGGTCTATGACGGACAACTTCATCTTGATGTGTGTTATTCCATGCTATAACTTCATAATAAAAATATATGAATATATGCTATCGGAGATGCTATAGATAAAATCTCTAACATATACCATAATACTTAATAGAATATATTACTCTTAAGGTTTGCATTCTTCTAACATTTGAACTAATGATAGGGTTTTGAATCTTTTTACCCTGAACATTATAGGATTCCGACTACACTAATAAATTCCTAATTTTATAATTATTTTTATTCTAACTTCGATTATGCTCCACAAAATAAAAATATAACGAAGTGATAAATTCAATCTAAATATAAAATAATGATTTAATTTGCTGACGTTCGCCAAACTGCGTCATGTGGTATGTGTATTTAATCATTTACGTTAAATATGTCAAAATGTCGAATTATCCTAACCCGTAATTTCAATATAAGTTTTGCCGCGAAAATGAATTAAATTTCAATCAAACATTATTACAACATTAGCTGTTATTAAATACGGATACTATTTCAAAATTTCGCAGGATCATAATTTACTAATATTTAAATTAAAAATAAGGGTTCATGCTATTCTTATGTAATTAATTTGAATTTTTATTTTTTTAGCTTATCCTGAAAAAAATACATATTTATATAAAGTCGTGTCAAAAGTATGTCACACGCTTTTATAAACAATAAAAAACATAAAAATGTTACATGTAAATGTAATTTAATAATATAATAAATTAGAAAATCTAAATCTTTTGTTAGTCTTCAAAATGTACCTATAAGTCAATAGGATATTTTCGTCACATAGAATATATTTCGTTTTACCATGTTGTTAAAGAAAATGGAACAAATAAAAAAAAATCTTTACTATCTAAAGTCATTCGTCTGCTGAATATGACGATAACAAAAAACCATGTAAGTAATTACATCAATACAAAAAATATTATAAACGGACAAGCTGTTTGTCAATAATAAGAACAGTTAGCACCGTAAAATAAAAAATAAAGATGTATATGTTAGGCCCGAAGACCGAAAACGCTCAGTGGACGGAAAAAACGTCCACATCGCGTTCTGGCTGCCTTCAAATGCACAGAACGCGTTCTGGCTACTTTTAAACGCTCGCAACGCGTTTTGGTAATTGTCGAACGGCCAGAACGCGTTTTGTCATTTGTCAAGCGCTCAGAACGCATTCTTGATATTTTACTCGTGTTACTTATCACTCTCTACCTGCGTTCAATAAAATTCAATTTTGTACCAATGAAACAAATGAATTTTTATTGATATTCAACAAGTCTTAAATTTATTATCTGTTCACTTTTACACTTTTATTGCTCATAAAATTTGAATGAATGAAATAATATAGGAAAAATTATTGCTCGACCGTCTTTTTAGTTAGTATAAATCAATTTATTGCTCAGTATTTTTCAACTTTCGATTACATAAGTCAGTACATTACTTATTTTTACAAGAACTGCTTGAATGACATTTCGAATTACATTTTACATTCAAATTTCGACATTTGCATTTCTTATCAGTACAGAATCGTTTGCAATTACAATAAACAAAACCTTGTTTGCTTTCTGAAGATAGAGTTGAAGCTGATCGTAAAGAAATAGTTTTTTCAGCGGATACCTCACTTTTTTTAACAAAATTACTGTCGGCAATTGTAAATTCATTGCGAACCTAAAGACGTTCGAGAGTACCATTTTTTGTACCTAATTTGTAAAGACCATTCAACCTGAGTGACAACTGCTAGCACGTTTCTGGGAGCTAATCGTCCGCGATCAACATCGGGCACTCTTACGACAACAATAGTTCCGATTTCAGCTGGTGGAAATTTTAAATTGGACAATGCTACCGTTTTCTCTGCTTGTTTTTGTAAATTCTTTTTTGCATTGCTTTGTTCCTTACGAATAGAACTTTTCCTAACACAAATATTGCAAATGACTGATTTTCCGAACCCTTCGCTCATGGTTTTTCCACAAATCGTATGGACGAAGTTGTGACATTCTGAACATTTGTGCGTTCCACTTGTCACATATGACGACGATGTGACAATATTCAATCATATTTTATATACTCTGCAATATACTCTTAGTATATGTAGTGTGAATTTCTTCCAAGAACTAAAGAACCATAATTAATAATTAACGAAAAGATCATAAATTCAAGTTTATTCCGTACTGCACAAGAAGTAAAATACGTGGAACAATAATCAAGATTCATTTGTGTTATAAATACAAATTGAATCTTATTGTACGCAGGTAGAGAGTGGCATGTAATACGACTCAAATATTAAGATCGCGTTCTGAGCGCTTGACGAATGACAAAACGCGTTCTGGCCGTTAGACAATTACCAGAACGCGTTGCAAGCGTTTAAAAGCAGCCAAAACGCGTTCTGCGCATTTGAAGACAGCCAGAACGCGATGTGGCCGTTTTTTCCGTCCAGTGAGCGTTTTCGGTCTTCGGGCCTAACATATGTTAGGCCCAACGAAACGTTTAAGCCGTCTATAGTCTTTCGAAGTCAAAGACTCCTGATTTTTGCGCGCCATTTGGGCATGTTGAACTTCTTTTAAAAGTGATTTGTACTTTTCCTGAGATAGCAATATTGATCTATCGTCACAATTTTCAATAATTGTTTTTACTTTCTCCTCGAAAATTTCTTTCGCTGATTTATCAGACATTTTAACGGAAGGGTAACGTTTAAAACGACTTTGATAAGTTGCTTAGTCAACGACTAAATGATCTTGTCACTTTACTGACAAAAACTGTACTGATTTTTCATTAACTCAAGATTGTTGTTATATACCCAAAGGACTACCCTTTCCCCCCCTCCCTCTTCTAGGTTTTATAACATGCAATTCTATGGAAATATTCTCGAAACGTTAATCCCTAGACAAAAGTGTCATATTGATAGTAAATGGAGAAAAAGTTCAAAATCTGTACTTCTTTAAAATCATTTAATTTATAATCGTATATAGTCATCGGTACGTGCATTGTTCTAAATTCACCGAAAATACCATAAAAATTACAAAGAATCAATAAAGTTCTCAATGAATGAATCCTTATTGGCAGGTGCGTCAAGCCAGCGAGCGACCAATAAAATTTATTACTGCAGTCAGTAACAAAAGGCCTATTGTTAAGCATATGTTGACAGAATCTCACATCAGAAAATGTTAATAAAACTTTTCTTTTTAAATTTATTCATTCACATTTTATGAGCTTTACAATAAAAGTGTAAAAGTGGCAAGAATTTCTTCCGAGAATTGAAAAACAATAATTTAATAATATAATTGGTAATTTACCCAACAGATAATAAATTTAAGACTTGTTGAATATCAATAAAAATTCATTTGTTTCATTGGTACAAAATTGAATTTTATTGAACGCAGGTAGAGAGTGATAAGTAACACGAGTAAAATATCAAGAATGCGTTCTGAGCGCTTGACAAATGACAAAACGCGTTCTGGCCGTTCGACAATTACCAAAACGCGTTGCGAGCGTTTAAAAGTAGCCAGAACGCGTTCTGTGCATTTGAAGGCAGCCAGAACGCGATGTGGACGTTTTTTCCGTCCACTGAGCGTTTTCGGTCTTCGGGCCTAACATATATAAGCGAAAACGAATTAAGAATTATCTTTTAGCAAATAATTAAACACCAAACATCTACAAAAAATAATCAATTATTGTCTTTTAAGTAAATATTTTTCACATGTACATTTATTTTACAATATTTGAATCTAAAAATAAATTTTAGGCATCAATGTTTCATTTTCCTTATTGACCAGAACTACCATATAGAAGAAATATACCATAACAATGAATTGCAATAAAATTTTAGTCTTCCCACAATGTACGTAGTTAAGTTTCCTTTCTGTTGCTGGCTTCGCGCCATGAAGGCTCCCCTATGTTTTATGATACGCAGAGACCGCTTCGCCAAGGATATGGTGTGTTTGTATTTCTTGTTTCCAATTAAATTTAAGTATTATCTACTCTGGTATTGGCATAGGTTCTGAGATTGGATCGTTCAAATCAATAGTGTCTACTATTGAGTATATACGTTATGTTTGGATTTCAATTTTATTTAAACAAACTGGAAAAGGCCATGAGTATATTTTAATTAGGTTGTAAATAAAATATGAAGTGAACATTTCATAGTATCTCTTGAGGGTACGGCTATTAAAGCATCTAGTGGCGCAAGTGGGCCAGCGCGATTTCGACACTTCGTTTCGGTTGAAATGATAAAATATTAATCATGATTTCGTGAAAATTATTATCTCGTACTCTTAAGTAAATGGGTTATGTGACACGGTTCATGAATTACAAGTAATTAATGTATGACCTGATTATCGCTGAAATGTTCAAAATTTTCACAAAAAATGTTCCAGCTTCAAATGCCTGAGATTTATGACTTGGTGCATTCATTTTACGTGTGATAGTGTATATATAAAGATGATATCTTTTTATGAGAATTATACGTTTAAAATAAAGATAGGAATATTAAATGATTATTGTAGGAGATTATACCACTTAAATTTGTAAATAGAAGACTGATTTTAAATTTAAATAAGCAGTGATTTTAGTCGAATGATCATTGTCACATGATTTTGAAAATTTTATTAATATGAATCGGATATTATAAAATAAAATATTATACATAAAAGAGTTGTGATTAAATTAATACATAAATTATAAGTGATTATTGTGAAAGATAGTTATCAAGATAATATTGTTGTTGAGATAATATTTCACTAATCGATCGTTTAACTGGAAATTGATAAATTAATAGATAAATTGCAGTTGTAAATACAAGAATTACATTTAAAAAATTCTATAATTATATATGACTATTTTAATAAACATTGTATCGTAGTTAACAACATTATCCTGATTTATTATTTAATTGAATAGTGTTTTGATTCTACTGCCAATTGAAACATTGTCACTGTCTGAGGATTCTTTATTTGAGAGATTGTATAACAGGACAGAGCGACTGAGGTAGAGGTTGAGTTGGGAGTTGATTGTAGAGTTTACTCTTCGGACGTTCAGGTTGAAATAATAAGTGACAGCGAAATATATAATAAGTATACATCTTAGTGCGAGTTAAGTGCCAGGAAGTATTATTTAATGTGGTATTAGTTTGAGGTTCTGTCGCCAGATAAATGATAATAGCTAAGCTAATTAACATTGCAAGATGTCATTTTTTGTAACAATAATTATTAAATTAACACATTTTAGTAATAATTTCATAGTTGTTGCATACATGGAGTAATGTTCAAAACTGAAAAGTAATGTGATCAATAAATATTATTTAATTACAGCTCGTTTCTTAATCGATTCCTGCTTTTAATAAGAGCAACATATAGTAAGTAGGTACTCTACAAATAAATTAAATCTTACATGCATGTTAGTAGCACATTTATTATTATTTAAAACTTCACTTTTGGAGTGATAATACCAATGTACAATATATGCATATATATGTATATTATTTGCACAACTTTTTCCTTAGTGTGAGGAGATGAAAACAATGAAACTTCTAGTATTATATATATACGCAAAATATCTTATAGCTATAATACATTAGTACTTCGTAGAATTGTGGTCATCTTTTTATAATTTCGTAGAATATTGATATTCTATGAAATGAGCGCCAGATGATGTCATTAAAAATAAGTCAATACCAAAAATAATCCAAACGTAACATTTACTTATTAAATACTAATAAGCTCCAAATATAAATTTAAATATCAATTAAACTAATACTATCTCATCATCTTACGCAAATAGCATAAAAAATAGGCAGCAAATCAAATGGAAAATTGTTAATTATTTTGACAACACAGTATATACCAATATATATATATGTACCAATGGTATAATTGCAACCAATTAGTTTTATCAACTCAAATGAGGAATTTAATTTTCAATACACAATGTTATTTGCAAATAATGGAATTAAAACATTTATAAAATTATTAAATATTTGTAAATTATGGACTTTAAACATTATGTATTAACTTAACAAATATACATTTGCATACAAACATATTAATTTTTACATATTTTACTATACTGTATGTAGTACGACTCAGATGTGGAATTTAAACTACAGACCTTTCACTTTTTTATCATTTATCTGATCTAATATTTCTTCTTTTCATATAATATATTCCTTGAAAACTATAAGATGATTCATGTATTTATATATGTTTTGATATCGTTGTTTTATATTTATGAAGTATTATTTTTCAGAATTTAAATATTTCTATTAAGTTGATACTCTAACTTAGCTGACATTAACTAAGTTGATTCTCTCTTCACGTTCACCACTATTATTTCTCCTACATATGCATATTACTTTGAGCTATTATGCCAAGGTTATTATAACCTGTAATACCCTTCTCGTCTGTACCATGTAGGAAAATCTTATTGAACTGTTGATCCTTAAAAGTATCCAAAATAGCTTCCGAAGTCAACTTTGACCTAACTTGATTCCGCTGTCAATTGTGCCCTGAATTTATATTCAAGTGGACGAAGCCTTGTCTGTACTTTCATTGATAACAAATTAACCCAATCTCTCTCAAATGTCATCTCTGACCATGGATATTTTAAAGTTAGGAACAAATCTATTTCAATCACAATTCACAATATTTTATATACACTTACCATTAAAATAAAATTATTTCTATTATAGAGCTTTGGTAAAATAAACAAAACAAAAATAAAGCAAGCAGTTCATGAAAAGTCAACGTAGGTGGCGATATATAATAAGTATGTATTGTTCCTCAGTTAGTAGTTCAAGCGTTTTCATAATTATTTGCAAGTTGCCAGTTTGCGAGCTCGTTTCCTACGATCACGTTGACGTCGATGTGTTAACAGGTAACCATCATATTAATTAACTTCATGGAAACATACGGTAGAAATTGTAAAGTATATTCTTCAATAAGTATATTACTATTTATTTATTAGAGTCGTATATATTTACTGGTATATTTAAAAAACTCGGCAGCTGGGTATGAAAGTGGCTTAGTGAAATTACTGATTCAATACCGCGGGACAGGGAACTGTAACTTAATAATGTCCCAAAGGAAAATGTATCTTTTGTGGCAAAAATGGTACAGGTATATTATACTCAGGGATACACTCATCCCTGAAACTCAAAAGAAAATTGTATTCGTAAATATATCACGTTAACCGCTCTTTGTTATAATATATATTTGATATGATATTTATATCGTTATTTCACCTTAAACATTTAGTCATTTATTAAATATTTACAGTTATATTCTTGATATATTTGCCAAAAAATATTAATAATATATATTATTTTTCAATGAATGTTTAATTTTGAACAATAACTATATTCATATATTTCATAAACAAATATGCTCTTGTTGAAATTATATAAACAGAAATAACTAAAACATGTATTTCATGATTTCATCATATGTGTGTTGTATGACTCGACTTTTTTTTTCCATTACCATATTGAAATATGGTAGATATTATACATTATTAGGTTTAAATATCAAACTGTGGTTTATGTTCTGACATGTATATATTTTGTGATATCTTGTGTCACAGGTGCAGATGGACCACCTGAAGGTATTTAAAATATTTTTATGTTCTTCTACTTTAAGATTTTACTACTTATCAACAAAAAAAACCAAAACACAGTATTTATTCAAAAAATAACTATTAGGTACATTCATTAATGTATAAATTATTTTCACTGAACACTTTCATTTTACTGAATAAGTTTGTTATAATAGAAAGAATCGCATTGAACGACAATGCTCTTGGACGGTCCACGTCAATCTGCTATACGTTGAAATACATTGACACAAAAGTTACAATACCGGAATAGTATAGAATAGGCAACAAAATGAAAATGCAATACAGCAACAGAAATTTTAACTCATCTCGTACATTTTAATGTAATAGTAATAAAATTATTACCTAATTATATTTCAATTTTTTTCAATCTGTTTGCACTGAATGAATGTAGACTTCAGTCGTTAAGCTTACACAAGAAGTCTACTCGGTGGTAGACCATAACATCGGGTCGCCGGCAAGGTTACCTACCACCCATCGAACAAAGTCGTGCCACAAAGCGACCTAGTCGTGTTCCGGCACGTTGTCCGATGAAGCCGTATATATGGGAAATGGGTTTGAACAGTTGCATTGCGTTAGCGAATCGGTTTGGCGTTGAGTTGGTGCTTGTTGTGTCGGGTGCCTAATCGAGGAGAGTAGCGGGATCCGAAGGCCCGATGGCGATCCCTGGGGGTGGTTCGGGCGTCCCCGCAGTCTCCTGACTAGCCTCCCAGTGGCATGACAATACCAATTTCGGCACCGGGACTGATACGTACCGCCTCGTTCAACTGCCATTTCTCATCCTATTCACTGTTTTATTTTTAATTTTTTTCATGAAAAAGCCCACGGGACGATCTCTGTATCCTGCGTCTCCGTCACCTTAAAGACCCCACATTTTCTTCCTTATGGATTTTAGTAGACACAGGAAACGAAAAAAACCTATATTCCTGTGTCTACCGTTCACACAGCGGTGATCAGGAGACAACTAGATTATTTAAGTATCTCGGTGAGGATGCTGATATGGCTCTGCATCAGTACCCTTCAGTGCAGCTCGTCTTTCTGGGGGATATTAATGCCTGTCATCAGGACTAGCTGTTCCCGTACCAGAAGACCGACCATGCTGGAAGAGACGCGCGGAACTTTGCGTTGTCAATGCCATACAGCCAATTGCCTGACCCTTTTGCTGACAACTGATCTGGACAGGTATCGTGTAGAGGTGACTTCTCCCTTGGGAACCTCCGATCACTGTTTGGTGAAATCTGTATTTACATATTCCCCACCAGCTTCCGAACCACATGGTGTTAGGCGAGTATGGAAATACAAGTCAGCAGATTGGGATGAGATGCGGCACTTTTTTGCGTTTTATCCTTGGCGGCAGGTCTGCTTCTCTTCTTTGGATCCGTCGAGTTGCGCGGACGCTATAACCAATGTGGTACATCAGGCAACGAAGTACTTCATTTATTATGCTGACGTAGCCATCGGTGGCAAAGCTCGCCCATGGTTTAATGCCGAATGTGGTCATGCTGAAGTCCGAAAACATTCGGTATACCTCATTTGGGCTAATGCTTGAAGCCGTAAAGCTCCGATGTAAGTTTATAGAAGAGAGCCTTTAACCAAGCTGCCAAGTCCTATAAAAAAGCATTACGGAAGGCTCGTCGCGATCATATCGCTAAGAATGGCGAAAAGCTCTCTGTCAGACCTATTGGCAGTCGAGTTTTCTGATCTCTTGCCAAAGTGATCGAGTCAAACTTCTGCCAACCCTCACTACCTGCTCTGCTAAAGCCGGATGGATCTCTGGCCCATACAGCGACAGAGAAAGCGAATGTATTTGCTTCTCTGTTCGCTGATAATTCACATCTAGACACTGTTAATGCTTCTCCAGCACATCTTCACCACTGCGTTATTTTGATGCCTGAAATCCGTATCACTAACAAAGAGGTGTGGAGAGCATTGTGTCGTCTTGATGTGAATAAAGCCAGTGGTCCTGATGACCAGCCATTCTGCTCAAGACATGCGCAGCTGAGTTGGCTCCTGTATTGACACGTCTGTATCGCCTCTCCTTTAAGTCTGGAATAGTGCCGAAATCTTGGAAGCTTGCTAACGTGAAACCAGTGCCCAAAAAAGGAAGCCGTGCCGATCCTGCCAATTATAGACCGATTTCAATCACCTCCACACTCTGCAAGATTATGGAGCGTGTATTGAACTCGCGCCTTTTAGCGTATCTTGAAGGTAACGATCACCTCAGTGACCGACAGTACGGGTTCCGCCGAAATAGGTCCACTGGGGACCTTCTAATGTGCGCTACGCACATTTTAGGCAAGACCTTCGAGAAGAACGGAGAAGCGGTCGCCATCTCTCTTGACGTCTCGAAGGCATTTGACAGGATCTGGCATGCGAGCCTTATAATCAAGCTTTCAGTATACGTCATATATCCTGGTCTGATCGGCTGGGTAACGGACTTTCTGAACCAAAGATCTCTCCGAGTAGTTGTCGACGGGTGTTCCTTGGAACCCTTGACAATAAATGCCGGAGTGCCTCAGGGGTCCGTTCTTTCTGCAACTCTCTTTCTGCTGCACACTAACGATATGCTGAAGCCCGGTATCTATGGGTATGCAGACGACAGCACAATTGTAGAAAGATACCTGCCGAGTAGTTGGGCTAGTAGACATCAAGTACAGTCTGAAAGAGAAGCCATGGTGCAACGTTTGAATGACAAATTTCAGGCAGTCTCCGCATGGGGCAATGCCAATCTTGTCAAAATCAACGCCACCAAAACTCAGACGTGTCTGTTCACCGTCAAAAGGAGCCCTTTCACCTTGGCTCCTACTTTCCAGAGTGTATCTTTGGAATACAGTGACCGGCTTCAGTTGTTAGGCTTAGAAATTTCCTCGAACCTCAATTTTGGTCGGAGTATTGAGTCCAGAGCAAGACTAGCCGCAAGAAAGCTTGCCGTTCTTGCGAAGGTCCGTCAGTACTTTACACCGGGACAGCTTCTTGTATTATAAAAAGCACAGATCCGGTCGTATGTGGAGTACTGTGGGCATATTCACTGGTGCCGCAAAGTCTCATCTTGCGGTTCTGGACTCAATTGAGAAGCGAGCAAAGAGGCTTATAGGTAACCCTGAATCGATTGAAACCAATCTCCACAGCCTTGAATACAGGCGTAGAATTGCTAGCTTCTCAGTATTCTATAGGATACATGTTGGTGAGTGTGCGCAGGAATTACACAATTTAATTCCTCCGTCCCACTTCCATCACAGGACGTTCCGACGCACTGGGGATATCCATCCTTACGTTGTGAACATTCCTTCTGTCCGAACGAAGCGCTTTGCTTCGTCTTTTTTAATGCGTACAGCGAAGGACTGGTATAGCTTGCCTGCGTCGGTATTTCCGTCCACATACAAAGTGGGTGTCTTCAAGAGAAGAGCGAATAGGTTGCTAGGTTATTGCGCCTTACCACCTATGACTACATTTCCACTTTCCATCAGGTGGAATGTAGTCAAGCACTAACCTAGACAGAATAAAAAAAAAAAAAAAATTAAAAGAAGTTACATTATACCGTACGGGATTTATAATGTTGTTCAACAATGTTACAGTAATTTGGTTGTGGGAACAAGCGTGGGACACTGAATTAGCAAGTTACTTTAATGCTGGAGTTTGTAGTAAGCTACTACACATTATGATACATTTTACTTTTAAGCACGTACGTAATACAATGCACGAGTTCATAGTTGTCAGAGATATAGATACCTCGCGAGGAAGTAATATCTGAACAGTATACTGACAGGTCTATGACAGACTACTTCATCTTCATGTATATTATTCCATGCTATAACATAATAATAATAATCTAAAACTAAGCTCAATACCACCTGAGGTAGATTTAGATATATCTCTATCATACTTGATACTATTATCATAATATCATATATAAAAGCTGTATAAAAAGTATATTACATTCTCTTAAACTGTTACATATAATTCTAATATAATAAATGAAAAAAATATGCTTGTTTTGATTGCCTTGAAAATTTTATAAATACTCCAATTATATAATGTTACTCGCAAGGATGGAAAAGAATCTGAATCGCGACCGGATCGACTCACTTGGCGGGTAAGTACATCGAAGTAAGTACAAAATATTTAAATGAAGCTGTTTAAGAATAATTAGTACACCGGGCGCCGAAAATAAAAATATAAAGAAACTTATAAGCGAAATAGCAATTATTTATTTATCTTTAAGACGTAATTCAACAATTGAAATTTTAGAAGACGAAACCAAACAAGCAATTTTTAGTTTGAATATTTTTAAAAAAATAAGGCGGATAAATTTTACAATGCCTTAAATTTCACACTTAAATTTATACTTTAATGTTTTAATATAAAAAAACGAATTAAGCTACAATGTTATTCAATATTTACTTTATTGACCAGAAAGTTAGAAGAAATATACCATAACAATGAATTGCAATAAAATTTTAGTCTACTTACTATGTACCTACTCGTAGTTAAACGTTTCCTTTCTAATGCTGGCTTCGCGCCAGGAAGGGACCCCTATGTTTTATGATACGCAGAGACCGCTTCACCAAGGATATGGTGTGTTTGTATTTCTTGTTTCCAATCAAATTGGAGTATTATCTACTCTGGTATTGGCATAGGTTCTGTGATTGTTTGAATCAATAGTATATACAATTTACTTAGATTTCAAATTTAGGTAAATTAAATTCACGACAAAAGTTATGTTTTATTAAGTATTTTGGTTTTATTTTTACTTAAATCTAATATTAAATTGATTATAATATTAGATACATTATCTTTTACAATTATTTGTATATGTGGTACAATTCTTATAATTTGATTGTCTGTTATTTTACAGTAGGTACTCACTTCAATTGTATTTAAGGTTCATAGAACAATAAGATTTAAAATTACAAGTAAAAGTTTTATTAGTTCAAAATATTTGTCTTGTATTTTAAAACGATCAAGTCTAAAACTAATAAGACTGCAAGATTTAAGTAAGAACAAGTTTCTGCAAGAGCCTTGGGTATCGTAGTTTGTCAAACAGGAAGATAACGATTACATAGGTATTATTTATTACAATATAACTTATATTTTATAATTATTTAGATTTTTTATCAAAGATCATACTCGTACATTGTCATCAAATAAGGTTATATATAATATTAAGTAATCCCACGTAAATATTATATTCCACGTCTGTGAGAGATGAAACGAGATTTCTCAGCTGAAATAATATGTTTCGTGAATAAGGCAAGTCACTTTTGAATAAAATATGAACCTCCTAGTGAAGCTGTTCGGTACAAGACATGTTTGTATCATTTTTGATGAAGTTTTGTGAAACACAGGTGGTTTTGTGGAAGATATTGATTAAAATAATATTACATTGTTAAAGTGAAATAAGTAAACTCAAGTTATAACATACAACATCCAAAATATTCACATAAATAAATTCACATAAAATCTAAAATACCTTAAAAAAATTCAAAATTAGTTTTTCAATATAAAAAGCTATGAATAAAACATAACTAATGTTACGCATTACTATAAACGTAAGACCAGTTTTATAATAATATTAAAAACTTACCAAATCAATCAAACTGTTGTATTTTTTCTCTAATTTCAGGACTGTCCAGTCAATAAATTAATCGTTTCTAAACCTCGAGATGTTACACGAGACTAATATAACAAATTTATTAGTTTTCTGAATATTATGACAACAACCTATTTAAATATTTAATTACACTTGCACATGACGCGGTTAAGTTTTGAAATAAAGATTACAGTTTGTAAACTTGTGGTGTGTAACTATATAACTCATTATTATTTTGACTAATCATTTCGGTTTTAATAATATTTATACATTAATAATTATAAATTGATTTTTAATTATTGAACCTTGAATTATTTAATTACATGACGTAATAAATTATTTATTCATTTGTTAGATGGAAATGAATAAATACCTCTACTATATGAGGCTAATTACATATTACACATTGATTATGAACGCATAATTATATACTATACAAGGAACACATTAATATTAAGGGACGGCTTATCTTGCATTGAACCAAATGACCCGACTGCGTCAGCAAGAAAAAGGTTATATTGTTGTCCTGTGTGCATCTTCTATCAATAAATAGAAATGTATCCTTGTCAACGTAACTACAAGAAAATGTATGTTTACTTTTGCTGTTTTCTTGAAATACTCGTAGACCTAGTTATAGGTCTATTGAACATTATTATTCAGTTGATTTTATATACCAATTTTTATATAAAATATATAAATTTTGAAGAAAATAAACTAGTTCAAAACCATAAAAAATTTTTGAATAGAGTTCGATCCTGTATATCCACACAGGATGGCTAAGAAGTTAACCAATTTTTATTCATGATTCACCACAAAATACTCTTCAAGCTTAGTTACTCTTACAGTTATTGTCTTTGTGCCGAGTGAGGTTACTTTCACCTTTGGTTTTTTAATTAATTAGATGAATATAAGATATAAAATAATTGCGTAAACACCATCGATACTCTAATATTAATTTACTTACTGCGTTGAACGTAATTTCTGTACCACAAAACCTTATTATGTAACACCGAAATAACACAGAATAACTAGAATAGATAGTTGAATAAATAATGAACTTGAGAATGTTAATTTTATTCAAGTAATAAGTATGATTGTATAATTCACAATAATAACGTGTATAAAAAAATTACATTTTAAAATACAATTGGTTATTTTGAGCAAATGTATCATTAACTGGAGTAGAAGAACATAAAATTAATGTATATAATAGATTTAAGTTTGTCTTCTTCAGCTCAGAGAGCTTTGATTTTTATGAAAATAACAAGTTAAATGTAAAAAGAATAGTAGGTAATTCATTCAAAGAAATCCGACGAAAAAGATATCAAACCTGATATAGAAAAACTGGAAAAAAATAATTGTCTTTTTCCATAATCCCCGCAAGAATCTTTATAATGACGTCACGTCCGGCTGATAATCACTAGATTAAGAGATGGTAAGGTTATTCCAAGTTCAAATACCATTTAACAATAATATTCTTCACATATCCATTATATATCTTATTATATCATGATAATATTTTCTCTCAAATTTTGTATTTTTGTCACATGCTATTTTACAAAGTCACAAAAATATTGTGTTAAATATTTGTGGGTCGAGATTAATCGAGGTCTCTTAGCTGCATAATATATTTCGGGAAGCATCCTTGCGAGTAAAGTATGAATAAGCTGGTTTCAAATTGAGTATATTTTATTTTCAATTAGTTTTATTATTAATTGTGGAGCATGCCAGAGCTGTGAAGGAAAATATTGCTTTGATAGCAGCTTCCCTTTGTGTAAAAGAAATACAGTAAAACTGAACTACTTGCTTTCATAATTATTATTAAAATCATTTAAAAGTCAAGTAACATTTTACTTGCAAGTATTCAAATAGTGTTTTCATATTTTACATTTATCTTTTTTACTGAAAAGATATAAAGAAAAAAAAAACTAATTTCATTTCTATTGCGCTGAAAATAATCTAAAATACATTGCAATTTCGGTTATTCTTCAACAACAATAATATTTTTGAGCCAGGGATCCAACCAACTATAAGAAACAGTTATTTAATGACTAGAGATGAGTGATTAAAAATAATTATCAGCCCGATTAATTTATCACTTACATAAAATAAATCTAGTTAATTAAACTTCATTTAAAAGTTTAGTGTAACCTGACAGTCGTGATCGTAATATTTTTATTAAATGTTATCATGATTTAACAATTTAATATATTTGTAGTAAATCGAACCTTATTTTAGAGCATCAAGAATCTTTTTATTATATATAATGTGTATATACATAATCAATCAACTGGTCGACGGTTATTAATTACACCTATAAAGATATTTCTTGTCATTGCGGTTGAGTTATCTTGGTTTAAATAAGGAACTGTTCATTTACTAATAATTAATTAGGATAAAATATATTACGGATTATAAACAGATTAGAAGAATAGAATAGGGAACACATAAATATAAAATACATCCTTAAGGAAGGTTAACACTGCATAATTTAAATTAACTAATATTCTATGGAATACGTTTCAAAATGAGTTCCATAGACACAACACACAATACACAAAGTGATGAACTACCTCACAAGTAGTTTTCAGCCTATAATATAATCTCTTTCGAGAATGTTGAAACGTGTTTTCTCAACTGGAATAATATGTTTCTGGGGACTCGTACTTCAGATTTGAGAATAGATTATGAGCAAAGTTCTGCTTTAACACTTCATAATAGTTTTATTGAATTATTTTAAGTAAAATATTATATTGCTAAATAATATATCTAGACTGATACATTAGACACATTAAAATAAAAATTATAAATACAATGACAACCTTAACAATTTGGTAACATTTTGATTACTACATTTCTAGATAAATATAACTCGATGGTCGTTTTGACACATTTTTATACAGACTAATTAAACAACTCTTATTTTACACTAAATTATTTCCACGTTCTAATTAATGTTGAAATTCTAGCATACTATATATTTCACCTAAAATGCTTAACAAATTATCTCTCCAAGCTTGTTGGTGTTGAATTCCAAAACAAAGGCTTTAGCAGTTGAAATAGTTGAGTTGAGTCTCAATTAAAAAATGTGGAATCACTTCCATATTCTACGTATTCTTAAAATAGGCGAAAAAACTGTCAAAGTATCAAATTTATACCCTCGTTAAATTTTATTTGATTGATAAATCGACACTGGCCAAAAAAATATAATGTTTAACGTTTGTAGTTAGTACATCGTGGAATATAAAAAACAAATACAACTAATAAATCCCCAACAATTCTAAGAACAGTCAAGTACATAGTCATATCACTAGAGAATAAAATGTTGTTTTGTACCAGATATTATTTCAAAAGTTTCAAAAGCTTTAACAACTATACCCCTGGTTGTTAAGTTGAAGTTATTAGATATAATAACATAAAATTCAAGTTCAAAAAGTATTTAAATTTATCTATCAAAATAGCAATAATCTATTAAAGGACTGTATATATTGTTTATTTATTACACGTGTACTGAATACTACGAAACTTATGTGACTACTTGGAAATAAACTTAAAACCTAAGTAGGATTAACATATTAAAAAATACCTCCGAGGAGATTCAAAGAATGTAAATAAAAGATGGCTCTTACGGATCAAGGTTGAATTTGATAAAAGCTTGATCGAGTAATTAGGATTCATTTATTCACCGATAGCAAAATAGTAAATATCTCGAAAAAATCCTTAGGAAATATTCTTAATTATTTTTGTTTTTGTTATATATTATATTCATTCATATAATTGTACAACAATGTAGGTATTCAAATCATTTCATATTTTCTTTGTTTTTATTCCAAATCAATCCTTATCCCGCTAATCTTACGAACAATAAAAAAAATAAAGAAAAAAAATATTTTTAAATACATTTATGTATTTCAATGTATACAAAAATAATTTTACACAACCGAAGATTGAAAATACATTGATTTGTGTTGTCATCGTGAATTAAACGTTTGATTGAAGTAATTGGTATCCTCAAGTGATGTTTTCAGTTCATAATATACCATCACGTAGATGAAGTGCAATCGACCGCCATGACAACCGCAATGGCGTAATAAAGTAAAATGGGAGCGTATTATTGAATTAGAAAAATATTTTGCAATAATTCAATCAAGAATCTTTATAATGACGTCACGTCCTGCTGACAATCACTGAATTAAGCGATGATAAGCTTAGTCCAATTTCAAATAATTGATTTAATAAATATAATTTTATTAACAAATCTATGGTATATTTTTATATCAAGACATAATTCAGGATGCACCCTTACGAGTATAGTATGAGTGTGCTGGTTTAAAATTAAGTATATTTATTCTTACTTAATTTTAAAATAAATAGTGGAGCGTTCTCTTTTTTCATTTTCCCTTTGTATAACAAAATGCAGAAATTTTCAGTTACTTGCTTTTATAACCATTGATAAAAATATGTAATAGTTAAGTGACATTTTAGTTACATAATTGTAATATTGTATTTCACATTTGTATATTTGTTAACAGATTTTTGAAACTTAAATGAAAAATAAAAAGAAAACGGAAACCAACGTTTCATTTCTATTACGCTCAAAACAATAAAAGAAATAACGCTTTCCATCCATTTAAGAAGCAGTTATTTTATGACTGCTAGAGATGGGTGATTAAAAATAAATAGCAGCCCGTTTAATTTACAATTAAAATGAAATAAATCTAGTTAATTAAACTTTGTTTAAAAGTTTAGTATAAACTGACAGTCGTGAATGTAACATTACACTAAATATTATCACGATTTAACATTCCAACTATATTCTTAGCAAAACGAGGTTTACTTCAATGCATTAAAGATCAATTTATTATATATTATGTGTATATATTTATGTATTAATCAACTAGTCAACAGTAATTTATTATGTAACGTATGTATGTATGTTTTCATTGCGGTAGCGTTGTCTTGTTTTGAATAAAGAACTGTTAATTTACTAATAACACAGGCACACAAAAAAAAAAAGTCATGAACCAGAGGGGAGACCCCATTATTCTTAGGTTTTTGGGATCGCTGAAACCGAATATGACAATAAAAACTAATTTTAAATGCCAGTTTTCCCGCTAGCACCCCTTACTACCTCTTAAGGGGTGAAAATTGAAATTATTCTATAAAGTCAAGATAGATGTGTATTTCTACGTTTTTTGGGATGCTGAAACCGAAAATGATAACTAAAAATAAATTCATGACCACTATCTCCCCCTACCATCCCTTACAGGGGGTGAAAATTTCAATTTTTCTATAAAATCAAGACAGATGTATATTTCTACGTTTTTTGGGATGCTGGAACCGAAAATGACAACCAAAAGTGAATTAGATACCTCTTTTACTCAATACCACCCCCTAACCATCCCTAATGGGGGTTTCAATTTTGTATAAAATCAAGATGTATGAAGAAATTTTAAAGATTTACAGTAAGTGACATGTTTATCAAACTAGTTTGAGGTTACTCTCTCTCTCGCTCGGGTGGTAAGGGCGTAATAGTGGTCATGAATTTATTTTTAGTTATCATTTTCGGTTCCAGCATCCTAAAAAACGTAGAAATACACATCTATCTTGATTTTATAGAAAAAATTAAATTTTCACTTCCTGTAAGGGGTGGTAAGGGGGTAATAGTGGTCATGAATTTATTTTTAGTTATCATTTTCGGTTCCAGTATCCAAAAAAACGTAGCAATACACATCTATCTTGATTTTATAGAAAAATTTAAATTTTCACCCCCTGTAAGGGATGGTAGGGGGAGATAGTGGTCATGAATTTATTTTTAGTTATCATTTTCGTAAAGAGTAACGAGGATGACATGTCTTATTCTTTATTTCTTCTGTTAGAGTATATATTCTTGATCTCATACCACATGTTCTCTGACATTACTATTAATGTGTGATTGATCTAACATCTATCTATCACCGACATGACTCTAGTCGTACAACTCACGCTGAATCTCGCATTAGCTTAAATCATGAGACAGCGTTAAAAAGATAGGGGCAGATTTATATTTCCGCAAGAACGAACAGAAGAAAGGATCTCCTTTGTATACACATATTTCCAAATATATATATATCCATATATATCAAATATGTCTCAAATATCGAACTATATATCTGTACATACATCTATTTATTTATCTTAACTATATCAATTATTCGAGTATCCAATACGTATCGGATTTTATCGAGAGTTAAAGTTCAGCTACTTGTAATTATATAAATCCATGAAGAAACTGTAAAAGAATTTAAAGAACTTTATTCTTATTTTAGTTTCTTTAAAACTTAAAATTTTAAATAAAAATTTTAAAACTCTAACGCAGGAACCAGAGAAATCATTTTATTATTTTTAAACAATGACTATAGTTTGTCTCAAATAGATAATCAAACAAAGACTTCATGATAATCATATTTGTAACAAAGACATTAACGTCGGATACCGATACTAAAAATAACATTTCTATCATCATCACAGAGTGTAGGTGTAGTGTGTTTAAATATATAGGTTAATTATTATAAATAATGTCAGATGTCTGTCCGTCCTTCAACAATATTACAGACACTAAACACACGACTGCTCCGACTCGTAAATTTTTAACCCAATTACCAAAATAAATACAATTATCGATTTCTATTAATTACATATATCTTTATTATCAATAGATATGAATATTGCACATATTTAATTACAAAATATTACGTCATTTCATTTCTCGTCGAGAAAGTAATGGTTGGATTTAATCAAATTTTTTTTCCAATTAATAAATAACAGATTATTGAATTCATGTGTATAATTACATTCCAAAACGTAAACATATTAATTAAAATAGATCATTCAAAATATACCTTAAAACTCATGGTATTAATAAAATTAAAATCATTATTTTAATACAATATGATTACGAAGACAAAATTACATAACTCTGGACTATGTAATATAATATATAGTTCAAAGAATACATGAGTTTATCTTTATATAGATAAACTAATCTTTAAACAACACATTAAAGGTTCACTAAAGCTCTGGTCTGTTTTATGACTTCATAAATTGGTTTTTAGAAAAGTCATTAAAAGAAACGATTAAAAAGTTTTTATTTGTCTATAAAGTTTGTAGTTTATTACTTAAGCTGTTCAAAAACTGTTGTATAATTACTTTGCTGTTTCAATAATAATACATTTTATAATTTCTAATCTTAACAATTATTTTTTGTATTTTCGACAATAATTTAAATTATAAGTGTGAAAATAATAAGACTTGTGAAGACAATAACATTTATCGTACAGTTCGTTTCAACGATTATATTATCCTCACACTAACTAATAAATGTTCAATGCATGTAATGTTTTTAGTAAATAACTACTTCATTAACTTTATCGGTAATAAATTAGTATCATGACAGTAACAGTTAGTTACGATGCATCTCATTTTAGAGACCATTAATATTAAATAATTTCAAATCCACTAAATTTAATATTGTATATGTCATATATCAATAAAAAACTAACAAACCAAGTCTTTAGTCGCAGTGATAGCCAAGTACTGACTCGCGTTGCTGTCTCCCATGTTCCTAGTTCCTTTTGTTCCTGGAACTAAGAATTTAAAAGATATTCTAAGAATGTTTTCAACTAACTTACGTATTAATATGTAATTTAATTCTTAATCTTCTCTCCAGATTTTAAAAAGAGATGTTATAACTTTATAATAATTACACACGTGTGGTGGACAAGTTTCAGTGTAAGCTTTTGTTGAGATTTTTGTAGAGTTATTTTATTAATATAATTTAAAATAATTCGTAGTAAATCTTTAAGTGTACGTTTATTATTTTCATGTAATTGTTTAAACAAAAAGGCACTTAAACTTCATTACTTTAAAAAGTAATTGTGTATTAGAATGGAATGAAAAAGTAAAAAATGAGATGCACGTTTTTATATTTCTTTTAATGTCATTAACGAAGCAATTGAGGAAGTGAAATGACTTTAACCTTATAACGTTTATACAAATAAGCTTCATACTTCCTTAACGTCTACAAAATACTACAGAATGTTGTTAAATATTTCTGTGAGGAACAGATAAATTGAAATTGAATATATTTTTACGAGAACAAATATATTTATATATCATACGTATTTCAGGGCATTAATCTAAATTATTTTTTTGTGTATATTCTATCTCAAAATTCAATATACCGAAAATATTAATATACTTTCTCTAAATAATAATATATATAAACATAAGTTTTTCCTGGTGCATAATGAAATAAAAAAAAATATTAAACCTCAACATTAAAGAAGTTAACTTTCAGAACTAATATATAAACCATTCATAAATAAATATGCGTTAATAAATAGAATGCCCTGTTCTATAATAATTAGAATCTGATGATACAGGCAGAAATACATCTATCTGAAGTCGTCAATTCTATTTACGACTACAAAACACGTATAGTAAAGAGATGTACCGTCCTGTCCGTGCACACCGAGTATATTTACAGCTGAATGTCAATCCATCAATGTTTACATTCGGTGCGACACCAGCTCGCATGTCTCACACACTCGATGAAGTTTTAGAATACTTTGGAAGCGCCAAAACACTTTGTTTTAAAAGTTTGTTGTAAATCTTCCTAGAAATGTACACAATTTACTAAATTGTTTTTGTAATCGAAGGTTATAGAGTTATACGTTATAGGGTTTTTAAAACAACTTCTCTTCTAACTTTGTAAATGTTTGAAATGAATTTCATTTATCATTATATTTGATGTATGTTTTTTATTAAATTATTATTGAAAACAAAGTTATGTATTTATTGCTTATCTCGTTTTAATTAAATTAATATGCTATAATATTTAAAATATTATCATATTAATCGATGTGAAATCTTTACATATATTATTCAACACACTGAATGAATTTGTGGAATGGAATTCGAAACCAAAAACTATCAATTAAAAGACATTTAAAATATATACATATATATTGTTTATTGCTATTGTTACAAACAAACAATCGTTTACTAACTCAATGCATTGTTACTTTTTAATATATTTTGTAATAACTTTGACAATTCTATAAAATTCTCTGTGCATTTTTGGATTCCTCCTTAACATACAATCTCTAATATTTTATAAATTAGAAGACTTCAGTTTCAAATTCAGGCAATCATCTTGATCACTAAGTACTTAAAAAACGATTAGAATCATATCAGATTATGAGGAACTTCAATAATTAATTAAAATTGCTTATTTAGGTTTATAACAGTGTTAATACAACCTGCACTAAATATTTACTTCATTTGTTGTTCAAACAATACAACCTTATTTACGAAACGTCGCAAGATTTCATTATTTTTGAATTGTTTTTCACAATTTAGATTAGATATATTTTATTTCCTTGGATTGAATATTAATACAATCTAACATTAAAATCAATCCAATATTGAAATCAACATTAGACTTTTTCATACAACCTTAATCCCCAATACATTTATTGCCGATTCTAATTCAAGAAACAGTTATAATGTTAATATTTAATAAGATACGGTTTGATTGATTAAGACCTTCATTTATTTCAAAGACGATAAGAATAATGAATAAAAATCACAAATAAATGTGACTATATTAATATCTATAATTCCTTTATCTAAAGTTTACTTTTACTTAGATAATTATATATTACATACAGACATATTTATTTACACTGTACTCGTATATACTAAGTAAACTGTTAGAGGTTTGTTCTGATGGTACATAATTACGTTGATACGGTAATTATCTTCTGACAAACCTCTGTATTATATTGACCTTTTCATTAATACATTACATGTATTATTAAATAATATTTTTGTTATTTTGTTCATTTCTTTTCAAATGGAACTATAGGTTTGTTCTGAAAGAAACGTCAATTAACTTAGAATAATAAAATATAAACTGTTAAAAAACAGCTGCTGGTACTGCTTAGTACCAGCAGCACATGTAATTATATTTATGTTACTGTTATAATTTATATAAATTTCGTTTTATTGTAATTTTAGTTCAAATATTTTTATGTATTCTTCCATGAGATGAGAAATCATTCATTATAAAAAGTATTCTATATGTTGATAACCATAAGATATAACACTAGTTATATCAAAATCTGTCCAGTTCTTTCTGCGTGATGCGTGAACAAACAAAGATACAAACATTCTAACACAATTGTTTTATGTTCTCTGTCATGAAGTTAATACGTAATTTGTTTTTTCTTGGAAAAATTTAAGAAGCTTAAATTATAAATAAATTACAAACAAAACTTTTATGTTTCAGATATCTTTCTTGGACAATTCCTTTATCAACCTTTAGCACGATTTCTACTGAAAGTTTTAAGCTCTCACAAAAGCAGCTCAGACTAAGATTACAATAAGTATTAAAGTAATAACGGTATCAGAAGTGTTGAAAATATAGAAGAAAACGAGAGTCAAATTAAAGTGTTTGAACTTTCAATACAAACTGTAGCAAAGAAAAATATAATAAAATGAGGGAGATATTATTACTCACTTAATAGTTAGTCAGTCAAAAATAAATAAGAATGTCCTAAACTACCGTTGACCATTACATTCCTATTAATTATATTGTAATTTATAATAAATGGTGATAAAAATAAGTATAATAAGATAATAAATAATAGTTAAAAGGATAATGACGAAGTTTTTTGCCGGTTCTCCACGGACCTATCTTTCAGAACTGTATAACTAAAGTTTGACGTTAGAGATTTTTATTTTAAGCTAAAAAAAGCTAAAAGCTTTGATTAAAAAAACTTAACACTGAACCCCACAGCATTAATTAAACTAAATAACTTAGTTTTTAGGTAACTTGTCTAAACTGATAAAATGCAAACGCCTACAAATTAGATAATTCTCTAATAACATCCTTAATTACCTGTAGCCAAATAATAACTGAACTCAAACTAAAGTAGTTCTCTACCTTAATAGAGAAGGTATTCAAAGGGCTGATGTTAACTTTAATTATAGTTTGGGTCAAACACGCAATTATAAGTCACTGAAGTGGTTTCATTTTATACTTAACTGTAATTCATAGAAAATAATTAATTCCAATTAAAATATATAATAACTATAGAAGAAAACTTATAATTTCAGATGAGAACTTAAAATTGTTGTGAATATTAACCTACGTAAATACAAAAGAAATAACGGAATATATTTGCTGTAAAGTTACTTAACTTATAGATAAAGTTTATCAAGAATAGGATAGTTTCAATTGCCAAATTGTAACAGAACCAATAAAAGGTTATTGATCGATCAAGTAAATATAAATAATAGCTATTTATATGAGATGTATTGGAACATAAATATCGTCTTAATGTTTGTGGCCTGTGTTATACTTACGTGTATTATTTTATTGGTTGTCTTTATATCTTATAGCTAATAGCCACGTGAATTAATTCGATCCGGCAGACAAGTTTCAAAAAAAACCGAAACTCTTACAATAACTTTATTAAAAATTTAATAAAAATTACAAACTATTTAATTATAATTATAAGACGACAATCGTGTTCGATGTGAGAACAGAAAGTGAAGGTGAAAAAGGGAATGAGGTGAGGTCTTGAATGCGATGCCGCTGTTTGTCGCAACCGCGTTGAGCTGATCCAAGGTGTCGAATTTGACGCCGTTGTTTGTTCCATGTCTCTGGGTAACGTTGAGCAAATTCAGCGTTCCCACACTCGTTACTAGGCTGATGCAATAATTATTGGTATTGAGGTACTTTAGCTATCTTGCAATTTCCATGGAGTCTTAATACTTAACATCTCCCTCCCTAAAATCAGCGACTATTTGCAGATTGATTCGAGAATAGCGCTGATAATCCAGTTAATCTCATATTAGTGCTGGTGGCAATCTCTGAATAGGCGTTGCCTCGTTCCATCTCACCATTAGCACGTTCTACTGTGACTTCAACTGAGCGCTACCTCACGTACTTTCGTAATGTGAAGCCGATACCCAGTACACTTGCACCTAATAGCACTAAGTATAGCGGTGTTATAGTGTAGTACACGCTATGAATATCAACATTGTCTAGGGTCAGGGGTGCTTCCATAGATATTTCTTTAGCAGCATCATGGAGGCTGTGAAGATCTGCGGAGTTGAGTGTCAGTCTTCTTATTTTTGAGTTTTCGCTAGCATTATTTGCGAAAGGGATGTTCATTATTTTCAATACCTGTCCTTTCAAACGGTCGTCCTGGTTTGCTAGTATTAAATCTGACGTTTGCACAACACATCCTTTCGGAATTGTAATAAAGTAGCTACCCTTTATAGTGTTATATTGTGTTTCGGTGCAAGACATGCGGATCTTCGTAGATACAGGAAAGCTTGCTACGTAGTGGCGGTCGTCTAGCACTTCTACAGCTTCAGTCTTCAGTTCAGTAGTAGTGTACTGACAAGATTTGTCGATTTGTTGCGTAGTTATTAAACGATGAATACAGTCGCCTTGACTCTTGTAGTGTTGATTGATATTATCCTCACAAAGATAATACTGACTGGACTTCGGGCTTTCTGCCTCTACGTACATGAAATCTTTATCGTGAATTGCTAGGAAGGGATAGGATGGGATTAATACTTTATTATTCTTATTGGGAACTATGGATAGTTTATAAAAATTATAAGTTGTAGGAAAAACTACGGGGAGTTTAAATACCAACACTAAATTTTGACTGTTGTAATAGTAACCTAACTTAACTATATCAAAATATTCCCTAAAACTAATATTTAGTATTTGCTCCCGACCATAGAGGGCATTTAATTGTTCTATCATATTATCAAAGACCTCTAATTTAAACATAAGAAAATGTGTACTTCTGGCACGTATAAATGCAAATAAGTTCTCCAACCTCCGTATTTCATCGGAAAGGGATTCAATGTTATCTGCTAACATAATAAGATATTGAGCTAAATGTGCAAATTTAATCAAATCCTTTTCGTTATTTACTTCGTTATCCATAATCCCATCCACAACTTCTTTAATTTTAATCTGATTATGAGCCATTTTACTTAAGATTTCTGAGTTTTGCGACATCCAATGTTTATTCAAACTAATACGATTATTTAATTCCGTAACGATTTTATTCTCGTTTTCTCGTAAAGACTTAATAGCGTTATCATAGCGAATAGCGTCAGTGTAATCTAAATTTCCAGATATGCTTTTTAATACTGAACCTAAACCGTCAATTAGGGCTCGTTTAGTTCGGTGAGATTGAAATAACTCTACCTGATTAGATAGCTGTTTTATTTTACTATACAGGTACTCTATGTGAGGTTGATATAAGGAGAGTGTTTTATTATGAAATTGAGGCGAAATATCATCTAATTGTTTCCTTACTAGATTAATATTACTACTTATAATATCTACGTTAACGGGTTGAATAAAGGAATGATAGTGAGAGATGAACTTTGATTGTCCTAAAAAGAAAGGTAAAATGCCGGGTCCGTTTTCTAAACTATTCAGCGTTATGTCCTCCGCTCGTACTGGGCTCAGGATCAGAAGAACAATCCTGTAACAATCGGTTGCTATTAGGGACCCGTTTCAAGCGAGACTTAGCGACTGGCCCCCGTTTCCTTTTAGTATAAATGTGAATCGGAAGGTCAGCTAGGACTATATCACGTGTATATCTCGGGGCTAATTTTTGGCGGTTAGCCATCGGATTCCGTATAAATATAGGTTGGTCTGGGGAATATACCTCTTCGGATTCCCTATCTTTGTTAACATTCTCCGTGATACGAGTTCGATCGTGAAGGGACGATTCATTGATCAACTCAAAGACTTTCTGCATTTTATTGCGGTGCTCCTGCATATACAATTGTAATGTATTTTCTGATAAATTTATATCTATAGGATTTCCAGGATCTAAGTGACCAGTGATTATATCTAAAGGCCTACATTTCGTGAAGCTATGAATAGAACTATTATATCCTAGAATTGCATAAGGCATTAGGTTTGTGACAGATTCACTGCGATTTCCTAATTTTAAGATACGTAAATGTTCTAATAGTGTAGAATGTAGCCTTTCAACCATGCCGTTCTCGTTAGGTGCACATGCTAATATTTTATGATGTTGAATTTTGTGTATTCTAATGAACTCTAAGAATAATTGGTTTATAAATTCTGGACCTCTATCTGTAACAATAGTCAAGGGGAGACCGTGATGTGTGCTAAATTTTAAGAGAGCCTGTATGATACTAATGGCTGTCGCATCTTTTAAGAAGTAAGCTTGGGCATATTTCGAAAAAGCATCTATCATTGTAAGATATTTCTGTGACTCTACACTTAGTAAGTCGAGATGTACAATTTCAAAAGGCCTAGTCGGAGGTGGTACAATTTGGAATTTCTGTTTTATCGGATTTCTATCATACTTAGCCTGGCCACAAATATTACACTCATTTATGAATTTCGTTATATGCTCTTTCATTTTTGGCCAGTAGTATTTATTGGATAAGGATAGGTAACATTTCAACAATTCCACGATGGTTAGTTTTTCCGTCGTGGTAATTACGAATTATTTCCTGTTGCTTTAGATAGTCTGTAATATTTTCTAATTCCTTTTTTGTCAACACTAAATCCATAGAGGAACTTTTAAAATTATTTTGTATAATAGGTATAATTTTATACATTGCCAAAGGGGGATTTATGAAGATACCTGTCTTCACCTTTGGATTAACATATTCCTTTATGGCGTCAACAACATCCTTTTCAATATTATTTTCCGAAATTTGAATATGTATTCTCATATGTGACTCAAAGGTTTTAGAAACTGAAGGACGGCTTTTTATATCGTCGACAAGCGTTAGAACGATTTGCTTATGATATTTATTTAACGGAAAATCAGTAATAGGTACTTCTAATATAGGATTTTCAGAGTCTGTGTGAACTGTATCAGTGTTTGAGTTAACTATTAGAGAAGGCGATTTTTCACTAGGATTAGCTATTACGGAACTAATTTCTTCATTATGTATTTCGACGCGGGATAATGCATCGGCGTTAGTGTTACATTTTCCTTGCTTATACACTACTGAAAAATCAAATTCACTCAATTTGAGTCGCCACCTCGTAAGACGCGAGTTGGGTTCCTTAATGTTCATAACCCACTGCAAAGGCCTGTGGTCAGTCACGATTTTAAATTTTCTACCAAAGAGATACGGTCTAAAATATTTTGTGGCCCACACAATTGCAAGCAGTTCCTTCTCAATGGTGCTATAATTTATTTCGCTAGAATTTAAAGTCCTAGAAGCGTAAGCGATAGGCTTATCCGCACCTATAGTCCCTTGTGAAAGAACGGCCCCTATAGCTAGGTTAGATGCGTCCGTAGTTAGGATGAACTCCTTCGTAAAATCTGGATATCTCAGTATAGGATCATTAATTAAGAGCGTCTTACACTTCTCGAAGCATTGAGTATAATTTTCATTTAACGTTATTTTGCAAACTTTTTTTAAAAATTGGGTCATGGGTTTTGTTACTTTGGCGAAATCTGGTATAAATTTCCTGTAATAACCAAGAAGACCTAAAAATCTTTTAATTTCAGTAGGGGTTTTTGGAAGTGGATAATTTCTTATTGCGGATATTTTGTCTGGGTTTGGCTTGATACTGTCACTACTGATAACGTGTCCTAGGTAAGCTGTTTCGAGTTTAAGAAATTCAGATTTATCCAACTGGATTTTGAAATTGGATTCGCGTAGTCGGTTAAATACTTTTTCTAAATTTACCATATGTTCTTGTAACGATGTAGAAAATACGATTACGTCATCTAAATATACTAAACATATTGTGTTCTGTAAATCTCTGAGGACATTGTCCATTACGCGTTGGAAAGTAGATGTACTATTTTTTAACCCCATGGCCATCCTCAAAAATTCAAAGTGACCATGCTCTACTGTAAATGCTGTTTTCGGTATATCCGCGGGGTTCATTTCAACCTGATAAAAACCACTTGCTAGATCCAAGGTCGTGAAGTACTGACAATTGCCTAATTTATCCAAAATATCTGTAATGTTCGGTATGGGGTACTTATCATCTAAAGTTTTCTCGTTTAATTTCCTAAAATCTACTACTAATCTCCATTTAGTTTTCCCTGAAGCATCCACCTTTTTAGGGACAACCCAAATAGGGGAGCTCCATGCAGATTCTGACGGTCTAATGATGCCTTGTTTCAACATTTTACTAATTTGATCACTAACTTCCTGTCTATGTATGAACGGATAACGGTAACTCTTTGTATATATAGGAGTTTCGTCAGTAGTTTTGATTGAGTGTTTTATTTTATTGGTAAAAGTTAAATTTTCCCCTTCTAAATAAAATACATCTTCATAACGTTCACATAACAGTTCTAAATTAACGCGCTCCTCTTCATTCAAATGATGAGTGCGCAATCGCGATAGCACTTCCTTAACGCGCTGAGACGTTTGTTTGGTGCGCGTGCACTCAACATTATAAAGGTGAGCACACACGGGGCGATCCATAGAAAAAATTACATCGCTACGACTCGGGTTATGGATCTCTAATATACCTCTCTGGTTTTTTACAGTTGTGAGACATTCACTTATGTGACAATTAGATATAATTTGGTCCGGAATTATAACTTCGCCATCTCGGATATTTATAGGTACCTTGACTAATTTGGAGGAACCAGCGGGTATTACGTCCTCATACAAGTTAACGTTTCGCGAGTCATAAACTTGTATAGGATTCGAGGCGTTTTTTGTTACTAATAGTTTAGATTTAAAGTCAATTGTGGCTTCCCACTTGTCTAGGAGATCGGATCCTATCAAACCGTCAAAGTAATCATGAAAGTTATAGACGAACAGTGTTATATCGTCGGTATCATTTAGTTCCGAAAAACAAGGCAAGGTTATCGAATAGTCACTACGTGTAACTGCATGCACGTTGCATACTTCAAAAGGATCATAATTTAATCTTGTGTTACTAAAATAATTTTCGACTGCCTTAGGGCTAATGAAAGATTGATTCGCGCCTGTATCAATCAGCAACTTTAAAGGAGGATTTTTAATATGTAAATATGGAAGTTGGCGTTGTGTTTGAAGATTAACTTCTATTTTGGTTTGTCTGACTTTGGAATATCCCGAAAATCCTCTTTTAGAGTGGCCTGTTCATCATTACTAGGTATAAAATTATCTACCTCAGGCTGCGGGTAATAATTCTGGTCATATTCAATATCGTGGTAATTATCTGTATAGTTTTCGTTAGGCTCATAATAAGAATAAAAATCGTAGTAATAATCGCTAAAGTCATGGTAATTAGCGCAATCATTAAAGTTAACTTGGTTACTTTTATAATTGTTGTTCGAGGGATTATTGTGTAACGCATTAGTAAGTGGCAATGCTTTCGGTACAAAATGACTGACACCGCTCATAGGCTTTGGATACTGAGAGCCAAATTGGGGTGTAGGTTTACGCGGTGTGAATTTAAATGGATTTGGATTATAATTAGGGGGAATAGCTCTAAACATTTGCTGAGTTCGTGTTGGACCTCTCAAATTTTGATTATTAAAATTAGGTCGCCATTGCAAGGGTCCTTGTGGCATCAAAGGTTGTACAAATGGACTCTTTGGTGGTCCGGGCATGTTAAAAGAGAATGGCCTAGACCCCGGTAAATTAAAACCTTGCATAGATCTTTGGGGTGTCGTTTGAGGTATCGATACTGTCTTTTTATCAGGTAATTGACTATTGCGCTGCTGTAAGTAAACTACGTTTTGTTCCTCGTGAACAAACTCTAAAGCTTTCTCGATATTTTCCGGTCGCATACATCTAATTCGCGAGCCTAATGGGTCCTTTAGACCACGTACATAAGCTTGTAGGGTTAATTTTTTATATAAATCCCTTTTTGCCTCTACTGTAGTCAGTACATTTTCGTGAAGCGAAACGTAGGTCATAATTATACTGAACAAATTTTGACACTTTTCATAAAATTCTTGGGGACTATCGGAACCTTGTGTCAGTAATGCTAGGTCATTATACAACGCGGTTTCATCACGTTGGTCAGAGAAATTATTAATAAGCGATTTTCTTATGCCAGCCCAATCCGATGGGATTCCGTTCGAATTGATCAATCGGGCTGCGGCTCCAGTTACTTTATTTAATATTCCGTTAATAAGAGCTATCTCGACAAGTCTGTTAGACGGGTTTTAGTTTGTAATAAATTCTTCGATTAACTGATCACACAAATGTACAAATCGAGTTAACACATTAACATTTCCGTCAAATTCCGGTACTAATCTAAGAGCTTTAAAAATATTATCTAAGTCGGCCATTTTGCCCTCTGAATTATTTAAACTAATTCCTCTATTCAAATCTTGATAACTATTCCTATTGCTAACCCTATTCTCTAATCTAACACTCCTAAATTCTCGCGGATGGAAAATCTTGGAAGGATATTATTTAACACGGGAATTAAAGGTTAAAGGTGAGCAATCCACTAAAAAGAATTTAATGTACTCACAAAAATTTCATTTCGGCTTCCTCGCTGTATCAAGGGCTGGATACACTTGCTGCAGGTCACGACGTGTAGATTCGGATTCTCGAATGGGGCTTGATAACCGCCAGGATAGCTTGAAGGTACTCGGCGTTCCTCGAGAATCCTACCGACTGCGCCAATTAAGTCGATCCGGCAGACAAGTTTCAAAAAAAACCGAAACTCTTAGAATAACTTTATTAAAAATTTAATAAAAATTAAAGACTATTTAATTATAATTATAAGACGACAATCGTGTTCGATGTGAGAACAGAAAGTGAAGGTGAAAAAGGGAATGAGGTGAGGTCTTGAATGCGATGCCGCTGTTTGTCGCAACCGCGTTGAGCTGATCCAAGTTGTCGAATTTGACGCCGTTGTTTGTTCCATGTCTCTGGGTAACGTTGAGCAAATTCAGCGTTCCCACACTCGTTACTAGGCTGATGCAATAATTATTGGTATTGAGGTACTTTAGCTATCTTGCAATTTCCATGGAGTCACCAAAATTCTTCGATGAATTATTCTTTCTATAATTTTTAAAAAATTTCCAACTTGTATAATTTGTTAATTCATTATGATATGGCACATATTTAAAAACCCAACATTATATTTTAAGATAAAATATTGTTTGCAATATTACTCATGGTGCTTATCTGAATTATTATACTTTTATTTTATAATTATCTTTTTACCAGTAAGTGTGATGTCAAAAGTATGTAAATTTTTTTGTACATTCCCATGACGAAAGTAATTTTATTTTTGTATTAATCACTGAACTTCCCGATTCTTTTTTAAAGACATTACTTATAATAATTGCTTCAAGATAACTAGGTCACGCAAGCGGGGTCGTGAGCTGAGCTAACTTTTGCTGTGTGTACGGCAGGCTATTTACTACGATTTTCTTTAGCTTAGTCCTTACAAACGCTACGAGAGTTAAATGGAAATATAGGATATTATCAATAAATCATTTGCCAAACATGTCAAGCTTGATATTCGTTTCAGGTCTTTAAATGGAATTTTTTCTACAGAATTGCTCATAACACCCTTCTTTTCGTAATGGCATCACGCTGAAACAATCTTATTAATCTTTAAGCTAATCTTTAAGCTTAATCGGCTGAGCAGTTGATGATGGCCACGTTAAGCGATTCGTTACTTGTTGATCTGTTGCAACATAAAGCAAATTAATAACTGCAGTTTCAACTACGTCATCATCTTCGGTAACGTCGTCCATTCCGCTATTTCCTTCTTCTGCATATGTAAGGAGGCTTTTTTCTGTAATTCGAAAACTTAACTTTAACTTTAAGAATTAAATATATGCTTAGCGCCTAATGCTCGCAATCGTTGTGGCGAGTTTCGTTAAAGTAGCTCGAATAGTTTTTAAGAAAAGAGAGTACGCATTTTTTGCGATCTGACCAGTAAAGTAATAAAAAATAATATACTTTTACTCTCCTTGTGAGATAAATTAATAGTTCAAAAAAATTTAGAAAAGTAAAATTGAGTAATTTTTTTACTAATATAGGTATAAATACGTAAGCAAATTTGCTTCTGTTTGTGATAGACTTGGCTTCCTCTATAACGTGGCCGCAAACCTTTATATAAAAAATAAACTCAACCCAAGGTAGTAAATTAAACTCGGGAACATTTTTCGCTGACACCAAATCAAAGAGTTTTATCTCCATCAGTTTTCACGTCGTTCTGTGTTTAATGTTTTCATTTTACGATTACTTTAAGTGATCTAGAACATACTTTGTCACTTATCACAATATTATTGTATTAATGATTATACTTCTTATTTAGGTCATGTATGTACTTCTTGATTACGTGTATGTGTATTTGTTATTTTGTAATCAAAGTCAGTTTTCAGCATCGCTTTACATACGTTGTGACCCTATCTGTTTTTGTTTATTATGGCGGTTGACTAGTAGAGGTGATTTAGCATTCAGTACGCTATTTATACTATTATTTTACGTAAAGAAGACTTTATATTAAAATATAATTAACAATAATTCATATATATTAAACTTATAAGTTAAACAAATTATATTTACTCTAAATATTAAACCTGCTAACAAAATAAGAAATAAATAAATCCACGACTCCAATATCCGATGACCGCAACTTATCACAAAACATAACTTCAAGCTAAGATTAACTAAAACAATCATATTGTTCAAATAAAACACAATGGAATGCGTGTTCATTAAATTTACGACCACTTGTTAACAATAAGCGAATTCCAGTTTATGTTTCCTATAAATAAATATTGGAACATTTCGATAGAACTCAATCTAGACACCAAATGAGCTAATCTTACTATCGCATGTTCCACTCGAACATATGTGTGTAAACGAATATTTTCTCGTAAACATAAATAACTTAGGTATAAAAAAACAAGCTTTTTCATTGTATTTCTTTAGTGTGGGAATCGAACTCACTACCACCGAATACACGAAATCATAAAAAAGTACTCACCCAAAATTCCTAAAGTTATGACTTACCAAAAGTTACAAAATAAAAGATCAATTTTTCACTGAAGATAAAATACCGACACGGTACAAGAATATAAATATAAAGATATCTCTCTGGAAGACCCTTTATTCGTCTTACAAAACACATCTTATCAAAGTGGGACGAACCCTGTGTGGAATTGCTACATCAACTAACATGGTCGCATTCAACAAAACGAAACAACAAGCCACAGAATTACGCAATGTATTCTGTTCCGCCTTCACAATCAGCGTGATGAAGGAGAGTTATACATTTTATTATATTTATATTATATCATCTTATAAGGTAATATACGTGACAAGAATGAGATATCATTGATTAATACTAACAGTAATTACCACGAACCACCAAAGGTTCGAGTCCAATTTGTATGACAATTAAGATATTTTTATTGTAAAATTAGATAAGCATAATAATGATAACCGTATCATGTTCAATGATTTTATCCTTTAACTGTAATTATAAAACAGACTTAATTTAGAATATTTCATATTGTTTTACAAAATAAGTAGTGAAAAGTAACATTTTCTTTATGAAATGATTTTTTTTTATTGCCACTTTGTCTAGTAGCTTTATCCAGTTTGTCTTAGACCTAAAAATGTAAATGGAAAATCAAGTTAATTTTGTATTCAGTTTATATTATTATTAGAAAGACAAAAACAAATTCAATTTCTCGTTATAGGGTAATAAAACTATTAATTTAGAGTTCAGTCAACTATATCTTAAACTATTTGCTTTAAATATAATAATAATGTCCTCAACAGCAATGCAACAATAACAAACTGCAACAGCAAAAGTGTGCTAATAGATCAGGTAATACCGACACAATTATAATGAACTATGTGCACTTCAAACAATCTTGATAATTGAATACCTCACATTCGTAAAACATAACGCAATTAACGATATTGATAATCGATAAATTAAACATAAAGTAATAATAATAATCTGTAATAATAAAGTAAAAAATCTAAAAGTTTAAGAACAAGATAAGAAGAGAAAAAACAAATGCGATCTGTTTGTGCCCTAGATATCCATGGAGAAAGGGAGGGAGCCATTTTCAAGTCTAGTTTCGTAGTAAATATAATACCATGACAGCTCTTTTACTTAAATTGAATATAATTTGAAACAGCTCGCAGCAGTTCGTATATTTTAGCTCACAGAGTAAGTAACGTTTGAGAAATATATAAAATACTCCGTGAATAATGGTTGCATGTAGCTTTACTAGCGAAAATATATTCCTCGATTGGAACGATGACTTTTATTGAAGGTGACGCGTGCGTTCTTTAACTTAATGGATAATTATTTTACTTATCTTTTCTGCTTTAAAACTTTATAAATAGAAAAAATACGTTAATAGAATTTTGTTAATAAACTTTAAATTTAAATAACTGTTTCCAAAAGCCACTTAATGCTCAAATATCGTACATAATAAAAGTCGAACATATATATATATATATATATTGATTACGCAGATGTCTCCTATCCAGACCTAAACAATGATCTTCTCAACAAGTTAGAGCGCCTCCTTAACAACTGTCTCCGCTACATCTTCGGCTTACGTAAGTATGATCATGTTTCTCAATTTCGCACTAAACTTAAATGGCTCACTATTCGACAGAGGCGTAGCTCTAGAATACTTAATCTCCTCTATTCAATCTTAAATGATCCAAATGCGCCTTCATACCTAAAGAAGGAATTCCAATATCTTCACGCAACTCATAACAAAATGCTTCGATCATCTTCCAACCTTAAAATCTCCATTCTACCCCATAAAACTGATTTTGTTCAAAAGTCTTTCAGACTTCAAGCTTCTATCCTTTGGAACAATCTCCCTGAAAATATAAGGAGGGCACCTACCAAAAGGTCGTTTAAAAATCTTATTCGCAATTACTTCCTAGAATCTTCCTAATACACATTTCATTCAGATATACATGCTATTTATTATATGTAAGTATATTTAATTAGACATTATATGTGTTTATAATTTGTCTATATATATATAATTTATATATATATTATAGTTTATTTATTATTATTTTATTAATTTTATTATTTTTATTATTATTACATATTATATACATATATATATATATATTTTATATATATTTTTTTTTATTTCACTTAGTACTAGTTTTATTTTGAATTTTACTTTTGTTACGCCTACCGCAATTTCTCACCATCCACAAAGGTTAGCTGGTAGAGAATGCCAACAGGCATTAAGTTCGCCTTTTGTAATATTCAATAAAGGGTAAATAAATAAATAAATAAATAAATATATTTCGAGACAAGGAGTGAAACTAGATATCAGTAAAGGCCAATGACTAAATACAAATGAAAAATATGGCACTTTATGGCCGTAGAAGAATATGACGTGCAGTATTGTAAGCCAATATATAAATATTTAAATCTTCATTCATATATAAATATATGACATTGGGTTAACCACAACCACCGCGCAAGTCAAGGTTCAAGGTTACTAGCGCAATAAAAGTGAACAGACAACTTATCGTCATGGTTATTTTTATACATACTTCAATAAATTAATTAAAGATGAAGACGCAAAGGAATTGTGGTTTATGTCGAGATATTCCAATACTCTTCGTGGCCTGAAATTAATTAATGTATGAAATTGCTTACATAAAAATTATCGGTAAATTGTATTTTGAAGATAGTTATATTATAAAATGTAATAGAAAAATAGAAAAAAATATTAAAACGTTGATGAAAGTTAAAGAATATTTACAAAGTTTTAAATGAAACTAAAGTAAATAAGGTGTAAGTACGGATTAAATATATTTTATTCATGCAAGTATAAGATATTATTTCCATACTTCATTGTTTTTAACAATTCAACGATCCCTGGTACAAAGAATAATTTAGAAGAAACTGAGTTAAAGCGGAAGAGAATTTCAGATGATAATATCAAATATTTAATTATTTCTAATTTGTCTTTCTATTATCAGGTATGTTACTTAGCTTTTAACAAAACAATAAAATCTTCAGATATTTTCAATTCTATAGCTTCTGCAGCTATAAAGCGCTATGTTAAAATTCTAATAGAACATTGATTGAAAGAGGATGCATTTTCAATAAATCCAGTTCAGATACGAGCGGTGGACCTTTGAAAGCTTATGTAAATGCAATCTAGTACGATAAGTGTGGGATAGGTTCAAACCAATCGGTTCTTTAAAGCCTTCAGATATAAGTACAAAGCCCCTTTATGTCTTAAACGCAAAAGATACTGGTTTTCCCATTATCTTTGTATTTGTATGTATATTACCTGATTAAACTGTTATTATGTGGTTATCGAATAATGTGTTATTGATTGCAATACTCATTGGAGTATTACAATATTTGTTTTATTTCAATCTATATAAATAAAATTAATTGATTGCTAGTTGTCAGTAGAGAATGGTTGCACTTTATTAATTGCTTGAGCAAGTTTAGTGTAAAAGCGATATAAGAGTGGAAAATTGGGAATATTTGCTAAATTTATAGTGCTTTTTTCTATAGACTTTTGGTTTGAACTCCAGAATCATTACTTTTTATCTTTAATCTCAGTATAAAATTAAAAATTAAAAGATAACAGAATAAATGTTGGTGCTGGGTCTGGGGTTCGGTCAGTTTTTAATTTTATAACAAGTAGTTTCTAAACCGTTAGTATTCCAAGCCGACAGAACCGCTGGCAAGAGCTGGTTAACTTTAAACACAAATATAAAATGTTTGTTAAACCATGAAACAATAAATTTCGAAATAAAAAGATTTATATCATAATATATTAATAATAAATTACATTACAAAATAAAACCAGTGAAGACGCAAATAGAAGATCCATCCGAGAAAAGTGAATACAATACAGAACGAACAAAGTTCCAAGTAATTATAAACTTAAATAACTTCCAAGTAATTTATTATATATACAAACGAAATATTGTGTTCGTTGCATTTCGATATTAAAAGGTATTGTGATTAAAAGTGTTCAAAATATAGTTTGCTAGTGTCAGAAACTTGTGACTACTGTTTCTTACTTTATGTTACTATAATTGCATTTGATATTAGGTATAAAAATATAAAACTCAACATTACTTACGATTAGGTCTTTGGTAAAGACATGACTCATTTAATGTATGAAGGCATCCTATTATTTTTTATTATCTCAAAATTTCAACGTCTTTCAAAAGTCATTATCCATTTTAAACCAACGAAGGACGGCCATTAGATGGAGCGTTCAATGCTTAGGAGTCCTTAATTAACGCTTAATCCTTTATTTTCAATTGCTAATGACTTGGTATAATGGTCGTTGTTTACGAACAATAACATTAAAAATAATGTATTGCATTCAGATATCAAGTGTCAGGTGTGGTCCAGTAATTATATTAGTACAACGAATATCACGATTATTTGTAATTTAATAAATAATGTACTAAATTTAGACTGTTTCCTGTCTGTTTATAGAAGTTTAAGAGATGTGTTTATTGAGTATTTGCATGTACTACACTAGTTCTCCTTAATTGACAAGAAGACCACGACCAGCTGTGCAAGACAACTGTAAACTATAACTATAACTATAACTGTAAGCGCTATTCTAAAACGGAGTGACTAATAAGAGTGTATGGATTTTAACTTACACAATATTGTGCTAACATAAAACTTTGGCAATTATTATCTTTCATTTAAACACAAGTTTTAAATATAAAAAATACGAAGCAGTCAGTAGTCATTAAATTTGTATCATTATTGTATCAATTAGATGTTTATAATATTACCTAAATTTATCTTCTCAATTCTACGCTACGCTACACATTGTACATGCCATGTATAAATTATACAATATTACCTGCATATATGAAAATAATTTACATATTATAATAACAATGTTTAACTGTCATATATATCAGCAATATATATATATATATATATATATATATATATATATAATAGAAAGTGGTGGCTAATAAATACACTTTATAAAAATGTAGTGACACTTCATTTACCCCTGAATTTCTTTGTAATTAAATTTAAAAAAGTATTTCTGAGAACGCATTAAAACAATACTAAGAAACATAGACTGAAAGAAATTATAGCCAATGAACATTCACAATGGAGATGTTACACTTATGTACGTACATTTGAATAGTAGGCAGTTAAAGATAACAACTGTTTGACAATCTGTATATAATTAAGTGATTTACTACTCACTGACTCATCCCGAAATCTCCCAAACGATCTGTCCGATTAACTTAAAATTTTACATAATTACTTCTTTTGTAACGTAGATTTTAAGAACGGATTTTACGGAATTCCTATCCCAACGGATTTCAACTTTTTGCATTTCGCCAAGGTTTAAAGCCGTAGGAGCTATACACTCAATGCGGGGGTAAGAGTTACTATAGCAATGGTCACCATAGCAAAGGTTACGATGACAGCGGATAATATGACAATTCAATTTCCGGAACCTTCCGAAATGACTGGCAGCGTTCTTGATTCCCATATACTTAAAACAAACAATGAACAAAAATTAGTATGTTAATGACGTAACCCTTACAAGGTCTTATGGGTCCGACTTGACACAGGACCAAGTGAATTATTTCCTGAACTGGTTGTATTTGCTCAAAACCTTTTAAAATGTCTAAAAAGTGATTGAGGTTAGTAATAGAAATTTTATATATCAATGCAATGCAAAAGTATTCAAAACAGATTTTTCATATTGTTCATTTCCTTAAACACTGATATCTTATATTGTAATATCTTTATAGGGCAAGCTAATGAAAATATGAAAAAACATAACAATGACAAAGGTATCCCACTGAATAATTCCAACTTCAGTGCCACAAGTTTATTGTTCAAATACAATGAGGTTTAATATTTAAAAATAACAACCATTCAGCTCTTTTGTTGTATAACTTATTGTCAAATTGTAGGTTTTAAAATAAAATATGTTTAAATTTATACACAAGTGCACTATATTTAGAATGTATTATTTAATAGGTATTATATAAAGTGTATCTATAAATGCATCATACCAACTTAATGTTCCATACAAATTATTATTTGTAATGACATTGAGTTAGGTTTGTCGTAAAATACATTTTATTGAAGACCTCTTTAAATGAAAATGAACTTCGTGATATTGTAATTGTTATTCAAAACAAATCCTTTTTTCAATATCGTATTTAAGAAGGAGAGCGACATCGATAATAACTGCAGGAGAACGTAAGCAAAGTTGAATCTCAGTTGGGTGAATATAACATTGAATACCTATTAAGAATGGAAATAACGTCCACATTAAGTCTCGAAGTCACTCTCGTCTAAGAGAAGTGGAAGTTACTTACTTCACAACTATCATTTATTTAATAAATAAATGATCTTCAAATATGCTGTGATTATTTTCAGAATTTTACGTATATTTTTCTAAGTTGCTTTACTACTTCTAAGAATCAATGATGATAATAAGATACGCTGCAAAATTTCTTCATATTGGTATTATATTTTTCTTCACTTTTATTTTAAATAATATATATTTCTATATAATTGTCATCCTCGTTACCTTTACCAATTAATAATTTATTACTTTATTCACTTTTTAATTTCTTTATAAAACAGTTCATCAGATGCTTTTGATGTGCTTTTATAATTTAAATAATAAATAATATATTTTCAGATAAAATAAAACGAGAACTGTTTTAAAACATTTTTATCTTCTTAAAATTTGACAATCATTACTATCATGCGTTACTAACTGTTGTTAGTAATCTAATAAATAAAATCCATTAAAATATAACGATAATTAAATAATTCAATATTCGTTTTCAGTATACATACAATTCAATGTTAAAAACAATAAAATAATAAGACATACATAGAAGGGTGTGGTCTTTGGGAGTAAATAGAGATTTATAAAATACCTTATCGATTACAAATTTTGTTCGTTCCATTTATTAGTTGAAATTGAAACGCTTAAGGCACGGCGAAATTACGTCTAACTATACTATACACCTATATTAAACACTTGGTAACCATCTTTATTCTATACCGCAATTGTGATATGTACAAAAATATTTTTTCCTCTTCTAAATCTATTTTTAAATTGCAAATTAAACACACAACACATTAAATTAAATGCATCAGAAATGGTATAAGATATACAGCACCATAGAGTAAGAATAAAAGTTCCACTTCCACATATAATAAATCGAAAGAGCATTGAACAAAATACATTTAACCACGACAGTACTCCAATCCTTAATCGCACAATTACACTAAAGTCTATCGGTTCGTTTAGAACCGATATTCTTCACATCAAGCACGCGAATTCTGTCTCCTTTGTCTATCTAACTGTTTTCTATGGTTGTGTCGTTTTCTAGCAATTATTGCTACTAATATGACAACAACTGCTATCGCTACGGCCACACCGATCCACCAATACACATTATATGATGCTTCTTTAATATTTCCAGACTCCTTTTGGTCCCCAGCGGCCATAGGATTTTTATTTCCAAAACGCCTACTGATGAAGTTTCTAGTTTCGAGTTGTGGTCCTCGTCTGTTTCAATTGTTTTCGTTTATGTTATCATGCGGTTTAATAGCTTTTTCTTCTTCTTCTTCAATATCTTTCGTTTTTGGTGGAGTAATATCGTCAGGAATTTCATTTTCTTGTGGTAGTATTTCATCTGATGGTTCAACATATTCCTCAATAGTGTTTTCATTTGCCGGGTCTAGTTGGTTATCCAAATACTCATCCAAGAGTCTAAAGTAATCTGTGAGTCCTGTATATTCTAATCCATTTTCTCGCTTTGTTAATAAATCACTGACCACTTCAGGCACGAAGTGCCATATCCCTGCATCATAGCATCTCTGAAAAATCAGATCGTTTAAATTAAAATAGTCTCATTGTATTAATTAAAATAATTATTTTACTTATTAACTTACATTAGTCGTTGATTGTTCTCAGAGACGTGTTTTACTAAATCAGAATCGTCGGATATTAATTCTTCGCCAAACGACTGATAAATTTGATACTTAAGAATTTTCTGCAACAAAACTTATCATTAGAAAATATTATAAATATTCATACATATATTTTTTATTGTATAATAATTTTGTTATTACACTATGTATGATTTGTTTGACAGAACGTAAGAACTTCCCAGAATATCAGCATTTGAAGTCTCAATGAGTGAAACGCTTTTTCTAAATTTGCTCCAACTTTCCATTGTTTTTGGGTAAGGAATTTTACTCATGAAGACATCTAAACACCATTTACCTGCGGCTATATAGTTGTTTAATCTGAATATTTTAAACAACAGTTAGTAAAACAAACACATCTTGAATAAATCTATTAATATATACAAAATTAAGTCTAAGATAATCAATTATTTAGCAAAGTAGTAAAAATATAAATAAATTAATTCAGAAATTAATATTAAATAAAGGATTTTTAAAACAAATGTCAATTATTTCGTATTATATTATTATATTCTATCGTAATCAGTCATTCAGTTTGGATGAACTCAATACTCATATTATAAACTCACTTAGGTAAATCTCTTAATGCGATAACTAGTTGTAGAACTAGACGATTGTGGTTCGGGTTGTAATTGAACCTATTAAGTGGATATAGACCAGTGCGGTCTAACGTATGAGGATTAAGCGATAGCAGAGACACGAATCCAGGAACTGCTTCATAAATTGCTGGAAACAAGGATATATCTGAGAAACTATCGGTAAAAGAATGACATTCAGGCGTTTTTTATGTAATTACCCGAATATCCCGGAGCTTCTATCAAAATGTATGTATTATTACTGTGTAAAGCAGCCGTAATTTTATATTTTATCTTCATTGCTGTTTCATGAGCGTCCATATAATTCTGAATGCTGATATCCTTGCAAGATACAAATCTCATTTTGTTAGGTCTGCACCAATCCACAATTGTTGGCAGACAAGTGCCATTATACACGGATTCTTCTAAGGTATTTGATGGTACTTTACCTAAATTTATTTGTTTCAGTAATTTATTTGTTTCTCTAACAGCATTTATACCGCTGATATTCTAGAAATATAAAATAATTACTCGAAATGTTAACTTTATTCACATTAAAGGAAAACACGTGAATCTATTATATAAAAATGAATCGCAAAATGTGTTTGTAAGCGCATAACTCAACAACGCATGGACCAATCTTAACAATTCTTTTTTTAAAATGTTCCTTAAAGCCCAAGGATGGTTCTGACGGCGAGAAAAATTCGAATAATTTCCAGGAAAACCCTAAAAGAGCCCTTTTCTTTTTCCTATACAAATATTTTCTAACTAAATGTAGAGTCAATTTAAACTGTATTGCTATTCAATAAAGTTCATATTAAATTACAAGCATTCATTATTGTCTAAACAATGTAGGTGTATTGCTAACGTCGAAGAGTCAATTCGCGCTTTATTGTCGCTGCACAAAGTTCAAATTCAATCAAATGTGTGTTCACGCAAAAGTGATAAAATCGTGACCCGACCAAATTGAAAAGTCAAAAAATGTAAGAGCTATGGATTTGATTGGCCTTGGAATATTCTTTCTTTTGTTTTAGTTTCGGAATGCGACATAAATTGTCATCAGTTTTCACGTCATTGCATCTGTCAAACAAATCGCGTTAAAAAGCCTATATAATATTTAATAATTAATTTTAATTGTTTTATATCGTGTTTTGTGCAAAGTGTTTTAATACCTGTGATTAATAATTATTGCATGTGACATTATTTAGGTAAGTATATTCGATATGCCTTCTATAAGACGAAGTAATTTAGGTAGAAGAACCCGAAATGCTACAAACCAAACTAATTACCGATCTTATCATACTGCACAAGAACGTGACGGCGGAAATAATTTACCTTCACGCCATATCCCTTGCGGGGTAGCCAGAGACGACGGAGTGCCAAACGCTACGGTCTCTGCATACCTCTTTCGCCTCGGCCACAGACATCAACCTCTTCATACATGCCCTCCGGGGGGTCCTCATGCTTTTTACGTGACCTTCCTCCAGTATCGTCGCTACTAAATAAATATGAAATAAATGTGAAAGAATTTGTATATCGAGAATGCGGGCAGCAAGGGCGAGAGATTCAACTAATAATCGCGAAAGTTTGAATCGAGCTGCTTTCACTTACGATTTGTCAATTGACTACAGTAACCACCAATGTATTACTATTGGATTTATGAACTTCGTTTGCTCTCATTGTAAGGCATTTAAATACAAAAATGATGCCAATGGATTGTGTTTCGCAAATGGGAAAGTGAAATTGATACCATTGGATCCACCACCAGAGTCATTGTACTCATTGGTTTCAGGAATAAAACCAGATTCCATACACTTTTTGTCAAATATCCAACAATATAATAATTGCTTTCAAATGACGTCATTTGGGGCAACAAACGTAGTTCGGGAAAATTTCATGCCAACTTTTAAGGTATGTATTATAGCAGTTATCATTATTATTTTAATGAACAAAATTTCCTGTTAACTAAGTAAATATGTGTCATTAACCTTCAGTTTCCTAAACCCCAAAACATATATTACTTAGTCATAATATTATTTGGTGCTTCAGTATTAGCAACACTTTTATTATTTTGAAACACAATATAAATATTTGATGATGGATATTAGTTACAAATAATTATTACATATTGACATACCTAAGCATATCAATTATTATTTGGTGATTCAAATTAGGAGACAGACATATTTTTTAGGAACAAATATTATTTATATTTGGCAAAAATCATTTTTTTTATTTACAGATACAAGGAAAAATATATCATAGAGCAGGTTCACTGTTACCAGTGTCAGATAGCAAATAGAAATTCCTGCAAATTTATTTCATGGGCAATTCACCACAAGAAATTGATATGCGTTGTTTACATAACAATTCACTAAAGAGGTTTAATGTAGAACAATTATAAACTTTATTTCATGAGTACAATCAATTGATTATGTTGTTTAAAACTGCACTGGATCTGATGCCATCTGATAATGACAATATTACGGAATGATCAATTACAACGTATAAAGGAAACACCCCGCTCATATGACGCACTGCAATATCTCATTATATTTTGGCAAGGTGAAGATGGCTATGATTTCTCAAACAAGATGATAAATCAGGTAATTACATTACAGGTAATAAAAAATATTAGTTTAGCTATGGAGATATATTATCAGTTACTATATTACCTATAATTTTTTTTATTTTCAATGTTATGAAAACAAAAATCTATTTTCAGGTTCTGAAACCAACAAAAAAATCAGTTCAATGAACTATTATTCATACCGCCTAATGATTCGTGAAAATGAAGACATACTCAAATGTCGGCGATTATATCACAAGTATGTTATAGACAGGTATGTTAAAATTGAAACGGAGATATTAACAGTCATCAGGTTGAATCAGACCAAACTCAGATCTGAAGAGTATATTCACCTTCGAGATGCGATTAACTACTACTACTGACTATTCTTCTAGCACCATACATCGGAAACCCTCTACATATGCATGAATATGCTCAAGATGCCATGTCATATGTTCGTCATTATGGTACAGCAGATTTGTTCATCACATTTACATGCAATCTACACTGGATAGAAATCAAGCAGGAGTTATTCCCTGGGCAATCACCCATTGATCGTCATGATATTACAGCCAGAGTCTTTAGACAAAGTTGAAATCTTTAATAGATTTCATTGTGAAACATTATATGTTTGGAGAGACACACTACTGGATGCATTCTGTGAAGTGGCACAAACGGGGATTGCCACGTGCACACATTTTGATTTGGTTAGTTGAAAAGATAAGGCCAAATGAAGTTGATGCAGTAATATCAGCTGAAATCTCTAATGTAGAAGTAGATCCTGGATATGTAGTTATCAAAAACATGATTCATGGCCCCTGTGGAACTCTTAATCAAAATTCACCGTGTATGGTGGATGGTAAATGTTCAAAGCGATATCCACGGACATTAATATCTGAAACAATTAGTGGTAATGACGGTTATCCTTTGTATCGTCGCCGATCGACAGCAGACAATGGAAGATCAACAATTGTCAAATTAAATCAACAAGATATTGAAATAGGTAATTGCTGGATTGTTCCATATTCACCCATTTTATCAAAGACCTTCAAAGCGCACATCAACGTTGAATCTTGCAATTCATTAAAATCTATTAAATACATTTGCAAATACGTAACCAAAAGGAGTGATATGACTGTGATTGGTATTAATGCAGAGAATTCCAATGATGAAGTTATCCAATACCTAATGGGTCGCTATGTTAGTAGTAATGAAGCAGTTTGGCGAATATTTTCTTTTCCAATTCATGAGAGACACCCTACTGACGTTCATTTAGCTGTGCTTTTAGAAAATGGACAAAGAGTGTATTTTACAACACAGAACGCAGTAGAAAGAGCTATACAGCCACCATCTACTACATTAAACAGTTTTTTTTAGACATGCCAAAACGATGCTTTTGCTCAAACATTGGTATATTCTGAAATACCAAAATATTATACTTGGAATCAATCCTCAAGGAGATTTATACGAAGGAAACAAGGAAAACCAGTTCCAGGATACCCAGATGTATATTCTACCGATGCGATTGGTCGAATTTATACAGTACGTCCAAGCAACGATGAATGTTTTTATTTACAACTGCTATTAGTCAATGTACGTGGCCCAACATCATTCCAACATGTACGAACTGTTGGTGGTGATTTGTGTGGATCATACAGAGAAGCTTGCCAACGTTTGCGATTGCTAGAAAATGTTGCTCATTGGGATCAAACTCTCAATGATGCTGTAATATCATCACAAGCTCATCAAATACGAACATTATTTTCTATAATCATATCTACATGCTTCCCATCAAACCTAAAGGATTTGTGGATCAAGTACAAAGATAATATGTGTGATGATATTTTGGATCAAATACGGATTAGAAGGGGAAATTCAAATATACAAATAAGCGAAGAAATTTACAATGAAGTATTGATTTCAATTGAGGACATGTGCTTGATGATATCAAACAAACTATTATTTAAATTAGGCCTGGCCGCGCCCAATCCTCCAATGCATGATGCTTTTAGCCAAGAGTTGCACCGAGAAAAACTGTATGATATCAACACTGAAAGATTTAATTCAAACAAATCTTCTACTATTGAATGAACAACAGAAGTATGTATTTGATACACTTATGAAAGTAATAAATGTTAAAAGAGGAGGGATTTACTTCTTAGATGCACCTGGTGGTACAGGAAAAACTTTTTTGATTTCATTGATATTAGCAAGAATTCGCTCACAAAACAAAAATGCACTTGCACTCGCTTCGTCGGGAATCGCAGCGACTTTGCTTGAAGGTGGTAGAACAGCTCATTCAGCACTAAAATTGCCATTAAACATGCAAAGCAACGAAACTCCAACCTACAACATTTCGAAGAACTCTGCAATGGCAAAGGTTTTGCAGCAATGTGAATTGATTGTTTGGGATGAACGCACGATGGCACATAAAAAATCTATGGAGACTTTAGGTTCTATACCTTACAAGATCTACGGAGCAATCATAACCCATTTGGTGGTGCAATAATTTTTATTAGCAGGAGATTTTCGTCAAACATTGCCAGTGATTCCACGATCAACGCCAGCTGATGAACTTACTGCATGTTTAAAGTCCTCCAATTTGTGGAAGCATGTGTAGGTATTACACTTATGCAAGAATATGCGTGTCAAGTTGCAAAATGACCAATCTGGAGACATATTCTCTAAACAACTCATTGACATTGGTAATGGCAAATTTCTTATAGACACTGACTGGTTGCATTAAGTTTCCTCAAAGTTTTTGTCAGTTAACTTGATCAAAAGATCTTCTTATTCAAAAGGTGTTTCCAGATGTTGCTCAAAATTACAGAAACCATGAATGGTTAAGCGAACGGGCTATATTGGCTGCAAAAAATAGATGTAAATGAATTAAATTTCAAAATTCAAGAACAAATTACAGGTGAATTGAGGATATATAAATCAGTTGATTCGGCTACTAACCAAGATGATGTCGTCAACTATCCGCCTGAATTTTTAAACTCGCTGGATTTACCAGGATTGCCACCTCACAATCTTCAATTAAAGGTTGGATCGGTAGTTATAATGTTAAGAAATATCAACCAACCGCGTCTTTGCAACGGCACACGGTTAGCGATAAAAATTTTTGAACAACGTGATAGAAGCAACTATACTGAAAGGAAAGTATAAAGGAGAAGACGTTTTGATACCACGCATCCCAATGATGCCGACTGATGTACCATTTGAATTTAAACGACTACAGTTTTCAGCGCGGCTTGCTTTTGCTATGAGTCATAATAAGTCCCAGGTGCAATCATTAGGTGTTTGTGGTATTAATCTAGAAAACCCATGCTTCTCACATGGTCAACTGTATGTTGCCTGTTCCCGTGTTGGATAACCATCAGATTTGTTTGTATATTCACCAGGTAATCAAACAAAAAACATGTGTAGCATAAAGCACTACAATAAAAATCAAACAGATATTTGTTAATAATTGTGATTCACTTGATTTACAACAAAGCGATTACTGAAAATAATTATATACGTTTTATTTCATTATTCTTTATTTCATCCCTATGTTAATAATAATAGTAATAAATAATTAATTATCTCCATTTTTTGTCATTGAAGCACCCACTTTATAAATATTTGTTACCTTTAGGTTCCCACTATTTTCAATCAGGTTTGAACCTTAAGTTTCCCTCTTAGCTTGAAGCCCTCTGGCAGACATCCCAGTCGGGGTTTTTAGTGGGTCTCAAAGGGGTGGCCAAAGTTCGTTTAAGTAAGTGGAAGATATTCTTAGCTCACCCGAGCTGACCTTTTTCTTTAATTCTCCTGAACAGAACCGTCACCATGATGATAGGGCGATATGTGAGAGTCAGCAGAGTAGAAATGTCTTAAGGTCGAAATATAAACTGCCACTTTCCAATTCTATTTCACAGAACGAAGTCTGCCGAGTTGTATAAAAATTGTTGTATTTATTATAAAAATCTATTTTTTTGATTTTTCATGATTTATCTTTTAAAATTTATGTTTTGAGTTTAACTTTTATTATATGCATTAGTAAAACCACCAAATATTTTTAATTATGAACTACTATAACTATATACAACTATATACAACTATATACAACTATATACAACTATATGCAACTATATACAACTATATACTACTAAACTACTTAACACACACTTACACACCACGTACGTTTTCAACTCAATTCATAGTCGCAATATTATTTTATTGCAAATTATTTGTTTATTATTTTGCAGTTAGCTCCTAATAATTCTAAAAGATGGTGGTATCTATTGACTGGATTGAGTAATTACGAATGAGGTATCTGCCCTACCTACCTCATTCGTAAGTTTAGTGTTCCAAGCTATTTACTAAAAACTTTGTAATATACAAATAGTGTTATAAACTTGGATAAAATTAAAAAAATAATTATAATTATTTTGTTTTGATTTTTGCTTAATATCGACTGTAAGAAAACATTATGGTTTTCATGAAAGATGTACTCTGAACGTTACCCCTTAAATAGTTTACTATAATGTAATACATCAAAAATAATACGAGTAGTCACAGCAACGCGTGACCGGGTCTGCTAGTATTTGATAAAAATAATGCAATTTATGAAACAATGACTCTTTTTTTTGTTTAATTCTATTTAATACCTTTAATTGCATATTAGCGTGTAGTTTTTGGTAAATATCAGGATGATTAGGCAACAAATTCTCGATAAGATTAGACTAGTCGTCTCCAGTGAGCGATCCTGTGAAATAAAGTATGTAATTGTACATATAGTATGTAATTTTATTGAGATATAAAAACCAGAACATAGTTGAGGTAGAAGAGTTGTGAAGTAAAGCGATGGGATTTTCCCTGAGGACGTGTCGTTCTAACCATTTCATATGTGGCAAATTTCAGATATTTGCAAAAGGCTTCCTCTCAAAATTAACGCATAAGTTACAATATTTATAAATTATTTACTGATTTTATTATAAATGTTCAGAAGTATTGCTGGGAATAATTAGGAAACATGCTCAGGGTTTGGTTTTCTAAATAAGATTTGGCAAACTTTTGATATATTTACACTACATACTACTAAAATAGTAACAAGATGTATACTTGGCATCATTATTCGATTTCAAGTTCGAGATAGATAGAGACGTTTATGGCAGTTAATAAAGTAGGAGTGAACAAAATAACTATAAATATTTGCAGTGGTTAAAAAGTTGTAAACAACGTGAAATAAATATCTCTTTAAAATATAAATTAAGGGGTTTTATAATATTAAAATAGGAAAATGTTAAAAAAACTTTAAGGATAATTAACTCACTGAGTAAATGTATCGGCAGGGGTTTTCCAACTTTGTCTACGCCTTTCAGTCTGAGTGATACGTATTTATGTAACTTCATATACAAAGGGCTAACGTGGTCCCAAATATCACGAGCCGTTAGCATCGCCCCTTCGTATTCGGCTAACGAGTCCCAATATTCTTCTACGTGATCGTAAACTATGTATAGAAGTTGATTATAGCGAATTAAAATATTTTTATGGAATAAAATGAAATTATTACAGAATTTGTGAAGTAATAAACATACGATTTTCTTTAGAAGCGTTTCTCGATAAGGGTAGAATTTTGTTAAGATATTCCGTGAAGTCTGGCAGGTGGTTATCCCACGAAACTTTCATTTGTTTCAGCGTCTTTTCATCTTGTTCTCTTGCGAGGCTGTTATGTAGTTCTGTAAAAAAAATTTTTTAAAAAAAATCAATCCATATTTAAAAGAACTGTTGGGATCATATTAAATATATATATGTTTTTTTTTTCTTAGAACAATTAATATATCTAAAAAAAGCATTTATATAAAAATAACTTAAGCAAATTAGAGTAATATATACCAAATGTTCATAATCCATTTTCTAGAAGGTTTATTCAATTATTAAAGCTTTGTTGTACCATAAATTGTATAATTGGCGGTCTTAATTGCTAAACATTCTCTACCAGTGAACCGAAATAGGATACAGAAAAACCAACTTCGGGTATAATACAGATAAAATACTAAAACAAAGTTTAAAACTATGTTTAGTTTAGTTTCAAACATACACATACATACAAAACACTAAATATACCTTAGTAAAAACATACGAGACATGAATATAAAATTATTAAATAACGCTATTTTCGGAGCGCAAAAATTATAAATAGTGTTTTCGAGGAGATACTTCATATATTTAGAGAATTAAAAAAAATATTTAACACAGTTGACAATCCATCGTGTTCCTGTTCACTATCCTTGAGAAGAGTAGTGCATGTTCTGTGTCCTGGACGAAAGCAAGAGTGGTACTCACTGAGGAGATTATTATCTATTATATAAAAATGAATCGCAAAATGTGTTGGTAAGCGCATAACTCAACAACGCATGGACCAATCTTAACAATTCTTTTTTTTAAATGTTCCTTGAAGTCCAAGGATGGCTCTAACGGCGAGAAAAATTTGAATAATTTCCAGGGAAACCCTAAAAAAGCCCTTTTCTTTTTCCTATACAAATATTTTAAATGTAGAATAAATAACTAAATGTAGAGTCAATTTGAACTGTATTGCTATTCAATAAAGTTGATATTAAATTACAAGCACTCATTGTTGTCTAAACAATGTAGGTGTCTTGCTAACGTCAAAGAGTCAATTCGCGCTTTATTGTCGCTGCACAACGTTCAAATTTAATCAAATGAATGTGTACACCCGACCAAATTGAAAAGTCAAAAAAAGTAAATGTAAGATTTGATTGGCCTTGGAATATTCTTTCTTTTGTTTTAGTTTCGGAATGCGACATAAATTGTCATCAGTTTTCACGTCATTGCATCTGTCAAACAAACTGCGTTAAAAAGCGTTTATAATATTTAATAATTAATTTTGTGATTAATAATTATTTCATGTGAATAAATTTAGGTAATTATATACGATATGCCTCCTATAAGACGAAGTAATTTAAGTAGAAGAACCCGAAATGCTACAAACCAAATGAATTACCGATCTTATCATACTGCACATGAACGTGACGACCGAAATGAACGCGAAAGAATTCGTATATCACGAACGCGGGAAGCGAGAGCGAGAGATTCAACTAATAATCGCGAAAGTTTGAATCGAGCTGCTTTCAATTACGATTTGTCAATTGACTACAGTAACCACCAATGTGTTGCTATTGGATCTATGAACTTGGTTTGCTCTTATTGTAAGGCATTGAAATACAAAAATGAAGCAAATGGATTGTGTTGCGCAAATGGGAAAGTGAAATTGATACCATTGGATCCACCACCAGAGCCATTGTACTCATTGGTTTCAGGAATAGAACCAGATTCCATACACTTTTTGTCAAATATTCAACAATATAACAATTGCTTTCAAATGACATCATTTGGGACAACAAACGTAGTTCGGGAAAATTTCATGCCAACTTTTAAGGTATGTATTATAGCAGTTAATCATTATTATTTTAATGAACAAAATTTCCTGTTAACTAAGTAAATATGTGTCATTAACCTTCAGTTTCCTAAACCCCAAAACATATATTACTTAGTCATTATATTATTTGGTGATTCAGTATTAGCAACACTTTTATTATTTTGAAACACAATATAATTGTTTAACGATGGATATTAGTTACAACTAATTATTACATATTGACATACCTAAGCATATCAATTATTATTTGGTGATTCAAATTAAGAGACAGATATACTTTTTAGGAACAAATATTATTTCTATTTGGCAAAAATCATTTTTTTTAATTTACAGATACAAGGCCAAATATATCATAGAGCAGGTTCACTGTTACCAATGTCAGATAGCAATTACAAATTTCTGCAAATTTATTTCATGGGCAATTCACCACGAGAAATTGATATGCGTTGTTCACATAACAATTCACTAAAGAGGTCTATTGTAGAACAATTACAAACTTTATTTCATGAGTACAATCAATTGGTTATGTTGTTTAAAACTGCACTGGATCGGATGCCATCTGATAATCACAAAATTGTAATCAGAGCTGATAAAACACCTGTTGGCCAACATGCAAGACGTTTTAATGCACCAACTATTGATGAAGTTGCCATCGTTGTAGTTGGAGAAAACTTGGAATCCCGTGATATTGTTTTACATCGTCGGAATGATCAATTACAACGTATAAAGGAAACACACCGCTCATATGACGCACTGCAATATCCCATTATATTTTGGCAAGGTGAAGACGGCTATGATTTTTCAAACAAGATGATAAATCCCATTACAGGTAATAAAAAATATTAGTTTAGCTATGGAGCTATATTATCAGTCACTATATTATTATTTTTTTAATTTTCAATATTATGAAAACAAAAATCTATTTTCAGGTTCCGAAACCAACAAAAAAGTCAGTTCAATGAACTATTATTCCTACCGCCTAATGATTCGTGAAAATGAAGACAATCACATACTCAAATGTCGGCGATTATATCACAAGTATGTTGTAGACATGTATGTTAAAATTGAAACGGAGAGATTAACATTCATCAGGTTGAATCAGACCAAACTCAGATCTGAAGAGTATATTCACCTTCGAGATGCGATTAATACTGATGGAAATGCACAGAATGTTGGTCGGATGACTATTCTTCCAGCAACATACATCGGAAGCCCTCGACATATGCATGAATATGCTCAAGATGCCATGTCATATGTTCGTCATTATGGTACAGCAGATTTGTTCATCACATTTACATGCAATCCACACTGGATAGAAATCAAGCAGGAGTTATTCCCTGGGCAATCACCTATTGATCGTCATGATATTACAGCCAGAGTCTTTAGACAAAAGTTGAAATCTTTGATGGATTTCATTGTGAAACATTATGTGTTTGGAGAGACACGCTGCTGGATGTACTCTGTGGAGTGGCAGAAACGGGGATTGCCACATGCACACATTTTGATTTGGTTAGTTGAAAAGATAAGGCCAAATGAAGTTGATGCAGTAATATCAGCTGAAATTCCTAATGTAGAAGTAGATCTTGGATTGCATGAGGTAGTTATTAAAAACATGATACATGGTCCCTGTGGAACTCTTAATCAAAATTCACCGTGTATGGTGGATGGTAAATGTTCAAAGCGATATCCACGGACATTAATATCTGAAACAATCACTGGTAATGACGGTTATCCTTTGTATCGTCGCCGATCGACAGCAGACAATGGAAGATCAACAATTGTGAAATTAAATCAACAAGATATTGAAATAGATAATCGCTGGATTGTTCCATATTCACCCATTTTATCAAAGACCTTCAAAGCGCACATCAACGTTGAATCTTGCCATTCAGTAAAATCTATTAAATACATTTGCAAATATGTAACCAAAGGGAGTGATATGGCTGTGATTGGTATTAATGCAGAGAATTCCAATGATGAAGTTACCCAATACCAAATGGGTCGCTATGTTAGTAGTAATGAAGCAGTTTGGCGAATATTTTCTTTTCCTATTCATGAAAGACACCCTACTGTTGTTCATTTAGCTGTGCATTTAGAAAATGGACAAAGAGTATATTTTACAGCACAGAACGCAGTAGAAAGAGCTTTACAGCCACCATCTACTACATTAACCAGATTTTTTGAGATATGTCAAAACGATGATTTTGCTCAAACATTGTTATATTCTGAAATGCCAAAATATTATACTTGGAATCAATCCTCAAGAAGATTTATACGACGGAAACAAGGAAAACCAGTTACAGGATACCCAGATATATTTTCTACCGATGCGATTGGTCGAATTTATTCAGTACATCCAAGCAATGATGAATGTTTTTATTTACGACTGCTATTAGTCAATGTACGTGGCCCAACATCGTTCCAACATGTACGAACTGTTAATGGTGATTTGTGTGGATCATATAGAGAAGCTTGCCAACGTTTGCGATTGCTAGACAATGATGCTCATTGGGATCAAACTCTCAATGATGCTGTAATATCATCACAAGCTCATCAAATACGAACATTGTTTTCTATAATCATATCTACCTGCTTCCCATCAAACCCAAAGGATTTGTGGATCAAGTACAAAGATAATATGTGTGATGATATTTTGTATCAAATACGGATTAGAAGGGGAAATCCAAATATACAAATAAGCGAAGAAATTTACAATGAAGTATTGATTTCAATTGAGGACATGTGCTTGATGATGTCAAACAAACTATTATTTCAATTAGGCCTGGCCGCACCCAATCGTCCAATGCATGATGCTTTTAACCAAGAGTTGCACCGAGAAAAACTGTATGATCTCAACACTTTGAAAGAATTAATTCAAACGAATCTTCCACTATTGAATGAACAACAGAAGTATGTATTTGATACACTTTTGAAAGTAATAAATGATAAAAGAGGAGGGATTTACTTCTTAGATGCACCTGGTGGTACAGGAAAAACTTTTTTGATTTCATTGATATTAGCAACAATTCGCTCACAAAATAAAATTGCACTTGCACTCGCTTCGTCGGGAATCGCAGCAACTTTGCTTGAAGGTGGTAGAACAGCTCATTCAGCACTAAAATTACCATTAAACATGCAAAGCAACGAAACTCCAACCTGCAACATTTCGAAGAACTCTGCAATGGCAAAGGTTTTGAAACAATGTGGATTGATTGTTTGGGATGAATGCACGATGGCACATAAAAAATCTTTGGAGGCTTTAGATAGAACCTTACAAGATCTCCGGAGCAATAATAACCCATTTGGTGGTGCAATGATTTTATTAGCAGGAGATTTTCGTCAAACATTGCCAGTGATTCCACGATCAACGCCAGCTGATGAACTTAATGCCTGTTTAAAGTCCTCCAATTTGTGGAAACATGTGAAGGTATTACACTTAAGCAAGAATATGCGTATCAAGTTGCAAAATGACAAATCTGGAGACATATTCTCTAAACAACTCATTGACATTGGTAATGGCAAATTTCCTATAGACACCTTGACTGGTTGCATTAACTTTCCTCAAGGTTTTTGTCAGTTAACTAGATCAAAAGATGAACTTATTCAAAAGGTGTTTCCAGATGTTGCTCAAAATTATAGAAACCATGATTGGTTGAGCGAACGGGCTATATTGGCTGCAAAAAACATAGATGTAAGTGAATTAAATTTCAAAATTCAAGAACAAATTACAGGCGAATTGAGGATATATAAATCAGTTGATTCGGCTACTATCCAAGATGATGTCGTTAACTATCCGCCTGAATTTTTAAACTCGCTGGATTTACCAGGATTGCCACCTCACAATCTTCAATTAAAGGTTGGTTCGGTAGTAATAATGTTGAGAAATATCAACCAACCGCATCTTTGCAACGGCACACGGTTCGCGATAAAAAAATTATTGAACAACGTGATAGAAGCAACTATACTGAAAGGAAAGTATAAAGGAGAAGACGTTTTGATACCACGCATCCCAATGATTCCGACTGATGTACCATTTGAATTTAAACGACTACAATTTCCAGTGCGGCTTGCTTTTGCTATGACCATAAATAAGTCCCAGGGGCAATCATTAGGTGTTTGTGGTATTAATCTAGAAAACCCATGTTTCTCACATGGTCAATTGTATGTTGCCTGTTCCCGTGTTGGAAAACCATCAGATTTATTTATATATTCACCAGGTAATCAAACAAAAAACATTGTGTATCATAAAGCACTAAAATAAAAATAAAACAGATTTTTGTTAATAATTATGATTCACTGGATTTACAATAACGCGATTACTGAAAATACTTATGTACGTTTTATTTCATTATTTTTTATTTCATCGGTTATGAACCCTATGTTAATAATAATAGTAATAAATAATTAATTATTTCTATACTTTGTAATTGAAGCACCCACTTTATAAATATTTGTCACCTTTAGGTTCCCACTATCCCTTTAGATTATTTTTCAATCAGGTTTGAACCTTAAGTTCCCCTCTTGGTTTGAAGCCCTCTGGCAGACATCCCAATCGGGGTTTTTAGTGGGTCTCAAAAGGGTGACCAAAGTTCGTGGAAGCTAAGATACTTAAGTCACCCGAGCTGACCTTTTTCTTTAATTCTCCTGAACAGAACCGTCACCATGATGATAGGGCGATGTGTGAGGATCAGCAGAGTAAAAACGTCTAAAGGTCGAAATATAAACTGCCACATTCCAAATCTATTTGACAGAACGAATTCTGCCGAGTTGTATAAAAATTGTATTTATTAAAAAAAAAAAATCTTTTAAAATTTAAATGTTTTGAGTTTAACTTTCATTGTATGTATTAGTAAAAACCACCAAATACTTTTAATTATGAACGTCTTAATAAAATGATGAAGTAACATATTAAAAAAAAGGAAAATTTTACGATTTATTTATTATAATATTAAATGATAAAAAATATCCACCAGAATTCTTAATATATCTAAATCACGTGTCGCGTTATTTGTCCGCGATGGACTCCTAAACTACTTAACTGATTTAAATAAATTTACACATCACGTACAGTTTGACCTAACTTAAAAGATATAATAATTTTCAACTCAATTCATAGTCGCAGTATTATTTTATTGCAAATTATTAGTTTATCATTTTGCAGTTAGCTCTTAACAATTCTAAAAGATGGCGGTATCTATTGACTGGATTGAGTAATTACGAATGAGATATCTACCCTACCTACCTCATTCGTAAGTTTAGTGTTCCAAGTTATTTACTAAAAACTTTGTAATATACAAATAGTGTTATAAACTTGGATAAAATTAAAAAAATAATTATAATTATTTTGTTTTGATTTTTGCTTAATATCGACTATAAGAAAACATTATGGTTTTCATGACAGATGTACTCTGAACGTTACCCCTTAAATAGTTTAGTACAATGTAATATATCAAAAATAATAGTCACAGCAACGCGTGACCGGGTCTGCTAGTTGAATATAAAGTTAGATAATAGCATGTGAACAAGTGATTTAAGAACTTTGTAATGGTGGGGTAGTATGGAACGAAATTAATTACACTCATTAGGATTATAGACCTTTGGAAAAGTAAGGATACGAGCGTTATATTGACGCTAAGGCAAGAACGAATTAGTAATAAACGAACAAGCCGCAAGGATAACATAAAGTAAGAACACAGCAAAGCACAGCTCTTTATATTTCTTTCTCAGAGATGAAGGAAGAAAAAAATTAACGGGAATTTATTAAGGATTGAAAACATTTATAAAATAATTATTGATTCAGTAACATTCTTAAGTATAGTAACAGTAGAAAAATTACGTTTAAAATCTTTGAAAGTTGTGTAGGATGCGCGGGTAAACCTCTAGCTGTATGTTTAATGTTAAATATTAAATTGTTCATATATCGTACGCGAATTCACTACTCAAAGCCATTACAAACTTTGCCAAGTACAAAAACTCTTAAAGTTATAATTAAGTAAAACTCGTAAAATATTTGATATTTATAAATATTAAAAAGCATAGTAAATTCATTCATTTAAATAAAACTCTAATAAAGGATCTAGTAATTAGACGTATTTGATTAATACGTTTACTTATACCTGTATCTAATGTAAATGAGACTTTTTTTATATTTTGTGTTTACTTTTTCCTTATTTTTAGTATAGATTATTTTATTGAATAGTTTTATCCTCTATACGCACACTTTTCTTAACGTAAAAGCATTTTTTTACCGCTTTCATAAAAAGTTCGTGAATGGATGCGGAGCCTTTAGAGCACGAACGGCTCCATCTATCGTCGCCCTGAAAAAGTTGGCCTCCCACGCCCTCCTTCATCAGACGAAACTGATGAAAATCACAACAAGAGAGGTCTGAACTATACGGAAGTTGATGATTGATTGATTGGTTGATTGAGTTGATGGAGTACCTTCAACCCTAAATGTGCTACGTTGACTCGACGTTGTCTTAACGTTGACGTGGAAGAGAATCACTCTTCTGACCGATTGTATTTCCTCTTCATATAAATTACAATTTATCGACATCCTGAACATTAAAATAATATTCAACATGAATGGTGCGTCGTGCGTGCAAAAATTGCACGTAAAAAGTCCCGTTCTGGTAAAAAAAATACAGTAAAATTCTGAAGCGCGAGTTTTGGGCTTCATTAGGGCCATCTTCACTGTTTACCCAATTGTTTTGATTCAGGGATGTTAAGATGCCTCATCACAAGTCACTATTCTTTATTAGAATGTCACGCTCTCTTGTTGGTACCATTGCCGAAGCATTTGAGCTTCAATCTTTTTCCTTTGTGTTGATCGGTTAACAGTCGTGCAGTTTTTTTAAACTTTAACTCTCTAAAAGCAATTTTTTGGATACTGCCAAAAACTAATATTCAATGTGCACTTTATTTTCCTAGCTTGATTCGTCTGTCCCCCAGAATAAGGTCTCTAACCGCGTTAACTTTATCATCTGTCACACTCGTCCTTGGGAGGCAGTGTTGGCGTACGTTTGCAACATCTGATTGCCTTTCAGAAAAAAAATTGTTTCATGCATAGACACTTGGTTGTGAAATTGTTCGGTCCTTGAACTGGATCCTCAGCCTCCGCAGCACAAAAACGCGCTGTTCTACTGACACGTGTACCTCGCTTTCGCTCATGGCCTGTGAGACACTAAATTGCGAGTCACGCGATTAGAACACTACACACACGGCTCATGAAAGTTCACAACAAACAAGTTTGGCCGTGTCTTTTCTATAGAAACTATGAATACGGAAACCTCGTTCATATTTGATCAACTCTCATTTTTCCTACAATATTTGTATTGAAAGATATTATTCACCTTTTATTTTATAATAATTACTTAAGGATGTTGATATATTAAAGTACCCAAAATTATTTTGTGTTGTATAAAGGAATCATGTAAGTACCACAGCAAATAAAGAGAATTAAATGCTAAAGTGCAATCGGTATCCAAGTAAACCAAGACATACCTCTTAATGTGCAATTAATGTTCACTCCGCATTCGTAATCCGTAGCAAATCGCAGCCGATTAACAGCGTTGTCAGCAAACGTTACCAGCAGTAAGAAATAATCCATTTAAATCGCTATTTATATACTAAATAATATTTCGAATATATATTCTAGCGAGCAATATTTTACTACATATTACATTTTCTATATATAGAAAGAAAAATTCATAGCAAAGAAGATCTTATTAATAAAATAATAATTGATTTGATTTTGATTTGATTGGGTACTCGTAATGAAATGATAGAGAAATCTTACTTGCATATACACATATATATATATATATATATATTTTGTATATTAATATTATATAACGTGTTACACCAGAATATTTGGACATCAAAGATAATAAACATTTGAAAATATTCAAAAAAATAGAAATAAATGTCCGTCTTTAAATTAATAAGCTACGTACTTATACTTTACGTTGCTATTTTATAAATTTTCTCGTTTAATTTTTTTACCGTAACTTATTTTCAAGTCATCTGAATAAATCATTAGCATTTTTTTTTTCTATTGTTAACTTTTTACATCAATGCCTTCATAAGGAAGAATAATCTTTAAGTATATAAATTTATAGCTTAAGTTTGAAGGTTTCTAACAATTAAAGTAGTTTTTCATTATATAACGTTAGAAATACAACTGCTCTCTTTATTTTATATATTATACAAGTATATCCGGCAAAATGTACCTACAAAATAATGTATTTTCATTGAAGTACCACCTTCGGTTTCATGTAGACCAAAAATCAAATATGTACCTTATAACACTCATAACAATAATCGAAATCAATTGAGTTTTTTGTAATTTCAGTGACTGACACAAGTACAAAGGAAACAAATACTAATATAATACCCGAATCCATTGTTCAGTTTCCAGTAATGTGTCTCCAGGCTGCAGCAATAACTTCACGCGACGTCTTAAGACATCGTCATCCGCAGAAAGAACCTTTGTGGTGAACGCGGACTTAACATCCATTTTCTGCTTGCCAGCGAAGATACCGAAAGCTTTATCACTCTCCAACTGAAACAAATTGAAATATTTTTAAATTAATCTAAAAATATGTTTTATTTAATATTTATACAGATTAAATATATATATTGTTCTCCTCACAAAAGTAACAATATAAAATTAATAAAGAGCAGAACATACATATACTATCCTCCTCAATACGTGCACGTGACTACGTGTAAATACTCGTATGTGGTTTATTGTGTATAAAAATTTTATGTTGCTATCAGATATACGTAATAACATGGAATAATTACTTATAAATGGTTCTATATTATACACATATTATATGCCTCAAGAGGTTTTTGTTAATTAATAGAGATTATTTCTAGGATTTAAAAAAATATTTCTCACATTTGAAGGCTACGTTCTCGTGGTTGGTTATAATCTATATACAACTTCACACTACGATATTTAAAATATTGTATATTTATAAAAAGCAGAAAAGAAAAAAGTTTGTACGAAAATAAAGCATTATAATATTCAATCATAAGTTAGATTGCCAAAACCTCTATGTAAATACAATCCTAAAGTTTGAAAGGTGAAACATACATAAAAAATACGAATGATTTTTTTCGCGGAAGCAAACTACTTCTTCTTAGAATTCTTTGATACGAATTTCTTTATTTATGAATGGTTTTGTTTTGTATCTTTCCTTTTATTTGCATATACATAAAGCCACACATGTGAATCTACGTATGATTCATTGCAAAATAAAAAGATTCTATCAGAAGTATTGTAGATTCAAATCAATATTTTTAAGAACTAAATCACGTTTGAGATATACAATATTGATTTCTATTAAATGATATAAATTTTGTTACATTTCCAGTTTCTGATGCGGAAACAATCAGTAAACGTAGATTCTATTAACACAAAAAATATACAAAAAAACTAAACAACACGAACGGAATTTTAACCACACTTCTCCAGGTGTTGAATCTTTTTATTGTATGTATATTTTATAGGAGCATTAATTTTTATATTAACACCATTTTTTCAAATTTAAATAACAAAAAATTGTGATGAAATTTAAATAAAAAACTTCATTTGATTTGGATTCCAACTCAGTAAGGAATAGTTGGGAATGGGATGGCGGATAGTGAAGGTAGACACGCCACAAACGATGCGATCAAATCCAGTGGGTAATGCTTGGAAATCAAATAACAACAATAAATTGTTAGAAAAAGGAAATTCTTTAATGATTTCCTCACAGCACTTTTCTGTATAAGAGATCAAGTTATCATTAGTAGGTTACGGATTGGGGATACAAATCTAACACATCTTCAATAACGAGAAAAGAAAAAAAAATGTAAATGGGGTTCAGATATTACTGATTGACATCCACATTTATCAGTATCTGTACACAAAAACAAACAAAACTTTATATGACTTGCTAATATTTATTAATCTTAAAACTTCAACAAGTATAGTGTAAAGGGTAAATTATAAAGAAAAAGAAAATATTTTTTTTTGAGAAACTTAAAATTTATTGGAATTCCTTGGATATACTATTAATTATTACTAATTATTTTTTACAGTGAACTTCAAATGGTATAAACGAGAAAAAAATAATTAAAACTAAGTATTGTCAATGGTAAAGATACTTCACAGTCACCGTCACTTCGTGAAAAAACAAAGCCAATGACGAAAACTGATAGCGTGTTAAAAATAAATTATTATTCTTTCCAAATATTGACTGTTGAATTATAAAATAGGACAAACCCTTCTCGTTTTCCAAAAATTCTTCCCAAAATGTAGTAGCTCGTTCAGCACAGTGGTCTTCATAGTCCGTCTCGTCTAAATCTACGATTGACACTAACCATCTTCTGTCATCACCAGTGGATGTTCCACTTGACAGGAGTGCGTAGAAGCAAAGAAGGAGGGGAAAAGTCTGCCACATTGTACTGGAACAAAAAGATTTATTAGTGTTTATAAAAAGTTCTTGAACGCGAAATAAAGAATAATAGCCGCAGAGCCGTTTTCATAGTTAAAATTTTTCGTATTTAGGTCAGATTTATTTACTGAATCCCCGATATTACCCGAAAACTTAAGAAAAAATATTATATTATTATCTTTCACTTGCCCTAAGCGCTTTTAAGCAGTAGCTAAATAGTACAAAAGTAATGTTTTTTTGTTTTTTGTTAACCAATAAAGAGCAACGAATAATGTTCGACCGTTCTTTTCATTCCCCATTACCTCCAAACGCACTACGTACTACTACTACGACGTTGTCTTGTCTTGTCTACGTGTTTAAAATTATTATTTATTTTTTCCTAAAGAAATCTGAGAAATTTATCTATTTAATATATATGTAAATATGTAACACTTGTATAGTTTGCTATCACATTGCTGTATTCAGGTTCGTATAACATTATTTCCATAGTTAGTATTTATTATTTAGAACCAAGATTATTTTAGTAAACAAAAATATTATTATATATTATTATATTACCCAAATATTTTAAATATTGCTTTATTTGCTGTTTTGATAAATCATAGACTTTTATTAAAGGTCAACAAATGAAATCAGTAAAACAGCACATCAACTTGTTATAAACAAATATTAATTAACTTTATTAATGTTTGTCTTCTCAGATCTCAGTTCATAGGAATATAACAAATACACAAAAGATAATTTAATTAAATGAAATATGTTATAAAAATATATTCGTTTTTAACATAATCGTGCAGAACGTTTCCGTTCATTTGATTGTTTACTTTCAATTTTTTCATGTAAATGCTATACCCTGGTATAATTATTTACCTAATATTACAACACGTTACAATTAAATAATAAATTACTTTTAACATAAACATAATTTTATAAAAACAAAACCTATTTTCTATAAAAGGTGACATATTCTTATTCAATGTGACATTAACAATTTAAAAAAAACATATATTTAGCTTCTAAACATTTAACCTCAATATTGGTGGTAAGTGATCCTGAAAGCTTGAATTATGATCCAAGACTTCAACAGTTTGTTTCCGTTATTATAAGTATAAAAACTGAAAAATGTTATCTCAGCCTCTTCAAGAAAATTTATTTCATATTTATTTATATTATTTATTTAGCTTCACGCCATATCCCTTGCGGGGTAGCCAGAGACGACGGAGCGCCAAACGCTATGGCGTCTTTTTTACCATTCTTTCATCACTCATTCGTTCGACGTGCCCAAACCACCTGAGCACGTTCTTCTTCATTCTCACCGTGACATCTTCGCTAGCACCTGCCATTCTGTGGATCACTTCATTGCGGATTCGATCAGCTAGACTGACTCCGTATATTCTGCGAAGAGATCGCATCTCCACAGCATTCATCTTTCTTACATTCTTCTTCTGTTTTACCCACGTTTGGCTGCCGTATAACAGCGTCGGTAGCAAAACTGCATTAGGTACAGCCAAACGTGCAGCTATGCTGACGTTTTGCCGTCTCAATAATGCAGTCAAAGCACCGTTGACTCTGTTGCCGGCAGCAATACGCCTTTCCACATCCATTTCGTATCTTCCATCTCTGCTAAACATACTTCCCAAATATACCACTTCATTCACTTTTTCTATTATCTTATCATTCACGTTGATCTTACATTCTGTTCTTTCTTCATTTCTTTCAAATATCAGAACCTTCGTCTTATCTAAATTCAGGTTAAGACCATTAATTTCACACCCATCTTTCAGAGTGGTAACCAATGCCTGCAAATTGCATTCTGATGATGCAATGAGCACTGCATCATCTGAATATAGCAAGCAATTGACCTTAAGGTCACCTACTTTCACTCCCATTTCGCTGTCTTTCAAGCCTTGGAGACAAGTATCCAAATACAAATTTAACAACCAAACTGACATAGCGCAACCTTGCTTAACACCCGATTGGATGTCAAACCAGGGTGACATGCCATGACATGAATTCATATAGGAGCTGTCCTACTCGCACACAGGCTGAGTGATCTCGGTAAAGAGACCTTACAGCCTGTAGCAAGGGTCCGTTCACATTGTATCGGGGCAGTATCTCCCATCTTCTTTCTCACAACCCTGTCAAATGCCTTTTCCAAATCCACAAAAGCACAGAAAACCTTTTGGTTTAGGGCCAAAAACTTTTCCGTTATCATGCGGAGGGAAAAGATCTGATCTATACACCCTCTTCCAGGTCTAAAACCTCCTTGGGCCACCCATAACAGCCTTTCAGATCTCTCTTGCATTCTTCTCGCTAAAATTTTAGCATAAACTTTACTGCCCAAGCTAATCAAACTGATAGCTAAAATTTATTTCAGACCGTATATTGTGTACAGTGGATAAATTTCTTCAATATCTCAGAGAATACTGCGTCATAAGAGCAAAGTCAGAGCAATATGCTTCATATGTAACTTCAAAGCCTATCTTAAGGCTAAGTTTAGAATAGAAGGATTTCAATCCGATTTTAAGCTTTATCCAACATCACGACATTGAAATATAATAATTCGTTTTATTTAACTGTAATAATAACTATAATACAATGTTGTGATTATATAAAACTTTTAATAAAATCTTATAGAAAATGGTATAAGGTATACATACCATTTCGTAACATTAATAAAAACAAGTTCAAATTACATTATATGCAAAAAAAATGCTTTGCGGAATTAATAAAATTACGAAATTAAATTTATAAAATAGAATAAAATCATCTAGCCAAAAAAAACAAGAAATTACTTATTGTTTATCTAAAATATAAGTCCCATTAAATAGTTTAATGTAATTACATAATAAAACATAACAAGTAAAGTATTAAAGTTACACACAAGACATTGAAGAGGTCTGATTTAACCAAACAGGCAATATCAGCAGTGGGTTTGTATGTGGAGTGTATATAAGTGTACTTAGATGATATGGTTCCACAACAACGACACCCAATAATTTAGTCGAGCTCTTATCGAGACAAATGGCTTGTTTGACTTAAAAACCTATACATTGCTATTAAAGAAACTCAAAGTCAAACTATATAAGTCAGTAGATAAATGTTAATATTAGAATAGTGGTTAACACCATTAATCCAAATATTTAATTGCAAAAAATAATATGCATTTTAAGAATATAATAGAAAATAATAATATATTAATTATAATATAATATAATTAAATTAATTGAAGTTCCAAAACAAATCTGTAAGTAGAAAATTAAACAAAATAAGACACAAATAAACAAGATCGTAATCAGCGATGAGATGGATTCAGATGATTGAATGTTCAGATCCAATTCTAATACAATTCACACCCACGTCTAGTGAATGTACCAGAATTAGATCCAAGAATAAGGTTAAATTAATCAAATGTTCCAAGACCGACTCCACTTTCATTGGACCCAGAGACTTAACTCCCCTTCCGGGATGTTCGAGTTACAAACATATTATTTATACATATATTTGTTTGTATTATTTAGACGTATTAGCAAGTTTTTGTTACAATAGGTTACAAGCGTAGCTGCTGTCTTACGATGTTTTTTTATAATTTTTATATTATTATGTGATTTTCATTTAATCTTGTAAGAATGTAAATGTAAATATTTGTTGATTAGTAATTACATTAACTTTTATTAAATTTAGGTTAATAACAAGAAAGTTTCGTACTGTTAACATTAGTTTAAAACTCTACAAACTACTTACTGACATTTCGTGTACGATTTGTATACACATACTAATACATATATTATAAGTACATTATTATATTTTTTATAATATTTATTATGATATAAAAAGAAAACTTATAAAATAACATCTTTGGTGAACGACTACAAAGTGCTTTGAATGGCCATTTGGCTCATACATAAAACTGATGAATTCTTTTTTTTATCATAAATATACAAGAATTTATGTATTAAATATTTTTTATTAAACAATATAATTTCATAAAGGGATATACACAATGTTTAAATTGAAAACATAATAAACTCTATTAGTTTTAAGTACATTATATAACACCAAAGCAGAGTAAATTAATATATTAAAAAATAAAAGTTTCTATAAATTGAAAGAGATGGTCGCGATTTAAGTTCACAGTAGCATAGAAGAAAGGCTTTTATGGGATAAATTTAATCAGTCGTACTAAACAGAATGTTTTAAATTTCAGGCAAGTATTATAGCTTGATAGATAAAAAAAAATAAAAAAAATAAAAAAGTTTTTTAATACGATCTAAAAATATCACAAATCTGATGTTTCCATTTATTACTAACGGATTTATAAATTTACGGGAGATTTTTTGATGTATAATTCAAAAACTTTTGCAAATTTCAAACTTATATAACAATGGTAAAGTACTTAATATTGTAAATGTCATATTAAAAAAAAAATAAATAAATTGAAGCACCACAATTGAATAGAATATTTATTTATGTATTTATTAAAGTAATTCTTGTGCCTGAATACACAGGCAAAAATCTCAAAAAAAAAAGAAATCAAAATAATAATTATAAAACAAATTAAAAATGGCATGGACTACAAATCTATGGTAACTATATATTAAAAAAAAAAAAAAAAAAAAAAAAAAAAAAAAAAAAAATAACAAAAATAGTATTTAAATCTGAGCAATATTTATTATTTGTGTCTCTTAAATAAAAAAACAATATTATAAACTGTGGTTTTAAAACCAGCAGAATTATATTGTTTAAATTATTGGGAAAATCTTCTTATTCCAATATTTTTTAATAATATACTTGTTTTTGATTTTTAATAAAAGTTGAGATTAAGGTTAAGGTTGTCAGAGATTCAAAGAACTGTCGGTCCAATTTTGACTATAAACGGCTATCATATTCTATGGACTTCAAGCGCCATAGGAAAAGCGATCATCTTGCTCTTGGAAGGGAGAATTTAAGAAGTACAAAGATTTCCATTGGTAACCATATATAACCCAGTTACTTTGCTGATATACTGAGTACTTACTGGTGACATATTGATGACTAGTGGTGACAAACTGGGGAAATATTGGGGACATTACTGGTTGACCTAGTTCCCTTACGAGATATTTATTGACTACTTACAGCAAGATTTTGCCACTACAGGATTTGTCTACTTGATTAATTATACTATCATAAATTACTTTGAAATACACATACGAATGACATAATATTAAATTCCAAGTAACCTTTTCTATGTCAAGGATAATGCTTATGTTTTTTTATTATAATATGGATTTGATCACACAAATTGGATAAAAGACAGGGTTATTTATACATGTTTTGTAAGGGATAAGGGCTCGAGTTAACCAATGAATAAAAGTACCTAATGAAATGATAATAAGAAATATTTATCAAATACTGCTTGAAATCATTACGACTTGATGGATAATTTTATTATCAGAAATATTAAACGCTCGTATTGTATCGTGTAAAAATAATAAAAATAATACGATAACATTGGAATTCTTAGATATATAAATCATTAACAATTTATAAACTTTCGATGTTCATTTATTTTAAAATGTTTTGACCTACTCTTTGTACACATCAGAGTTCACTAAACTGTTTATACTTTAATCACTTCTATTACCTGTATCACGTGGAATGGGTAATTCTATTCCGATCTATTTAACTACTTCGAGCTTGAAACTTCATTAAAAGTTAAATATTCAACGAGACGGTGCACGTGAAGTCATTCTAGAAATAGCCCTATCCAGGACTGGTTTTTCCATTTTTATATGCAATATTAATCAAATTGCGTGTTACTTAGTATATTTCAATCGTTTTGTATGTACATTTGTCTATTTAGTTACTTTTATATAAACCACGAGTTTTATTAACCATAACCATTAACCATTTATACAGAGTGTTAAACAGACACAAATAATAATGGAGATATTTTAGTAGACGGTTATAACATTCTGAATATTTTGATTTGTATGTTACATATAAAGAAACAGTTATGAAAAGTGCATAAAAATTAAAGATCTAATAAGAAAATGTTTTATACAAACATATCATTTATTATCAAAATAAACTTTAAATTCGTACAGATTTCGTAAAATATTTTCCAATTTCTATTTATCTTGAATTTATATATATTTATTTTATATATAATATTTCTCTTCTTCCGAAGCGCATCTTGATTTATAGATATCCAGTTAGTCTTAGCGGTATAAATGATTCATGGCTGCAGCGTGCTGCTAGTAGCGGTAACATAAAATATACATTTAGCTCACAATACACTTAAAAACTTACTATTTTTTATAAACGTACTCGTAATTCAAATGTTTATTGTTAAATCAAACAGAATCTTAAAAAAATTTATTCTATTTGATATTTGTTAATATTGTAGATATGTACTATAATAAACCGAATATAATGTGTAACACTTTTCAGACATGAACTCGAAAATTATGAAAATAAAATTATGAATTATGCAAAAACAATGAATTCAAAACTAGAAATCGAAAATTATTCAAAACAACGAGACTCCCTTAGGGTCCTCGGATCATTGCCTGGTGTGAACGAAGTGTGATGCCCATTGAGCGTCCAGCTCGCACAAGACCTGCGACTTGACGCATTTGGCACTGTAAGTCAGCGGATTGGAATGGAATGCGGTCCTTTTTTACATTCTACCCATGGGGGTCGATTTGTTTCCCTTCCAATGTTCCTAGTAACTGCGCTGCGGCTGTAGCTGATGTGATACTTCATTGTATGGAACTATTTGTACCAAGCTGTGTGGTACCACTTGGTGGCAGATCGTGGCCTTGGTTTGATGCGTCTGTCAGGGCTATAGCAGCTGGCAAACGGCAGGCTTATCAAGCTTGGCCTAATGCGTTAGTCACTAAGGATCTTCGGATCCTTAGTTCGTTTAGATCCTTAGTTAGATCGATTTAGATAGATAGTTAGTTAGATCGATTTCAATTAGATCCTTAGTTAGATCCTTAGTTCCGGACTCTAGAGTTCGCTCTAGAGTTCTGAAGAGAAAATATAATCATGCCTCCAGATTCATCAAACGGAAAATGGCTAGAGCAAATTACAAGCATGTCAAAATTGGGGATTAGCTGGCAAAGTACCCGCCTGGCACGCGCAAGTTTTGGGCGCTTTCCAAACCCACTCAGGGAAACTTTTATCAGCCATCCTTACCGCCATTTAACGCTGGTAACCACTCTTTGGCCCTCACGGAAAAAGAGAAAGGCGATCTCTTGGGTACTCTTTTTGCCTCAAACTCAATTTTGGACCACTAGGGGAAGACACCACCTATCATTCCGCGGTGTCCAAGCTTAATGCCGGAAATAGTTTTTCAGCAAAAAACTATCAGGCACTCTCTTTTTCCTTGGACGTTCATAAGTCAAGTGGGCTAGGGGTATCTCTCCAGTTGTGCTACGAATATGAGCCCCTGAGTTACACCAGTGCTAACGCGGCACTCCGACCTTAAAGGCATAGTCCCGTTCTCATGGAAACGTGCCCTTGTCCATCCGATTCCTTAAAAAGGTGATAGCTCCGACCCAGCTAACTACATACCTATCGCCATTACCTCTCTTTTCTCCAAAGTAATGGAGAGATTTATCAATAAACAGCTTCTAACGTACCTCGAGGATCACCAGTTGGCCAATGACCGGCAATATAGTTTTCGCCATGATCGATCGGCTGATGATCTTCTGTTATATCTTACGCACCGTTGGGCAGCTGTTATTGAAAGCAAGGGAGAGGCAGTTAGTCTGGATATGGCAAAAGCCTTATATCGTGTATGGCATAAGGAGCTTCTTTTGATGCTACCTTCCTATGGGCTTCCCGAGAGTTTATGCAAGTAGATCACTGAGCGCAGCATACAGATCGTTCTCGGCGGTTTTTGCTCGGCCCCCAAGCCCGTGAACGCTGGTGTACCCCAAGGTTGCGTGCTATCCCCAACTCTGTTCCTCCTGCACATCAATGATATGTTGGATATCTCCAACATACATTGTTATACGGATGACAGCACTGGGGATGCGGTATATTCCGGCCGTGCAGGTCTCTCTCTGGTAAACGTCAAAGGGTGTCGAAAGAAACTCGTCTTCTATAGAGACTTCCTTGGGGATGGTTTCTCTGTGGGGTGAACTAAACCACGTTCATTTTAATCCCGAGAAGACACAAGTTTGCCCGTTTATCACTAAGAAAACCCCATTTGTCGTATATTATATATTATACTGGGTCTCGACATTTCGAACGATTGTCAGTTTCGTGGTTACCTGGAGAGCAAGGCCAAATTGGCCTCGATGAAATAAGGAGTGATCAATAGAGTGAGGCAGTATTTCAATTCTGGCCAAAGACTTGCGCTCTACAAAGCGTAGGTCCAGCCACACATGGAGTACTGTTCTCATCTCTGGTCCGGATCAGCTTGTACCATTTGACCGCGTACAACGGAGAGTCGTTTGGATAGTCGGGAATCCAGTGTTCTGCGAACGGCTGGAATCTTTGGCATTGCGTAGAGATGTTGTTTCTCTGTGCGTCATCTACCGCATTTACCACAGAAGTGTTCTGATAAGCTATTCGATATGATGCTATCCGGCGATTCTTATCACCGCAGAGCGCGCTATAGACTCCTTTACCATCCTTCCCACCTGCATGCGTGGCGATCCTCTACTGTGCGGTTCTCGATGATCTTTTATCTACGTTCCAGTCGCTTGTGGAACGAACTCCCTTCGGCAGTATTTCCAGATCGGTACGACATACCTACCTTCAAAAAAGGCGTTAAGTCCTACCTTCAAGGCGGGCAACACTCTTGTGATTCCTCGGATGTTGCAGAAGTTCATGGGCGGCGGTGATCACGTCCATTTGTGACTCGCCAGCTCGTTTGCCCTCGTCTTAAAAAAAATAAAAAAATACAAAATACTCGTTCCTATCACAATGAACACCTACACTTAAGTTAATCAAACATATGTTTTGTCCCTGAGGCTATTCTCGGTTTATTAAACTTACATGAGCATACTTATAACAATGAACTACTACTGAATAACTACCTGAAAATTTGATTTTTCTGCAATATTATATTATTAATAGTTAAGTTATCTTCTGCACTTTAAAGACATTAATATATATTTTAAATGTTTAATAAACATGCCCGTAGAGTTAAAGCAGTAGGAAATAAATCAGATAAACTGTATTATTTGTTATAAACTGTTATCTGAACGATAAATGGCTTTTGAAATCATAACTCAAAATGAGGTTTATCTATTTTTGTAAGATGTAGGATAATATTAATATTAAAAATATGAAAATCGATAAGACAACACAGTTTTGGCAAACGGTATAATATTTATATAGATAAGTCTTAGATGTAACTCATCGAATGACCCAAATATTTTTAACATTCTGTTATGACGAACCAATTACAATAAATGTAAGAAAAACAGACATCTGTTTCAGTGACATAATTTTTTTCTCAACATTTTCTTCAGAAATTAAATATAAAATATATTTTTAAAGATTTCCCTTTGTATACAAATTATTAATGAATAATGAAATCATATCGGGGGAAATATTAAATAACAGACAGCAGTACCTCATTATATGTACTGCGGAAAAAAAACCGATTATTCATAAGCGTTAATTAAAGTTAATTAAAATTAATAGATAGAAACTTTCGTTATGAAGAGGATGAAATATAAATTTGACTAAATGATCCTTCTCAACAAAATAGAGCTCCATTTGTTTTTGTTAGAGCGTAGCATTAATTATTTGGATTTGAAATATGAAGCATTAATGTGTTCCGTATATTCTATAACAAAAATATATTACAATTTATACTCGTTAAAATGGAAATAAAAATTATTCTTCTAATTTTAACTAAAATGAAAAATATAATGGAAAAAGAAATAAGAAAATAATTTGAAGCTTTGAAAATAACGTGTTATTTCGTTAACTTTTATAATCCATATTGAAAGTTCTCAAACACAAGGTGGAATTAAATTTGTTTTGAACGACAGCTGACGGACGCTTTTATTGTCGAAACAATAAAAACCTTTAAAAACTAGAATGGTCCTCTTTCTTAAGAATTAAAATAATCAATTTTGAGTAAACCTGCTGGAAACTTTCGGTGTTTGATATTTTATCATGGTCACTTTTATGATATTTTCATGCGTTTTTTTTATTGAAGCGGTACTTAACAAAAAAATATTTCAAAAATCTTTTTTTTATATATAAATTTCTCAATTGACTAAATGTGTTTATAAATGACTAAGTTTATAATTATATGAAAATTAAATGAGGTTACCAAATGATGTATTAAGCATTAGATAGATTACGACCAAACTTATTATTACCGAAAGATTCTGAAGACATTTTCAGGTTCATTTCTGTACAATATGCACGACACCAAACACTATGAGAACGCATTACAATATAATAATATTAATTTATCAAAGAAAATACTAAAGGCATTTTCTCTCGGAATCGCAAGGAATTTCATCATATCTTCTGACCTTTATGTTATATTGCAGTTTTGATATTGCTCTCCAGATAAGCGTTTTATCGTCAATATTATCCAAGCGTGATCTCATTTCACGTCAATACAGCTATCTATACAGCAGCCGCTCGGTATCAAACACATTAAGACACAAGTGTCAAGGCGTAGTGATTTATAGTTTAATGTTAGCGTTATACTACTTTATTCATTACACAAATCAACTACTGAATAAGGAGAGCAACGGACGCTTTATCTTTGATGACACGCCCATACAATCAACATAAGGACAGTTTCAAACCTTATTCGTTTTAGTGTTAAATACACTAACTCTAGAGTCTCTGGTAACCCAAGTTCCATTCAGTTAGATTAATATATATTATAAACACGGCCTCTTGAACATTGACCTGAGATTGGAACCGTAATGTTGTCTGAAATGGACTCTTGGGATACATTTCTTTTTATTTTCTTTATTTTTAAGTAAAAGATACCTTTGGTATTCAGCAGTCGCTTAGGCGTTTGTATCGCTTCTAGATGTGCGTCAGTTATTTAATTTTATGTATTTAGCAGCTTGAAGACAATCATTATTAATTCTTATTTCGATAATTTTCGTATTTCAATAATTGTTATTTTTTTTAGTTTTTTTCAATGACTTTAAGAATAAATTATGGAAATTTATTATTTGTTCCTTTAGCAAAAATTGTGACTTTTTAATATAATAACACACATAAAACTTATTATTTTATATATTTGATAACGTGTTATACGAGATTATATGCTAAATTATCTAACTCTAAAATACTAACATATTCTATTACTGCATTGCTATTAAAATAAAGTCTCAATCCTTTATTAAACTCGTAAAACAAATATGCCATAATTTATTACTCGAGAAGTGTTTTTATTTGGCAATAACATATATTTAAATATGCTTACTGGCTGTACTAGTGACAAAATTAAAAATATTGCAGTTGCAATAGGTTTATCGATATAATATACATTTTATAAAATGTTAAAAGACATGATTTTTAAGCCAAATATTTAAAAGTCATGGATTCGATTGAAGTGTGTGTGATTGGTGTGCTTTCCTTGACCTTGACCTTTGGAATAAATTTAATAGGGTAACATCCATTATTTTTCAGTCTTTTAGCCAATTATTCACGCACCCTCGGGAAGATATGTGAGGATTTATTAAAAATTAGGACACCACGGCTTTTATAAAATCATTATAAATTATTGTGGGATAAAAAATATAACAACATTTATATGTATTTATGCTATTTTATTTATTCCTTAAAGTTTTAAAGTTGCTATAAGTTCTCTCATGAGCTGACATAGTGTTATTCTATCAGAGGCCGGAATCAGCATTTTATTGGCTATATTTTTTATACTATTTGCTAAAGTTTTGTTCGAAACCATTCAATGGTTTTATAGGTTGTAGTAATATATTGGAGATGTAAGTGGTTTTAGTTTATTGACAAATATCTGTTGAGATTTAGTACTTACATATAATAGGACAAAATTCATTGAATTATAGTATGAAAAACAAATCTTTATATAGAATATACATATTGAGAGAATAGAAACAAAATATTCCAGTTAGAAACTAATGTTTTTTTTTAATCACAATATTGCATGCACAGATGCGACTTCAGGCGTCAAGGGTCGTTTGGAAACAAATGGTAGGGAGGCTTTACGCTGATAATAATAACATTACGTTGATTAATAGTGACGGAGAGATATTTCATCTTATAGAAATATTACTTACTCCTACATATTTTAATTTTGAGTTAAAAATGCAAAAAAGGACGACAGTTCAACAACATCTGGCAACGTGTCTAAGTGATATTTTGCAACAGTAAATATTCAGAAACTTTAAGAATTTTATTTGATATACCTCCTGAGTGCTAAGTCAAGTATTTAATATCAAATTAATAAGTCACGACAAAAAGTAAAGCCAAATTGAGTAAAAGTGCTCCCTTTGTTATTCTTGTTATGATAAAAAATACTTTATACCACACGTGATACGAAAATGAAAAAGACTATCAATTTTCCGACCGAAAAAGATTATAAACCTTAAATTTAAATATTAGGTTAATATCTATGAGTGCAATAATATTTTAATAGTATTATGGTGAGTGAAAACTATAATCGTTGGAGCGTCGTAAAATACATTTGAAGTGTTTCAAAGAATATTAATGGATGCGTTGCTGCGATTAATAGAATTTGTTCCACATTTAAGACTGTAGTGTTATTTTTATGGTCATGTCTTGAATAATGCCCTTAAATCCTTTCCAAATATATATAACTATAAATAATCCGAGTGGTAGTAATAATAGTTTTGGTTACGTTAATAGAAGATTGAATCATCTTTAACATGTATGTATTAGCTTTAATATATACGTATGTAACAAAAACTTTGCACACGATTTTGACGTATTACAAGATGTCGCATTAATTTGAAAATTTGGCATATTTATCAAGGACCTGTGGAAATACAATGATATGTGAAAATCAAAGCTAAAAATACCTAAAGTCCATCGTAAAAAATAAAAATAAAATTGAGTAAGTTAGATAAAACTGTGTTGCAATGTAAAACAACTTGGGGTATTTCTAAAGTGATCTTTTGACACCATACATTAGGTACATTATGATACACATCACAAAGCTTTTCCTTATATTATGATATGTTATTTAACATCTGAATATTTTGGTATATGATATCGCAAAAATTCTGGTAATAAATATCCGGAATACAAGCGGTATTAAAAGTTGTTGTTGGACAAACGTATCTATTTACATCCATAGATTTAAGTAGAATACACTACGAGCATTTGCATTTTGGCAGCAGCCTTTAATTAAAATACCATTAACAAAAATCAGAACGTTAAAAACAACTACACACATTATTAGCAAACTTAATTAGTTAATAAAAAATTAGAATCTCCTAGAACACTTAACAAAAGTGGGTGCCAACTTGTAAGTCCGATTTGCAAGTACTTGACTTTACTTGAGATTAAGATATCAGACTATTAAAATAATACACCCTCCATATATCATTACTTCACTCTAGTATTATGTAAATATTAATAGGATGAAATCTGAAGATATCATAATTTATCTCACGTTTCATTAATTGTCAGTTATTGCGGCTTCCTTCCTTCCTTCCTTCAGTTTTAAAATATTTAATGAATATTTTAGACTTTCTACATTTAACTTCCTTGTTTCTATTTATATGTTCTTAATCATAAGAGATGTTTTATTGAATTCGCATTTAAAATAAATCCTTGATTTGTTGGAAAAATCAAATATTGTTTATAAAAACTCAAATATTACAAGTTACATCATGTATCAGATTAATTATAAATTAAATTGGTTTTAAAGGTCTTTTCAATAACTCGTACTAGTATATCCTGTAGGTGGTTTAAAAAATATTTATAGTTACAGGATAACAAAACGTTTCTAATCGAACATTTTATGAAGATTTTTTTATACCAAGAGTGAAACCGGTACTATAGTTATAGTTATACATATTATAATGTAATTATTTTATTGTAAGTCCCTTAACAGCAAACTAAATAACAGTCAATGATAATATACACATTACATAATTGTGGGGTGACTTTACAACGAAATTAAGTTCAAACAACGAGCTTAGTTCAACTATCCGTCACTTTCCGCAAATTGAGCAAGTTCTTGTTCGTGATTCAATTTTTTTAATAATACCATTAAAATCGATCGCAATATTATATTATCGTGCGTAAATCAACAGAGCTGTAAAACTTAACTGGCCTCAGTCATCGTTCTGACAGCTGTCGACGTTTATTCAGATTCAGGAAAGTATAAGTTAGGTTTACAATAACTACTCATTAACCATAAAATAATAACTTCACACTAATAATAAGCATTTTGTCATGTCCATTGTCAATTTTAACTACAGCAAAGAGAGTGCTAAAATACAAAAAGGTTTACGCAAAAATAAATAGTATATTATGAAGAATAAACAGTCAAATCGATTACAAAACTTTTGTATCGATGGAATAAATTTAGATAAAATGAAAAGAGCGAATATTCAACTCCAAATCGCTGCACCACTTCGAGAATGAAAATGCCTGTGTAAGCTTTCTATATTTTAACCATCACATTATATATATATATATATTCAGATATATCGGGCAGTCGACAAAAGGCGGCTTCAGGAGGATTACGATTTCTCTTCGAACATTTTTTGACATAAAAAAATATAAAAAATCGTAATCCTTTGGAAAATATTTGAATTTATGGAATATTAATACATAATTATAATTACTATTAGTCGTGGTGATTATTGTACCTTTTGTGGAATAGAATTATTATTCTCGAATAACTTTAAATTTGCCTGCATACCTATATATTATCTTGTAAAGACTTTGTTAGTGTTAGTTTAGAGGTAGGTCGATAGGTAGAATAACAAAGTTCCGCTGAAATAAATACAAAGATCAAAACACGAAGATACTTTTACTAGAAAGAGGACATTTGACTCATTCAATATTATTCTTGTCGTGGATTTAGGCGGCGGTCTTTAAATTTATTGTTTGTCTCTAATAGAAAAAAATCTTGCTCATTCTCGTAAATTGTATTAAATTGTTTGTATTACATAACGGCTGTAGAAGAATTCAGAAGTTTCATTCTTGGAGCTGTACCAAAAAATTTGCTTCCCCTTCTATGCCGTTTTCTACTAAATATTACGATAGATATCGGTTTAGGAAAATATATATCCGATTTAGTTTCATAGTTAGCGTTTTATCGGTTATCGAAAATAGGTAAAAAAAAAAATTATTCCATTTTGTAGAAAATACGGTTTATATTCGCTTAATTAAAACAAGTTTTTCTTGAGTGTAGTGTGTAGTGAAACCATACAATAATGCGCTTTATACAAGATGGTTCATAATAACGGTGCGTCGTAATCTTTTACTACCGATTCTCGGTAAAAAGCCTATAGAATTGAAACCACATCTCGATACAACCACAACTACCACTGCTTAAGCTATTAGTAACTTCTTCTTTTTTTCTTTTTAGTTTAACTTTTCTAATAATCCTAAATATGAAATTTATAACAATATAGTCAAAACAGCAATAAGAGAAATTACTTAATGAAATATTGTAAAAAGTATCCATGTCATGTATTTCTTGTCACCTCATCTAAGTATCTTACTTTGCCTTTTTTGAATTTGCCCTTTGCCTTTTCAGACTAAGTTTTTGAAATAAAAACTTTGGCTTCAATCCAAATGAATGCAAGTATTTTTTTATTGCAAAAAACATGGCAAGAACTTCTCTTACCCTTAACCTTCCGTTTTGACAAAAGTTGACTTCCTTGTGTTTAAATAAAATATATACATCAAATGTTATTAACATTATTAAAAATTGCGGTTAAATGCAAAAAAAATAAATCATTGACATACCCATACTAACTTTATACGTTTTATATACGTATACGCAATCTTTCTAACTTTGTATGGATTATTTGGCACCAGAAACAAGTCTCCGATAAGAAATTGGAAATATAAAAGAATACGCAGTGTATAAATATCAGTAACTCACTCGAGCATTACAGCTCATAAAAATTAACGACCTTATCTGATAATACTCTAATGTATTTCATGTTTCATTCCTTTCAGTAACAGTGTTTTAATCTTTAAGTCTTCTATTTTTGTTATGAACATTCTAGAACTCCTACTAGGTTTTACTTCCTTGTTTTTCTTTGTATATTCTCGATCATCTTTGAGATATTAGAAGTGTTTTATTGGATTCACTTCACATTTAAGATAAATCTTTGATTTGTTTGAAAAACAAAGTTGTTTAAAATTGAGATTTTAGACAAATACTTTATGTAATCTATAGAAAACCGTTTGATAGGGTTGTGAGGAAGAAATTATGGGAGATACTGCCCCGATACAATGTGAACGGACCCTTGCTACAGGCTGTAAGGTCTCTTTACCGAGATCACTCAGCCTGTGTGCGAGTAGGAGCTGACATGTCGCCCTTGTTTGACATCCAATCGGGTGTTAAGCAAGGTTGCGCTATGTCAGCTTGGTTGTTCAATTTGTATTTGGATACTTGTCTCCAAGGCTTGAAAGACAGCGAAATGGGAGTGAAAGTAGGTGACCTTAAGGTCAATTGCTTGCTATATTCAGATGATGCAGTGCTCATTGCATCATCAGAATGCAATTTGCAGGCATTGGTTACCACTCTGAAAGATGGGTGTGAAATTAATGGTCTTAACCTGAATGTAGATAAGACGAAGGTTCTGATATTTGAAAGAAATGAAGAAAGAACAGAATGTAAGATCAACGTGAATGATAAGATAATAGAACAAGTGAATGAAGTGGTATATTTGGGAAGTATGTTTAGCAGTCACGGAAGATACGAAATGGATGTGGGAAGGCGTATTGCTGCCGGTAACAGAGTCAACGGTGCTTTGGCTGCATTGTTGAGACGGCGATACGTCAACATAGCTGCACGTTTGGCTGTACACAATGCGGTTTTGCTACTGACGCTGTTATACGGCAGCCAAACGTGGGTAACACAGAAGAAGAATGTAATAAAGATGAATGCTGTGGAGATGCGATCTCTTCGCAGAATATCAGTCAGTCTAGCTGATCGAATCCGCAATGAAGAGATGCACAGAATGGCAGGTACTTGCGAAGTTGTCACGGTGAGAATGTAGAAGAACGTGCTGAGGTAGTTTAGTCACGTCGAACGAATGAGTGATGAAAGAATGGTAAAAAAGATTTGTACAGGAAAAGTGAGCGGTAAGAGAGACAAGGGGAGGCCTCGAGTGACCTTCGAAAACACAGTAGGTATGATACTAGAGGAAGGTCACGTAAAAGGCATGAGGACCCCCTGGAGGGCATGTATGAAGAGGTTAATGTCGAGGCGAATGAGGTATGCAGTGACTGTAGCGTTTGGCGCTCCGTCGGCTCTGGCTACCCCGCAAGGGATATGGCGTGAAGATAAGTAAGTAAGTAGAAAACCTAATCGTAAAATATTATCGTATCAAATTAGTTTTATTTTTTTAAGGTTATTTTAGAAACTCATGTATATCTGGAGGTTGTTTACGAAATTGATTTGTAGCTTTAGGATAACAAAATATTTAAAAAAAAACCTTTTATGAGGATTTTTTTATACCAAGTTCAAAAAATAAGATTGGAAATATTTACTGTAGAGCTATATACATAAATTACAAATACAACAAACCGGTACTATAATTAAACATATTATAATGTAATTATTTTATCTAACTCCCTTAACTGTAAACATAATTACAGTCAATGATAATAAAAACATTTAATAATAGTGTAGTAATTTAAAAATAAAATTAAGTAACAAGCTAAGTGCAATTATCACAGACACTTTCCGCAAGTTCTTTAGAAGTGAAATTCAATTTTCTTAATAATATCGTCAAAATCGATCGCTATTTTATTTTATCATCTCTGAACACAACACAACAATAAGCACTTGTTAACTGGTCTGAGCCATCATTCAGTCTATTGTCGACCTTTATTAAATTCGGGTAAGTTTAAGTTCGCTTTTCAATAACTGATTAAACTTAAAGCAATATCTTTACTTAAATAATTAGCCTTTTCTCGTAAAAAATTTACAATTCAAACCAAAGCCAAAAGAGTCCTGCAATTGATATATGGAAGTTGTATCTTATAAAAAATAAGAAGTAAAATCGCTTGAATTCCAAACTCACTTTGCAAGAAATGGTTCTGACCTTTTCAATATATTATATTATGTTTTTAATTCAATAGATGTATCTAGATATAGCTACAAAGGATAAAGTAAATTCAAAGGGAAAAGAGCGAATATAAAATATTCAACTGCAAATCCTTGCGCCGATTTAAGAATGAAAATGTCGGTGTAAGCCTTCTCTATTTTAACTATCATAATATTATCGGGCAGCCGTCGTTAGAGTCGATAAAAAGTGGCTTTAGGAGGATTACAACTTCTCTTCGAATATTTTTTGACATTAAAAATTCTTAAAAACCCGTAAGTAACCCTTTGGAAAATAATCGAATGTATGGAAAATGTACACATAATTATAATTACCATGAGTCGCGGTGATTTTTATATATTTTGTGAAATAGATTTATTATTCATCTATGGTTAAAAAAAAAATATATATTTTAAATTACAGTCTGATTAACATGGTTTAATTGCATACGTTATGTTGTAAAGTTTCTATTATTGTTAGTACAGATACGTAAAAAGAATAACAAAATTTGCACTGAATAATATTTCCAAAATAAATACAAACACCTAAAACACAAACACAGACATTTAACTCATCCAGTATTATTCTTGTCATGTAATTAGGCGTCAGTCTTTAAATTTATCGTTTGTTTCTTATAGAAAAAAAATCTTGCTCATTATAACAAATTGACTTAAATTGTTTGTATTACATTACTGGTGTAGAAGAATTTTGACGTTTCATTGTTGGAGCTGTAACAAAAATTTGCTTTCACTTCTTTACCGTTCGTATCGGTGTAATTAATATTAGAAAACGGATTAGCGAAACATGAAATCTGATTTAGTTTCTTAGTCTCCATTTTATCTATTATCGAGAAGAGATAATAAAAAAAATTTATTCCATTTTGTAGAGAACACGGTTTATATTTGCCTAATTGGAAATAAGTACTTCTTTAGTATAGCAAAAGTTGCTGTGTTTCATAATTAAGGTATTTTTAGTAACGATTCACATCCTGATACAACCACAACTATCACTGCTTAAGTTTATTTTTCGGTTGCAATAAGAGATACGGGTATAAAATGTTACGTTTTCTGTCGTGTGTTGTGTTATTTGTGTTTTTTAAATGTTAAAAGTCTTTTTATATTTGCCTATATTTTAATGAATTGCAATAACACTGTAGATATTTTATAAGACTTTAATGACGTGGTAATTAAATTGATTCATGTTATCAATGTACCAAAATTAAAACCTTACAATATATGTTATGGTTAATTAGTCGTACTATCATTCTTCTGTACTCCATAGAAACAATAGTATGCATACAAGTTTAACAATAAGATATTTTATATTTAATGTAAATGTTTCTAAATACAGCTAATAAGTAAAATTTGTTTTTAAAACAGAGAATCAGAACTTAGATTTCAATTTTCTACAAATACGAGCGAAAACACGAATAAATTATTATATCTGTATCTAATCTCTAATCTAATTTATATTACTCGAGTGCAGACCACAAATAATTTGAACTTCTAAATTGTCTTTCATTACCACTCATATTTTTTTATTTTCAATCCATTTAACGTTGGTACTATTGAATCGCTTATTTAGCCAGCGCGTGAATTAACATTGGGGGAAATCAACCGATCAATACATTGAAAAAACCATTTTATCAAAGAGTATGTGGATTGTGTGTTTTAATTTAACATTTTAATACAATTTAAAATATATATTTTTAAAACAATTTGAACGACCTCGATACGATACGAACGATTTAAATATAAATAAAATATGAACATACTACATAATACTTTTAAACAGCTGCAAGAAAGTTTTGGATTTGATGGTAACCGCCTTGTATTCAAATTTACATTTTTATGATGAATGTCACTTAATTTGGCAGTAGCAACTTATTGACAAAAAAAAATATTTATAAAAAAATATTAACGTTAAATTTTTTTAATTAGTAATCAATTACATTTTATTAATTAGCACCAAATAATTACAAAGTTGATGCATTGCAGAACCAAGAAATAAATTACAAAGGCGTCTCCAATTATCCGAGGGTTGTCGACTGCACGCTCCAGACCGAGGTCAACTAATTTATTCCAGATGATAATAAACGCATGTTTGTTCCGAGAATCAATCATTTGTCTTATGTATTTATAAAATCTTTTAGCGTAATTGTTATTAGCGGGTTTAGAAAGAAAATAGACCAATTTTGACTCAACTTAAATATATATTTTTTAACTTCACAAACGATGTTTTTTTGTATAATTATAATTATATAATAGAATTAAATCGAATGTCAATATTATTCGAATAATTTTTGTAATACAACGACAATAATATAAAAAATCTAAGGAAATACATAAAAAAACATCCAAACAATATTAAAATCCATAGTTTCATTAATTTCATTCCAAAATAATCGTTACTCTTGAAATGCTTTCCGACTTTAAAGTTCAAAGTGTTTTAATAATTCTTGGTATCTTGAACAGTTCCGTTGGTTATAATTGCGAGAACTAATTAAGCTGATGTATAAACTTCATAAAATGTTATTTTTTAAAAATGGAGTTACTTCTTGTAATATATTTTTTTATTTTTACATAAAACTATACTCGTTATTTAGTTCAGTTAGTTGTATTGACCATTTAATTTTTGAAGTCCATTGAATTGAAGATGTATTAAAATAAGGACTACAACAGATAACAGATAATTACAGACTAGTTTATACTAATAGCACAGTTCAATTTAAAACATCAACAAGATCTTGTTTTAAAGAATAATACTTCGTAAAATTATAGCTGAGACTTCTTTTAGAATACGTCTACGACCACATATTATGTACATATTCTTCCGATTTGACTGAAAGGCTTTCAATACTGATTCGGTCACTTCCCATTTAATCCAGGCAAACTTGGCCTTGCTCTCCAGATTACCACGAAATCGACAGTTGCTCGAAATGTCGGGGACTAGTATTTCTGTAATTGGTGAGGCATGGAGAAGAGTGCTCGCGAAGGGTAAAGGTAGCAAGGTAGGAAACTTGTGTCTTTTGATTTTGATTTTGATTAAGCTGCAAGAGGTTCAGTTCAGCCCATTCTGAGACCATCCCTAAGGTGGTCTCTACAGAATACTCAAGTTTCTTTCGACAGATATAAAATAAAGTCATAAAACATATGTGAGTGCAGTTAAAGTAACAAAACTGGTAAATCAAACACATATATGGTACACATTGCAAAGAAGAAAAAAGTCTGAAAAAAGGAACTCCGGTTTCAAGATTCTGGAGAATAGTTCTTTGAGGAAGAACCTCAAAAAAATACATGGATGTCGTTTATTTCATCACAGTCATAATTGATATGTGCTAAGAATTGAAATTGAAGTAAAGTGTGCTACCAAAGTAAGTCTACTACTAACTAAGTCATTAGTTCTTTACCGAAATAAAGAATGAAATACCTGATCGAAACTAACACAAAAACCTTTTACACGGGATATAACATTTTAGATAGGTATAGGTACACTTATACCATTGTAGTCAGTTCAGTGAAATATTGCTCGTACCTGAGTATCTGTTGGATGCCATGTTTAAAGGTTGTGATTTACTATCATAATATTTCAAAGTCGATATGAATTCGATATGATATTCAACTTGTTTTAAATTATCTCTAGCAATAATACGCCTAAAGATATATGATAGACAGCTTAAAGAGCAAATTCTTTTCACTTCTCGATAGATATTAATATTATAACTTATAACCAGGCAGGGAAGTTATGAATGAAGGCAATTCAATACCAACGTAATACTTCATAACTAATACATTTAAAAGTTATATTTTATATAAATATTTGTGTAAAAGTGTGTATGTGCCAGTAATTCGGATTACCGCATTTAGAAATATTGTGTACAACCAAACGGTATTTATTCCACAAAACTCATTCCAATGCCGTTCAAGGAAACGCAGCGCACTGTGTACACTAGTCCTTATTTAACGATCAATGTTAGCAATCACTACACGATTGTATATTCAGTAAAACAAGACCACAACAATAATATACAATAACAATAATATAATATACACACGTAAAGAATATATACTTAAAGTAAATAATAATATTTAGTCTAATATAAATTTAATAATGAAATTTAAAAACTTTTCAAATAAAATTAATTAATAATTGTTTAATATATTTATTATTTTATTTTTAACTACAATATTCAGAACCGTTCCTTTATAAGAAAATTCTAAAATCATTTAGATTTCTAAAAAGTATCCTTATTAAAATTATATTTAATATGAAATAATAGTCCAAAGAAGTAATAGTGTCATAGAATTCATTTCGACTTTTACGGCGTATTTCTATTCCGAAATAAAATTATTTTTCAATTGTATATATTTTGTTATGTTTTTTCAACCAAAAATCAATACCATTCAGCCGATTACACATGTTTTAACAAACTATTCACAAAACCTTATCCTCCCTATATACTATTGTATAAATAAATAAGTAAATTATAATAAAAGTGAAATTAACGGAAAATACTATGTCAGTAAAAAGAGAGTAATATGAGTAATTAAAATAAATATTTATAAACTGCTTCAAAACAAGTAGACCTCGATCTTAATGAAGAAAAACTTGATAAAAAAATGTTTGCGGAAGACAACCTTTTAGAAAAAACTTAACAACGTAATGAAAATTATTAAAAACACGTTTGTTAATATAAAGTCGGCCGTATTTATACAAGTATTGGCAATTCATTTTATAATACTTTAATTCAAACTAATTCAAAAACAATTAAGAATTTGTTCTTTACCCTGACCGAGAAAATAATGTGCCAGAATATTCCTTTGATGTGATAAAAATATTAAGAATGAGGAAATTTAATGAAAGTCTTTATTCTATAACTTCAAAATATATAACAAGACTGTGTTATTTAATCAAGGTAATGGTTTTGATAATTCAATAGAATTCGCCGGATTGGCTCCGCAACTGCGGGGTCAGGGTGGCTTTAATCTGCAAAATTAAAATCATCTTTAATAAAATGTATGTAAAAAAACCTAGATTGAAGACATCCACAACATAAATAACGGGCAAAAAATGTACCAAGATTCCGCACCTTTTTTTAGCTTCGGATCAGCTAATACCAATTCGATAGAAACGCATGCAAACTTTCATACTAAAAGAAATTTAATTACTTTTTTCTTTTGCCAAACTAGAATTATCTTGAAGCCATAAAAATTATGTCTACCAATAAATTATAAGTTATTTCATTAATGCATTTTTAGCACCTTTAACCAATTTAGCAAGTTAACAACTTCGTAGAATTGAAAATAAAAATCGAGAATGTAATTACGCTATTGTAACTATGAATAAGAGTTGCAATGAGAAACTTTTTCAATGAACCGAAGTGTGGAACCAGAAATGTATGAACTTTTTCCACGCTTTAATTACAACTTGTAGAAATAATCGCTTATCGACTTCGTAATTACAAAATGGATCTTAAGTCTGCTTGGAACGTTACAATGAGTTTATTTATTAAATTTGGAACTATGCAATACTTTGATTTTAAATTACTGAAAATTATAACAGTGTCTCAATGTCAGTGTTCATACAAATTGTACCGGATAATTGAATAATTAACCAGCTTTGGACAATGACTCAAAATTATAAACAATCCTTAGATCGTCTAAATTGACTTTTATACAACAATATCAAACAGAAAATCAAAATCTTGTTGGTTTTAATTTAGTATAGAAACTTAATACTGAATATTGGTTTATAAACTACAACGATTTAGTTATCAGTTAAAAAATTTAGTTATCAGTTAAGGAAGTTCTATAAAATTATTGCATTATAATATAATTATTACATTTATAAAACCCGTTTATTAAATTTATAAATCGTTTAATAACTAAAACCTTACAGAAAATACTTTCAAATCTTTCTTCTCATCAAAAACCTTTCATAAAGTCTTTGTTTAAAAACATTTTGTTATTATAAAACTGCAAATAAATTTCTCTAACCATCTACGGAATATACGAGTTTTTTAAATTACCCTCAAACAAATGTCATTTAAAACTAATCTGGTACAAGATGTACATTACTTGTTACGTTTGAGTTTTTTATAAATTTGTTGTGCTTAAACTAATGTTTTCATTGCAAGTACACAGTTTAAAAATGTTACGATCACGGAATAAGGTACTAGAAATTATATGGAGACTTTTATAAAATTCCATTAAGCAATTACCCTCATTACAGTTTTGACTATGTTGTCATAAATTTTACGTTTAGGATTATTAAAGAGGACTAATAAGACGTTCGGACTGCTTAAGTACATCATTAGTTAAAGTTGAAATGACACCTAAAGTAATATGTTTTAGTCTTAAAAGAGAATTATTTTATTTTATTACTAGCAGACCCGGTCACGCGTTGCTGTGACTATTGTTTTTGATATATTACATTGTAGTAAACTATTTAAGGGGTAACGTTCAGAGTACTTCTGTCATGAAAATCATAATGTTTTCTTACAGTCGATATTAAGCAAAAATAGAAACAAAATTATTTTTTAAATTTAATCCAAATTTATAACACTATTTGTAAATTACAAAGTTTTTAGTAAATAACTTGGAACACTAAGCTTACGAATGAGGTAGGTAGTGTAGATACATCATTCGTAATTATTCAATCCAGTCAACATTTACCGCCATCTTTTAGAATTGTTAGGAGCTAACTGCAAAATAATAAACAAATAAATTAATACTGCGACTATGAATTGAGTTGAAAATTATTATATATCTTTTAAGTTAGGTCAAACTGTACGTGGTGTGTAAATTTATTAAAATCGGTTAAGTAGTTTAGGAGTCCATCGCGGACAAACAACGTGACACGTGATTTATATGGTGGATCTTTTTTATCATTTAATATTTTAAATAATATGATAAATAAATCGTAAAATTATCCTTTTTTTAATATGTTACTTAATCATTTTAATAAGATGAAAAAAAGAATAATGAAATAAAACATATATAAGTATTATCAGTATTTATATTAATAACAAAAATCTGTTTTATTTTTATTGTAGTGCTTTATGATACACAATGTTTTTTGTTTGATTACCTGGTGAATACAAACAAATCTGATGGTTTTCCAACATGGGAACAGGCAACATACAATTGACCCCTGGGACTTATTTATGGTCATAGCAAAAGCAAGCCGATGCGGAAACTGTCAGTCGGAATCATTGCGTTGCGTGGTATCAACACGTCTTCTCCTTTATACTTTCCTTTCAGTACAGTTGCTTCTATCACGTTGTTCAATATTTTTTTTATCGCTAACCGTGTGCCGTTGCAAAGACGTGATTGGGTGATATTTCTCAACATTATAACTAACGATAATTAAAGGTTTAATTAAAGATTGTGCGGTGGCAATCCTGGTAAATCCAGCGAATTTAAAAATTCAGGCGGATAGTTGACGACATCATCTCGGTTAGTAGCCGAATCAACTGATATATCCTCAATTCGCCTGTAATTTGTTCTTGAATTTTGAAATTTTATTCATTTACATCTATGTTTTTTGCAGCCAATATAGCCCTTTCGCTCAACCAATCATGGTTTCTGTAATTTTGAGCAACATCTGGAAACACTTTTTGAATAAGTTCATCTTTTGATCTAGTTAACTGACAAAAACTTTGAGGAAAGTTAATGCAACCAGTCAAGGTGTCTATAGGAAATTTGCCATTACCAATGTCAATGAGTTGTTTAGAGAATATGTCTGCAGATTTGTCATTTTGCAACTTGACACGCATATTCTTGCTTAAATGTAATACCTTCACATGCTTCCACAAATTGGAGGACTTTAAATATGCATTAAGTTCATCAGGTGGCGTTGATCGTAGAATCACTGGCAATATTTGACGAAAATCTCCTGCTAATAAAATCATTGCACCACCAAATGGGTTATGATTGCTCCGTAGAGTAGTTGTAAGGTTCTATCTAAAGCCTCAAAAGATTTTTTATTTGCTATCGTGCATTCATCCCAAACAATCAATTCACATTGCTGCAAAACCTTTGCTATTGCAGAGTTCTTCGAAATGTTGCAGGTTGTGGTTTCGTTGCTTTGCATGTGTAATGGCAATTTTAGTGCTGAATGAGCTGTTCTACCACTTTCAAGCAAAGTTGATGCGATTCCCCACGAAGCGAGTGCAAGTGCAATTTTATTTTGTGAGCGAATTGTTGCTAATATCAATGAAATCAAAAAAAAAATTCCTGTACCACCAGGTGCATCTAAGAAGTAAGTCCCTCCTCTTTTATCATTTATTACTTTCATAAGTGTATCAAATACATACTTCTGTTGTTCATTCAATAGTGGAAGATTTGTTTTAATTAATTCTTTCAAAATATTTAGATCATACAGTTTTTCTCGGTGCAACTCTTGGTTAAAAGCATCATGCATTGGACGATTGGGCGCGGCCAGGCCTAATTGAAATAATAGTTTGTTTGACATCATCAAGCTCATGTCCTCAATTGAAATCAATACTTCATTGTAAATTTCTTTGCTTATTTGTATACTTGGATTTTCCCTTCTAATCCGTATTTGATACAAAATATCATCACACATATTATCTTTGTACTTGATCCACAAATCCTTTGGGTTTGATGGAAAGCATGTAGATATGATTAAAGAAAACAATGTTCGTATTTGATGAGCTTGTGATGATATTACAGCATCATTGAGAGTTTGATCCCAATGAGCATTTTTCTAGCAATCGCAAACGTTGGCAAGCTTTTTTGTATGATCCACACAAATCACCATCAACAGTTCGTACATGTTGGAATGATGTTGGGACACGTACATTGTCTAATAGCAGTCGTGAATAAAAACTTTCATCATTGCTTTGATGTACTGAATAAATTCGACCAATCGCATCGGTATCCTGAAACTGGTTTTCATTGATTCCGTGGTAAAAATTTCCTTAAGGATTGATTCCAAGTATAATATTTTGGCATGTCAAAAAAAACTGGTTAATGTAATAAATGGTGGCTGTACAGCTCTTTGTACTGTGTACATACTTGTGATATAATCGCCGACGTTTGAGTATGTGATTGTCATCATTAGGCGGTAGGAATAATAGTTCATTGAACTGACTTTTTTGTTGGTTTTAGAACCTAAAAATAGATTTTTGTTTTCATAACATTGAAAATTAAAAAAAAAAAATATAGTGACTGATAATACATCTCCTTGCTAAACTAATATTTTTTATTACCTGTAATGGGATTTATCATCTTGTTTGAGAAATCGTAGCCATCTTCACCTTGCCAAAATATAATGGGATATTGCAATACGTCATATGAGCGGTGTGTTTCCTTTATACGTTGTAATTGATAATTCCGACGATGTAAAACAATATCAAGGGATTCCAAGTTTTCTCCAACTACAACGATGGCAACTTCATCAATAGTTGGTGCATTAAAACGTCTTGCATGTTGGCCAACAGATGTTTTATCAGCTTTGATTACAATTTTGTGATTATCAGATGGCATCAGATCCAGTGCAGTTTTAAACAACATAATCAATTGATTGTACTCATGAAATAAAGTTTGTAATTGTTCTACAATAGACCTCTTTACTGAATTGTTATTTGAACAACGCATATCAATTTCTTGTGGTGAATTGCCAATGAAATAAATTTGCAGGAATTTGTAATTGCTATCTGACACTGGTAACAGTGAACCTGCGCTATGATATAGTTGGCCTTGTATCTGTATTCTGTAAATTAAAAAAAATGATTTTTGTCAAATATAAATAATATTTGTTCGTAAAAAGTATATCTGTCTCCTAATTTGAATTCCGAATTTATAATTGATATGCTTAGGTATATCAATATGTAATAATTAGTTGTAACTAATATCCATCATCAAATAATTATATTGTGTTTCAAAATAATAAAAGTATTGGTAATACTGAATCACCAAATAATATTATGACTAAGTAATATATTTCTTGGGGATTAAGGAACTGAAGGTTAATGACACACCTTTACTTAATTAACAGGAAATTTTGTTCACTACAATAATAATGATTAAATGCTATAATACCTACCTTAAAATTTGGCAAGAAATTTTCCCGAACTACGTTTGTTGCCCCAAATGACGTAATTTGAAAACAATTGTTATATTGTTGGATATGTAACAAAAAGTGTATGGAATCTGGTTCTCTTCCTGAAACCAATGAGTACAATGGCTCTGGTGGTAGATCCAATGGTATCAATTTCACTTTCCCATTTGCGCAACACAATCCATTGGCTTCATTTGCCTTACAATGACAGCAAACCAAGTTCATAGATCCAATAGTAACATTAGTGGTTACTGTAAGTCAATTGACAAATCATAATTGAAAGCAGCTCGATTCAAACTTTCGTGATTATTGGTTGAATCTCTCGCTCTCGCTTCCCGCGTTCGTGATATACGAATTCTTTCACGTTCTTTTCGGTCGTCACGTTCTTGTGCAGTATCATAAGATCGGTAATTAGTTTGGTTTGTAGCATTTCAGGTTCTTCTACCTAAATTACTTCGTCTTATAGGAGGCATATCGAATATACTCACCTAAATTATGTCACATGCAATAATTATTAACCACAGGTATTAAAACACTTTGCACAAAACACGATATAAAACAATCAAAATTAATTATTAAATATTATAAACGCTTTTTAACGCGGTTTGTTTGACAGATGCAATGACGTGAAAACTGATGACAATTTATGTCGCATTCCAAAACTAAAACAAAAGAAAGAATATTCCAAGGCCAATCAAATCTATAGCTCTTAAATTTTTTGACTTTTCAATTTGGTCGGGTTCACGATATTATCATTTTTGCGTGAACCTGCACACACATATATTTGATTGAATTTGAACTTTGTGCAGAGACAATAAAGTGCGAATTGACTCTTCGACGTTAGCAACACACCTACATTGTTTAGACAAAAATGAGTGCTTGTAATTTAATATGAACTTTATTGTATAGCAATACAGTTCAAATTGACTCTAAATTTAGTTAGAAAATATTTGTATAGGAAAAAGAAAAGGGTTTTTTTAGGGTTTTCCTGGAAATTATTCGATTTTTTCTCGCCGTAAGAACCATCCTTGGGATTCAAGGAATATTTAAAAAAAAGAATTGTTAAGATTGGTCCATGCGTTGTTGAGTTGTGCGCTTACCAACACATTTTGCGATTCATTTTTATATAATAGATTACAAGTTGCCAAATTTCCGAGCTCGTTTCCTACGCTCACATTGACGTCGATGCTGTTAAAGGTAAAGTAACAGGTGAGGTAATTAATTAACTTCTCGGAAACATACGGTAACAAAATGTAAAGTGTGGTCTTCAATAAGAATATTACTTTTTATTTATTATTGTCCTATATTTTTACTGGTATATTTCGGCATTAAAACTCGGCAGCTGGGTATGAAAGTGGCTTAGAGAAATTACTGATTCGATACCGCGGGGTAAAGGACTGTAACTTAATAATGTCCCAGAGGAAAATGTATCTTTTGTGTGGCGAAAATGGTACAAGTATATTGTACTCAGGGTCGCACTCATTCCTGAAACGCTCCAGGAACTCAAACGAAAATTTTATTCGTAAATATACCATGCAAAGCGCTCTTTATTGTGATATTCTGTGAGAATTTAATCCTTTTAACATTTTATATATTTGGTATGATATTTATATCGTTATTTCTCCTTAAACATTTGGTCATTCATTAAATATTCAATGTTATATTTTTTTATATATTTGCCGAAACATGAATAATATATATAATTTTCCAATGTAAATTGAATTTTGAACAATAACTATATTCATATAACTCCATCACATAAACAAACACGCTTTTGTAATTATATAAACAGAAATAACTAAAACATGTATTTCATAATTTCATCATATGATTGTTGTATGACTCAAATATAATAATAATACCACGACCTTTAATAATTAACTGATATTGGAATATGATAAATATTATATATTATTAGGTTTAAATTTCAAACCGTGGTATATGTTCTGACATGTATATATTTTATGGTTTCTGGTGTCAAACGAGCAGGATATTCTTCTAATTTAATATTTTACTACTCATCAACAAAAAATAACCAAAAGAAAGTGTTTATGAAAAAAAAACACAATGTATGTAGTTAAGAGTATCCTTTCTGTTGCTGGCTTCGCGCCAGGAAGGGAGGACCCCTATGTTTTATGATACGCAGAGAGCGCTTCGCCAAGGATATGGTGTGTTTGTATTTCTTGTTTCCAATTAAATTTAAGTATTATCGACTCTGGTATTGGCATAGGATCTGTGGTTGGATCGTCCGAATCAATAGTGTCTACTGAGTATATATGATTTGTTTGGATAATTTACGCGACACGTTGTTTGTCCGCGATTGACTCTTAAACTACTTAACCGATTTAAATAAAATGTACACACCACGTGCAGTTTGATCTAACTTAAAAGATAGGATAGTTTTCATCTCAATTCATAGTCACAATATTTTTTTATTGCAAATTATTTATTTATTATTTGGCAGTTACAATTTTCAATTAGACTGGATTGAGTAATTATTTATATTTGTGGTTTAGAATTGGAAAACCCATGATTTTTCTAATGGGCAGCTATATCATGCATGTTCACGTGTAAGAAAACCGTCGAATCTATTTGTGTTAGCTAAAGATACGTTAACCAAAAATATTGTTTACCGATTAGTGCTGAATTAAATTTCAAATATTTAATATTATTGTTAAAAATTTTAAACTATCTGCCCTACCTACCTCATTTGAAATGGAAATGTTTCACGTTATTTACTAAAAAGTTTGTAATATACTTATTTGTTACAAGGTTGGATAAAATTAAAAATTAATTATTTTTAGTATCGACTGTAAGAAAACATGGATGTTCTCATGACATACGAGGTGTGGCTATTAAATAACTGGACTCTTGCTGCTACAGAAGAACCACGCATGCGACAAATTCGAACGACCGACTACTGCGCAGCGTAAAGCGTTCTCTTTTGATTGCAGCGCCCCCCGTCTTTGTAGAGAAATCTGTCAGTCCGTAGCCTTCGTTTATGTAAGACGTGTTTGTTTTGTTTTGCCGAAAAAATTATAAGTGTAGTTGTAGAGCAACGCAATGTTGTGAAATTTCACGTGAAACTTGGTAAAACCGCTACTGAAACTTATCGTTTATTAAAAGGAGTTTATGGCGATGAATGCGTCAATCCATGCATTGGAAGGATCCAACCTCACCCAGAGCAAAAAAAGCTCTAATGAGCAAATCAAAATTCAAAGCGATGATGATTGTTTTTTTCGATATTCATGGGATTCTGTACCTTCACTGGGTTCCTGAAGGTGAAACTATTAAGCAACATTACTACCGTGAGGTGCTTGCTCAACTCCGTGAAAGAGTAAGTAAACAACGCCCCGAATTGTGGAAAAACAAGTCATGGGTACTGCATCAAGACAATGTGCCGGTTTACACTGCATTGTCTGTCAAGACGTTTCCAGCCAAGTACAACATCCCAGTTTTAGACTATCCACCGTATTTACCTGACCTACCACCATGCGACTTTTATCTATTTCCTCAGGACAAATCTGCATTAAAGGGAACAAGATTTCAGTCCGTTGAAGCTGTGAAAGAAAAAGCGGCATGCGTTATGCAGGAGCTCACAGAAGAAGACTTCCAGCACTGTTTGGAACAATGGAAAATTCGCATTCAGCGTTGTAAGGATAGAGGAGGGATGTATATTGAGGGTAATAAAAATTAAATATGTATAAGTATAAAATAAAATGTTTTACAGCAATAGTCCCGTTATTTAATAGCCACACCTCGTATGTTCTCTTACCGTTACCCCTTATATAGTTTACTACAATGTAATACAACAAAAACCATAGTCACAGAAAGGCGTGGCCTGTTAGTATATATATATAATTATTTTGGTTCATATTTCAACATTTTTTTTCCTAAATCATCAAGCGGGTAGGCTTCTAAAATAAAATGTCTTATAGCTAAAATACATTTAAGATACTCCGAAGAATTGCAGTCATCTTTTTATAATTTCAAAGCGTATTAATTTTCTGTAAAACGTGATGCGTCAGATGACGTTATTAAATTTGTCCTTAATATTATAATGTAGGCAAATAGATGAGTTCCTATTTTTTATTTGGATACATATAAATACGTTTAGGCCTAATATTATTATTATTATTGTAAATACATAAAGAGAGATAACTACAACATCTACCCGATGTATTCGATTACCATCACAACAGTGATGGTTCCATTTTATGTAAAATAAGTTTCTTCAAAATTTATCATCTGGACGATGACAAAAGTTCTATTGTATTAAGTATTATGGGTTTATTTTTACTTAATTTAATATTAGATTAATTATTATATTATATTTACATTATCTTTTGCAATTATTTGCATATGTGTATAATTCGTATATATGTGTTATTTTACAGTAGCTATTCACTTTAACTGTAGTTTAGGTTCATAGAACAATAAGATTTAAAACTACGCGTAAAAGTTTTATTAGTCCAAAATATTTGTCTTGCTTTTTACCACGATCAAGACTAAAACCGCGTAAAACTAGCAAGACTGCAAGATTTGAGTCAGAAGAAGATTCTGCGTGTTTTGGGTCTCGTAGTTGAATCAAACAGGAAATACTCGTAGGAATTATTTATTGCATTATAACTTATATTTTATAATTATGTTGAGTTTTTATCTACACAGTACTTAAAGCTTATTGTCTTACATTATAATAAACTCAATTTCTTATACAAGATCACACATTGTCATCAAAGAAGGTTATACATAATATTAAGTAATCCCACATAAATATTATATTCAATGTCTGTGAGAGATGAAACGAGATTTCTCAGCTAAAATAATGTTTCTTGAATAAGTCACTTTTGAATAAAATATGAATCTCCTGGTGAAGCTGTTCGGTACAAGACATGTTTGCATCATTTTTAATGAAGTATTGAGAAACACTGGTGGTTTTATGGAAGATATTGATTAAAATAATATTGCACTGTAAAAATGAAAAGTAAACTCAGATTATAACATACAACATTCAAAATTAGTTTTTCAATATAAAAAAGCTAAGAATAACACATAACTAATGTTATACATTATTATGACCGTAAAACCAGATTTATATTAATAACAAAAACTCACCAAATCAATCAAAATGTTGTATTTGTTCTCTATTTTCACACGCTCCCTCACGACTGTTCAGTCAATAAATTAATCTTTTCTAAACCTCGTCAAGTTACACGAGACTAATAATAATATTTATAGACTATAATTATAAATTGATTTGTAATTATTGAACCTTGAATTATTTAATTACATGACGTAATAAGAATATTGTTATTCAGTCGGTAAATGAAAATGAGTAAATACCTCTACTATATGAGGATAACTCATAATTAATTATATATTACACATTGATTATGAATACACAGTAACAATATTATTATTAAAAGGATTATTATACTATACATTGGATGATTATAAGACGTTATACGTAACGTAACGTTATTTCGAATTTACGTTTCACATTCAAGTAGTAAACAAATGAAATATTAGAGTATTGATGATGTTTGTGCAATTATATTATATCTTATAATCATCCAATTAATTCAAAAACCAAAAGTGAAAGCAACCTCACTCGGCACAAAGACAATCACAGAATAACTAAAATAGATAGTCGAATAAATATTTAACTTGAGAATGTTAAATTTAATCACGTAATAAGTATGAAATTGTATAATTCACAATAATAAAGAGTAGGCAAAATTTACATTTTAAAATAAAATTAGTTATTTTGGGAATTTTTTTATTAATTGGAGTAAAAAGACATAAAATGATATATATGTAATAAATTTTAAAAAAATAATAAATAAATATAAATTTAAATGTTATATCTTATGAAGCTCAGGGAGCTTTGATTTTTATGTAAGTAACACGTTAAATGTCAAAAGAATAGTAGGTAATTCATTAAAAGAAATCTGATGAAAGAGATATCGAACTTGACATTGAAAAACGGAAAAAAATAATTGTCAGTTTCTGTAATCCCAGCAAGAATCTTTATAATGACGTCACGTCCGGCTGACAATCACTGGACTAAGCGATAGTAAGTTTATTCCAAGTTCAAATACCACTTAACAAAAATTTTCTTCACATATACATTATAACTCCAACAACAATAATATAAATATACATAATCAATCAACTAGTCAACGGTAATTAATTACACCTATAAAGATATACCTTTACATTGCGGTTGAGTTATCTTGGTTTGAATAAGGAACTGTTCATTTGCTAATATAATAATTAATTATGTTAATATCTTTGGTTATACTCAGATTAGTTCAGAGTAAGTTAGGCTTATAGAGTATTTCATGACATACATGTTACTGTAAGTATGACATACAAATTTTAAAGAATTTTAAGAAGGCTTTTATTTATATTTGTTAGAATAACGTGTACATACATAACATACCCTCGTATTTAAGATATACATTACTCAATACATATTCAGATACCTTTTAGAAGGGTTTACAATAGGGAAGATATAAATATAAAATACATCCCTAAGGAAGGTTAATACTGCATAATTTAATTAACTTGTACATCTTTATATAAACCCAGTGTTATATTCTATGGAGTTGGTTTCAATGAGTTCCATAAACTCAACACACAATATAGAAAGAGATAAAAGACCTCACAGGTAGTTTTCAGCCTATAATATAATCTCTTGTGAGATGTTGAAGCGTGTTTTCTCAACTGGAATAATATATTTCTCAGGGACTTGTAGTTCAGACTCGTGAATAAATTATGAACGTTCTGCTTCAACACTTCATGATAGTTTTATTTAATCATTTTAAGTACAATATTGTATGGCTAAATAATAAAACTAGAGTGATACATAGGACACATTAAAAAAAAAATGATAAGTACAATGGCAACCTTAACATTTTGAGAATATTTTGATTACTACATTTCTAGATAAATATAATATAAAATTTGTTTGAAAACTCGATGGTCGTGTTGATACATTTATGTACAGACTAATTACAGTACAACTATTTTACACTAAATTATTTCAATGTTCTAATTAGTGTTGAAATTCTAGTACTATCTATTTCACAATCCTTCACAACTTCCTTGTTGATCGTTTTAAGTCAGGGTATCTATAACATAATAACATTAAAACATAATATGTAAGTAGAAAATGTATTAAAACTGGTTAAATAAAATAAAAATAATACTGAGATAGTAACTAACCGGAAAAGAAAGTTCGTTATATATACGTCACCAGTATATATAAACAACCCTATTATAAAAACGACCTATAGAAAACCAATTGTTTAATTATAACACGTAAACCGAATAATGAAAGGAAAGTACATTTGACATAACTTGGAGATCGGCTTAGAACCTAAGTGGGATGAACATATTAAGATATACCTCCAAGGAGACTAGAGGAATATACATAAAAGATGGTTCTTACAGACCATGTTTAACCATGTTTGGTAAATGCTTGTTCGACTAATGATGTATTAAGTAGGATTCATATTGTTAGGGACGTTGACAAGGTAATAAATATATCAAAAAATCATTCAAAAATAATTTTTATTTGTTTGTATAAAGTGTTGTGTTCTTTAGACCTTAGATCTAAATTCCTGTTTTTCTTTTGTATATTTTAATCATAACAATGTAGGTATACAGATAGTTTCATCTGTTCTTTATTTCTATTACAAAATAAACCTTATCCCGTTAATCTTACGAATAATTAAAAAATATTTAATATCACATTAAAACCTGTAATAGTAACTTTGAACATGCCTTTTCTGATACTAAAAATAAAGAATATCGTGTAAACGAAAATTAATTGGCAAATCGAATGTAACACATTCAATTTTCAAAGATCTTTACATTGTTAAATTTAAGTGAGACGTACAAACGAGCTAATAGGTTTTCAGATCGTATTAATTTCAATGGATTAAAAAGAGTATGTAATTAAAACAATATAATTCAGTTCAAGTTTTGAAAATGATCAAAATCTTTGTAATATTAATTATTTAACTCCTAGAAATTATTTATAGATGATAATGATTATGATGCAATCGATCTTCATGACAAATGTAATGACCTATTAAAATGAAAAGTGAGCGTATTATTGAATTAGTCGTTCAGTAATTCATTTATAAAATTTCTAATTATTGTCTTATTGAATGAACCTGCCATTAATAAGCTTGAAAAATAATAGTCTTTTCCGTAATCCAATCAAGAATCTTTAATACGATGTCACGTCCGGCTAACAATCACTGGATTAAGCAGTGATATTTTTTTTCCAAGATAAAATAAGTATCATAAAAAAAAAATGTGCTGACAAATCTGTTATAAATTTCTTATATTATTATAATATATTTTTTATGAAATATTGTATTTTCTACACGTGTTAGTGTCCGATGTCACAAAATATTGTTTTAAATATTTGTGAGTCGAGAGGAAAAGAGGTCTCATAGCTGCAATAATATATGTCGGGATGCACCCTTCAGAACAAAGTAGGTCTATGCGGGTTTAAAACTATATTTATATTTATTATATTTTAAATTATATTTATTTTCACTTATATTTAAAATAATTTGTAGAGCATGCCAGAACTATCAAGGAAAATATTGCTTTGATAGGAAGCCTTTTGTATAAAAATAATGTAATTAAATTGAACTACTTGCTTTCATAATTGTTAATAAAATCATCTAAAAGTTAAGTCACATTTTGACTACCTATTTATTTAATATACATTATATTAAATTTATGTTTGTTTAAAAAAATTACAATCTTAACTGAAAAGATAAAAAAAAAACAAAAAGAAGAAAAACGCTTTTTTATTATGTTTAAAACAATCCAAGAAACATTACAATTTCCGTATTTCTCTCATAACAATAATATTGTTGAGCCCCGTTATAATCCATCTAAGGTGCAGTTATTTTATGACTGCTAGAGATGGGTGATTAAAAATAAATAGCAGTCCGTTTAGTTTAAAATTAAAATAAAATAAATCTAGATAATTAAAGTTTGTTTAAAAGTTTAGTGTAACCTGACAGTCGTGATTGTAACATTACACTAAATGTTATCACGATTTAACATTCCAATTATATTCGTAGCAAAACAAAGCTTACTCTAATGTATTAAATATCAATTTATTATATATAATGTGTATAGATTTACGTAATTAATCAACTAGTCGGCGGTAATTAATTATATACCTTTTCAATGCGGTTGAGTAATATTGTTTTGAATAAGGAACTGTTCATTTGCTAATAATTATTATATTATATCATTAATACATTAGTTATTCTGTTAAGTATGGATGATTAAGGATGGGCATACCGTAATTTTCTAATCACCGTTTTAGAAATTTCATGACAAACATATTATATAAAAGAAAATATTGAGACCTGACTTTACAGTCAGAACTTCGAGATTTGTTTGTCATTCGTAAGAATTTGGAAAAATTTTAATAAGGCTTACATTTTTTTTCATTTAGAAGAACAACGTGTGTGGCCAAGGTAAAGGATACTTAGCCAAACATATTAAGGTACTCTTTAAAATTGTTTATAAAAGGGAATATATAAATATAAAATAAATCCCTAACGAAGTATATACCGCACAATTTATATTAACTTGTACGTAACATTAATATAAACACAGTGTTATGTTCTGTTGAATTCGTTTCAAATTGAGTTTCATAAAAACAAAACACAATATAGAAAGTTAGAAATGACCTCACAGGTTGTTTTCAGCTTATAATATTATCTCTCGTGAGAATGTGAGGCAACCTAGTTTAACGAAACCGTCCAATATGGGTGAATTAAATTCCTTATAACTAAACTGACTGAAGCTTAAGACAATTGGACTTTAAAATAATTAAACATTATTCTAACTGAAAGTAATGTTCCATTTTAGTTCTAAAATTACTTTAGTTTGTATTGTACTCTAGTATTAATCAACATTTAATAAAATAAAGTTGTTTATAATATTATTATTGGGCGATGTTACGTCGGAGGGCGGGGATACGTTAAGAAATATTTTGTTATGACCCCAAACAAAAAAAGTATATTTTATAAAAAATTCTAATCTAAATGAGAGGCTATGAATCACATTCTGGCGCGTGTCGCGATCCAATCTTGTTCTGGTTTCGTTCAATCGTCTCTTGTGTTGTGATGGAGCAGTACTTCACTCTTAAGGCTACACTTTCAACCCTACAAGGGTTTTTATATTTTCTTGTACACTTTATCTTACTGAATATATTAGTTTATATGCAACTTATGAACAACCACGTGCTGAATATTTAGGATATGCCTAAAAGTGTATGCACACTGGATTTTGAGTATGATGAAAGCAGACATATTAAAGCAGGAAATATATAATTTAAAATAATAATAAAATATAAAATAATCACGTAAATAGTACAAGTATTTAAACAGCTGGGTACTAGAATTAAATAAGATACCTTTGTTAAACTAAAAATATAACATTAAGGTTCTTTATAATTTGACTTAGATATATTAGTCTAGGTAAAACACAAAAAATATTATTTGAGGGCCACCTCTTCAATAGACGAGATGAATTCCGTCAATTTCATTTACAACACCGAATTGAGGAGAAACAACAGAACATAAAATTTATTTACAAGTTAAAATTTATTTGAGGATTAATAAATCGGCACTTTGGGCAATAAAATGTAATATGTAATAGTTTAATATTCGTATTAAGTACAAAGAAAAATATAAAAAAATCAACACAAATACTGTCTCTCTATCAAAGAATTCTCATCAAATAAACATTAAAAGGAAGAGACGAGTACATAGTCATACCACTAGAGAATAAAATGTAGTTTTGTACCAGATATAGTTTCAAAAGTTTCAAAAGCTTTACCAACTATAACCCGTGTTGTTAAGATTAAGTCAGCACTTATTTATAACATAATAACATAAAATGCAACTTCAAAAGTATTTAAACTTGTCAAATAAAATAACAATACTGTATTAAAGGACCACATATTATTTATTTATTACCCGTGTACTGAATAGTGACATGAAGGTATATTTGATATAACTATTTCGAAATCGGCTTAGAACCTAAGTGGTATGAACATATTAAAATATACCTCCAAGGAGACTCAAGGAATATAAATAAAAGATGTCTCCTACAGACCCTGTTTGAATTTGATAAAAGCTTGTTCGAGTAATGATTTATTAAGTAGTATTCATATTTTTGAAACAATAACATGTTAGAAAATATCTCAAAAAAAGCCTTTATGTAATATACATATTTTTTTTTGCTTGTTTAAAGTATTGTGATTGTTATAACATAGATAGAAAAAGTTTTTTTTATATTTTTAGTCATAACAATGTACTCATACAAATTAATTTAACGATCAAAGCTTTATTAAGATCACGAACACGAATTATTTTGTTTAAAATAATTAAAATATTAATCGAGAACCTATAGAAACATTAAACGATTATTATTTAATTTAAGTTATATTACTGCAGTATTCAGGTAACATCATGTATGCCATAGAAGTACCGATATTAAAATTAAGCTTCGTGTAGTTTATATTAAGCTTCCATACAAATATTTATATTTTGCCACCACTGAATTACGAACAATGCATTGTTTTATGTCCTCATCAGTCAAGTAATAGATTATTATTGTTAATTATGGACCAGGGCTATTAAAAATTAAATAAAATTCCTTAAAAATATATATATTTAATTTATAAATACCTCTTTTATTTCGGATTGCAATTATACTATTATTTATTTTTATATTTTAAACTTCCATGATCAAATGCATTGTTCAGGCGCAGAAATGACAGAAAAGTCTTTTGAATTAAATATGTCAGAATAAGTTATAGAAATAAATGTAATAATAATAAAAATAATCTAAAGTAATGTTTGCCTGCTATGTATCATTTTGTTAGGAAAAACTTTATGAAGAGTATGGATATTCTTCGCTAAGCAATTTTGTATTTTTCATTGTCATTACAATAATTGTGTACTAAATTCAGGCAGGCTTTTACTCTGAATACCATACATACATCTGAACTATAGTAGACAAAGAGTTTTTAGCGTTTCCTTTTGAGCCACAAACGAAATATAGTCCAAAACAAGGGCCACAAACAAGAAAATTTGACGACGCGATATGTCATTATGAGATTGTACCTTAGTACTTCACTATTCCAGCTACTACAGGTTACGTAACATCTTTATAAGCTCTACAGGCTTGTAATGTACCATATATCATGATTATTTATACTTATGTATTAGATAATCTATGTTCGGAAAAATTGCAAGCATTTATAATACAAAGCTGTTTGCATAATAATATTTCTAGAAGTAATAATAAAATAATCATCATCAAACACAAAAATATATAATTTTTTGTTTCGGACCTTACGGATATGTAAACATTTTTTACATCAATAAAATTACCAGCAAGATAAAACGTAAACGAAATCTGTGAGTTTAATTAAGTTCAGTCAACCTTACTTTATGAGAAAGAAATCAATCGTCGTGCTTCGTAATCAAACACCCTTATAATGATGTCACATAAAATAACTATTCCCTTCTCTCAATCTGTAAAAATTCTCGTTCTCTCTCTGGATAATACTTTAAATTGGAACATTCATGTTACTGAAGTAAATCGCAAAGTCATAACCTCGTAGCGAGTCTCTTACCGTCACAAATATCTCCTATCCATTCGGACCAAATCTCTGGTTGTGCAATTACTACTCCTTCATCTCAATGAAGTATGAATAAAGTACGAGGCTTCTGATTTGATTAAAACGTTTATTATTTACATTTTATTCATTTGTCCACATTTAAATGAAACTACTTTAAATACTTTTTTTATGTAATATTATTACAGCTTAAACTAGTTCTGTTTTGATAGACGTACATATTTTATTTATACGGAGATGTCTTATCAATAATCAATCAAATGTGTGATGTATTTTGGGACTTACAAGGAGATAATATACGTAATAAATACAACTAATAAACTTTACCAATATTATTGATTGCGTAGATAAATAAACTATAACTTATTGAGTTATTGAGGACTCACAGATATCCAATTCTCATATATAAGTAATTCTATTACTCCAGTACTGATAATGTGAGCTGATAGCTTGCGGTATTACTGGTACATTTATTTGATTAGATCAGAATATCTTACACAAAATAGTTTTATAATGATTCAGTTTTAATATTGACATTTTTATTTATTTATTTGAGATCTTTATAAAGTTAGATACGTTGCAAACAAAACAGAATTTATGTATAAAATATTTATTTCGCGTAACATATTGATTTAGAAATTAAGGGTCATTAACCTTAACAACTAAATTAATTAGTTATGTATTCTATTTTATTTGCTGTGGTCTTACTCTGTACTGAAGGTGCATAGCTACTTGGTCTAGCGGGTAGTGACCGTGACCCTGAGGGTTGCAGATTCCCATACGAGACAATTCTTTGTGATCCACAGATGTTCAGAGAACTCTGTTAACACAAAGATTAGTATAAATACAAAAAGCTATGTAGTGAAAACTTATAATTCTTCTTCTATTCTAAGAATGATGCAAACAAATATAAAATGACACAATGAATACCCTAGCAATATAATTATACAATTACAACAAATTTTATATTATATCATTCCACGATGAAATAATCGAACTTAATTATTAAAAGTAGCGTCAGCAAACTAAATGCTTCATTTAAGTTCATGCTTCAGTATCACGCAATGAATTTAACATCAAGTATAATTCTTGCATAACTTCTTGTAATACATAACTGTTTTATTGAGACCTCACTAGGAACAGAGATGTTGTTTTGTACAAGTTTGTCTGTTTGTCCAAGCTAATGCTTGGAACAGGGGTTACATTCCTGCACTCAAGAACACAAACTTGTACAGAGTCATATAAAGGAGTTGAATCCTTAATGGTTTATATATAAGGATTATATTAGGATGTATATTATTATAGTCAGCTCAGTAAATCAAAACACAATGTGTAAGCTATAAATTCATTTTTGAAACGGTATTTAGAATGCAGTTACTATTCATTGTATAATTGAAATAGTTTGAAGGATTTCAGAAGTAAAATAATAATAAATTTTAATATGAAGTGTTGTGAATTTAATTAAGGATGTTTTTAAATAAGACAAAACTATTTATCCCAAGTCGTATTTATTTATTTTGGCATAATTATTCTAGTACATAAAAAAAGAAATATATTTTTGCTAAATAATCATGTTTACCAAGCTTCAAATCTTCTACAAAATCTTTTTTTCTACACAGCTTATTATCAAAATTCATCAAACTAACGGACATTAGATATTTGTAACATTCACACTTTAATCATATGACATTCCCAAATACATTCACAATAGAATATATCTTCAATAAAATATATTTAGATCATGTTTTTTGAATTGAATATTCTCTATTGGTGATGTCACGATGTTCGTGTCAATGATAAGTTTTGATTTATGACCAGACAGTTGTGATTTCGACGGTAATGGGTCTGCTCAATGGCTGCAGAGATATAGCTATATAGAGATAGCAAAATATATTACGAATAATTATACGGTATAATATTATGTCTCTGTCCCTTACATTACTAAAGATAAAGTCTAGTTATAGTCAATTTCGACTCGCTCCGCTCGCGAAATCTCGGGTGCCGTTTGCATATTGAGCGAAACGAGCCCAGTTTATTGATTCACCCTTTCCCATTGACTTCAATGGGATATCAGTGTTTTGATGACATTAAAAAAAAATTGTTTTAGGTCATTTTTTATTTTTTTTAAAACCATCGCCTAATGTGTGTCTTTTTGATTGCAAAGTTTCATAATTTTCCGTCAAGTAGTTTTCGAGCCAATTCGTGACAGAATGTAAAAAGTCTCCAGTAAATCGCTTCGCTCACTTCGTTCGCTTCGCTCAATTATTCGCCTATCCAATACTTACCGGATTTTATCTTAAGTTAAAGTTGAGCTACTTGTAATTATAATATATATAAATCCATAAAAATAATGAACTAAAGAAGAAGAACTTTAAGAACTTTATTGTTATTTCAGTTTGTTATTATTAAAGTTGTAACAATAACTTTCAAAAGTTTCTTTATATGTTAAAGAGCTTTCACTAAGCTTTTTAAACACTTAATAACAAAAGGAAACTCGCGCCATGTCAAGCGTTGTGAAACAAAGGATTTTGTGATGTGAATAAAATATAAGAACTTTGCAGGATTTTGTTGATACAGGACGAATCCTTTTAAATCTTTCTTTGTTCGTGTTTGTCTACTCGTGTCTGGATCTTGAGTTATGTGAGCTGACACTTGAAGTAATAGTTGAGAATATAAGTTTATATGTTTCTATTCTATCTTCATAGTTATGACATTAATATTTACCTTAAAGTATGATATTGTTAAGCAATTCAATAAAGTATTTATATATAACCTTGATCATTCATTCATCATGGAATTCAATCGTTCCAGTTTGATATCAATTTCTTCGAAGCTAACCCAGTTGACTGACTGCACTCCACATACCAAAATATATAATAAATTCCAACGCACCTTGAACCCTGAGTAATGAAGTACGCGGAGGTATTTAGAATTCTATAGCAGTAATTATAACACTATTCTATATATTTAATATTTTATAAACTAGCTATGGCCACGACTTTTTTTCCGCGGAATTTGTTTTCTAAAATAAAAGTAGCCTAAGCTATTCCTTATAACACCAGCTACGCGCAAGTGAAAGTCTGTTAAAATCGATACATACATTTCAGAGATTACCCGGACCAAATAGACAGACAGGCAGACAGAGATTTTTTTATGTATGTACCCTATACACTTTAACATACGTTTATTTGAAAAGCTTTTATTTTGGAATTGCATGCAAACAGACACTTCAATTTTATTTATATGTATAGAATTACTGCTTCTTTTAATATTAATTGAAATAAGTAATTCTCTGTATTGAATGCTTACTATGCAATAGTCGGTAAATTGAGTATATTTTGAAGTCTAATCTATTAATAAAATTATAATAATGATTATAACACAATATAACAATGAACACAAAATTACACAACACTCGACTATGTAATATAAAATATAGTTCAAAGAATACATGAGGACACAGTAGTTATCTTTATATAGATAAACTAATCTTTAAACAACACATTAAAGGTTCTCCAAAGCTCTGGTCTGTTTTATGACTTCATAAAATGGTTTCTAGAAACGTCATAAAAACCGATTAAAAAGTTTTTGCCTAATAAGTTTATAGTTTATTATTTAAGCTGTTCAAAAACTGTTGTATAACTACTTTGCTAATTTAAGAATAATAGGTTTTATAATTATTTCTAACCTTAACAATTGATCTTTGTATGTTCGTCAATAATTTAAATTATAAGTGTAAGATTATTCATACAATTAGTTTTAACGATTAGGTTTATATTATCCTCACACTAACTAATAACTGTATGAATTGAACTGAGTGTTAAAATGTATGTAATGTTTGTAGCAAATAACTACTTAATTAACTTTATCGGTAATAAATGATAGTAACAGTTAGTTACGATGCGTATCATTTTATAGACCATAAACATTGAATAATTTCAAATCCACAAAATTTAATATTCTACATATCATACATACATCAATAAAAAAGCTAATTAATCAACGCTTAAAATACATTCAGGGATGAAGTTTATTCAGAAAATGATTAAAGTTTTAATTCTTTAACCTTAGCGACAGCGACGTCCTGACTCGCAATACTGTCTTCCTTGTTCTTGTATTTTTTGTTTCTGGAACTTAGAACTTAAAAGATATTCTAAGAATGTATTCAACTATCCAATTATCCAATGAATTAATATATAATATATTCTTAATCTTTTCTTCCGCTTTTTAAAAGAGATGTTATAACTTTATAATAATTACACACGTGTGGTGGACAAGTTATCAGCTTTTTTTGAGATTTATGTAGAGTTATTTTATTAATATAATTTAAAATAATTCGTAGTAAATCTTTAAGTGTACGTTTATTTTTTTCATGAAATTGTTTAAATAAAAAGGTACTTAAACTTCATTATTTTAAAAAGTAATTGTGTATTAAACAGAATGAAAAAGTATAAAATGAGATTCACGTTTTGGGTAGACCTCGAAGAATTCGGTCTGCCCATTCATTTGTACCCGACTTTCGAATTTTGGAAAAATTTCTTCATAGGAGGTATTCTTATGACCCCCTGAGTCCGAAATGACCATTGGTCAAAATGTTTATATATATATATATATATGCGTGCGTGCGTCCAGATTCGACTTTTGTCAGCACGATAGCGGCAGCGCAGTTTCGCTTGGATCGCTTTCAAACTTTGCACAAAAATCAACCATCCAAAAATGAAGGTCAAGTTCGTTAACCAGAGAAATCCGGCCACAGGGGGCGCTAGGGCCTCACTTTTTCTGATTTCAGTTTTTCGACCATATCTTTTTCCCTATACAAAGTAGATCAATCGCGTTCATATTATATGATGTCTTTGATGAATACCTATAACTAATGTAGATAAACCAAAAACCTAACTTCAATAACTTAGGGGTGGGGGTAAAAAAGCCTAAAATTTTTGGAAAAAAATTCATAACTCTTTTCTGGTAAACATTCTTACATCACATGTATTTTAGTTTAGTAGAAAGGTTATTTTTTACTCTAAATTAAGATACCAAAAGTTTTTCTGTAAAAGGTACCGTTTCCAAGAAAAAAAATAAAAACCACTTTTAGCTTGAAAATTTAAGTTAGGTAAAACCACGCCAACTTTTTTCTGGTAAACATTTCCTTCTCGAAAATATTTTTAATAGAAAGGTTATTTTTTACTCTAAATTTAAGTACCAAAAGTATTTCCAAAAAAGATACCTTTTCCAAGAAAAAAAATAAAAACCGCTTTTTTGCTTGAAAATTTTTGATGTAAACAACGGCATCATGTGTTATTCTTAGGTAGTGAGTTATATTTTAAACGAGTTACACACGAGGTCTACCCACGCGTGTCCCCCTGCGGGCACGGATTTTTATATTTCTTTTAATGTAAAATTAACGAAGCAATTGAGGAAGTGAAATGACTTCAATCTTATAACCTTTATACAAATAAACTTCATACTTCATTAACAAAAATAAATACTGAATATTGACGAAAATATTTCTGTGAGGAACAGATAAATTGAAATATAATATATTTTTTACGAGAACAAATACATTTATATACCATACATATTTCAGGGCATTAATTTAAATTACTTTTAATTATTATTATTTTATGTTTTGTCTTTTCTATCCCGAACATATACTATAAAAAATACATATCATCCTTTAGTCTGTTTTCTTTTACTTAGATAATTATATATTACATACAGACATATTTATTTACATTGTACTCGTATATACTAAGTAAACTGTTAGAGGTTTGTTCTGATGATACATAATTACGTTGATACGGTAATTATCTTCTAACAAACCTCTGTATTATTTGACCTTTTCATTAATACATTACATTTATTATTAAATAATATGTTTGTTATTTTGTTCATTTCTTTTCAAATGGAACCATAGGTTTGTTCTAATGAACGTTTATTCTGAAAGAAACGTCTATTATCTTAGAGTAATAAAATATAAAACTGCTAAAAAACTTGGAACGACCAGGTTGCGATCGTCTGATCCTTCGATCGATCGTTACGTTGTCGTGAGGTGTTACAACTTGACATTATGTTGCTAGAATCAGATGATTCATGTATGAATTAATTAGTTCATGTGTGATTTACTTGTATTGTTAATAATATATTGTCGATTCATTGATCCGTGTGCGGAACACAGGCGGTCAAATATATGAAGATAAGTCAACCATTATCACCACATGTAATAATATTTATGTAACATACTGTTATAATACATATAAATGTCGTTTTATTGTAATTTTAGTTCAAATATTTTTATGTATTCTTCCATGAGATGAGATGAGATATCGTTCAGTATACAAAGTATTCTATATGTTGATTGTAACAATAAGATATACTACAAGTTATATCAAAATATGTCTAGTACTACTCCTGCTTGAACAAACAAAGATACAAATATTCTAACACAATCATTCTAACTCAGTTATGAAGTTAATACGTAATTTATTTTTTCAAAATATTAAGAAGCTTATAAACAAATAACAAACAAAACTTAAACGGTTTCAGATACATTTCTTGGACAATTCCCTTATCAACCTTTAGCACGATTTCTACTGAAAGTTTTAAGCTCTCATAAAAGCAGCTCGAAATAAGATTACAATAAGTATTAAAGTAATAACGGTATCAGAAGTGTTGAAAGTATAGAAGAAAAAGATAGTCAAATTAAAATGTTTGAACTTTCAATACAAACTGTAGCAAAGAAAAATATAATAAAATGAGGAGATATTGTTACTTACTTAATAGTTTGTCGCTTAAAAACAAATAAGAATTTCTTAAACTACCGTTGGCCATTACATTATTAAACAAACTCCCTACTCAATCTTCATCAGCAATCTGTTTTTTATCCCATGATTCAGGAATAGATTTATTATTTTTTTTTCGCAATATCATTCATTCATTTGCAAATTTTCGGGACTCCATAATAAACATCAGCAGCTCCCTAACGGGCAATCTTCTGATGCAAGCTCTTCCTCGTCACTGAATATTTGTCTGTTTTTTATGTAGCCAATGCTTTCCAAGGTCAATTGAGATCTAGACAGTCCGGAATTGCATTCTTTTTTTTTCATATTTACTACATGGCGATATTTTATATAGTATAGCAAATTCTTTTGCTGGAATTGATACTTTTTCGGCAAAAATAACTTGTGAACATATTCTCTCCAGTATGTCTTTACGTCGATTTGACTTTCGTTTAGAGATTCGCATCGTTCTAAACTGGAAATATTAGGTTAAGAACAATAATTTTTATACCAATTTATATCTAGTATATCCAAAATTGTATGGGGCAGGTTGACTAGATAGTCAACCAACCCCTTTTTAAATGAGTCAACCAGCCCCAAACAACCTAGAAATTTTTAACTACGTGCCTAAACCTTAAAATGGTGTCGTAATTAAAAATAATAAGGAAGCATACAAAGTTCAAAAATCAAACATTCGTATTAAACAGTTTGACAAGCAATCAAAACAAAAAGAAAAGAGTTATAACAAATAGAATTAGGAAAAAAATAGTTACTTAAGTGTCTTGTTTTTAAACAATAGACTCTAGCTAACAAATGGTGTGCGTCTGCTCCGCGGTTTTTGTGATGATTGTGCACGGAGGAATAATGGATACGCTCACCTAGTCGGTCGATTGAAAAAGTTTGCCTAGCTCGCGTTTTTGACAATTAGTCTACCTGCCCCTATAGTCAACCATCCCCGGTCTCCCCTATATGTATATATGTATGTATATGTGTATGTATGTATGTATTAGTACATGTGTAATAAATACCAACTTTTAAATTATTGCTAACAGTTTCAAGTTAACATTAAAACTGAAATTAATTGAAAATTACAAGTAAGCGTAGTATGCAAAATACTTTACTTCCTGGTCTTTATAAGGTATATTTATAAATAAAATTAGTGTTAGTTGTATTAGTGTGAGATAACAACTGCATCGCCCACTATGTGGGCCTTACACGGAAACAATAAAAAAAAAAAACAACTATTTATGTTATAAAAAGCTAGAACAAGGTTATAAAATCATATTTGAGTTTTCACAAATTTTCACAACCGTCTAATTTAATTATATTACCGATTACCTCAAATTTCTTAAATTAAATAAGTTATGTGTATAAAATCATAAAAACGTATTACTTTAAATATATAGTAATAATAAAAATAATAACCTCCAGTACGTAAAGTCAATTCTTAGGTAAAAGCTAAACTTTATTTGAAAGTACGAAATGCTGTAGATCGTTTCACGTAGCGGCTTATCGGCTTTTCCAAGATTTTCTAAACGATGCCCGCATTTTGTTTAGTGATATGTCAAAGTGTTAACGATTCTGTAATATTTGGGACGTATTTTTTTTATTTCAATATATAATATAAAAAATGATATTCTTTATAACACAACTATCTTATCTTCAAAGTACAATTTACTGATCACTTTTATGTATGATTTGATATATATTCACGTTATATTATAGTTAGGTAATTATTCTTTCTATAATTAAAAAAAATCCATCTAATATTATCTTCGTATTGTGTGATAAAGATTGTATAAACCGGTAATTAATTATGATATGCTATCTATATATTAATACGTGATGCCAAAACTTTGGACCCCTTTTTACGAAAATTGCGCGGACGCAGGAGCATAAAATTTGGCACACTTATAGTTTATGTACAGAAGAAGTGCAGAACGCTATTATTTTTCAATAATAATGCTTATAAAGTACATTAAATCAATAAATAAAACATTACCCACACTACCAGCTGTAGTTATCTGACTGCAGCTCGTATTGGGCTGGCTCGACCGGGGAAGGACCACCCTCTCACAGAAGACCGACGCGTAGTAACCAAATTCATTTGGTTATGTTCCGTCGGTGAGTGAGAGAATCCGGAAGCCCAAACCCCCCCCCCACGCCATGAAACATGAAAGCGATGCCAGAAAGAAAAATACCCCAGGAGGGTACCGGCTTTGATGAAGCCGGGGACCCCCTCCCCGAGCAAAATCGGGGAAATAATTCTGGGATTTTGCTCGGGCTGCCCGTCGTATCTGGGGCGGGCAAAGTATCGCCTTTTGTGTTTTTTGAGGGCAAACGACGAGTCAACGCAGCGGCACCCCGACCCACTCTAAATGTGGACTTTTGCAACATTCGGGGACTTCATTCCAACTTGAACGCCGTCCACTATCATCTAGAGACGGCGCAGCCGGCCTTGTTGTTTCTGACGGAGACGCAGATATCTAAACCTAGCGACACAGCGTACCTGTCATACCCCGGGTATAATCTAGAACACCATTTTATACCACACGCCGGGGTATCTGTGTTCGTAAGGGAGGATATCTGCTACCGTCGCCTTCAGGTTTTTGAAGGTCGGGACCTGTCTGTACTCTGGCTGCGCGTGGACATGGACGACCATGTCAGAGTCTACGCATGCCTCTACAGGTCCCATAGTGGTAATGCAGAAACGGATCAACTCTTGGGCCATGTTCAGGCGAAGATTGACGATCTGCTTTCACAGATTCCCTCCGCCGAAGTCATAGTCCTCGGTGACTTCAATGCGCACCATACCGATTGGTTAGGGTCACGTGCCACCGACTACGCGGGGAGATCTGTGTTTGACTTTGCTCTGGCAAATGGTCTGTCCCAATTGGTCAAGACGCACACTCGTCTACCGGATGTGGACAGCCATATGCCCTCTTTGTTGGATCTTCTGCTGACTACACATCCCGGAAAGTACCAGGTCACTGTCGAGGCTCCGTTAGGGTCCTCTGATCATTGTCTGGTACGGAGTGTAGTGCCCATTCAACGTTCGGGTCGCACAACACCTGCGACTCGACTCGTTTGGCACTACAAGTCAGCGGATTGGGATGGAATGCGGTCCTTCTTTGCATCCTACCCATGGGGGCCGATTTGTTTCCCTTCCGATGATCCTAGTGACTGCGCTGCGGCTGTAGCTGATGTGATACTACAGGGCATGGAACTATTTGTACCAAGCTCTGTGGTACCACTTGGTGGCAGATCGCGGCCTTGGTTTGATGCGTCTGTCAGGGCTGCAGCAGCTGGCAAACGGCAGGCTTATCAAGCTTGGGCCAATGCGTTAGTCACTAAGGATCCGAGCTCTAGAGTTCTGAAGAGGAAATATAATCGTGCCTCCAGATTCTTCAAACGGCAAATCGCTAGAGCAAAGTTCAAGCATATCGTCAAAATTGGGGATCAGCTGGCAAAGTACCCGCCTGGCACGCGCAAATTTTGGGCGCTTTCAAAGGCCACTCTGGGCAACTTTAGCCAGCCATCCCTACCGCCGTTGCACATGGGGAATGACTCTCTGGCCCATACGGCAAAAGAGAAAGCCGATCTCTTGGGCACTCTTTTCGCCTCCAACTCGACTTTGGTCGACCAGGGGAAGACACCGCCTATCATCCCGCGGTGTCAGAGCTCAATGCCGGAAATAGTTTTTAGGCAGAAAACTATTAGGCAGTCTCTATTTTCCTTGGACGTTCATAAGTCGAGTGGGCCGGATGGCATTTCTCCATTGGTGCTACGAACGTGTGCCCCTGAGTTGACTCCAGTGCTAACGCGTCTATTTCGGTACTCCTACCTTAAAGGCGTAGTCCCGGTCTCATGGAAGCGTGCCCTTGTCCATCCGATCCCTAAAAAAGGTGATAGCTCGGACCCAGCTAACTACAGACCTATCGCCATTACCTCTCTGCTCTCCAAAGTAATGGAGAGCATTATCAATAAACAGCTCCTAACATACCTCGAGGATCACCAGTTGGTCAATGACCGGCAATATGGCTTTCGCCATGGTCGATCGGCTGGTGATCTTCTGTTATATCTTACGCACCGTTGGGCAGCTGTTATTGAAAGTAAGGGAGAGGGTCTGGCAGTTAGTCTGGATATGGCGAAAGCCTTCGATCGTGTATGGCACAAGGGGCTTCTTTCGAAGCTACCTTCCTATGGGCTTCCCGAGAGTTTATGCAAGTGGATCACCAGCTTCCTCACTGGGCGGAGCATACAGGTCGTTCTCGACGGTTTTTGCTCGGACCCCAAGCCCGTGAACGCTGGTGTACCCCAAGGCTGCGTGCTATCCCCAACCCTGTTCCTCCTGCACATCAATGATATGTTGGATATCTCCAACATACATTGTTATGCGGATGACAGCACTGGGGATGCGGTATATTCCGGCCGTGCAGGTCTCTCTCGGGAAAACGTCGACGAGTGCCGAAAGAAACTTGTGTCTTCTATAGAGACTTCCTTGGGGATGGTCTCTGAGTGGGGTGAACTGAACCACGTTCAGTTCAATCCCCTAAAGACACAAGTTTGCGCGTTTACCACTAAGAAAACCCCATTTGTCGTATCACCGTTCTTCGAGAGCACTCCTCTTAATGCCTCGCCAAGTATCAGAATACTGGGTCTCGACATTTCGAGCGACTGTCAGTTTCGTGGTCATCTGGAGAGCAAGGCCAAGTTGGCCTCGAAGAAATTGGGAGTGATTAATAGAGCGAGGCAGTACTTCAAACCTGGCCAAAGACTTGCGCTCTATAAGGCGCAGGTCCGGCCTCACATGGAGTACTGTTCTCATCTCTGGTCCGGATCACCCCAATATCAGCTTCTACCATTTGATCGCGTACAACGGAGAGCCGTTCGAATTGTTGGGAACCCGGTGCTCTGCGAACGGCTGGACTCTCTGGCATTGCGTAGAGACGTGGCTTCTTTGTGCGTCTTCTATCGCATTTACAACGGGGAGTGTTCCGAAGAACTATTCGATCTGATGCCTGCCGCCGAATTTCATCACCGCACAGCGCGCCATCGCCTCCAATACCATCCTTACCACCTGGATGCGTGGCGATCCTCCACTGTGCGGTTCTCAAGGACATTTTTTCCACGTTCCACTCGCTTGTGGAACGAACTACCTTCGGCGGTATTTCCAGATCGGTACGACATGGGTACCTTCAAAAAACGCGTTTATTCCCACCTACAAGGCCGGCAACACTCCTGTAAGTCCTCGGATGTTGCAAGAGTTCATGGGCGGCGGTGATCACGTCCATCTGTGACCCGCCAGCTCGTTTGCCCTCCTCTTACATAAAAAAAAAAAAAAAAAAAAAAAAAAAATACCATGCATTTCACACACACATGTTTGTTTTGTTATTCATTTTGTCTATAGACATAGAAACATTACACACACTACCATGCAAATTCACACGCATACTTACTACAGACTTAGAGTACTGACATTGACATATCAAAAATATATATATTTGCCAATACATACTCTGTGGTCAAATGGTTTCTTTTGTTTTTCATTTTGTGCATAGACAGAGTACTCAAAAAAAAAAGTTTAATTTGTCTCATTTAATTAAATATAAAAAAAGATTTTAATAATAATGCATAAAAAATACATTAAATCAGTTAATAAAACATTATACTAACCAGCATGCATTTGACACACGCATCTATACTCTGTGGTCTATTTGTTTCGTTTCTCTATTATAGACGTAGTTGAAAAGTTTGTTTCCTGTGGATTTATTGAATGTTTAAAGTTAATTAAAGTTTTATTTGACGAATACTACGTGAAATACTGAGCGTTTATACAAATTTATATGAGTTGTGTAGCAGTAAGATACATTTAAACGTATCGTCGTCTTTCAAGGACTATCATTATATGCATAAAGAAAGTACTGTAGCAGCAATCTGCAATAACAACATTCAGGTACAATTTTTTTTTCAATTACTGGTTCAAAGCAATTATTGTAGTTTACGGTTTCAGTGATTGCATATACTTTAGAATAAATAAGTGATTTTGGGTAAGAATTATCAGAATTAAGAATTCATCATACAGGTAAAAACTTTTTCTCTTCTTGATTTCAGTAATCTATGAATATAATTAAAAACCCAACATTATATTCTAAGATTAAATATTGTTTGTAATATTCTTCATAGTGCTTATCTGAAATATTATACTTTTATTGTATAACTATCTTTTTAAGTGTTCATAAAAAATCCCTTGTCATGTCAAAAGTATTTAATTTTTTTTACACTACTCATATATCAGATGACCGCAACTTATTAAAAGACATAAATTCAAGCTAAGATTAACTAAAACAAGCTTATTGGGCTCCTACACACTACTACTACACATGTACTAATACATACATACATACACATATACATACATACATATATATATATATATATACGTACATACATTATATATGCAAAATGTTACCATATTATATATAATAGAAAAACGTGTTCATTACAATTACTACCACTTGTTAATACTAATCAAACTCCAATTATATTCACTATAAATAAATATTGGAACATTTCAACAGAACACAATCTAGACACCAAATGAACAAAGCTTGTACTGTCGCATGTACCACTCATATACATATGAACTAACATTTTCTTGTAAATATAAACATCTTATACATCAAAATAAAAGTTTTTTTAAAATCGGAAAAAAGTTGTTCACCAAAAATTCCAAAAGTTATGACTTAACAAAAGTTACAAAATAATACGTCAATATTTCACTGAAGATAAAATACTAACTCGATACAAGAACATAAATATAAAGATATCTCCTTTAATTCCTGATTGATATAATATGTTAAATTTGTACTAACGAACGCGTTATCTTTAATAAATGTCATCGGTTCAAGCGAAGTAAAACGGTTTCGCTAGTAAAGCTACATGCAACCATTACTCACAGGGTATTTTATATATTTCTTAAACGTGACCTACGTTGTGAGCTAAAAGATAAGAGCTGTTTCAAAATTATATTCAATTTAAATAAAGGAGCTTCCATGGTATTATATTTCCTACGAAACTAGACTTGGAAATGACTCTCTCCCTTTCTCCATGGACTCCCATGGCACAAACAAATCGCATATTAATATAATATGAAATCATACAAGACATTTTTTTTGTAACAAATTTTCGAATTAATAGATGAATTACCATTTAGACACGTCTTGTCTCAATTAATTAGATTGAAACTAAAATGTTGGCAATTCAGTAAAGATGTCGGAATCCAGGAACGTAATTCAATTTCCCTCCATTTACGATCCGAATAGACATGTCTCTTTGTAAATGTATTTTAATGTTAAACAATTTTTATTTTTTACATTATTATTACAGATTATTATTACATTATTACAGATTTTATTTTTAATTTATCAATTACGATTATCAAATATAGGGAATTGACATTGTAGCGGTATTACCTGATCTATTAGCATACTTCATTGCTGCTGAGGACATTACTATTATATTATTATATTTTAAGCAAATAATTTACTGTATTTTTAACTGAATTCTAAATTAATAGTTTTATTATCCTATAACGTGAAATTGGATTTGTTTTTGTCTTTCTAAATAATAATATAAACTGAATACAAAATCAACTTGATTTTCCATTTACATTTGTAGGACTAAGAAGTGACAAACTGGACAAAGCTACTTGACAAAGTAGCAATAAAAAATCATTTCATAAAACTAAAATAATAGCAAATAAAATGATACTTTTTACTTCCAATTTATAAATAAATATTTAACTAATTGATAGAAGTACAACAATATGAAATATTAGAAATTAAAACAGACAAAAACTTTAAATACATAACCATATTACGCTCATCTGAATTTAAAATAAATATACATTAAATATCATACAAATAGGACTTCAACCTGTGACCCTGGCACCCCACACCCGTCACCCTGTTTACTGAGCTATGACGATATTCTTCTTAGAAATATAAAGGTATAGTAAACTATTAAATAAAATAATAATACTGATATTATTAGTCAATTATACTTTATTCTTGTTACGTGTATTACCTTATAAGATAATATATAATAAAATGTATAACTCTCCTTCATCACGCTGATTGAGAAGGCGGAACAAAACAAATTGCGTAATTTGTGGCTTGTTTTTTCGTTTTGTTGATTGCGACCATGTTAGTGGATGTAGCAATTCCACACAGGGTTCGTCCCACTTTGATAAGATGTGTTTTGTAAGACTTATAACGGGCCTTCCAGAGAGATAACTTTATATTTATTCTTGTACCGTGTCAGTATTTTATCTCAAGTGAAATATTAACGTATTATTTTGTAATATTCGGTCATTTATAAGTTTTGTAACTTTTAGTGAACGCTTTTTTATGGTGGGCAATTTAATCTATTCGGTGGTAGTGAGTTAGATTCCCACAAAAAAATGCGATGCATGCGATAGTAAGATTTGCTCATTTTGGGTTAAATTTAGATCTGTAGAAATGTTCCAATATTTATGTATAGTGAATGTAAATTGGAGTTAGATTAGTATCAACAAGTGGTAATAATTGTAATGAACACGTTTTTCTATTATATTTTATTTGAACAATAGAAATATGTGGAGCCAAATAATATTGTTTAAGTTAATATTAGCTTGAAGTTATGTCTTTTGATAAGATGCGGTCATCGGATATTGGAGTAGTGTAAAAAAAATTACAAACTTTTGACATGACAGGGGATTTTTTTATGAACACTTAAAAAGATAATTATACAATTAAAGTATAATAATTAGGATAAGATAATATTTTATCTTAAAATAAAATGTTGAGTTTTTAATATTTTGGCATATCATAATTAGTTGACGGTTTATACAATCTTTATCACACAATACGAAGATAATATTAGATGGAACATTTTAAAAAATCATAGAAAATTATTTCATAAATAAATAAGATGAACATAGCAAAATATTTACACACGTGGCTATTAGTTATAAGATATAAAGACAACCAATAAAATATTAGCACTTAAATATAACACAGGCCACAAACATTAAGACGATATTTATGTTCCAATACATCTCATATAAATAGCTTTTATTTATATTTACTTGATCGGTCAATCCTTATATTGGTTCTGTTACAATTTTGCAACTAAACTATCCTATTCTTGATAAATTTTATGAATAAGTTAAGTAACTTGTCAGCAAATATAAGAGATGTTTTGAAGTACATAAGGACATTCTCTACAATTGCTATAAGGTTAGGTTCCATAGGCATCCGCTTCAATCCGCAATGAGCACACTGATCTGGTCTTAAAAAGGCTGTTAGTGGGTTGTAAGTGAGCTACTGGTTGGTGGACCTTGTTACCTTTTAGGGTCAAAGGGTACGCTTAGAATTAGACAATGAAATGGGTTCTGTAATGGGATTCTTTAAAGCTTTAATGTTGTCTCAATATAAATACTCGATAGCATTATGATTCCGTTTATTTTTTAGTATCTAGGTAGGTTAACATTCACAACAATGTTAAAAAGTCCTCACCTAGACGTAATGTCATTTCTTATAAACGGAATAAGAAATAACGAATGCATACGTTTCATTAAATTAAAAAAAGATTTACTTGAAACATGGACTCGTGACTTAGTTTATAGAAAAATATTTTTGTAATAAAGTAATAAATAATTTTCATACATTCATTCATTTCACATATTTTCTATGAATTATAGTTAAGTATAAAATGAAACCACTTCAGTGACTTATAATTGCGTGTTTGACCCAAACTATAATTAAAGTATGAATACCTTCCCTATGAATACCTTCTCAAAATAATATAAATAATATACACAGAATATTGTATTATGGTAGAGAAATGCTGTAGTTTGAGTTCAGTTATTAGTTGGTTACAGATGCCTCGTGTGCCCGTCCGCTACCAATGTTGTCCGGATTCGTCCGGCGGGATTGGAAGCGGTACGGGCTCCCTGGGGGACGGTTAATGCGGTCTTTCGAGATCGCGTTAGCCGTCTGTTAATGTCCAGCTCGGGGTTGTCAGTCATGAGGTGCCCGAGTCTGGCTCATGGTTGACAAGGGGGCTTCACGCGGCGGTCTACCTTTAGGAGTGGCCCGTCTGCGGCAGCGGGCTCGGGTCCCTTTCCTTCGGCCTCAGCCGTTGGAAAGTGGGCCTGGGCAATTTGGTGGGAGGGCGCAGGCCCTCTTTTCCGGGGGACAGCCACGGGGTGATTCCGGGTACTTCTCTGATTGCAGAGTTGACCTTGGAGTGGCCTCGGTTGGGGGGTTTTGGGGCGATTAGGGTTTGGGGTTCTTCCTGTCGAGTCGCTCTGTAAGAAGCGGTTCGGAAGGTCGTTTCTCCAAACAACAGACGGTGCCCGGATTAACCTTCGTGGAGCGTGACACCACAGTCTTGCTGGACTCTGTTGACCACCGTGTTCGGCGGTAGAGGCCTGTCGGGTTCGAGGTCGGATTCCCTTTTTGAGTGGAGGTCTTGCGTGGCAGCGGTGCGATGGTAATCCTCCCTGCCAGCCAGCCAAGTAGTGCTTGGCCGTCCGCTTATGTGGGGTCCGAACGGTGGTCTTCCTTCGGGAAGATCACCGCCGAGGGCGCTGGACCTGGATGAGGTTCTCAGGCGTTTCGAGGTTGAGCCTAGACTCCTCCGTACGTCTGGGTTCCGGACCGGGTCCGGCTTGAGGAGGGCTTCGGCCTTCTTCTTAAGGTGGGCTTGGGTAGGGGGGTGGGGACCCCCGCGATCTATTAGGCCTGCCGACTACGGAGGGGGCCTCTCGTTGTGGGGTGCCCTCTACGTGGTGTCCGTCGGGGCGCCGCGGTTGTATGCGCAAGCGTTCCCGCGGTGGCCCATCATGACGGCGACGGCAACCGTCTGGTTTAGTGAGTAGGAGTCTCACATACCCACCGCCTTACTCCCCTGGAATGCGGTGGCACCCATGATGGGTTCCAGAGGTTAAAATAAAAAAAGGATGTTCTTTGAGAATTATCTAATTTGTCTAATTTGTAGGCTTTTGCATTTTATCAGTACAGACAGGTTACCTTATAGACTATAAGGTTTAACTAATGGTGTGGTATTCTTATACATATAACTATGTGGTAGAGTCAAAGTTTTTAAATGCGAAATATAAGTGCTTAAAATAAATATTTCTAACGTTTGACTTTAGTCCTACAGTTCTCTCGGAACTGTTCCGTGGAGAACCGGCAAAAATCTATATTCTTTTAACTATTATTATTATACTTATTATTATCACTATTTGTTATTTATTTATATTATTACAATTATATTTATTACAATTTGATCAATAAACATGTAATGGCAGCTTAGGACATTCTTATTTAATTAATCGTCATCCTATTCTCTCTATTCGATCTCCTTAAGCTACGAGTTTATTTCGAGCCACTTCTTTCAACAAAAACAACGTGCAGTTGTTCTTTGATTACCCAATAACCGTTTACCTACGTTTAAATTTAAGCCCTAGGTATATTTGGAATGTAGATGAAACAGGACTGACAACGGTTCACATTCCTGATAGAGACATAGCTCATCTTGGCACCAAAAAATTTGAAAAAATGACGTCTCTTGACCGAGGTTCGCTGGTGACAGTCGCAGTTGCTATCTCGGCTTCGGCAATATGGTCCTTCCGTTCTTCGTTTTCCCACTATAAATACTATTTTGACTATTTTAGACTAAAGGACTATCAAAGACTATTTTAGACTGGAGGTGGACCAATAGGTTCTTAACGATGTTTAATATTGTTGAAGATGTTCTTAAAAATGATGATTGCATTTACTTTAGTATTTTAATCTTGTTCCTTCGTAGTCGTGGTACTCATTACTTCTTAGGTCAACTTACCCCTAGTGACAAGTCAACCTGCCCCAGGCACGGGGTAGGTTGTAGGTCTTAGCTTCTAATAAAAAAACTTCAGATATTTTCAATTCATAGTACATTTTGCTTCCGCAGCTGTAAAATACTATGCTAAAATTCTAACCCTTCTTTTATTAAGAGAGAATGCATTTTCAATAAATCCAGTTCAGGTACGAGCATTGGTCCTTTGAAAGCTTATGTAAATGCAATCTAGTACGAGAAGTGTGTGATAGGTTCAAACTAATTCAAAGCCTGCAGATATAAGTACAATGCCCATTAATGTCTTAGACGCAAAAGACCCTGGTTTTCCCATTATCTTTGTATTTGTATGTATTATTATATGATTAAACTAATGATTTAATGAGTATTCATGATGGTGGGTATGTTACATTGTAAATGTATCCACAATTAGGAGTATGTTATTATGTGGTTAAACCATATATTTTATTGTCATGATATACAATGTTTGTTTTATTTTTATTTTTATAAATAAAATGGATTGATTGTTACTTGTTAATAGAGAATGGTTGAAAATTTTCTGCAGTTTATTAATTGCCTGAGCAAGTTTAGTAAAAGGGAAATATAAGAGCGGAAAATTGGGAAAATTCGCTAAATTTATAGTGCATTTTTCTATTGTATATTTTTCTATTTTTCATTTGGTTTGGACTCCAGAATCATTACTTTTTTATCTATGATCATAGATCACTATAAGCTAGTTTCAAAACAGTTAGTATTCCAATCCGACAGAACCGCTGGCAAGAGCTAGTATATTTTAAACATATATATAAAATATATTGACAATAAATGTCAAAATGATAAGATTTATTATATTATAATAAATTAATAAATTTAAATAACAAAATAAAAATAATTAACAAGTAATTTATTAATACAAGTTGATATATTGTGTTCGTTGCATTTCAATATTAAAAGGTATTGTGATTAAAAGTGTTCAAAATATAGTTTGATAGTGTCAGAAACTTGCGACTACTGTTTCCTACTTTATATTACTAAAACTGCATATAATATTGAATTGAACATTACTTAACATTACGTCTTTAGTAAACACGCTACCGTATAAACTTTGAAAAATCCAATTATTTTTTATTGTTTAAATATTCAACGTCTTTCCAGATTCCGCCCTAACAGGTTAATAATTGCCATAATTATCAATTTCAAACCAATGAAGGATTAATTAGATGGAGCGGTCAACTCTTAGTAGTCCTTAATTACCCTTAACCCTTTATTTTCAATTTGTAATGACTTGGTACATACGTCATTGTATATGACCAATAACATAAAAAATAATGTATTGCATTCAAATATCAAGTATCAAGGAGAGTCCAATTATATTACCACAACAAATATCACAATTACTTGTGATTTAATATATATTGTACTCAATTTAGTCTGTTTCCGGTCGTGTTCATACAAGTTTAAGAGATATGTGTATTGAGTGTCTGCATGTACTACACCAGTTTCCTTAATTGACACGAACACCACGACCAGACCAAGACATGCGTTCGGTGAACTATAGCGCTATTCTACCACCAACAAACTGACTGACTAATAAGAGTGTATGGATTTTTACTAAATTGTTGTCATTATTATCTTTCATTCAAACGCAAGAATCGTTGTAAGTTTAAATATTAAAAATAAGTATTAGTTAATAATAATTGGATTGTATAATTTTTATATCATTTAGATGTTTATTCCAATAGTAAATAGGTTATACAAATATATTTTATTGTACAATATTATAATAAAACTGTCTAATAAATATCAATGTATATATAAAATAGAAGGTTGCAAGTGATTGACTCACACAATAACCATATAAAACCACTTAAAAGTATTTCCGAGTACGCGTTGGAACAATACGAAGCAATATAGACTTGAAATTATATCTCATAAACATTTGAATATTAAGCAGTTAGAGATAACAACTGTTTGCCAATTCAAATTATGTGACGCAAAAGGATAAGCGAAAACTGGAAACAAAATTTTACTTCCTTCGTCCGTCCATCATCCTCCGTCAAACATTATACAATCACAGTTAACTAACTTTTGTCAGTGAATTTGTCTGCCTCCCCATCATTCGCAACTGTAATCATAAGCCATCCTCACATAAAATCTATAAATTTTAGACTAATTGTAAGTAATAATAAGGTTTAAGAAAATAAGCAAATAGCACAAGAAATGTTATCAAAAGTCTTTTAATGACATTTCATACGGTACTGGCTTTGTACATTTTCAAAATAATAAATATTTACTACAATTGGTAAGCAAGTTCATTAAGAATTACAAGTTCCAGAAGATACAATAACAAATACACATAAAATGTGTTAAAAGATTGAACAAACAAAAACGTAGTAGGTAGTCAGAAATTCGCAATTCACAAACACTAAAACGTTCCCAATTGAACGTAATTAGCTATCATTACTCAATACATCATCTGATGCAAACAAATATTGGTAACATTGTTAGTAATCAAGATGGCGAATGCTCAGTACACACAATTATGACTACCGGATGAATCTGATGAAACCAAATATCAATGAAATTGAAATGAAATGACCTCTAGTGAAATAATAATGATACTCATATTGATATTTTTACAAATATTGGATATTTATGCAATTAAATACGAATGTGTAATTTTATTACATTATTCAAAATAAATTTTAACATTCCCTCTGATAACATTCCGCTTTGACATAGAAACTCTCAAAAGAAACTGCCGAGATATCTAACAAGAACTTAACTTTAACGAGATGTTCTTTACATACCCGCTATGTATAAGGTATTAGTAATCATTGGCGTGGATTATCGAATATATATGACAGTTTTTAGATGAGAAACTTACTACTACTTCTTATTGAAAATATAAGGACATATGGTCATATATATATTTTAACGGACAATTATTACGTTACTAGCATATAGTAATGATACTCAAATAATACATAATAGCTTCTAAATCGATATTACTAAAATGAAACCAGTAAACTCAGCTATATTTAATATTTACCAGACTACCAGACAATTACACTTGGTTTCCCTCAGGACCAATTAAGAATGATTATAATACTTCAGAAAAGATTATAAGGCTAAGTCACACGCATATTGTAATATAAATTTAATTTGATATTAATCATGTGACGTAGGTCACTACCTACCTCACTACCTACCTCAGTGGTAAATTGGTTTTGAGATTAGTCTGACTGCAATCCGTCAACTTCAGGTAAATATGGATAACCCTGAAGTGAGACTTATATTTTTTTAATCTTCACTTATCCTGACTAATCTATCTTAAACACTCGGATTAGATATTTTAAAAGTAAATTCCTTTTTGTGACGAAAGTAAAACGGAATATAATGAAATTCGACCCCTATTGGTCCTACTAGGAAAAAAGTTTGCAAAGAACATATTTTTTGTATAAAAAACGACATTTTATAGGATTTAATTTCAGAACACGTAATTAATTAATTTATCACTCTAAATGAATTATTAATAAAAATGTCATTTAATAGAATTCGCTGTAAATATAAAAATACAATATATATATAAAAATATAGTCAAAATATTTCATAAACAAAATTCAGCATACTAATCATAAGTTCAAGTGTCAATTTCCGGAACCTTCCGGAATAGCTGGCGTTCTTGTTTTCCGTATACGTAAAACAAACGCTGAACAAAGACTATTTATTACGTTCGTACATCAAAGACAAAAGCGTAATACTTACTAGAGCGCAATTTATTATTATTTTTATTGTAATACAACGTAATAAGATATTGAAGTGAGTTTCTTTTGTTATAATGATATTTCACAAACTAATAAATGTACCTCAATTTTTATAACAAAAAATTAGGAAGTAAATTTAGAAAGCTACATTATCGCCGTATGAAACTATGAATGTACCACAGACAAAGCTGGGGCGGGCCACTAGTTAGGGTTAATTAGTTGGTGCTCTTGTTAACAAACTTTTTTAAATAATCGACCAACAAGCACACGTTTGTTTTACATTCACAAATATTAAACTATCAAATCAAGTTACTGATACGTTTCACGAATCTAATTGCAAGTCCACGTATTGCAAAACCATTAAAACTTTATTAAGCGGAAACGGATGTTATCAATAAAGGTTTAACGATCTCTATAAATATCCCAAATATTAACTTATTATTATTATATAATTTTAAGACAATGACTGAGAAATAGTTAATAAGATATTTATACGTGAACAGTTTGCGACTACTCGGCAGTGGTAGTTTTAAAATTGCAAATATATTTAAGTATTTACAACATTCATATTAATAGTGATTATTTGACTTTTATTACGTAATAGTTTAAAAAACCAAAGGGTCAAGCAATTATGTTAACAGAATAAATGCAACCGAGTTTAATCTCGATTACATTTATTCTATATAAAAATTATATTATTTGTTACTGTAATCATACAACGTACAACATTTTTATAAAATCTTTTAATGTAGTTCCTTCTATCATCATCATTATCATATAGTAATAAGACAAACAGACTTATATTATTGTACAGTGCAAGACTTATTGAATAAAGATTTTTAATGCACATATGATATGATAATGAAAAAATCTGTCTTTCATATATATGTATTTCAACGTATATCCTATATAAGTATACTATATAATAATATTATTTGTATTTATTTATTACAGAGAAAAGCAATTAAAGTATCTTTTATGGAAGTATTATCTCTCTCTTGTTCTTACTGGAAATGACAGCTTCAATTTATGCTGAATGTGTGATAACTTGATCTGTATGGAAATCAAAACCCGGATAGTAAGCAGAGCTGGCAAATCTTATGTTATTCCTGGGTATCGCATATGCTAATTATCGTTTCAATGAATTATTCAAATAACTTGCGCCATATGTTGATTAGGGTTATTGACCCCACAAAAAATAACATATGGAAATAATTAAGTTTATTAACTGTTTAAGAAATCGTAATCGTAATGGAATGATGGCGTTGTGATTATATTTATAATCCAGTTCTAATTGTGGATGTTGTCTGGGCGGTTACCGCGCTGACACACAAGACTGACTTTACCACTTGGTTGTATGTGTAAGAACACTGCAGCATCAATGAAACTGAATAACCTTTTCGGTAACTTGTCTGTACTGACAAAATTCTATTCTACAAATTTAGTAAATTCTCAAATAACCTTATTTTGAGAAGATATTCAAAGGGCTGATATTAACTTCAATCATAGTTTGAGTCAACATACGCAATTATACATCACTGAAGTGTGCACATTTGCTCATTAGTAGAATAAATTACAAATATTTGCTACAAAAGTAAGAGTCATATAATATAATTAATTTTAATTAAAATATGTTATAGCTTAGGAAGATGGCCTATTATTTTTTTTTCAAAATATTTTTATATAAACTGTGTCACGAGTCCACGTTTCAGTTAAATTTTTTTAACTAAATGAAACATTACGCTTACGTTCCATCTTATTCCAGTTATAAGTAATGACTTCAGATTAAACTTTTTGAAATTGTTAAACATACATATATATTCAGAAAAACTTTGATATTGTTAAATAAATGTTAAAATATATATTCTTCGGTTTTTCTGAAGTAAAAACACTTACCTACTTAAATGCAAAAGAAACGTAATCATATTTTGATGGAGTATTTACAGTCAAACACAGCATTTTTTTCCTTAACTCATATCTTTGGAGTTTTAAAGAATCTATTTTAATGGACCCATTTCTTTATCTAATCCAAAGCGTACTTGACTCTTAAATTAACAGTAATATTCAAATTCAAATTTAAAAATATTTTTATTCAATTTTGAATTGTTAATTATTACGATAAAAAAGGTCAGTGTAATCAGTCTGTAACCTACTACCGGCTAAGAATGCGGGCAAATTTTTTAGATAACTTACTCATTCTATATCTCCCGAGAGACGAAGCTTCTTAGCATTCCATGGATTCACCGTGCGGGTGCCGGGCCCATCGCGTTGCAAGAAGAGGAGCGCAAACAATGCCTGGGACTTGCGACCCAAGTTTTACTACTTAAGACTTTACTATGCGCATACACGCTCACCTTCATTGTTCACGCTCCTCCCCCTGTCTAACCAAATATCGTAAGAACCTACTAAAACCGCCTTTGATATATGTTCCAGAAATGAAATGATGATCGTTCCAGAAAGGCCGAGATCCTTAAATAAGTTGTAGAGAGATTTTGCTGTTATACCTCTCGCTCCTACTTCTACAGCGTACAAATTAACTATAAATTTATTCCTGATCACTTCGTTACATAGTTCGTAATACTTGTTAAACTCAAATGTATGGTCTTTGGGTATATTTGTTTCCCAGGGTACAGTAAGCTCCACAAGTATAATGCGCCTTAGTTGTTTTGAGTACAGGAATAAGTCCGACCCAGATCACGAAACATTTAGGATTTTGTATTGCCTTTCATACGTGTTCATTATGAGAGTCCAATTACGAGACACATCCAAGGTGGAATAAAGTTTTAGTTTTGATTTTTTGGACGAACCTGCCGTTACGAACTCTACTGATATTTTGGTGGTTGCTATACCTTTCCGCGCTCTTGCTACAGAGAGACTAACCGCTTCTCGTACGATTTCTAATACTTTATCGTGGTGACGGGAGTATTTACCTCTATTTAGAAGTACTCTACACCCTAGAAGCAAGTGTTTCGCGGTTCCTACTGAATTTCCACAAATGTTGCAAGATTTTTCGGTGGCTTTGCCCCATCTTACTAACTTACTTTGACCTGGGAGAGTCATTTGGAATTCATTGAGATATAATACTGGGGACCAATCATGAAGCAGGGTGCGCCATCTTAAAGCTAGTGGAATGCAAAAATCTCCAATGGTCACCCATTCATTTTGCAATTCTAGGCTCATCGCGTGCAACCGGTAATTATCATTTTCATCTTGACAAATAAAGGATTTTATTATTTCTATTTCTTGTTCTTTCCATTTGATCCTAGCACTGCTTTATTGTTTGAGCATCTAATATAAATTGTTTATGGAATTGAAGTCGTGACTCCAGCTCTCTGGCAATTTTATCTTTTGGGAGAGATGTTATAGTATCATTATATTTTGCAATGATGTTTTTGGTCACTCTTAGGTGTTTATAGAGTTCCGATGGTTTCTTTAATTTTAACCCAAAATTGTGTCGGTCTCTAAATAAGGTAGAAGAGTTCGCTGGATGTGCTAACCCGAGCCACGACTTCAATGTCCTTATGACGCTTGCATCTAACTTTAACAGAAGGGTCTTATTAATATCATAAACGAGGAAAGGCCCATTTAGACGTGATGTTGAATAATTATCATATGTCCATTGTCTACCTTTATAACCTTTTTTTTTTGTTGATTGTCTACCTTCTTAAGACCATTCAAAAAGCTATCGACTATTATATCTAACGATGGAGTGCGCCCTTGGTAATTTTGCCTAAGAATATATTATATACCTAAGAATAATATTACCTACGATAATACGAAGATCGTTCATTAATTATGATATGCCACCTAATTAAAAACCCAACATTATATTTTAAGATAACATATTGTTTGCCATATTCCTGATAGTGAGAATCTAAAATATTACTTTTATTTCGTAATTATCTTTTTATAATGTTGTAATAAGAAAATCCCATCATGTCAAAAGTATGTATTTTTTACGGATATTCTTTTTGGATTAATCACTGAAATCCTCGATTCCTTTTCCAAGTCATTACTTAAATTAAATGCTTCAAGTGATAATGTACTTATACTCTCCGTGTGAGATAAATTATTAGTTCAAATAAATGTGGAAAAGTATAAATGAGTATTTTTTAACAGACAAAGTTATAAATACGTAAGCAAACCTTATTTCTGCTTGTGATGGACTTGGCTTCCTCTATAACATGGCCGCAAAACTTTATATAAAAAATAAACTCAGCCCATAGTAAATTAAACTCAGGAACTTTTCCGCTGACACCGAAGCAAAGAATCTTATCTCCTGCAGTTTTCACGTCGCTCTGTGTATTGTGTTGTTTTCATTTTACAATAATTTTTAGTGATCTAGAATAAACTTTGTCATCACAATATAGACACTTTATAATGATCATACTTCTTATCTAGGTTGTGTGTGTATTTGTTATTTGTATGTGTGTGTGCGTTTTTGTGTGTGTTTATTCAACGTTATCGACAACTTATCAAAGTTAATTTTCAGTATCGTAATATATATATTCTGACTCTATCTGATTTTACCTATTATGATGGATGATTAAAAGAGTTGATTTAGTATTCAGTTCACCATTTGTATGATTATTTTATGTAATGAAAATTTGATATCAAAATATGTTATTCATTTATATAATAAACTTATAATGTAAACCAATTAAATCACCATCTACATCTTTACCCTAAATATTAAATCTGCAAAGAAAATATTTCAAAAAAATATAATCATAGCTCAGTTGATAGGGTTACGGGTATGGGGTGCCAGGGTCACAGGTTCTGTATTATTTGTATGATATTTAAGATATATATATTCTTAAATAAGATAAGCATAATACGGTTATCATATTCAAAGATTTTACACTTTAAATGTTAATTATAAAACTGTCTTAATTTCTAATATTTCATACTGTTGTACTTCTATCAATTAGTTAAATAAATGATTCTTTAAAGTAATAAATTGTAACGTTTTATATACTATGTAGTATACTATTCAGTTTTATGAAATGGAAAATAGTTTATTGCTATTTTGTCCAGCTTGTAAATTCTCAGACCTACAAATGTAAATGGAAAAATCAAGTTGATTTTGTATTCAGTTTAAAGTATTATTTAGAAAAACAAATCCACTTTTACGTTATAGTTTAATAAAACTATTAATTCAGAATTTCGTCAACAATAAACTATTTGATTCAAATATAATAATATAATATAATGACCTCAACTGCATTGAAGTATGCTAATAGATCAGGTAATACCGATACAATGCTAATGAACTATGTGCAGTTCAAATAATATTGATAATTGAATAACTCACGTTCGTAAAACATAGAGCAATTAACGATATTTGATAAATAAAACATAAAATCTGTAGCGATTTTTCCAACATTTCTTACACAAAAAAGCAAAATTGTTTAAGATCAAAAACAAAATACTTTTATAAAGAAATATGTCAGGGCGTAAAGGGAAGGAAATTGAATTAAGGATTCCGACATCTTTACTAAATTACCAAACTCTTTTAGTGTTAGTGTTGTACCATATATTTCTGTAGATCGATTCATAGTATCAAGTCTACCATTTGTTAGTGTTTATGTTCTTTGCATATTTTTTTATTAATATTTATATATGAATTAAAAAATGTATATTTGATTACATTGGAAACTTAATAAAGTCAACGTTTCTTATTTTAAGTTCGTGTCATTCATAATAACTTTTTTACACATTTTCAAGGGGTTTTCTCCTTGGAGACGAATTAAAAACTGCATGTATATATATACTCTTTGAAGGTATTGTCTACAATTTGATGTATATCTTTATACAGATACTAAAGTTCTTCGTAATATTTAAGATTATGGTAGAGAAAAAATATACCTTTATATAATTCTAAAGGCAGCATGGAAAACTCAAATAATAATTACCCGTACTCTGCCGCTGGGTAAGGACTCGGAATAACTCATTATTTAATTCATTATTTATTTAGTTTTAATTTAACGTGTTAAGGATCTGTTTATAATTAGTAATTGTCTAACATACTAACATTGACTGACATTCTCTCATCATTATATAAAAGTACTATCTACTCTCATTATACTTGCTTTGGATTTCATTTGGAAAGTGTTCGTACGTCATTTACCTTTGTACATATTTAAAAATACAAATGTATATATTTTGACATATCATATCCTAGTACCTCTAAACGAGCAACAGAAGAAAACACTTATTTGTCTATCAGAACATGCTCTTCACGTCTTGTTAAAACAATATATATAATACATAAAAAGGTTCCAATGTTATTCAAAGTTTAGTTTTGAATTATAAATATATTACTATGGAAGCGGTTTTAATTTAAATAATTAATTAAATATAATTTGAAAAACAGCTCGCAGTAGTTGATATCTTTTAGCTGACAACGTAGGTGACGTTTAAGAAATTTATATAATATACCGTGAATAATGGTTGCATGTAGCTATTATGTTTGTACTATTAGTAGTGAAACCATTTTGCTTCGCTTGAACCGATGACATTTATTAAAGATAACGCGTGCGTTAGTATAAATTTAACAGATAAATATATTATTTATCACTTCTGCTTTCAAATTTTGTAAAAAGAAATAATATGTTAATAGAATTTTTATTTAAATAGTTGGTTCCATAGTCCCCCTATACTCATATGTATTTATATTGTATATATATTGTGTACTTAAAAAATAAAAAAAAAATATCTACGAATATCTATTATTTTCAACACGCTGCGATGTGAGAGACAAGAGGAACTATAACTCGATATGAATGAAACTCTGTAGTTATCAAACTCAAGGCTTTCTCGCACTGATAGCGAGTCATGATGGGTTGAAGGATAGAGCGTGTATGTGTGAAGGGTAGGGTCATGGGTTCAATACTCACGATAGTTAGTTTTTTTTTTGTTTATTCCCGTCGCGAAGCACGAGTAACCTGCTAGTAATAAATAAAGTAAATAGTAGTAGTAGTAGTAAGCTAGGTTAATAAGTTCACTAGCTTTTTCATAGCCTCGGAGTCATGGTGAGAAATTGCCATCTTGAGGTTGTACTCTAGTTTTAAACCCGTACGAGCTATACACTCAACGCGGGGGTAAGAGTTACTATAACAATGGTCACCATAGCAAAGCTTACGATGACAGCGGATAATATAACAAAAGTTAATACATATAGCAACCTAAGTTCACATCCAAAATAATAGTGTACGACGACGAGTGTGTGACGCAAAATAAATAATTCCCGCCATTATCAAATAGATATGTTAAAATACTGCTATTATTACTAGAACATGTTAATATATATTATAAGTTCTTAAATATTTACAGAACAATAAATCAATACTAGGAGCGTCAACAGACCCCCAATTTTGAAATTTCGGGTGACGTTTGCATATTGAGCGAAGCGAGCCCAGTGTAATGACTCATCGTTTCCCATTGACTTCAAAGGGATATCAGTTTTTTGACATGACATTTTTCAATATATTTTTTTAAACCAACACCTAGTGTGTTAATTTTTTATTGCAAAATTTCATAACTTTCCATCAAGTAGTTTTCGAGCCCATTCGTGACAAAGAATGTGAAAAAGTCTCCAGTAGAACGCTCCGCTCGCTACGCTCGCTTCGCTCGTTTACTAAAATAATAAGTGAATTCAGCAATATTTAATTTTCACCTGAGTACCAGACAATTACATTTTGTTTCCCTCATGATCAATTTAGCACAACCCCATAAGACACCAGAAAAAGATTATCAGAAAAGTCGCAAACATATTTTAATATAAATTCGATATAAATCATCTGACGTAGTTAATAAGGTCAATTAGTTTTGAGATTAGTCTTCTGCAAGCCATCAACATCACATGAATTTGGATAACTTTAAAGTGACATTAATACATTTTTTTATTCTTGACTTATATACTATTATTCCGTCTAATCTATCTTAAACACTCGGATTAGATATTTTAAAACTAAAACAGAATGTACCTTTATAATGAATATTGCAGTCGGTATCATAATTATTCAAATAGCAAATGTAACACAATTACAATGTGTAAATGTAACGTGTCACATTCAAGAAAATAAATTTTATTTATCATTCTAAATTGAATATTGATATTAGATAATTGAATAAATATAAAAATATACAATACTAAAAGTAAATGTAATAAAAATTTCATAAATAAAGTTGAAAGTATTAATCCTAAGTTCAAGTTTTAATTTCCGAAACCTTCCGGAATGACTGGCAGCGTTCTTGATTCCCGTATACGTAAAACAAACAATGAAGAAAGACTATCATGTTAATGACGCAACCCTAACAAGGTGTTATGGGTCTGACTTGACAAAGGATCAAGTGAATTGTTAACTGAAGTGGTTGAATTTGCTCAAAACTTTTTAAAATGTCTAAAAAGTGATTGAGTTTAGTAATAGAATTTATATAAATCAATGCAATGTTAAAATTATCACGCTGTTTTTAAAATTGTTATCAAAATCTTGATAAACATAATAATAAAGACAATAATTATTTTGTGTGATCAGATGAAGCTGTATGATTGACGAGCGTTCCTTTAGACATTGACCTAGTTTGAAAACAAAACAATAATTTCCACGTTATAGAGGCAAGCTATTCAATGTTTTCTATTCCTTTTTCTAATTCATATTTCAGCGTATATACGTATATGCATCAAGATTAACAAATATACATGGAGTAGATATCGTTTTACACTAGAGTTTTCAACCTGTACTAATTTTGTTAAATATCTTTTATATAAAAGTATTCAAAACAGTTTCATATTGTTCATTTCCTTAAACACTGATATCTTATATTGTAATATCTTTATAGGGCAAGCTAATGAAAATATGAAAAACACGTAACAATGACATAAGTATGCCACTGAATAATTCCAACTTCAGTGCCACAAGCTTATTGTTCAAATACATAGTGGTTTAATATTTAAAAATAACAACCATTCAGCTCTTTTGTTGCATAACTTGTTTTCAAATTGTTGTGTTTAAATCAAAATATCTATAAATTTATAAACAAGCTGTATTATATAAAGTGTAATTGTAAATGCATCATATCAACCCAATGTTCCATATAAATTATCATTTGTAATTAAATTAATTTAGTTTCGTCGTAGAGTATATTTTATTGAAGTCCTCTTTAAATGAAAATGAACTCCGTGATATTGTAATTGGTATTCAAAACAAATCCTGTTTTCAATATTGTATTTTAAGGAGAGCAGCATCGATAATAACTGCAGTAGAACGTAAGCAAAGTTGAATCCCCATTGAGTGACATGTCGGTAATATTATTATATTATTGAATACCTATAAGTATTGAAATAACGTCCACATTAGGTTATATTTTGATATGAAAGACGGTTTAAAGCTTGTTGGTTTAAAGCTACAACCTTTAAGAAACCCTCCTTTTTGTAAGTTGATTCTGCTCTGCTAGTATTATTATTTTATTATTTTACTAATATCTCAGTTCCAAATCAAAAACGACACCAGATTAATTTAGTTAGACTGAAAATCGGTAATTATTTAAAGATAGAATATACAAAAAACAAATAAATCCATTGGTCTACAACTTTTTCGGCAGACAGCCAATCCGGCAACCATAAACCTCCAGGAAGGCGGTTATGTTGACTGGTTTTCTTCCTTTTATATTTATTACTTAAATATAAGTAAATAATGGCCGTTTTAAATGACACTTAGAGCATTAGCAACATTAGTCTTCTTGTATATGACGTTCATATTATTATGTTATGAAATACATTTAAATATGCTTTGATTGTAAACGTTGAAACTAAGATCGCAAATTTTAAAGTTATAATTACTTTCTAATAAGAATAATTACTAAAAAAAAAATATTACTTCGACATAATGAAATAGAACCAAAAGTACGATATCAGATAGGGTCACGACAACAAAAGCCTAAGCACTCCAACGTGTACATTTCTCGCAATTTAAACTGCCTATTATGGTCTACCCTCGCTGATATTCATTTACTTTTTTAAAAACATGTCTCTGATTTCCATTGTTTTCTTTTTCTTTTTTTTTAACTTAATGACCATAGACATTTGTCCATGCCTTTCATTGTAGTTTTAAAACAATTTTGTTATGATTTTAATTGCGATGGTAACTTCGCAGGAAATTGTACACCTGCACAAGTTTTCGAAAGCTATTTTAGAAAATAATAGTAACAATAAATAAAGTAAATAAATTCCATTGATTGCGTGTATTCAAATCTATTTCTATTTCTAATTCAATTTTTTTATTCCACGTAACCTTGAACAAGGTAAAAACAAAAACAAAAATTGTAATCAAAAAATTTAATTAATTCACAAATGATCCTCGAATATGCTGTGATTATTTTTATAATTTTATCTATTTTTTTTCTAAGTAGCTTTACTACTCCTGAGAAGCAATGATGACAATATGGTATGACATGGTGGGCTGAAAAATTTCGTCATATGTTATGATCCTCGTCCCATTTCTTATTAAATAATATTTCTAAAAAATTTTCGTCCTCGTTACCGTTACCAATTAATAATTTATTGCTTTATTTACTTTTTAATTTCTTTATAAAACTGACCACAGTTCATCAGATGACTTTTATAATTTAATTAATAAATAATATATGTTTAGATAAAATAAAACAACAAATTGTTTTAAAACATTTTTTTATCTTTCTTAAAATTTGACAATCATTACTATCATGCGTTACTAACTGTTGTTAGTAATCTAATAAATAAAATCCATTAAAATATAACGATAATTAAATAATTCAATATTCGTTTTCAGTATACATACAATTCAATGTTATAAACAATAAAATAATAAGACATACATAGAAGGGTTTGGTCTTTGGGAGTAAATAGAGATTTATAAAATACCTTATCGATTACAAATTTTGTTCGTTCCATTTATTAGTTGAAATTGAAACGCTTAAGGCACGGCGAAATTACGTCTAACTATACTATACACCTATATTAAACACTTGGTAACCATCTTTATTCTATACCGCAATTGTGATATGTACAAAAATATTTTTTCCTCTTCTAAATCTATTTTTAAATTGCAAATTAAACACACAACACATTAAATTAAATGCATCAGAAATGGTATAAGATATACAGCACCATAGAGTAAGAATAAAAGTTCCACTTCCACATATAATAAATCGAAAGAGCATTGAACAAAATACATTTAACCACGACAGTACTCCAATCCTTAATCGCACAATTACACTAAAGTCTATCGGTTCGTTTAGAACCGATATTCTTCACATCAAGCACGCGAATTCTGTCTCCTTTGTCTATCTAACTGTTTTCTATGGTTGTGCCGTTTTCTAGCAATTATTGCTACTAATATTACAACAACTGCTATCGCTACGGCCACACCGATCCACCAATACACATTATATGATGCTTCCTTAATATTTCCAGACTCCTTTTGGTCTCCAGCGGCCATAGGATTTTTTATTTCCAAAACGCCTACTGTTGAAGTTTCTAGTTTCGAATGGTGGTCCTCGTCTGTTTCAATTATGTTTTCGTTAATGTTATCATGCGGTTTAATAGCTTTTTCTTCTTCTTCAATATCTTTCGTTTTCGGTGGAGTAATATCGTCAGGAATTTCATTTTCTTGTGGTAGTATTTCATCTGGTGGTTCAACATATTCCTCAATAGTATTTTCGTTTGCTGGATCTAGTTGGTTATCCAAATACTCATCCAAGAGCCTAAAGTAATCTGTGAGTCCTGTATATTCTAATCCATTTTCTCGTTTTGCTAATAAATCACTGACCATTTCAGGCCACGAAGTGCCATATCCCTGCATCATAGCATCTCTGAAAAATCAGATCGTTTAAATTAAAATAGTCATATTCTATGAATTATATTAATTATTTGACTTATTAACTCACATTAATCGTTGATTGTTCTCAGATACGTGTTTAACTAAATCAGAATCGTCTGATATTAATTCTTCGGCAAACGACTGATAAATTTGATACTTAAGAATTAGTCCCAAGAATTTTCTGCAACAAAACTTATAATTAGAAAAGACATATTCATACATATATATATATTTATTGTATTTTAACTTTATTATTACCCAATGTATGGTTTGTTTGACAGAACGTATGGACTTCCCAGGATATCAGCATTTGAAGTCTCGATGAGTGAAAAGCTTTTTCTAAATTCACTCCAACTTTCCATTATTTTTGGGTAAGGAATTTTACCCATTAAGACGTCTAAGCGCCATTTATCTGCGGCTATGTAGTAGTTTAACCTGAATATTTTAAACAGTTAAGTAAAATAAACACATCTCGAAAAACATAAAAATATACAAAATTAAGTGTAACATAATCAATTATTTAGCAAAGTAGTAAAAATATAAATAAATTCATTCAGAAACTAATTAATAATAATAAAGGATTTTTAAAACAAATGGCAATTATCTCATAGATATCTACCGTAATCAGTCATCCAGTTTGAATGAACTCAATACTCTAGGTACGATATTATATACTCACTTAGGTAAATCTCTTAATGCTATAATTAGTTGTAGAACTAGACGATTGTGGTTCGGGTTGTAATTGAACCTATTAAGTGGATATAGACCAGTGCGGTCTAACGTATGAGGATTAAGCGATAGCAGGGACACGAATCCAGGAACTGCTTCATAAATTGCTGGAAGAAAACAAGGATATATCTGAGAAACTATCGGTATAAGAATGGCATTTAGGCGTTTTCATATAATTACCCGAATATCGCGGAGCTTCTCTCAAAATGTATGTATTATTACTGTGTAAAGCAGCCGTAATTTTATATTTTATCTTCATTGCTGTTTCATGAGCGTCCATATAATTTTGAATGCTGATATCCTTGCAAGATACAAATCTCATTTTGTTAGGTCTGCACCAATCCACAATTGTTGGCGGACAAGTGCCATTATACACGGATTCTTCTAAGGTATTTGATGGTACTTCACCTAAATTTATTTGGTTTAGTAATTTATTTGCTTCTCTAAAAGCATTTATACCGCTGATATTCTAGAAATAAAAAATAATTACTCAAAATGTTAACTTTATTCACATTAAAGGATTATTTAATAAAAATAATGGAATTTATGAAATATTGACTCTTTTTTTTGTTTAATTCTGTTACCTTTAATTGCATATTAGCGTGTAGTTTTTGGTAAATATCTGGATGATTAGGCAACAAATTCTCGATAAGATTAGACCAGTCGTCTCCAGTGAGCGATCCTGTGAAATAAAGTATGTAATTGTACATATAGTATGTAATTTTATTGAGATATAAAAACCTGAATATAGTTGAAGTAGAAGAATTGTGAAGTAAAGCGTTAGGATTTTCCCTGAGGACGTGTCGTTCTAAATTTTCAGATCTGGCAAATTTTAGATATTGCAAAACGCCTCCTTTCAAAATTGACGCATAAGTTCCTAAATTCATAAATTATTGACTTATTTTATTGTATATGTTCAAACTTATTACAGCGAATAATTAGGAAACGTATTCAGTGTTTTGTTTTCTAAATAACATTCGGCAAAATATACATCGTGGCATCATTATTCGATTTCCAGTTCGAGTTAGGTAAAGATGTTTATGGCAGTTAATAAAGTAGGAATGAACAAAATAACAATAAATATTTGAAGTGGTTAAAAAGTTCTAAACAACTTGAAATAAATATCTCTTTTAAAATATAAATTAAGCAGTTTTACAATATTAAAATACGAAATTGTTAAAAAACTTTAAGGAAAAATTAACTCACTGAGTAAATGTATCGGCAGAGGATTTCCAACTTCGTCTACGCCTTTCAGTCTGAGTGATACATATTTATGTAACTTCATATACAAAGGGCTAACGTGGTCCCAAATCTCACGGGCCGTTAGCATCGCTCCTTCGTATTCGGCTAACGAGTCCCAATATTCTTCTACGTGATCGTAAACTGTGTGTAGAAGTTGATTATAGCGAATTAAAATGTTTTTATGGAATGTAATCAAATTATTACATAATTTGTATAGTAATAAACATACGATTTTCTTTAGAAGCGTTTCTCAATAAGGGTAGAATTTTGTTGAGATATTCCGTGAAGTCTGGCAGGTGGTTATCCCACGAAACTTTTATTTGCCTCAACGTCTCTTCGTCTTGTTCTCTTGCGAGACTGTTGTGTAGTTCTGTGAAAAATCCAATCCATATTCAAAAGAACTGTTGGGATCATATTAAATATTTAAATGTTTTTTTTTATTAGAACAACTAATTTTTAAAAAAGCATTTGTATAAAAATTAAACATTCTCTACCAGTAAACCGAAATAGGATACAGAAAAACCAACTTCGGGTAAAATACAGATAAAATACTAAAACAAAGTTTAAAACTATGTTTAGTTTAGTTTCAAACATACACATACATACAAAACACTAAATATACCTTAGTAAAAACATACGAGACATGAATATAAAATTATTAAATAACGCTATTATCGGAGCGCAAAAATTATAAATAGTGTTTTCGAGGAGATACTTCATATATTTAGAGAATTAAAAAAAATATATAATACGGTTGACAATCCATCGTGTTCCTGTTCAGTGGCCTTGAGAAGAGTAGTGCATGTTCTGTGTCCTGGACGAAAGCAAGAGTGGTACTCACTGAGGAGATTATTATTGAATATAAAGTTAGATAATAGCTTGTGAACAAGTGATTTAAGAACTTTGTAATGGTGGGGTAGTATGGAACGAAATTAATTACACTCATTAGGATTACAGACCTTTGGAAAAGTAAGGATACGAGCGTTATATTAACGCTAAGGCAAGAACGAATTAGTAATAAACGAACAAGCCGCAAGGATAACATAAAGTAAGAACACAGCAAAGCACAGCTCTTTATATTTCTTTCTCAGAGATGAAGGAAGAAAAAAATTAACGGGAATTTATTAAGGATTGAAAACACTTAAAAATAATTTTAGATTCAGTAACATTCTTAAGTATAGTAACAGTAGAAAAATTACGTTTAAAATCTTTGAAAGTTGTGTAGGATGCGCGGGTAAACCTCTAGCTGTATGTTTAATGTTAAATATTAAATTGTTCATATATCGTACGCGAATTCACTACTCAAAGCCATTACAAACTTTGCCAAGTACAAAAACTCTTAAAGTTATAATTAAGTAAAACTCGTAAAATATTTGATATTTATAAATATTAAAAAGCATAGTAAATTCATTCATTTAAATAAAACTCTAATAAAGGATCTAGTAATTAGACGTATTTGATTAATACGTTTACTTATACCTGTATCTAATGTAAATGAGACTTTTTTTATATTTTGTGTTCACTTTTTCCTTATTTTTAGTATAGATTATTTTATTGAATAGTTTTATCCTCTATACGCACACTTTTCTTAACGTAAAAGCATTTTTTTACCGCTTTCATAAAAAGTTCGTGGATGGATGCGGAGCCTTTAGAGCACGAACGGCTCCATCTATCGTCGCCCTGAAAAAGTTGGCCTCCCACGCCCTCCTTCATCAGACGAAACTGATGAAAATCACAACAAGAGAGGTCTGACCTATACGGAAGTTGATGATTGATTGATTGGTTGATTGAGTTGATGGAGTACCTTCAACCCTAAATGTGCTACGTTGACTCGACGTTGTCTTAACGTTGACGTGGAAGAGAATCACTCTTCTGACCGATTGTATTTCCTCTTCATAAAAATTACAATTTATCGACATCCTGAACATTAAAATAATATTCAACATGAATGGTGCGTCGTGCGTGCAAAAATTGCACGTAAAAAGTCCCGTTCTGGTAAAAAAAATACAGTAAAATTCTGAAGCGCAAATTTTGGGCTTCATTAGGGCCATCTTCACTCTTTACCCAATTGTTTTGATTCAGGGATGTTAAGATGCCTCATCACAAGTCACTATTCTTTATTAGAATGTTACGCTCTCTTGTTGGTACCATTGCCGAAGCATTTGAACTTCAATCTTTTTCCTTTGTGTTGATCGGTTAACAGTCGTGCAGAGTTTTTTTAAACTTTAACTCTCTAAAAGAATTTTTTTGGATACTGCCAAAAACTAATATTCAATGTGCACTTTATTTTCCTAGCTTGATTCGTCTGTCCCCCAGAATAAGGTCTCTAACCGCGTTAACTTTATCATCTGTCACACTCGTCCTTGGGAGGCAGTGTTGGCGTACGTTTTCAACATCTGATTGCCTTTCAGAAAAAAAATTGTTCCATGCATAGACACTTGGTCGTGAAATTGTTCGGTCCTTGAACTGGATCCTCAGCCTCCGCAGCACAAAAACGCGCTGTTCTACTGACACGTGTACCTCGCTTTCGCTCATGGCCTGTGAGACACTAAATTGCGAGTCACGCGATTAGAACACTACACACACGGCTCGTGAAAGTTCACAACAAACAAGTTTGGCCGTGTCTTTTCTATAGAAACTATGAATACGGAAACCTCGTTCATATTTGATCAACTCTCATTTTTCCTACAATATTTGTATTGAAAGATATTATTCACCTTTTATTTTTTGTTGTTGTAGTAGTAGTTGTATAAAGGTATCATGTAAGTGCCACAGCAAATAAACAGAATTAAATGCTTAAGTGCAATCGGTATCCAAGTAAACCAAGACATACCTCTTAATGTGCAATTAATGTTCACTCCGCATTCGTAATCCGTAGCAAATCGCAGCCGGTTAACCGCGTTGTCAGCAAACGTTACCAGCTGAAAGAAATAATCCATTTTAATTGCTATTTATATATTAAATAGTATTTCGAATATATTTTCGGGCAAGCAATATTTTACTACATATTACATAAATATGGAAAGAAAAATTCATCGTCACGGGTAGGAGTCAAATCTATAGCCTCTGAGAATCCGTGCCGACGCTCTAATACCTCATTCAATCTAGCATTTTATAGTCGACTTTATCGGGACAGAGGTGATATCTATTAGGTTCAATTGTCACTTTAGCATTTAGAATACGAAAATTGTAAATTTAGAATACGAAACAATTATTGTAATAAATATCAAATAGGCATAACAATAATAATAATATCAATAAAAAATACTTTTTAGCACACTAGAAAAATTAAAAATATGGTACAGAATGAAAAAATCATTGAAACTATGGATGAGTATACAGTTAGGCAGTCTTGCAGTTAGGCAGCGATCTCTTTGGGACAATCTAATTCTAGTTAGACAAAATATCATACACCATCCTGTATATAAATATGGAAGCAATAAAAAAAAAGGTACAAACATACTTTCTTATAATTAATAATACATAAAGTAATGACAACAGGACAGAGGTTATAACACTACGTAATGGATTACAGAACAAAACATAGCAGAGATAACTTTAAATATTGATATAGTTATAAAGTATACATTCTAGTACGTAGGAATGGCACAAAGATTAAAATCATTGATAAATCTCTTGAAGGTTGTTAAAGAAAGTATTTTTCTGATGGCTAGTGCGTGATGCATTCCATAACAAAACTGATTGTACATTAAATGAATTTTTAAAGAAAGACGTGGAGTGAGGAGGTTAACGAAGAGTACGAATATCAGAAGACCTAGGTACTTTATTGTGAGTACCTAGGATCTCAAATTTGTTTTTTAAATAAATTAGTGAAACTGGGATAAATAAAACTATACATGCTAAAGAATTTATAGTTTCCAACGAAATCTAGCCACTATCTAACTTCTTAGCTTAAGTTAACGAAATTCAGACAAATGGTTACATTGGCACCAGCCAAATATGAATCAAATACTAAGGTTTTTACTATAAACTATACAATATAGTAAAAACATCTTATTAATAATTATAAATTAATACACTAATCTGTAATGAGGTCTCGGGGTAACATACATATTGTATATATTTATAATGTATTACGAGCCACACCAGAATATTTGAGCATCAAAGAAAATAAACATTTGAAAATATTCAAAGAAATAGAAATAAATGTCCGTTTTTAAGTTAAAATATCTCCTTTAATTTTTTACCGTAACTTATTTCCAAGTGACTTGAATAATTCATTAGCAATTCTTTTTTCTATTGATAATTTTTTATCTCATTGCCTTCATTAGGAAGAAGAATTTTAGAGTATTTAAATTTATAGTCTTAGTAAGGCTTAAGTTTTCAGGTTTCTTACAATTAAAGCAATTTTTCCTTATATAACGTTAGAAATATAACTGTTCTCTTTATTTTATATATTATACAAGTATATCTGGCAGACGTCTTGACCTAAACAATCCAGTACTTTCATTGCAGTTTCATGTAAACCTAAATCAAATATTTACCCATTCAAACACTCATAAAAATAATCGAAATCGATTGAATCGTTTCTAATTTCAGTGACTGACACAAGTACCTACAAAAAAATCAAATACTAATATAATACCCGAATCCATTGTTCTGTTTCCAGTAATGTGTCTCCAGGCTGCAGCAATAACTTCACGCGACGTCTTAAGACATCGTCATCCGCAGAAAGAGCCTTTGTGGTGAACGCTGACTTAACATCCATTTTCTGCTTGCTAGCGAAGATACCGAATGCTTTGTCACGCTCCAACTGAAACAAATTGATATAATTATAAATTAATCTTCTAAAAAGTGTTGTATTTAAAATTAATAAGGATTAAATATAAATATTGTTCTCCTTACAATAGAAACAATATAAAATTAATAAAAAGCAGAACATGTATGTATGAGGGTAGTATATGTATACTACCCTCTTCAATACGTGCACATGGCTACGTGTAAATACTCGTATATGATTTATTGTGTATAAATAATAAATTTTGCTATCAGATATACATATGTAATAGTTCTATATCATACACCTATTATATGCCTCAAGAGGTTTTTGTTAACATAATTTAATAAGGGCTTACTTCTAGAGCTACGTCGGATTTAAAAAAATAATTCTCACATTTAAAGGCGACATTCTCGTGGGAGGTTATATTCTAAATACAACTTTACAACACCATATTTAAAATATTGTACATTTATAATAAAGCAGGAAAGAAAAAAGTTTGTACGAAAATAAAGCATTATAATATTCAATCATGACTAAAATTGTCAAAACCTCTATGTAAATACAATCATAAGTTTGAAACGCGAAACATACATAAAAAATATGAAAGATTTTTTCACGGAAGCAAAACTACTCGACAGAAATCTTTGATACGAATTTCTTTGTTTGTGAATGGTTTTGTTTTGTATCTTTCGTATTATTTGCTTAGACTTAAAGTCACACATGTGAGTCTGCGTATGCTTTATTGCAAAAGTAAAAGATTCTATCAAAAATATTGTAGATTCAATCACTTTTGAGATATACAATATTGATTTCTTTTAAATGATATAGATTTTGTTAGATTTCCAGTTTCTGATACGGACACAATCAGTTAACGTAAATTCTATTAGCACAAGAAATATACATAAAAACTAAACAACACGAACGGAATTTTAAAGTGTTGAATATTTTTTATTGTATATATATTTTATAACAGCATTTATATTTAATTTTGACACGTTTTTTCTTTAATTTAAATAACAAAAAATCATAATAAAATTTAACTAAAAACTTCATTTTATTTGGATTCCAAGTCAACAAGGGATAATTGGGAATGTGAGAGCGGATATTGAAGTTGGACACGCCACAGGCGATGCGATCAAGTCCAATGGGTAATGCTTGGAAATCAAATAATAGCAATAAATTGTTTAATGATATCCCCACATCACTTCTCTGTAGAAGAGATCAAGCTATCATTAACAGGTTAGGCATTGATCATACAAATCTAAAACATCTTCAATAACTAGAAAAGTAAATGTAAATAATATGTAATGTAACAAAATGTGAATGGGGTTTAAATATAACTGATTGACATCCACACATATCAGTATCTGTGCACAAAAACAAACAAAACTTTTTATGTCTTGCTAAGATGGATCGCTATAATAAGTGGAAACACTGAAGCGATATTTCAAATGATGCTGAGTGCTACAGTTTAAACCCATCAAAAAAGGGAGGCCACCCAACCCTTTGCGGGGCAAACCTAGCCAAAAACCTTTAGGGTTTAGAAGCCGTGGGTAGAGTCCGACTCCACCCTTCACAAGCAGAGGGCTAGATGAAGTTTAACTCAAAATGGGAATAAAGTTTAACTTTTACTTGGTGCAAAAAAGAGTTATTCATGATAAAGAAAATAAAAAAGTAAAGCAAGGAACTTTTAAAAAAAATTGTATTTCAAAGCAATATTTACTGTTTAAGTTTCATAACAAATATATATTAGCATTAAAATGGACATTATATTAGTCATCAGAACATCTTTTAAACAGAATTGAAAGCTTTATCGACAATTAATAACTTCATTTTATTTCACTTCATTCGTTTAAGTTTTATTATATTTCTTTTGATATTATAAATATTTATTAATCTTAAAACTTCCACTATTTATTTATTTATTTAGCTTCACGCCATATCTCTTACATATCCATATCTCTTACAGGGTAGCCAGACACTACGGAGCGCGAAACGCTACGATCCCTGCATACCTCTTTCGCCTCGGCCACAGACATCAACTTTTTCATACATGCCCTCCTCATGCCTCCGAGGGGTCCTCATGCTTTTTAAGAAACCTTCCTCCAGTATCATAGATACTGTGTTTTCGGAGGTCAATCGAGGCCTTCCCCTGTCTCTCTTACCAGTCACTTTTCCTATATAAATCTTTTTTACCATTCTTTCACCACTCATTAGTTTGACGTGCCCAAACCACCTGAGCACGTTCTTTTTCATTCTCACCGTGACATCTTCGCCAGTACCTGCCATTTTGTGGATCTCTACTCCAGACCGCATCTCCACAGCATTCATCTTTCTTACATTATTCTTCTGTGTTACCCACGTTTTGCTGCCGTATAACAGCGTCGGCAGCAAAACTGCATTGTGTGCAGCCAAACGTGCAGCTATGCAGTCAAAGCACCGTTGACTCTGTTACCGGCAGCAATACGCCTTTCCACATCCATTTCGTATCTTCCGTCTCTGCTAAACATACTTTCCAAATATACCACTTCATTCACTTGTTCTATTATCTTACCATTCACGTTGATCTTACATTCTGTTCTTTCTTCGTTTCTTTCAAAAATGTATAGCGTAAAGTAATAATTAATTAATTAATTAAGTAATTTCCACTAGTATAGTGTAAAGGGTAAATTATAAAGAAAAATAAAATATATATTTTTTTAAACTTAAAATTATTTGAGAAATTATTAATTATTAAATTATTAATTACTAAATATTTTTGACAATGAAGTTCAAATAGTATAAACGAGAAAAAAATAATTAAAACGATGTATTGTCAATGATAAAGTTCGTGATAAAACGAAAAGAGTTCAAATAGGTTAAGTAATACTAATTGATAAAAACAAAGGCAAAGACGAAAACTGATAGCGTGTTAAAAATAAATTATTTTTATTTCCAAATATTGACAGTTGAATTATAAAATAAAGGAGAATGCGTTTACCTTCAAGGACAAACCCTTCTCATTCCCCAAAAATTCTTCCCAAGATGCAGTGGCTCGTTCATCACAGTGGTCTTCATAGTCCATCTCGACTAGATCTACAATTGACACTAACCATCTTCTGTCATCACCAGTGGATGTTCCACTCGACAGGAGGGCGTAGAAGCAAAGAAGGAGGGGAAAAGTCCGCCACATTGTACTGGAACAAAAAGATCTATTAGTGCTTATAAAAAGTTTTTTCTAAGTTTTTGAACGCGAAATAAAGAATAATAGCCGCAGAGCCGTTTTCACAGTTTCAGTTTTTCGTATTTAGGTCAGATTTATTTACTAAATCCCCGATATTACTCGTAAAACTTAAGAAAAAATATTATATTATTATTTTTCAGTCGCCTAAAGCGCTTTTAATCAGTAGCTAAATAGTACAAAACTAATGTTTCTTTGTTTTTCTCTGCGACATTATTAAACGAAAGAACCAGTCCTAACCAATGAAGGGCAACGAATAATGTCCGACCGTTATTTTCTTTCTCTTTTACCGCAAACGCACTATTAAACGTACATTTAAACCTAAGATCATAAAAGGATTGTTGTTCTTATGATTACAACTTCTAAATGGGTACATCCAATTGGCTCAGATATTCTGCCATAAATACGGTTATGGTATGGTATGGTATGGTAGTGGCATATGGTACTGGCAGAAGGAAGTATTTTGATACCATACTTATCAAAATACACTTTTCAACTTGAAATTAGCGCTAGGAGAAGTTTAAACATGCCCTCTTCTGAGAAGAACCACAACACGTTAAGCGACCAATTTACTAATGACTAGAACCATCGCGATTAATCCGATAAGCTGTCTTAATAATAAGTTAATAATAAAAAACAAATTTATGTCTAGCAAGACCACCAGTCACCTCAAGCAGCACTCGTTCACGAGCATAAAGCAATTTTTAACGCACCACCCGCCCCTAAAACTGTAATGTCTTCTAGGGATGCGGCAGTGAGGCAGTCAGGCAGTAGATCTAACAAGAATAACAGACAGGGTCAGGTAAAATTGTGTAGGCTACTAGTTAATAGCTAAAATACAATTAATTCCTAGGCCATGCCGTCGATAATGTAATCCTTTACACTATAATAACTTTTTTATCAAATTTATTCTTAAACATTTAACCTCAATATTGGTGGTAAGTGATCCTGAATGCTTGGGTTATGATCCAAGGCTTCAACAGCTTGTTTCCATTATTATAAATGTGTAAAAGCTATTAACTATGTTATCTCAGCCTCTTCAAGAAAATTTATTTCAGACCGTATATTGTGTACAATTTCTTCAATATTTCAGATAATACTGCCTCATAAGAGCAAAGTTAGAACAATATGCTTCATATGTAACTTCAAAGCCTATCTTAAGGCTAAGTTTAGAATAGAAGGATTTTAATCAGATTTTAAGTCTTATCCAACATCACGACATTGAAATATAATAATTCGTTTAAATTAACTGGAATAATGATTCTAGTACAATGTACATAAATAATCACATTATTACAAACTTTTAATAAAATCTTATAGAAAATAGTATAAGGTATAGATACTAGTTGGTAACATTGAAAAACAAGTTGAAATTAAATAAAATGCAAAAAAAATGGTTTGCTAATATAATAAAAAATAATTTGGATCTTATAGAGACAAAAAACCTTTGTCAAGCTTTTTATTTTGTTGATTTAGTAATCAAAGAAACTCAAGGTAAAATTATATAGGTCAGTAGACAAATATTAATATTAGTCCCGTGGTTAATATTATGTATATCAAAACCATGAATGCACGCAAGTTGGTTTGTCATCCATCTAAGAACTGAGACATACTCGTTTAGACATCTGAATACGGCAATACATAGTCATTTGAGGGCACCTGCTACAGCAATCGGCTGTAGAGTTACCGCAGTAGATTATACGACCGCATGAAACTAAGTACCAGTGAGCGAATACTGCAATAATATATTACATAATACTATCAGGTCAATCGAGCATTCTGAATCTCCGAATAAAATCAACATAGATATGCATTTTAATTTATAGATATAACGTATACTTATGCATTATCCTATATATACAAATATCTTCTGTAGTTTATTTAATTATGATTATGATATTGAGTATTTATATATATAATCAGGAAATGTAGACATTAAAATTGATTATCCTGCAAAGGCTTTCTATTACTTATAATTGTAAGAATTAGATTTTTCGGGTAAAAGGTTTTGAGGAATAAGAAAAGAAAAAGGATAAAAATGGTGTATTATATCTGTTTAAATGTTCGAGCATCCACATGCTAGAGACGACACAGCGTTCGTTTGCGTGTCTTGCATTCATTACAAATGAATATAACTTGGTACAAATAAGTAGGTATCTATCTAATCAGGTCGTTTATAATGCTTTTGGTATTCAATAAAAACTTTAATAAAATGCATTCCAGTAAAATAATAGAAGGTAGAGACTAGCTGTATTTATTTGGCACTAGAAGTCAGCGGATTTTGATGGAATGGGGTCCTTTTTTGTATCTTACCCAGGAGGCCGGTTTGTCACCCTTTCAATGATCTCAGTGACTGTGCAGCGGCTGTAGCTGGTGTGATACTGAATTGCATGGAACTATTTGTTTATACGCAGTGGAGGAGCTTTCGAGGGCTGTTCTATAAAAATAATCTATATTTTCTCAAAAGAAATCTAAATTAACAGTAACAATGAACATCCTGTGAGTACTTTTTTCGGGTTATAATTTTCTATGATTATAAAGAAGAGTGGTTTTGCAAGGAATCTTGGAATGTTATGGAAATTTAGAAGCTGCTTTTAAGTTAGCACTAGTTACTTATTACTTTCATGAAAACGTCATCAGGGTGGAGTGGTTATTGAGAGATAATAAAAAAATTAAACATCGGGAGATTCAGGTTGAACTAAAGTTTGGATTACAGGCACTTTCCACGATCCTGTATAACCACCAAAAAATTCATAAAACATACCCCGTTCAGCTACGATCCCGTCTCGAAGCAGCAATCCACCGTCTGGGTATTTAAATGGGACAAGATGCTAATAAAACTTTTGCAGGGTCCGATCGCAAATAAAAAAATTTGTGGTGTCGTCGCTCTTTAAGAGCACTTCCCCCACTGCCTCGCTTAGTATCATAATACTCTGTCTGCCGGTTTCGTGGTCATTTGAAGAGCAAGGTCAAGTTAAAAAAAATAAAATTTTTATTCTTATTTAATAAATAATACAAAAATAAATATTTTCGTTACCTAGAAAATATTTTTCATCTGATTAAATTGTTATATTTTCAACGTCTTATTAGACTACTTTTTATTGTCGTTTTTAGTTATTAAGTTGTTGGGTAATAGTTATACTATATACTTTGAAAAGTTCCATTTGTTTGGTTATAAATTAAACATTGATTCTTTAGTAACTCATTCAATACTTGTCTAGTATTTGGTTCACACGTATTTTAAGAGCCTCGTTGTGAAAGCGTTGAACTTTGTCGATTTCACAAATAAAAGTAATACCTGTACATGCAACTTGTGAGAAAATTTCTCAGGAGTTTTAAATCCTTATTTTATTCTTTATATTTTTAGGGTTAGTTTTTTACTGCTCATAAAGTTGTATAAGTTTTTTTAAAAAGTATAATTATACTAATAACCTGATAGGATAGTGGTTTGTTAAAGTTACGAATACAGAGTTACATAAACACCATTTATAAGTACTTTTATATTTAAAAGATGAGCATAAGAAAAAACGCTAAATAAGGAACTAAGGCTAATTGTTCATTGATTTACTTTTAAACAAATTTTAAAGGGCTATTTCAATTGAATGCAAAAGTTGATAGAAATGTTCCATTTTGTTAAGAAAATATATTAAATATATAATAAAAACCCAAATAGCTTGTGTTATTATTAATTTGACCGGTAGAGACCTGTATGAAATATAAGAATTCAACTTAAAGTTCCTCTATCTCTAGTTCAATTCAAAAACCTTTCCAAATCGTCTTCGTAAGATATACGATTATCCAGTTATCTTCAATATGATTCATGACCACTGCGCATTGCGATTTGAAAAATCGAAAATATGACATAAATATTTGATCACAAATTTTAAATTACAAATAATAATAAGCATTTTAAGAACATAATAGAAAATAATAATAAATATTATATGAATAAATTTTATATTTTTATATTAAATAAATAGGTGCGTAGATTAATTATAGTTCTAAAACAAATCTGTAAGCAGAAAAAAAGCAGAAGAAACAAATAAACAAAATTGTAATCAGTGATGAGATGGATTCAGTTGATTGAATGTTCGGATCCTACTCTAATACAATTCACACCCGCATCTAGTGAATGTACCAGAACTAGATCCAAGAATAAGGTTTAATTAATCATTTTTTCCAAGACCGGCTCCACTTTCATTAGACCTCCAGAACATTAACATTAACACCCCTTTCGGGATTTAACAAACCTTTCTGGATGTTCGAGTTGCAAACTTATTATTTATACGAGTACATATACTTGGTTGTAGGATTTAGACGTATTACTAAGTTTTTGTTGCAATAAGTTATATTATTATGTGATTTTTGTATTATGTAAATGGCAAAAGTTTGAGCATCTCTATTTTTTGAAAATATTTATGTTCCGTATAGAACTCTACTTTTAATGAATGTAGCTTAATAACACGAAAGTTTCGTACTGTTAACATTAGTTTAAAACTCTACAAATTACTCATTGACATTTCGTGTACGATTTGTATACACATACTAATACATATATTATAAACACATTATTATACTGTTTATAATATTTATAATATAGAAAGAAAACTTACTAGGGGTGCCAACAAACCCTCAATTTCGACTCGCTACGCTCGCGAAATCTCGGGTGCCGTTTGCATATTGAGCGAAGCGACCCCAGCTTATTGACTCATCGTTTCCCATTGACTTCAATGGGATATCAGTTTTTTGACATGATATTATAAAAAAAAAAAAATTCTGAGGGCCTTTTTTTTTATTTATTTTTTTAAACCATCTCCTGTTGTGTGTCTTTTTGATTGCAAAGTTTCATAATTTTCAGTCAAGTAGTTTTCGAGCCAATTCGTGACAAAGAATGTAAAAAGTCTCCAGTAAAACGCTCCGCTCACTTCGTTCGCTTCGCTCAATAAAATAACGTTTTTAGTGAACGACTACAAAGTGCTTTGAATAGCACCATTTGGCTCATACATAAAACTGATGAACTCTTTTTTTTTCATCATAAATATACAAGAATTTATGTATTTACGATTTTTTACTAACCAATAGCATCTTATAAAGGGATATACACAATGTCTGAACAGAAAACATATTAAACTCTAATAGTTTTAAGTACATTATATAACATCAAAGCAGAGTAAATTAATACATTATGCAACATAAAGGCTGTTATAAATAAAATAAATTCAATACTACATTGAATCTCGAGATGCAATGAAATACGTTTTGAAGGTGATAATTCTTTTTTAGAATTTCATGTTAACTATTTTATTTGGGGCGTATGCCTTTTTTAAGATATTCATGTCGTATCGATCTGGAAATACCGCCGAAGGGACTGCTTACCACTTTCGAGTTAAAGAAGTGGAGGCAATGAAGTGTTGTGCGGTGATGGAATGCAGTGGCAAGTATCAGATCAAATAGCTCTTTTTGGAACACTCCTCCTTGTAAATGCGGTAGAAGACGCACAGGGAAACCATATCATTACGCAATGCCAAGGTGTCCAGCGGTTCGCAGATAATCGAGTCCCCAACAATACGCTGTCAAACGGTAGAAGCTGATATTGAGGTGATCCAGACCAGAGATGAGCACAGTACACCATGCGTGACCGGACCTGCGTCTTATAGAATACAAGTCTCTAGCCAGGCCTGCCTTACTCTATTGATAAGATATAATAGAAGGTCACCAGCTGATCCACTAAGGCGAAAGCCATATGATTATTGATCAACTGGCGAACCTTGAGATCCTCTACTAGATTTAAAGATTTTTATTAAAATTATATAATATCTTAGACATTGCGGAGATATTTTTACAGAACATTACGTCTCCCGCAATCAGAGAAAGACTACAAACAAACTTGCTTTGTGATATTTTATAGCGACATAAAACTCAGATTTTATGGTTCTTTCTTGTTCTGATGCTACTCTAGTATTCTACATGTCAATTACGTATTTCTTTTAGTTAACTATCGTGCTATCTTAATTTTAAATAATATATTGTATGGTTCAAAATTGTCATTAATTGTGAATATGTAAGTACTTACCGTTCACATTTATTTTTATAACTTTAAGACACAAACTTCTAAGGAAACGTCATATTATAAATATTGTTGAATTACTAATGATTATTTAAACAGGAGATAAATATAGCGAAAAATTATTAAAGAATATATTCTCTGGTAATTTTTCGTTAGTCCTTAACAATTGACATCCTATAACCTAAGTTAGCTGGCACGTCAGTTTTGCTCAATGATTATACTTTAACTAAAGTGTGTCCTCAAACGCCAAAATTAGCAGGAATAAATCCTTTGTTTATAAGAGATAAGCATCGAAGCTTTTGATTTCAATACTTCAAAGATTTTAAATTTATATAATAAGCGATAGGGCGTATATTCCACCCTGTAAGTGTTAGTGACCTCAGCTTAAAATATAGTGCCTTTAATGGTTTTTACAATTAAAGAAAATTTTACAATAATAGAGCTGAGCGTAAGCGACTCTCTTAACCGTTTGGTAGACCTTGTTTTGTGTTTTGTTGTCTTCAGAATGCGACGAGATAATTAGCTAAAAACTTTTCTCATGTATGTTTGAGCCGAACGCGGATGTTATAGTGAACAGATTGAGAAACAGAACAGATTGAAAAAATGTTTAGTCATTGAAAAGTTATCAAGAAAAGAAGAAAGGAGCGGGACTCAGCTCAACACCCGCCGCGCACGGTTGGCGGATCCTAGTATAGTATAACTTTTTCTATGCCAAGGATAATGCTAATGTTTTTTATTATAATATCATTTTGATCACATAAATTGGATAAAAGCAAGGGTTTTACATGTTTTGTAAGAGATAATGGCTCAAGTTAACCGATGAATAAAAATACCTAATGGAATGATAATAAGAAATATTTATAAAATACTGGTTGAAATCATTAACACTTGAAAGATTTTAATATAAGAAATATTAAACGCACAATAAGTGAGAATAAATTAATTTATTAATAAATTGTACTGTTTAAAATAATTAAAATAATACGGTTACATTGGAATTCTTAGATATACAAACAATTTATAAACTTGCAATGTTCATTTAATTTTAAAATGTTTTGACCTACTCCTTGTATACATCAGAGTTCCTTATGCTATTTATACTTTAATCACTTCTATTACCTGTATCACGTGGAATACGTAATTCTATTCCAATCTATTTAACTACTTCGAGCTTCACACTTCATTAAAAGTGGATATTCAACGAGACGGTTCACGAGAAGAAATCATTCTTTAAATAGACCAATCCAATCCAAGACTATTTTTTTAATTTTTATACGCAATATTATTCAAATTACTTTTTACTTTTACTTATACTTATACGTAAAAGTAAATTTTAATCGTTTTGAATTAATATGTGTGTATTAAAAATTTATATTTAGTTACTTTAATATAAACCACGAATATTTACTTACGTACAGACACAAATAATAACGGAGATATTCTAGTAGAGGGTTATAAAATTTTGAATATATTGATTTGTATGTTACATACTCGTATAAAGACACAGTGGGTAGTTATGAAAAGTGCATAAATATTAGAGATCTAATAAGTAAATAATTTATACAAACATGATTTCTAAAAATATTTTCCAATTTCTATTTATCTTGAATTTATATATGTAATATTTCTATTCCTCCGAAGCGCATCTTGATTTATAGATATCCAGTTAGTCTTAGCGGTATAAGTGATTCATGGCTGCAGCGTGCTGCTAATAGCGGTAACATAAAATATACATTTAGCTCACAATACACTTACAAACTTACTATGTTTTATAAATATATTTCATGTGTTTATTAAAAAATCAAGAAGAATCTTATAATATTTTATTTTAATAGCAATAAACTGTAACACAATTATTAATATATTAGATATGTAATATTATGTAACTCATATAGAATGTAAATATCGATTTATTTAAAGAATAAATTAGGAACTAGAAATCGATAAATAAATTCAAAACAAATAACTTGTTCCTATCACAATTAACATCACACACTTAAGTTAACCAAATATGTGTTTGGTCCCTGAGGCTATATATACTCGGTTTATTAAACTTACATGAGCACTGCCATCATTCTTATAACAACGAACTACACCTGAAAACTTGTTTATTCTGCAATGTCATATTATTAAAAGTTACGTTATCTTCTGCACTTCAATGACTTTAATATATGTTTGAATGTTTACCCATAGAATTAAAGCAGTAGAAAATAAATCAAATAAATTATTATTTATTATAATAAATAAATTGTTATTACTGATAAATAGCTTTTGAAATAATATCATAAAATGAAGTTAGTCTATTTTTATAAGATAATAATAATATTAGAAATATTAAAATCAATAAGACGAAAGAGTTTCAACAACAACAACAATATTTACATAAATAAGACTTAGATAATTTATCGAATGACCCAAATATTTTTAACATTCCATTTTGACGAACCAATTACAACAAATGTAAGAAAAACAGACATTTATTTCAATAACATAATTGTTTCCTCAACATTTTCTTCAAATACATTAAATATATAATACATTTATAAAAATGTCCCTTTGTATACAAATAATTATTGAATAATGAAATATCGGGGAAAAAAATTATAATAGCCAGCAGTACATCATTATATGAAATGATTAATTTTGTTATATTTTACATATTAGACAATTGTATAAAAATTAAAATAAAATAACATTTTTAAAAAGTATGTAATAAGAAGGATTTTAAGTGTGAATACGGTTGCTTAGAAAAAAATTGGGTGACCGAAGATAATATGAAGAGAGTGCTGGAAAGAATAAATGGCAATGATGCAAGTCACGTGAATCGATTATAGCAATCCGTATAACGTGAGTGTTACTTCCCGTTCCCAATATATTATATTTATATTCAGGAATTATTATATCCCGTTGTTAACGTTTGTAGAATACAGTTACAAAAAATATTTTTTTGTTATTTTAAATCAATACGTTTCAATCAATGTAAAATATAACTATAATCAAGTAAAATATGTTCCGAATAAAAAATTAAAATCATTTCAACCAAAATAATAAAATAGTCAATTATTATCGGTGTTTGTGAAGAGATTGAACTTTATTGTTAATCCTTTGAATTCTCTCCTTGTTTTATTGAAGAACATTTTCGGTCTTTTCTCTGATAGTTCAATGGAACTTCTCCAAACTCACCACTAAAGCTTCTGCTTGTAAGTTTACCAAAAACTATGTGTTTAAGTTTAGATTTGCACTTTTTGTAGATAATGTCCATGACAAATGTCTTGTAATGAGAAAGATTACACAGTACATTACGTATGATATATCCCTTAGGATATTAGTATTTAAAAATTTTAACAAATATTAAAATATTATAATATAAAAAATAAGCTATATAGATATAAATATATGATTTTGAAACGCAGACTTATTTCTGATCCGATATGAAGTACAGAGCTTAAAAGATCCTTCTCTATAAAGTACAACTCCATTTGTTTTCGTTAGAGCGTATTTATTATTTGGATATGAAATATTAAGTGTTTTAAGCATTAATGTTTTCCGTATATTAAGTAACAAAAAATATATTACAATTTATAAGTCGTTTAAAATGGAAATGAAAAATTATTGTTCTAATTTTGACTTAATTGAAAATATCATTGAAAAAGGAATTAGAAATAAATTTAAAACTCTGAAAATAACGTGTAATTTCGTAAACATTTATAGCCTTTATTAAAAGTCCTCGAACACAAGCCTCCACACAAGGTAGAATTAAATTTGTTTTGAACGTCGGCTGACGGACGCTTTTATTGTCGAAACAATAAAAAAACCATTACAAACTAGAATGGTTCTATTTCTTAAGAATTTAAATAAACAATTTTGAGTAAACCTGTTGGAAGTTATCGGAGTTTCATATTTTATCAACGTTTATGACATTTTCATGGAAATAATGTTCTTTTTAATTTAAAAGGAACTTAATTAAAAAATATTAAAAAAAAAACTCTTTTTTTTCTTATAAATAAATTAGCTTTCCATTTGTCAATTTGCTATTTCTCAATTGATTAAATGTGTTTATAAATTACTAAGTTTATATGAAAATTAATTTGCATTACCAAATGTTGTATTAAGCATTAGATAGATTACGATCAAACTTATTATTATTACCGACAGATTCTGAAGATTTCCAGGTCCATTCAGGTTCATGTCTGTACAATATGCACGACACGAAACATTATGACAACGCATTAAAATATAATAATATTTATTTATCTAAGAAAATACTAAAGGCATTTTCTCTCGGAGTCGCAAGGAATTTCATAATATCTTATGAACTTTATGTTATATTGCAGTTTTGATATGGCTCTCCAGATATGCGTTTTATCGTCAATATTATCCAAGCGTGATCTCATTTCACGTCAATACAGCTATCTACACAGCAGCCGCTCTGTATCAAACACATTAAGACACAAGTGTCAAGGCGTAGCAATTTGTAGTTTAATATTAGTGTTATATTACTTTATTCATTACACAAATCAACTACTAAATAAGGGGAGTAACGGACGCTTTATCTTTGATGACCCGCCCATACAATCAACATAAGGGCAGTTTCAAAGCTTTTGCGTTTTATAGTTAAATACACTAACTCTAGAGTCTCTCTTACCCCAAGTTCCATTCCCTTAGATTAAAATATATTATAAACACGGCCTCTTGAACATTGACCTGAGATTGAAACCGTAATGTTGTCTGAAATGGACTCTTGGGACACATTTCTTTTTATTTTCTTTATTTTTAAGTAAAAGATAACTTGGTTATTCTTTTGCAGTCGCTTTAGCGTTTGTATCGCTTCTGAATGTGCCGAATTATTATATTGCTAATTTCTTTAAGTATAAAATTATTATTATTAGGCATTATGTGTTATTTTTATAGTTTTTTTCAAGGAGTGAAAAAAAAATATTTAAATAATATAGCAAATAATTATTTTTTATTTATAACTTGAACTAAACTAACATCACATTATAAATAAATTAGAAAAAAAATATTCACGAGCTCATTAATAGGATTTCTTTTTCTGTCTGTATACTTACGTTATAATAAACAGGCGAAATGGTTATATAAGTCGCAGCGCCATATACTGAATTGTTTAATAGTTTTAAATTGAAACGTCAAGGGTGAAGTTGGTCGCGTTGCAGCGGACATAATACAATTAACGACAGTCAACGAATTTCTATAAAATTTAGATAATTAAAACTCTGATGAGGAACGACCCAATATACGTGTGTAATGTATAATATTATGAATATGATTGAGAAGACAATATTTTCAATAAAAGAATACACTCGTATAACGTAAATAAAATAGTTGAAACTATAATGAATGAACAGCCAAACACATTCTCATTGCTTAATAAAAAAATTTTACACATTTTTTTTTATTTAAATAAAAATAAAAGATTCTTTAAGAAATATGTGTTAAATACATATAATGAATGACTTGTGTTCTTGATGCTGTGAATGATTTTGTATTTACTATATATAATAAATCTTGTGACTCTACTATAACCACAGTTTAGTACATATTTAAATTAAGACTTTATAAAATTTCCATAACTTCTTGAAACGATTCTGAATCGGACAAGTTAAAAGAAACACAAAACAAAGTTCAATTATTCTCATTTTTATTATGAGGTTATTGTGATGAAAAAAAAATTAATTACTTGTTTGTGGCCTATATTTTAACCAAATTAATAAATCTCTGCAACCAATCCGTATTACTCTCAGATAATTTGAGTAACATTATATAAATATTGTGACTTTTTAATGTAATAACACTTATTACATATATTTCATTGCATGTTACAAGATATTATATACTTATTTATCTAACTCTAAAATTCTGAAACATTCTGTTTCTGCACTGCTTTTGAAAATAGAGTCTCAAGCCTTTATTAAAGTCATAAAATAAATGTGCCATAACTTATTACTCGAGAAGTGTTTTTATTTGGCAATAACATATATTTACTTGCTGTACTACTAACAAAGTTTATATTTCTTCTTAAAAATATTGCAGTTGCTAATAGCTTTATCGATATAATATACATTTTATAAAAAATAAGAGATGTGATCTTTAAGCCAAATGTTTAAAAATCAGGGATTCCATTGAGATGGCCGCCGGCATGACTTCTTGGAAATGTTATTGGTGTGCTTTTCACCACCTTTGGAATAAATGATAAAGGATAACATCCATTGTTATTTCAGTCAGTCTTAGCCAATTCTTCACGCACCCTCGGGAAGATATGTGAGGATTTGTTAAAAACTAGGACACTACGGATTTTAATGCGACTGATCATTCATATTGAATTTATAAAATCATTGAAAACTATTGTGGAATAAAAAATATACCAACATTTATATGTATATGAGCACTTTTATTTATTCCATGAAGTTTTAAAGCTGCAATAAGTTCTCTCATGAGTTGACATAGTGTTGTTCTATCAGAGGCTGGATCAGCATTTTATTGGCTATATTTTGCATACTATTCGCTTAAGTTTTGTTTGAATTCGAAACCACTCACTGGTTTTATAGGTTGAAGTGATATATTGATAAAATTTTGGTTTGTAGACAAATATCTGGTGAGATTTAGTATTTACATGTAGTGATACAATCATCATACAATATAGTGTGAAAAACAAATCTTTATATAGGATATACATATTGAGAGAGTAGAAACAAAATATTCCAGTAAGAAACGAATAGTTTTTTCAAGAATCACAATACTGCGTGCACAGATACGACTTCAGGCGTCAAGGGTCGTTTGGAAATAAATGGTAGGGAGGCTTCACGCTGATAATAATAAAAACATTACGTTGATTAATAGTGAGGGAGAGATATTTATCTGATAGTAATATTACTTACTCCTACATTTTTAATAATAATCAAGTAATAATTTAGTGCAAAAAAGAACGATAGTTCAACAGCATCTGGCAACGTATCTAAGTGAAATTTTAAAACATTAAATATTCAGAAACTTTAATAATCTTACTTCATATACCTCCTGAGTGCTAAGTTAAGTCGAGTACTTAATATCAAATTAATGAGTTATGATCAAAATAAAGGCAAATTGAGTAAAAGTACTTCCTTTGTTATTCTTGTTATGACAAAAAATATTTTATACTACACGTGATACTAAAATGATAAAGTTTATTTAGACTCAATTTTCTTACCGGAAAAGGTTATAAACCTTAAAATTAAATATAAGGTTCGAGCGTCGTAAAATAAATTTGAAGTGTTTCGCCGAACATTGATGGATACGTTACTGCGATTAATAGAATTTGTTACACATTTAAACCAGTAGTGTTACTTTTATGATCATGTCTTGAATAATGCCCTTATATCCTTTACAAATATAAATTACTATAAATAATCCGAGTGGTAGTAATAAAAGTTTTGGTTACGTTAATAGAAGATTGAATCGTCTTTAACATGTATGTATTAGCTTCGATATATACATACATGTTAAAGATGATTCAATGTCAAAGTTTTTGTTACATATATATATATATATATAAAGGGTGGGCCATGAATTAGTTAACATTTGAAAAAATCGTATAAAAAAAACCATTTAACATATTTTAGAAATAGTTTATTTACGAGAAAGCTAATTAGTTGTAATTTATTTTTTAAAAATTATTTAGTCTAAATGACCACCGTTTCGGTTTTTGCACTCATCTAAGCGAGTCCTGAAGTTTTCGAATACTCTTCTGCAAAGAGACCGCGAGATCGCCGACATCTCTTCAATGATTTTTTTCTTTAAGTTGACGGAGTGTATTCGGTTTATCAATGTAGACACGACTCTTTAAATAACCCCATAAAATGAATTCTGCTGGGGATAGATCTGGACTTCTGGGCGGCCATGGGATGTCACGTCGTCTGGAAATCAGCTTTTCCGGAAACATTTCTTTGACCACCGGTAAGGACTCGTTCGATGTGTGACACGTGGCTCCATCTTATTGAAACCATGTGTTACGATTATAGCCAGCAAATTCCAGTAGCATCGGTGCTAAAAACTCCCGTAACATTTTCACATACTCGGCAGAATTAACAGTAACTGAACGGCCTCGAGAATCTTCAAAAAAGTAAGGTCCGATGATTCCTTTTGCTGAAATTGCAGCCCATACAGTTACCTTAGGAGAGTGAAGTGGCCTTTTATGTTTAGCTTTGGGATTTTCGCTGCTTCAATACCTGCAATTCTGTTTGTTTACATGTCCATTTAGGTGGAAATGGGCTTCGTCAGAGAATAAGATGTTGTCAAAATTACTGAATCGAGTTAACATTGTTTCGGCATATGACTTACGCAAATTTAAATCATTAGGGTTTAGTTCTTGCACTATCTGGATCTTATATGGATGTAATTTCAAATCTAATTTCAAAATACGGCGTAATGATGTGCGGGATAATCTTAATTCAGCCGAACGTTTGCGCGTCGATAAATCTGGATCACGTCGAACAGAAGCGGAAACTTGCTGCACGTTCTCTTCACTTCGAGAAGTCCGCGGGCCGCCGGTTTGTTTCACATTTAGTGTAGATCCCGCCTCTTCGAACTTCTTCACCCATTTCTTTATTAAAGGAGCACTTGGACACTGACTCAAGTCGTGTAAACCATATTCAACGCGAAATAAGCGTCTCACAGTAATGAGCGAAAAGTTGTTTAAATAAAACTGTTTCACACAGTAAGCGCGTTGTGGCCCCGTGAAGCGATCCATTGCGACTAAATTTCCAAGAAGCGAGTTATTGCCCCCGCCCGCGCCCGCGCTCCGCGCGGCAATAGTTTGCGTGGTAAGTTACATTTAAATGTTAACGAATTCTTGGCCCACCCGATATATATATATACATGTAACAAAAACTTTGCAAACGATTTTGACGTAATACAAGTTATTTATTTATTTATTTATCTTCACGCCATATCCCTTGCCGGGTAGCCAGAGACGACGGAGCGCCAAACGCTACGGTCCCTGCATACCTCTTTCGCCTCGGCCACAGACATCAACCTCTTCATACATGCCCTCCGGAGGGTCCTCATGCTTTTTACGTGACCTTCCTACAGTATCATAGATACTGTGTTTTCGAAGGTCACTCGAGTCCGTCTCTGCTAAACATACTTCCCAAATATACCACTTCATTCACTTGTTCTATTATCTTATCATTCTCGTTGATCTTACATTCTGTTCTTTCTTCATTTCTTTCAAATATCAGAACCTTCGTCTTATCTACATTCAGGTTTAGACCATTAATTTCACACCAATCTTTCAGAGTGGTGATCAATGCCTTCAAATTGCATTGTGATAATGCAATGAGCACTGCATCATCTGCATATAGCAAGCAATTGATCTTAAGGTCACCTATTTTTGCTCCCATGTCACTGTTTTTCCCGCCCTGGAGACAACTATCCAAATACAAATTGAACAACCAAGCTGACATAGCGCAACCTTGATTAAGACCCGATTGGATGTCAAACCAGGGCTACATGCCAGCTCCTACTCGCACACAGGCTGAGTGATCTGTGTAAAGAGATTTTACAGCCTGTAGCAAGGGTCCGCACACATTGTATCGGGACAGTATCTTCCACAGGGGAAATCCAATGATATGTGAAAATCCAAGCTAAAAAATACTTAAAGTCCACCGTAAAAAATAAAAATAGAATTGAGTAAATAAGATAAAAGTGTGTTGCAATTTAAAAAAATTGGGGTGATTTTTAAGTGATCTTTTGACACCATACATTAGATACATCATGATGTACATCACAAAACTTTTCCTTATATTATGACATATTTTTTAACATCTGAATATTTCAGTACATGATAAATAAAATAATAAATAATAAATAAATATCCGGGACACAAGTGGTATTAAAAGTTGTTGTTGTTGGACAAACGTATCTATTTACCTTACATCCATAGATTGAAGCAGAATACACTACGAGCATTTGCATTTTGTCAACAGCCTTAAGTTAAAATACAATTAACAAAAATCAGAACGAACATTATTAACAAATTTAAGTTATTATATAATTAGAATCTCCTAGAACACTTAACAAAAGTGGGTGCCAACTTGTAAGTCCGATTTGCAAGGATATAGCAATTTGCGGGCTGTACTTGAGATTAAGATATCGGACTATTAAAATATTAGACCCTCTATATATCAGTAACTCGCTTTAGTATTATACTATGTAAATATGAATAGGATGAAGTCTGAAGATGTCATAATTTATTTGACGTTTCATTAGTTGTTAGGTATTGCGGCTTAATCCTCAAGTTTTATAAATTAATAATTAATACATTAGACTTTCTACATTTTACTTCCTTATGTTTCTTTTGTATATTCTTAATCATTTTTGATATAAGAGATGTTTTATTGAATTCACATTTAAAATAATTCCTTGATTTGTTGGAAAAATCAAATATAGTTTATAAAAACTCAAATATAACAAGTTACATCATGTATCAGATTAATTATAAATTGAATGTTTTAAAGGTCATTTCAATAACTCGTATATTCTGTACGTGGTTAAAAAAATATTTGTAGTTATAGAATAACAAAACGTTTCCAATCAAACATTTTATGAATATTTTTAATACCAAGAGAGAAAAATAATATTGGATTTTTTTTACTGTAAAGCTATAGATATAAATTACAAAAACAAAACAAACCGGTACTATAATTATACATATTAAAATGTAATTCTTTTATCTCACTCCCTTGACTGCAAACTAAATAACAGTAAAAGATAATATACACATTACATAATTGAGTGGCGACTTAAAAAAAAATAAATTCAAACAACAAGCATAGTGCAACTATCAGTCTCGATTTTCTTAATAATATCATTAAAATCGATCGCAATATTATATTATTATATTATCGTGCCAAATCAACAGAACTATAAAACTTAACTGGTCTCAGTCATCATTCTGACAACTGTCGACTTTTATTGAGTTCAGATTCGGGAAAATATAAGTTAGGTTTATAATAACTGCTTATTAACCATAAAGTAATATCATCACTGTAATTATAAGTCTTTTGTCATGTTCATTGTCAATTTTATCCAAAACAAAGAGAGTCCTACAATTGATGAAAGGCTTACACAAAAATAAATTGTATATTATGATGAATAAATAGTCAAATCGAATACAAAACTCACTTTGCAAGAAAAGATCACATTGAATACATGTATACATCCTCTTGTATAGACTAATAAATTCAGATAAAGTGAAAAGAGCGAATATAAAATTCAACTCTAAATCTCAGCGCCGATTCGAAAATGAAAATGTCGGTGTAAGCCTTCTAGCCTATTTTAACTATCATAATATTACCAAGCATTGTGATTTCTCTACGAGTATAATTTTGACATTAAAAAAATTCGTAGAAAAATCATAATCCTTTGGAAAATATTCGTTTGTATGGAAATTTAACACATAATAATAATTACTATTAGTCGTGGTGATTATTGTATCTCTTGTGGAATAGAATTATTATTCTCGAAAAACTTCGAGGTCTTCGAAATAGAACACCAAAGTTCCGCTGAAATAAATACAAAAGATCAAAACACGAAGATAATTTTACTGGAAATAGGGCATTTGACTCATCCAGTATTATTCTTGTCATGGCTTTAGGCGGCAGTCTTTAAATTTATTGTATGTCTCTAATAGACAAAAATCTTGTTCATTATCATAAATTGTCTCAAATTGTCTGTATTACATTACTGCTGTAAAAGAATTTAGACTTTTCATTCTTGGAGCTGTATCAAAAATTTGCTTTGCCTCCTTTGCCGTTTTGTAGTAAATTATTAATATTACTACGATAGAAATCGGATTAGGAAAATATGTATTCGATTTAGTTTCCAAGTCTCCATATTATCTGTTATCGATATATAAATCTGAAATAAAAATCTGAATTCCATTTTGTAGATAACACGGTTAATAATTGCTTAATTAAAATAAGTTTTTCTTGAGTGTAAGTCAAGTTTTATAATAAACAGATATTTTATATTTAGTGTAATTATTTGAAAATACAACTAATAAGTGAAATTTGTTTCTAAAATAAAGTATCAAAAATTTGATTTCTATTCTCTTCAAAAACGAGCGACAACACGAAGAAGTTATTATATAAGTGTTCTGTTTAATTTTACTTTATTCGTCTTTGTTCATTAACGCTCTTTTTTAAAAATTTTAATTCATTTAAAGCTTTTATTATGGAATTCTGTATTTAGTCAGCGCGTGAATTAACATTGGACGAAATAAACCGATCTATACATTGAAAAAAACAGTTTAATAGAAACACAAACAGTATGTGGATTGTGTGTTTTAATTTAACATTTTAATACAATTAAAAAGTTAGTGCTTTTTGGTTAAAACAAATTGTACTCTTATAGATATTACGCATTTAATAAAAGAAGGTATTTTATTAGACCGCGCCTTTGATTCCCTATCTATAAAAAATACGATAATAATTATCATTTAAATCGACAAAGCAGCTTATTAATAATAATATATTAATATACATATTTTGGTAGATAATATTAAAGGTCGCGCGTCTACATTCGTCTAGCTTGGAGATGTTTTAAATTATGTAATAAGAGTTTTCTACTTTTTTTCAATAAAATACACCAGAATTAACAAAACGAATTTGTTAATAAATAGGGACAAAATAATTACAAAGATGATCCTTTTGCGGAAGAAATAAATTACAGAGCGTCTCGAATTATCTGACGGTTGCCTATTCCATACTCCAGACCGAGGTCAACTAATTTATCCCAGATGATAATAAACGCATGTTTGTTTCAAGATTCACACATTTATCGCACCTTCGGTGCAACAAAGTCACAACAGCTCATTTTTAAATTTTACAGGAGAAGACTTTTAAATTTTTTTTCGCATATTATTGCTCATTTCTGGATAGCCAATTATAGTAGGTATGAAATATTTACATCATTAATTGTTTATTTAGTTGGCTATAGTTTTTCGTAAAAATCTTATATTTCTTTACCAAAAAAATACTTATAAAACACATAACAAAAAAAAGTGTCCAGAAATGTGACTTTGTTGCACCAGGAGTTATTTAGTTTTATCACTTAGGCAAGGTATGTTTTAAATGAAATAAAGTGTCATAATCAAACATAATCGTATATTTTCTTCTCTAAAAATCAACTACTAATAAAAAGGTAGAACAAAACAATTAAATTCTTATGACTACAACATTATTTGGCATCATTTTCATACTTTGAGTTGTAATTATCAAATTCTAGGATAAGAAGACTTACATAATACTCCGTCTTTTACACTTAGGAACTTACGAACAGTCTCATAGTCTCATAAATGGTTTCATAATAATCTTCAAACTTATAAACAATAAAATTCTTAGAAAAATAAAGGAAATTGGAAAGTTTTTTAATCAAAAAAGGTACATCATAATCAACTTTTTGTTGTCATTATAGTAGACAGCAAACGATACTAACAAATAATAAGTAGTAAAAAATAATTAACAATGAATTAATAATAAGATCATTGTTGGTTCTTATTATTAAAAGTTAATTATTTTTTTATAACAAAAGAAATATCAAAAAGGTTTTATTATTCAAATAAACTGTTAAACGTATTTTCGTAATATTTTGGAACTATATTAGCAGTAATTAGTTGTCGAATATCTTGTTTTTTATTGTTTGCAATTGGCAACTTAGAGCTGTATGCCGCACTCAAATGAATATCTGAGATATTTTTTTTGCCCGCACGACTAATTTTAATTTTAGCTTCTTGCCAACATTCACTTTTATACGTGGTTTTGTACAAATAGGTATCAGAATCTTTAATGAATTTCACGACTTTGACATCGGAAATTCTGATTGTTTCGCCATCAATATTCTTGCTAGTGTTCAAGTTAATATCACTAGAAAGTAACTTTAAATCGTAGAAACTATCGAAACTCATTTCATTAACAGTGAAACTGTTACCGGTCTTTTTGGCATTACGGATTAGAGACACATATTGATCTGGGGTGTAAATTGGCCCAGATTTTTTTGCTCGACGAATAGTTTTCTCAATTACTGAGTGGACGCTATCCGCTTCGTTTTGCGTATGTCCACGAATTAGGAACTTGTGTGTAATGGATTTAATTGGCAAGGTTGAAACGGCATAATAATACAAACTAAAAATGAATTTATTTTTTTGTTGGCCACAACAGTTATCCGAAAAAAAAATTATGTCTGAATTTGGTTTAGTCGAAGAACATTCTATTAAAAAATTGTACAAACAAGAACCTATTTCATTGGCTCCTCGTTTACCCAGACCTTCGTGCCAAAAGAAACAGAATTTTTTCGCATCCTTAATATCGGATACTGTGAAGTTATAACAATTAAGTTTACTTTTATAAAAAAATGCCGACGATTGACCTATAGGACAAGGCAATACGGCTTGAAGATCGAATATAGCCACAATGCTGTTGCTATCAGGCTTTTTACACTCGTCTACATCTTGTTTTTTTTCTATTCTACTAAAAGTCTTTTCCTCTTGATGCAGTTTATAGCTGGACATCAACGGTTCTTTATCTACAGCATTTTTATAGGCTTCACACACATCACATTGGTCTTTACGTGGAATAAAAAAGCTGATATTAAATTGGGTATTGAAAATCCGGTGGTATGCGTCGTAATTTGCTGGTTCCTTGTTGTCAGATATACGTTTTTGAGTATAGTTACGGTGTAGTTCGGCTACAGTCAAACCTCCATCTATATACTCTCTTGACGAATTGGCTCTGATGTAGTGGCTTTCCATCCTAGGAATTGAATTAATATGATCACGTACAGATTGTATTATTTCAGCATCCAGCTTTGTCTGTTTTCCGTGCTTACCGCGTTTATCTGTTGGAATTACACTTATGCTTGCAAATTTATTTTCGATAACAGTACGTAGTGGCTTATTACTTATAGTTAATGTATTCAATAGGAACGTTTTACACACCTTTATTTCACTACCTTTATTTACAAGAAAGTAGGATGTGTTTGGTTTTCTATATTTTCTATTCACGTCTCCACCTTTTCGAATCTTGATGGTACGGAATTCAGGTTCAATTTGCTTTACACAAGAAGCAAGGAAGTTACGCTGTCTTTGAAAAGAATTAAGTTCCCAGTATGTCTTAAATATTGCATTTCTATCGTCTGTGGAAAACTTATTTGAACAAGACAATCGACAGGTACTCGTACAAGGTGGACGAATACTTTTTTCCGGCATGGCTTTACCTCTAGCTGATGTATATGCTTGACCAGTGTTTTTTAAATACTTTCTCTGGTTTTTTTGCCATTGACTTGGGTTTCTGGTTCTTTTTTTAGACTTTGTTACAATACTTGCTTGTTCAGTACTTGGTGGAATATTCTCAGAGACAGCATTATGATGTACAATTGACACGTTAGAAAGCGGTTTGGAGCTGGATGTAGATTTAAAGTGCTTGGAATGACTGCCAGAACTAGACGAACTTGAGCTGGATGCTCCGCCACTTGAACTGGAAGAATCGCTGCTAGAGGTGGAGGAATCACTGCTAGAGCTGGATGTTCTACGGATTGACTGAAATACTTTTTTTTGTACCTTTTTTTGCGGTGGTTCATATTCAGATCCATCACTTATGCAAAAATTTTCATTATTGTCTGAGTTCATTTCATTTGCATTCCAGATGGTGTCTTGCCTTAGCATAGTGTTTTCTGGCACTACATCTGTGATAACATTGGAAGAAACTAATTTTTCATCATCTGAAAGGTTAAATCTTTCGCTTTCTGTAGTAATAACTGCCTTTTTAATATCTTTCGTTGCGACATTCTCAATTACGATATTTGGTAAAATTGAATCAGCGTTTACTTCTCGTATCAAAACTGTGTCCACGTCATTATCACATATAATTGTGCTCCTGTCAATAGCTGACAGGTCAATTTTTGTGTCGCAAGAAGTACTGATGCTATTATTTATTGAAAAGCGAGAGGATTCTAAATTGGAATAATGGTCATTGTCCTGATCTTCCGGATGAAAGTTCGCAAACCAGTTTTCAACTAATGTATTGTTTTCCTTTGAATTATTGTCTTGAATGGGAACCATAGAAAGAATTCTTTTACTACGAGAACCCATTTCTCTCTGAAATAAAAATATTAATAAATCAGATTTATAATTTTTTTTTTTATAATGCGAAGGCCTGAAATGAGTAACAACAGTAGGCAAATTATGAAGGGTTCATTGATTAGATTAACTGATATTAAAGACGAAACTGTTTCAGCCCTCGACGTCGAAATGAATGAATGAATTTTCAACTTTATATTCTATAGCATAAAGTTGAAAATCCATTGGGGACATACTTGTTTCGGCGGTGAGCTCATGATACAGTCTTTCAGAGAATCGCATTGCTGATCATCGCAATCGTCATTACAGTACCATTTACATAAAAACAATGTGGTTTATCTTACATTTAGGTTCAACTCTGACAAAAAAATAATAATAAGTAAATGATTACGGGGTAACAAAGTCCCAATTTTGTTTTTGACCTAATCAGCTAGTTACTTATGAAAAAAAATTGGAATCAAAATTCACAAGTCTTTTCATTCCGACGGTCTATATAATAATATTGGACCTTTACAGCACTTTTATAATTTAAAACTTTGTAGATCCAATAGATTAGTTGAAAAAATAATATTAATGGACCTATAAAAACATTTTTTAGTTAGTGACTTTGTAGTTTCAATTTGTGTAGTTAAATATAATAATGTTGGAACAACAAAAACACTTATACAACAAATGCCTTTGTAGCTCCAAGATTTTTGTAATTTATAAAAAAATATTGAGGTCTTAAAAAGAGATACGTTTTTATTGCTCCAATAAGTGAGAATAACAAGGGTCATAAATACCTTTCTGTGGCTGTAGCTCCAACTTACGTCAAACACTCGCGGGCGCGGGGGCACTACTGACCAATGAAACGTTGTCGGCCCAAAACGCATGGAATTACCGCCAATAACCACAAAGGCGCCTACGCCATCTAGTATAATTTCGAGATAATTTCGCGGATGTTTTTATTGCCCCAAGTAAAGGCATGGTTTAGAATAAATTTGGCATACTTAGCTCGATTTTGCAGTTTTGGCTATTTGTGACTTTGTTGCACCGAAGGTGCGTTATCTTATGAATCGAGAAAGACCTTTTAGCTAAATGGAACCGGATATGTATGGTAATATTACCGCTCCGAGGAAAAATATTAAATATAATATACAAATTCAGTACTGAACTTAGACATTTTTTTTAATACAAAAAATGCTTTTAGTATTATGATGCTTTAAAATAATTGTGAGTAAAATAGTTGGAAATAAAATAAAAAGGTAATGACATCAAATTAACTTATTGTCTGTATTATTATTTTGTTGTAACAAATTAATTTCGAGTTATTCGGGTGTCTGTACAATTAAATAAATAATTAAAAAGCCTTTTATTTCCTGTAAATTTACAATTCTTACAATCTATGTATGCAAGATTTAGTTTGGTTTATCTTTACTTAACTAATTATTTAACTAATCTACTTTTATTGAATCTACCGGAACCCCAGAATGGGTAAAGACTTCCTCCAGTGACGCCCATTCGGCTCTGTCTTTAGATACTTGTCTCCAGTTTGGACCAGCTATTGTTTTAATGTCATCTTCCCATCTTGTAATAGGTCTCCCTCTTGTTCTCTTGCCTATTGGGTCATTCCAAAATGGTTCTCTATTGGTCCATCTAAATGTAGTTAGCCGTGCAAATTGTCCTGCTCACTTCCATTTCAATTTTTGTGCGTAACTTAGAGCGTTATTGTTATTTTTCGTAACATGCTTCGCTAAAGTCCTCATTGGCAGACGCTGATGTTTTTTCTTGTTTCGACCGTGAACTTCCACGTTTGGCAGCCGTAAACATGGCAGGAGGTTTGTGTTCATGACTTTTGTTTTAATATCTTGTGGCATATTACTTTTCAAAATGTCTTTAAGACTCCAGTACTTGTTCCATGTTAATTGTATTCTTCTTTCTATTTCTGTGTTTTTGTTTTTCCTGTCGAAACTAGTAATTTTTCGCAAGTAGACATAATTTTCAACATACAAAATTGTGAACTTTTATATTCTTTTATTATGAGTATTTTTGAAACTTATTTAATATGACATTTGATATTGATTTCTTTTCTTTTAAATAAGTCCCAACAAACTTCCATTTATAGATTTTATATTCACTAGACCACGTAATATAGCTTGATTTATAGATTTCCTTAATTATTAAGCCATCTATATTTGTAGTCTCAAATAATCTAACAAGCTTTTATGGGCATATTACAATGAAATGTTCAAAAAAACAAAATCATTGACATACCCATAGTAACCTTATACGTTTGATATACGTATACGCAGTCCTTCAAACTTTGTATGGATTCTTTGTCAGAATCAAGTCTGAGTTGTAAGGATTCAGAAATTTCCGACCCGTACTTGAGGTTAAGAAATCGGAAATATTAAAAGAATACACAGTGTATAAATATCAGTAACTCACTCGAGTATTACTTCACATAAAAATTGACGGAGTTGAATCTGATAATACTATAATATATTTTACGTTTCATTCCTGTCAGTAACTGCTTCTTAATCCTTAAGTTTTTTTATTTTTTTTTATGAATATTCTAGAACTCTTACTACGTTCTACTTCCTTGTTTTTCTTTGTATATTCTCGATCATCTTTGAGATATAATAAATGTTTTATTGGATTCGCTTCGCATTTAAGATAAATCTTTGATTTGTTTAAAAAACACGGTTGTTTAAAATTGCGTAGAGGTTTTAAACACTGTTTCATTTATAGAAAACTTAAACGTAAAAAGTGAAATCATGTATCAAATTAATTTTTAATTCTTTTTTTTAAAGGTTATTCCAGAAACTCATTTGTATATCTATATCAATTGATTGAATTCAAAACTCACTTTGCAAGAAAAGGTGAGATTCACTAGATATAAAGAAAGAAAAGATCAAATAAATTTCTGAATCTTTATCTGTAAAGTGAATATAAAATATACAACTCCAAATCTCTGCGCCGAATCAAGAATGAAAATGTTGGTATAAGCCTTCTCTATTTTAACTATCATAATATTATCGGGCAATCGTCGCTAGAATCGATATGAGGTGGCTTCAAGAGGATTACGATTGCTCTACGAATATTTTTTGACATAAAAAAATTCTTAAAAAACCTTAATCCTTTGGAAAATATTCGAATGTATGTAAAATGTATACATAATTATAATGACCATGGGTCGTGGTGATTCTTATATATTTTCTGGAAATTCAGTCATAATTTATTGTTTGTTTCTAATAGAAAAAAATCTTGCTCATTATCATAAATTGACTTAAATTGTTTGTATTACATTACTGCTGTAGAAGAATTTAGACGTTTCATTTTGGAGCTATACCAAAAATTTGCTTCCACTTTGCCGTTTTCTACTAACTTATCAATATAACTACAACAGAAATCGGATTAGGAAAATATGAAGTTCTATTTAGTTTTCAAGTCTCCGTATTATCTGTTATCGAGAATAGATAATAAAAAAGACAACGCGGTTTATGAATTGAACTTTATGAGAAGTAAGTATTTCTTTAGAATATAGTGAAAATGCACAGTGATGCTTTGTATACAAGGTTTCCGTGTTTCATAATAACGGTGCATCGTAATCTTTTACTACCGATTCTCGGTAAAAAGCCAATAAAATTGATACCACATTCTGATACAACCACGACTACCACTGTTTAAGTCTATGCATCTATTGCAAAAAGAGATAAGGGTGTGAAATGTTACCTTTTCAGTCGTGTGTTGTGTTATGTGGGTTTTTATTTTTGCCTATATTTTCTCAAATTGAAATAATACTCTAGAAATATTACATAATTTTAAAAACGAAATAATTAATTAATGTTATAAATGTACCAAAATTGAAGTCTCTATACACATGTTGTGGTTAATTAGTCGTACTATCATTGTTCTATTTCCATAGAAACAAATTTTATTATAAGATATATAATATTTAGTGTAACTGTTTGTAAGTACAACTAAGTAAAATTTGTTTTTAAAATAGTGAATGAGAAATTAGATTTAAATTGTCTTCAGATAAATTATAGTACATGTATCCATTCTGATATTGCTAAAATATTATCGAGAAGAATGCAAGAGAGATCTGAAAGGATGTTGTGGGAGGCCCAAGGAGGTTTTAGACCTGGAAGAGGGTGTATAGATCAGATCTTTTCCCTCTGCATGATCACGAAAAAGTTTTTGGCATTAAACCAAAAGGTTTTCTGTGCTTTTGTGGATTTGGAAAAGGCGTTTGACAGGGTTGTGAGAAAGAAATTATGGGAGATACAGCCCCGACACAATGTGAGCGGACCCTTGCTACAGGCTGTAAAATCTCTTTACACAGATCACTCAGCCTGTGTGCGAGTAGAAGCTGGCATGTTGCCCTGGTTTGACATCCAATCGGGTGTTAAACAAGGTTGCGCTATGTCAGCTTGGTTGTTCAATTTGTATTTGGATAGTTGTCTCCAAGGCGTGAAAGACAGTGACATGGGAGTGAAAGTAGGTGACCTTAAAATCAATTGCTTGCTATATGAAGATGATGCAGTGCTCATTGCATTATCACAATGCAATTTGCAGGCATTGGTCACCACTCTGAGAAATGGGTGTGAAATTAATGGTCTAAACCTGAATCTAGATAAGTCGAAGGTTCTGATATTTTAAAGAAATGAAAAAATAAAAGAATGTAAGATCAACGTGAATGATAAGATAATAGAACAAGTGAATGAAGTGGTATATGTGGGAAGTATGTTTAGCAGACGCGGAAGATACGAAATGGATGTGGTAAGGCGTATTGCTGCCAGTAACAGAGTCAACGGTGCTTTGGCTACATTGTTGAGACGGCGAAACGTCAACATAGCTGCACGTTTGGCTGTACACTATGTGGTTTTGCTACCGACGCTGTTATACGGCAGCCAAACGTGGGTAACACAGAAGAAGAATGTAAGAAAGATGAATGCTGTGGAGATGCGATTTCTTCGCAGAATATGCAGAGCCAGTCTAGCTGATCGGATCCGCAATGAAGAGATCCACAGAATGGCAGGTACCAGCGAAGATGTCGCGGTGAGAATGAAGAAGAACGTGCTCAGGTGGTTTGGGCACGTCGAACGAATGAGTGATAAAAGAATAGTAATTAAGATTTATATAGGAAAAGTTTAAAAAGAGAGACAGGGGGAGGCCTCGATTGACCTTCGAAAACACAATATCTATGATACTGGAGGAAGGTCACGTAAAAAGCATGAGGACCCCCCGGAGGGCATGTATGAAGAGGTTGATGTCTGTGGCCACGGCGAAAGAGGTATACAGGGATCGTAGCGTTTGGCGCTCCGTCGTCTCTGGCTACCCCGCAAGGGATATGGCGTGAAGCTAAATAAATAAATAAATAATATTACTTCGAATAATAAATAAATAATACTAATTCGAATGCAGACCACAAATAATCAGAACTTCAAAATTATCTTTCATTACCACACATATTTTTATTTATTTTCAATCCATTTAAAGTTGGTACTATTTAATCGTTCATTTAGTTAGCACGAGAATTAACATTGGACGAAATAAACCGATCAATACATTGAGAAAAGTATTTTATCGTATCTGCATCACAAACAGTATGTGAATTTTGTGATTTAATTTAACGTTTTAATACAATTTAAAAAGGAATATTTTGAAAATAATGTGAACGACCTCGATACGCTAGGAATAATTTAAAAACAATAATACTTTTAAGCGACTGCAAAAATGGTATACATTTGGTGGTAACCGCCTTGTATTCAAAGTATACGTGTTTTAAGATGAATGTCACTTAATTTGGCAATAACAACTTATTGAATTAAAACTACATATCTGTATAAAAAAATATTAAATTTTAATTAATAAGCAACAAATAATTACAAATTTGATCCATTGCAGAACCACGAAATAAATTACAGAGGTGCCTCCAATCATCTAACGGTTGTCGACTGCACACTCCAGACCGAGGTCAACTAATTTATTCTAGATGTTTGTTCTGAATCATTTGTCTTATCTTATAAAAACTTTTAACGTAATTACATTAGACATATATTATTACCGGGTTTAGGACGAAAGCAGAAAATGTATAAAGTAGAATATACACTTTTTTAATTGACAAACGATGTTTTTGTTTAATTATGATTCTGAATTCTTTAATATATTAAAGAATTTAGTAAAAAAAATAGGTGTTTTTTTAAGCAATCAAAACAAAATAATGTCTTTATTATTAATTCAATTGTTGTATTAAATAAAATACATAAAAAAAACATCTTAAACATATTAAAATCCATAATTTCTTTAATTTCGTTTTAAAACTTATTTTCAACAATCATTACTCTTGAAATGTTTTTTGACTTTAAAGTTGAAAGTGGCTTAATAATTCTTTAGATCTTGAACAGTACCTTTGGTTGTAATTGTGAGAAATAATTAAGCTGATGTTTCACTTCATAAAATGGTCTTCTTTAAACTGGATTTATGTTTTGCCAGATGGAGGCTGCAGATATAGTTTTTTAACACATCTAATTGGTTACTGTAGTGTATTTTTATCTGTTAAGGTTTTTTACAATTTTATAGGTGCACTTGCGGCGAATTGACTGCAAGTCTTTAATCAGGCTGTAAATATTGATTGGCTCACTCCATTTCATCGAGGCAAACTTAGCCTTGCTCTTCAGATGACCACAAAACCAACAATCGCAAAATGCCTAGTGTTGTTGCACTTGACGAAGCATTGAAAGGAGTGCTCGCAAGAGACGGTAAGATGAACGGGTTTTTAGTGGTAAGCACGCAAACTTGTATGGTTTTGGGATTAAAGTGCACGAGGTTCACTTCAGCACATCTGACACCATCTTTCCACCATCCATCTTTCGCCAAATATAAAATAAATCATAGAACAAACGTAAGTGCAGTTAAAGTAATAAAAAACTGGTCATCATAAACACACATACGGCACACGTTGCAAAGAAGAAAAAAGTCTGAAAAAGGGACTCTGGTTTCAAAATACAAAAAAATATACGTCTACTTAGTCACAGTCATAATTGATATGTGCTAAGAATTAAAATTGAAGTAAAGTGTGCTACCAAAGTAAGTCTACTAACTAAGTCATTAGTTCTTTACCGAAATAAAACATGAAATACCTGATCGGAACTAACACAAAAACCTTTTACACGGGATATAACATTTTAGATAGGTATAGGTACACTTATACCATTGTAGTCAGTTCAGTGATATATTGCTCGTACCTGAGTATCTGTTGGATGCCATGTTTAAAGGTCGTGATTTACTATCATAGTATTTCAAAGTCGATATGAATTCGATATGATATTCAACTTGTTTTAAATTATCTCTAGCAATAATACGCCTAAAGATATATGATAGACAAAGAACAAAATCTTTTTACTTCTCGATAGATATTAATATTATAACTTATAACCAGGCGGGGAAGTTATGAATGAAAGCAATTCAATACCAACGTAATACTTCATAACTAATACATTAAAAAGTTATGATATTAACGCACGAATGGTATATTCGTGTAAAAGTGTGTATGTGCCAGTAATTTGAAATATAATAACTATTTTTTGACATAGTTATTAAACAATAAAATAAAATTAATAAGTAATTGTTTAATATATTTATTGTTTTATTTCCCGAATTTTAACTACAATTATTAAAAACCGTTCCTTTAGAGGAAAATTATAAAATTGTTCACATTTTTTTTAATCGTTAAATATCCTTATTAAAATTATATTTAATTGAAATAACAGCGTGAAGAAATTAATAGTGTCAAAGAATTCAATTCGACTTTTACGGCGTATTTCTATTCCGAATTAAAATTATTTTTCAATTGTATATTTCGTAATGTTTTTTCAACCAAAAATCAATACCATTCACCCGATTCCGCTTGTTTAAACGAACCATTCACAAAACCTTATGTACCTTATAAATATAAAATATGGATAAACGAAAAATATCCAAAATACAGTATAAAACATGTAAATTTTTTAAAAGTAGGATATTAGAAATAATAAATATATGTTAAATAAAGAAATAAATTAATTTGAATAAAAATTAAATAAGCTAAAATACAAAGATAAAGTTAAAGTAAGTTGGGTGAGTGGTTAAGGAAATATATAAATGATGTTTACTGCATATTATATGTCAGTAAAAAAGAGAGTAATTTAAATAAATATTTACCAACTGCTTCAAAGCAAGCAGACCTCGATCTTAATGAAGAAAAACTTGATAAAAAAATATTTGTGGAAGACAATCTTTTAGAAAAAACTTTAAAACGTAATGAAAATTATTAAAAACACGTTTATTAATATAAAGTCTGCCGTATTTATACAAGTGTTGGCAATTTTATAACACTTTAATTCATACTAATTCAAAAAACACTTAAGAATTAATTTTTTCCCTGACCGAGAAAATAATGTAGCAAAATATTCCTTTGATATCATAAATATATTAAGAATGAAGGATTAATGAAAGTAAAATCATGGAATATAGATTCCATAACTCCAAAATATATAACAAGACTGTTTTATTTATTCGAGGTAATGGTTTTGATAATTCAGTAGAACTCACCGGATTGGCTCCGCGACTGCGGGGTCAGGGTGGCTTTGATCTGCAAAATTATAGTCATCGTTAATAAAATGTATTTAAAAAAACCTACATTGAAGACATTTTAAAGCAACATCCACAACATAAATAATGATCACTAAATGTACCAAGATTCCGCTTTAGTTTCGACTCAGATTAGATAAATTCGATAGAATCGCGTGTAATCTTTAATACTAAAAGAAATTTAATTACTTTTTCCTTTCGCCAAACTAGACTTATCTTGAACACATAAAAGTTACGTCTAACAATAAATTATAAGTTATTTCATTAAAGCATTTTTAGCACCTTTAACCGATTTAGCAAGTTAACAATTTCGTAGAAATGAAAATAAAAATCGAGAATGTTTTTACACTTTTGTAACTATGAATAAGAGTTTCAATGAGAAACTTTTTCAATGAACCGAAGTGTGGAACCAGAAATGTGTGAACTTTTACCACGCTTTAATTGCAGCTTGTAGAAATAATCACTTATCGACTTCGTAATTACAAAATGGAGTCTTGGGTCCGCTCGGAACGTTACAATGAGTTTATTTATAAAATTTGGAATACGTTTAAAAATTAAAGAATGAATTTACGTTTTAAATTACTGAAAATGATAACATTGTATCAATGTCAATTGTAAATACGGATTGTACCGGATAGTTTAACAATTAACTGTCTTTGGACAATGACTTCGTCGTCCTCAGAATAATAAACAATCTCAAGAACTTTGAACTTTTGAAATTGAAAATCGAAATCCCGTTGGTTTTAATTTAGTATAGGAACCTAATACTGATTTTCGGTCTATAAACTACAACAAATAATAAATAAACTAAAATTAAAATAAACGTAATCAATTTTCTTATAGTCTTAAAACATATAACTTCAGGTGCCATTCAAAACTTGAAGTAATGATCTACTTAAGCAGCTAGAAAGTCTTGTTAGTCTTCTCAAATAATCCTAAACATTGAATTTAAAACAAAATAGTCAAAACTGTAATGGAGGTAATTGCTTAATGGAATTTTATAAAAGTAACTTCTTGTATCTTGTTCCGTGATCGTAACATTTTGGGACTTGCAATAAAAACGTTAGTTTTAGAACAAAAAACTTACAAGAAATCACATAACAAGTAATGTACATCATGTACCACATTAATTTTAAAGTACATTTGTTTGAGGGTAATTTAAAAAACTCGTATATTCTGTAGATTGTTAGAGAAATTTATTTGCAGTTTTAGAATAACAAAATGTTTTAAAAAAAAATATTTTATGAAAGCTTTTTGATGGGAAGAAAGATTTGAAAGTATTTTCTGTAAGGTCTAGTTACTAAAGGATTTATAAATTCAACAGACCGATATTATAAATGTAATAATTTAACTTCCTTAACTGATAACTAAATTACAGTCAATGGAAATAATAGTGTGGTAATTTAAAAACGAAATTAAGTTTAAGCAACGAGCCTCGTGCAATTATCAGAGACACTTTCCGCAAGTTCTTTAGAAGAAAATAGGTTCTTAACATCTACAAAATCGTTCGCCATTTTATATTATCGTCTCTCAACAAACACAGCCATAAAAACGTATAACTGATCTCAGTTATCATTCAATTTACAATAACTGCTAATTAGAGCCATATCTTTACTTAAATAAGAACCCTTCTTTCCGTGAACATTGTCAATGTCAACCAAAGCACAGAGTCCTACAATTGATGAATGATTTACAATAAATAAATTAAATCGTAATCCTTTGGAAAAAATTCGTTTGTTTAGAAAAGGACTAGAAAATTATAACTACTATATGTCGTCACTACTGTACATCTTGTGCAATAAATACGCTGTTTAATTTTTATTTATATATTTATTTATGTACCTCATTATTACATAGATACTTAAAATTATAAAATATGTACATGGGATAGCTTATCTCTTAGAAGAGATCTCTTCCAGCCACCCCTGAATTTATAATTCACTTATGGTTAATAATATTTTAAACTCTTTTACATGGTTAATATCATTCGTTATCTTGTATCGTAATCTATCATTCTTTGTACAGACGTTTCATTGTAGAAGTTATACCAAAAATTTGATTTCAAGTCTTACCCGTTTTCTACAAACTTGTTAATACAGTACGAATCAGAATAGCAAAATATCTAATCCGATTTGGTTTCAGTCTGCCTTTTACCTATTATCTAATATCGGTAGTGAAAATTTGAACCCCAATTTTGTAGACAACCGGTTTATAATTACTTAATTGGAAGTAAGTTTCTGTGTTCCATAGTATCAGTGCATCGTAATCTTTTACTACCGATTCTCGGTAAAAAGCCAATAAAATTGATACCACATCCCGATACAACCACAACTATCACTGTATAAGTTTATGCTTCGATTTCAATAAGAGATAAGGGTCGTGTGTTGTATGATGTGTGTTATTTCATCTTAAAGTCAAAAGTAATTATTATTTTGCCTGTAATGAATAATTCTATTAAACTGATGTCTATGTTATTCATTCATTCTTAGAAAGATATTTTTACTTGCTATACGTATATATTTAAGTTTCTGTATGTAGATTAAAAAAGTAAATTGTCTTTATAATACAAAAAGAAGCAAAAAATAATAAAATGTAATAAAATTGATGAAAAAAACATGTTCTCAAAATCAAATCAAATCAAATCCATAATTTTATCGAAAAAATGTGTCTATTTAGTTTTAAAACCTATTTCCAACAATTGTTGCTCTTGAAATGCTTTTTGACTTTAAAGCTGAAAGTGTCTTAATAATTCTCAAGATCTTGAACAGTTGCGTTGGTTGCGAGAACTACTCAATTGCGAAAACTATTTAAGCTGATGATTTGCTTCATAAAATGGTCTACATTAAAACTGGACTTACTTCTCGCAAGATGGAGGCTGGAGATATGATTTTTTTATCTCATCTAATTGGTCCATTGCTCCGACATTGTAATAAGTGTCAAAATATTTATAAATATACATATAGTATTTTATTTTATTTAAGATTATTATCTTCTTTAATTGTATTGACGATTTATCCTTTTAAGTTTTTTGTATAAAATAATCACTGTTAAAAGTAAATGTCTTACCAAAATAGAATTTAATATAATTTTATTTATGATACTAAATATTATTAAAAATAATATATATAATTTGAAAACAAAACAAATATCCGAATATGGTTAATTTGTCGATGTTCAATAAATTATTTATAATCTAAGTCCCGAACAGACGCAGTAATCAAAAACAGACAAGTATTAAATATTATATCAGATATTTGCAAAACAATTTACACAGTAATTTATATTCATCAAATGAATGTACCTGATAGTAACATTCGTTACCATAATGTGGTGCTATTATATATATAATTAAAACATATGCACTAAACATTGGTGGTTTGATATTTATTTACAGAATAACGTTTTAATATATCTCTACAAAACCTCGCGACCGACCTTATTAATAACAGAAATGTCAATATCGTTTGATGATATTTAACAAATCCGCAGGTGTTTCTTAATCTCACAAATTCAATTTTAATTTGACCATAATCTTTGCTTTAACTAAAATACTTTAGATATAATAAATATTATTAACCATTAAGTTAATATTATGAAAAGAATAGGTAACTCTGCAATACTTCAACGTGCGGTCTTAATGTAATAAAAACAATATCTTATGATAACACCCTTTAATTATAATACAGAAAACCTATTATTCCATTACAAGTTTCTCCCTAAAGAATGTTTTAGACTTCAGTCGTTAAGCTAACACAAGAAGTTACATTATACCGTACGGGATTTATAATGTTGTTTCACAATGTTACAGTAATTTGGTTGTGGGAACAAGCGTGGGAGATTGAGACCCCAAGTTATATTAAAGCAGGAGTTGGTTTTAAGCTACTACACATTATGATATATTTTACTTTTAAGCACGTACGTAATACAATGCACGAGTTCATAGTTGACAGAGATATAGATGCCTCGTGAGGAACTAATATCTGAACAGTATACTGACAGGTCTATGACAGACAACTTCATCTTGATGTGTATTATTCCATGTTATAAATTCATAATAAAAATATATGAATAAATGCTATCGAAGATGCTATAGATAACATCTCTTACATATACCATAATACATAATAGAATATATTACTCAATATAAGGTTTGCATTCTTCTAACATCTGATCTAATGATACGGTTTTGAATATTTTTACCCTGAACATTATAGGATTCCGACTATACTAATAAATTCCCAATCTTATAATTATTTTTATTCTAACTTCGATTATGTTTCACAAAATAAAAATATAACGTGATGAAATTCAATCTCAAAATAATGATTTAATTTGCTGACGTTCGCCAAACTGCGTCATGTGGTATGTGTACTTAATCATTTAAGTTAAATATGTCAAAATGTCGAATTATCCTAACACATAATTTCAATATAAGTTTTGCAGCGAAAATAAATTAAATTTCAATCAAATATTATGACGAAATTAGCTGTTATTAAATACGGTTACTATTTTGTCACTTTACGCAATTTCAAAATTTCGCAGGATATAATTACTAGGATATAATTTACTAATATTTAAATTAAAAATAATGGTTCATGCCATTCTTATGTAATAAATTATATATTTCGTTTATTAGCTTAACCTGAAAAAAATACATATTTATATAAAGTGTCAAAAGAATGTCACACGCTTTTATAAGTAATATGAAACATAAACATATTACATAAATGAAATTTAATAATATAATAAATTATAAAATCTAAATCTTTTGTTAGTCTTGAAAATGTACCTATAAGTCAAAAGGATATTTTCGTCACATAGAATATATTTCGTTTTATTATGTTGTTAGAGGAAATGGAACAAATAAAAAAAAATCTTTAATATCTAGAGTCATTCGCCTGCCGAATATGACGATAACTAAAAACCATGTAAGTAATTACATCAATACAAAAAATATTATAAAAGGACAAGCTGTTTGTCAAGAATAAGAACAGTTAGCACCGTAAAATTAAATATAAAGATATATACGAGTATAAGCGAAAACGAATTAGGCATTATCTTTTAGTAAATAATTAAACACCAAACATCTACAAAAAAATTATCAATTATTGTCGTTTAAGTAAATATTTTTCACATGTAAATTTATTTTACAATATTTGAATCTAAAAATACATTTTAGGCATCAATGTTATTCTACATTTCTCTTATTGACCAGAACTGTAGAAGAAATATACCATAACAAAGAATTGCAATAAAATTTTAGTCTACTTACTATGTAGGTAGTTAAGAGTCGCCTTTCTGATGCTGGCTTCGCGCCAGGACCGCCAGGGACCCCTATGTTTTATGATACGCAGTGACCGCTTCGCCAAGGATATGGTGTGTTTGTATTTCTTGTTTCCAATTAAATTTAAATATTATCTACTCTGGTATTGGCATGGGTTTCTGAGGTTGGATCGTTCGAATCAATAGTATATGTTGTTGTATATATATGATTTGTTTGGATTTCAATTTTATTTAAACAAACTAGGAGAGGCCATGTGTATATATAAATTAGGTTACAAGTAAAATATGAAGTGAACATTTCAAAGTATCTCTTGAGGGTACGGCTATTAAAGCATGTAGTGACGCAAGTAGGCCAGCGCGATTACGACATTTCGTTTCGGTTCAAATGATAAAGTATTAATCATGACTTCGGAATAATTATTATCTCGTACTCGTAAATAAATGGGTAATGTGACACGGTTCATGAATTACAAGTAATTAATGTATGACCTGATTGTCGCTGAAATGTTCACAGTTGTTACAAAAAATGTTCCAGCTTCATCTGCACTGAGATTTATGACTTGGTGCATTCATTTTGCATGTGATAGTGTATATATAAATATATAAATGTAAATAGTCAAGTGATGTTTAAAATTTTAATAATATGAATTGGATATTATTAAAATCCATCGAAGAGTTGTGTTTATTATTATTATCTAAATTATAAGAATTAATATCTAAATTATAAGTGATTATTTTAATAGATAGTTATCAAGATAATATTGTTGTTGCGATAGTATTTTACTAATCGATTGTTTGACTCAACTGTAAATTGATATATTAACACTTAATAGACCTTAACAGGTAAATGCATTTGTAAATACAAGAATTATGTTTAAATAATACTATGTTATATATGTCTATTGGAATAGGCTTAAAACATAAGTTAATAACATTATCCTGATGCAATATTGAATTGAATAGTGTTTGTCACTTTCTTAGGATTCTGTTTGATAATTAGTATAAAAGGATTGAGATACTGAGGTAGAGGTTGAGTTGGGAGTAAATTGATACTCTTACTTCCTCAGCGGACATTCAAGTGGAAATAATATATGACATTTAAATATATGAAAGTTTATATCTAAGTGAGAGTAAAGTGCCAGGAAGTACTTTGTAACGTGTGATTAGTTGGAGGTTCTGTCGCCAGATAAGTAATAATAGCTAAGCTAATTAACACTGCGAGTTGTCATTTTATGTAACAATAATTGTTAAATTAACACATATTAGTAATAATGTCATAGTTGGTGAACACATAAAGTAATGTTTAAAAATAAAAAGTAATATGATAAATAAGTATTAATTAAATAAAGCTTCTTTTCTTAATTGCCTGATTTTAATAAAAACAACTTATAATTAATGCTCATAGTAATTAATAATAACAACATATAATTATTAAGCAGGTGGGCTTTAAAACAAAATGTATGACAGCTAAAATACATTAGTACTTCGTAGAATTGTGGTCATCTTTTTATAATTTCGTAAAATATTTATATTCTATGAAATGAGCGTCAGATGATGTCATTAATTAATATAAGTCAAGAATCAAAATAATCCAAACGTAACATTTACTTACTACTTGCTAATAAATTACAAATATAAATTCAAATATCAATTAAACCGGTACTATCATCATCTTACGCAAATAACATAATTAATAAGCAGCAAATCAAATGGAAAGTTGTTAATTATTATGACTACACAGTATGTACCAATATATGTACCAATGGTATAGCAACCAATCAGTTTTATCAATTCAAAAGAGGAATTTATTTTCCAATACACAATGTTATTTGCAAATAATGGACTTAAAATATTTATAAAATTATTAAATATTTGTCATTATGGACTTTAAACATTGTGTATTAAAATTAACAAATATACATTTGCATATTATAATTTGACATTTAATAAAATCCATTTACCAAAATATACTAATATTCACTTCTTGTTAAACTAAGATTTACCTTTTAAAAAAAATTAACTCTTAAATACTCGTGTTTTTCTACATTAGTATGTTAAGTAGGAATATTGAAACTATTCTCAGAATAAACGGTTCGCTTCCCGCCATTAAATTTTTATATATTTTGTGGAAATTAAACCACAGGCCTTTCATTTTCTTATAATTTATCTGATCTCATATTTCTTATTCTCATATACTATATTCCTTGAAAACAATAAAAGATTCATGTAATTATATATGTTTAGACGTCGCAGTTTTAAATTTATGAAGTTTTATTTATCTAGCATTTAAATATTTATATTATGGTCATATTCTAACTTTACTAACATTAACTCAGTTCACTTAGTTAACTCTCTTCACGTTTACCACTATTGCTTCTCCTAGATATGCATCGTACTTTGGACTATTACGCCAAGGTTATTACAACATGTAATACCCTGCTCTTCTGTGCCACGTGATCTTGGAAAATCTTATTAAACTGTTGCTCCTTAAAGTTATCCTAAATAGCTTCCGAAGGCAACTTTGACCTAACTTGGGGGTACTCTCAATTATGCCCTGGATTTATATTCAAATGGACGACGCTCTGTCTGTACTTTCATTGTTAACAAATTAATCCATTCTGTCTCAAATGTCATATCTAACCTTTTATATTAATTTTGTTAGCAACAAATCTAATTTAATATATTATATACACATACCATTAAAACAAATTGATTTCCATTATAGAGCTTTGGCCTTTATCGAGCTAATATAAACAAAACAAAAATAAAGCAAGCAGTTAATGAAAAGTCAACAAAGGTGGTGATATATAATAAGTAATCATTGTTCCTCAGTTAGAAGTTAAAGCGTTTTAATAATTAATTGCAAGTTGCCAGTTTGCGAGCTCGTTTCCTACGTTCACGTTGACGTCCATGCTGTTAACAGGTAACCATAATATTGATTAACTTCTCGGAAACAAACGGCAAATAAATATATCACATAAAGCGCTCTTTATTGTGATATTCTGGCAGAATTTAATCCTATTAACATTTTATGCATTTGATATGATATTTATCGTTATTAAAGATTTGGTAATTTTTTAAAATATAATAAATATATGTTATATTTTTTATACATTTGCCAAAACATATAAATAATATATATACTAATCCAATGAATGTTTAATTTTGAACAATAACTATATTCATATAACTCCATCACATAAATAGATACGCTTTTGTAAAATTATATAAACAGAAATAACTAAAACATGTATTTCATAATTTCATCATATGAGTGTTGTATGACTCGAATATAATAATAATACTACGACCTTTAATAATTATCTAATATTGGAATATGATAAATATTATATATTATTAGGTTTAAATTTCAAACCGTGGTATATGTTCTGACATGTATATATTTTATGGTAGCTGGTGTCACAGGAGCAGACGGGTCATTTGATGGTATTTAAAATATTTTCTTCTGTTCTTCTACTTTAAAATTTTACTACTCTTTAAAAATAAATAAACAAAAAAAATAATTGATGAAAAAAAACCTATTAGGTACATTTGTTAATATAAAAAATGTTCTTATTATTTCTTTTAACTGAATAAATTTGTTATAATCGAATGAATGAAGGACAATGCTCTTGTACGGTCCACGTCAATCTATTATAGGTTGACATACATTGACACAAAAGTGAGAATACCGGAATGGTATAGAATAGACAACAAAATGCAAATACAATATAGCAACAGAAAATTTAACTCATCCCGTGCCTTTTAATGTAATAGTAATAAAATAATTATCTAATTATATTTCAGTTTTTTTAATCTGTTTCCAATGAATATTTTAGACTTCAGTCGTTAAGCTAACACAAGAAGTTATATTATACTGTACGGTATTTATAAAGTTGTTAAACAATGTTTCAGTCATATGGTTGCGGGAACAACTAAGATCCCAAGTTACTTTAATGTTGCAGTTTGTTGTAAGCTCCTACACATAATGATACACTTTACTTTGAAGCACGTACATTCGCTTTCAATCTCTTAAACTGTTACATATATTTCTAATAGAATAATTTAAAAAATCTACTTGTTTTTAATTGTCTTCAAAATGTTATAAAATACTCCAATGACATAATATTACTTGCAAGGATGGAAAAGAATCTGAATCTCGACCAGATCGACACACTTGGCGAAGAAAATACATCGAAGTAAGTACAAAATATCTAAATCGGTGGAGCTGTTAAAGAATAATTAGAACACCGAGCGCCGGTAATTTAAATATAAAGAAATATATAAGTGAAATAGCAATTTATTTCCCTTTAATACATTTTTCAGCAATTCCAAAGAGTCCAGTCGTTCGCACCGGGTCCCCGACAATCCAAACGGCTCTCCGTTGTACCCGGTCAAATGGTAGAAGCTGATATTGGGGTAATCCGGACCAAAGATGAGAACAGTACTCCATGTGTGGCCGGACCTGCGCCTTATAAAGCGCAAGTCTTTGGCCAGGTTTGAAATACGGCCTCGCTCTATTGATCATTCCCAATTTCATCGGGGCCAACTTGGCCTTGCTCTCCAGATGATCACGAAACTGACAATCTCTCGAAATGTCGAGACCCAGTATTCTGATACTTGGCGAGACAATGAGAGGAGTGCTCTCGAAGAGCGGTGATACGACAAATGGGGTTTTCTTAGTGATAAACGCGCAAACCTGTGTCTTTAGGGGATTGAACTGAACGTGGTTCAGTTCACCCCACTCAGAGACCATCCCCAGGGAGGTCTCTATTGAAGACACAAGATTCTTTCAAGATCAATCAAGATCAACTGGTGATCCTCGAGGTACGTTAGGACCTGTCGGTTGATAATAATCTCCATTATTTTGGAGAGAAGGGAGGTAATGGCAATGTGTAGTTAGCTGGGTCCGAGCTATCACCTTTTTTAGGGATCGGATGGACTAGGGCACACTTCCATGAGACCGGGACTATGCCTTTAAGGTAGGAGTGCCAAAATAGACGCGTTAGCACTGGAGTCAATTCAGGGGCACACATTCGTAGCACCAATGGAGAAATTTCATCCGGCCCACTCGACTTACGAACGTCCAAAGAAAATAGAGACTACCTGATAGTTAAATTTAAACTTTAATACATAATTCAACAACTCAAATTTTATAAGAGCAAACGAAATAAGCTGTATTTAGTTTGAATTTTTTTTTTAAATAACGCGGATAATTATTATAATACCCAAAATATCACTCGTAAATTTATATTATAATGTTTATTTTGTAATGCTAAATATAAAATACGAATTAAACTACAATGTTATTCAAAATAAACTTCATTGGCCAGAACAATAGAAGAAATATACCCTAACATTGAATTGCAATAAAATTTGAATCTACCCACAATGTAGGTAGTTAAGAGTCGCCTTTCTGTTGCTGGCTTCGCGCCAGGAAGGGTATATATATATATATAATTTTTGTTCATATTTCAACATTTGTTTTCCCAAATCATCAAGCAGGTAGGCTTTTAAAATAAAATGTTTTATAGCTAAAGTATATTTAAGATACTTCGAGGAATTGCAGTCATCTTTTTATAATTTTTTTTTTCTACGAACTGTCATCCGTCAGATGATGTCATTAAATATAAACCATGAACAAAAATAATCCAAAAGTAACATTTACTTATTATATGTTTAATGATTCGTCCTTAATATTATAATGTAGGCAAATAGATGAATCCATGTTTTTTTTATGAAAACTAGGCCTAACAATAAGTCAATATTAGTATATTTTGGTAAATGAATTATTAAATTCAATTGCAAATAATATCTATCTATTGATAATCATTCTCCCGTTGGTATACCATTGGAATAAACTGTGTAGTCAAAATAATTACGACACAACTTTCTATTATGCTATTTGATAATGATTGTGAATTAGTATCAGCTTAATTCATATTAAATTTGTATTTGTAGCTTATTTTAAATAACGATTACACATATAATAAGTAACTGTTAATTATGGATTTATTATTAATGTCTGTTTATTTTCATCACTTCTATTGAATTTAGGTTAAACTAAAAGAATTGTTAGTTTAAAATATTTGTCTTGCATTTTATAACTAGGCCAAGATTAAAACCGTGTAAAACTAGTAAGACTGCAAGATTTGAGTAAGAAGAAGATCTTGCGAGTCTTGGATCTCGTAGTCGAGTCAAACAAGATTACGTAGGTATTATTTATTGCACTATAACTTATATTTTATAATTATTTCGAGTTTTTATCTATATAGTACATAAAATTTATTACCTTACATTATAATAAACTCAATTTCTTATACAAAGACCATACATTGTCATCAAATAAGGTTATACATAATATTAAGTAATCCCACATAAATATTATATTCAGTGTCTGCGAGAGATAAAACGAGATTTCTCAGCTGAAATAATATGTTTTGTGAATAAGGTAAGTCACTTTTGAATAAAATATGAACCTCCTGGTGAAGCTGTTCGGTACAAGACATGTTTGCATCATTTTTATTAAAATATTGAGAAACACAGGTGATTTTATGGAAGTTATTGCTTAAAATAATATTACATTTAGAAAGTGAAAAAAGTAAACTCAAGTTATAACACACAACATTCACAATATTCACATAAATAAATTCACATAAAATCTTAAATACTTTAAAAATTCAAAAATAGTTTTTCAATATAAAAAGCTAAGAATAAGACATAACTAATGGTATGCATTACTGTAAACGACTGCAAAAACTCACCAAATTAAATCAAAATGTTGTATTATTTCTCTAATGTCGCACGCTCCCTCACGACTGTTCAGTCAATAAATTAATCGTTTCAAAACCTACACAAGTTACACGAGACTAATATAACAAATTTATTAGTTTTCTGAATATTATGACAACAACCAATTTAAATATTTAATTACACTTACACATGACGCGGTTAAGTTTTGAAATAAAGACTACACTTTGTAAACTTGTGGTGTGTAAACATTACTCATTATTATTTTGACTAATCATTTTGATAATAATAATAATATGTATATACTAATAATTATAAATTGATTAGTAATTATTGAACCTTGAATTATTTAATTACATGGCGTAATAAGAATATTGTTATTCACTCGTTAGATGGAAATTAATAAATAGGTCTAGTGTATGAGGTTAACTCATAATAACTTAATACACATTGATTATGAATACATAGTTACAATATTAATATTAAAGGATATTATACTATACAAGGACTATATCAATATTAAAGGACGGCTTATCTTGCATTGAACCAAATTACCCGACTGCGCCAGCAAGAAAAGGTTATATTGTTGTCCTGTGTGCATATTCTATCGTTCTATGTATTCTCGTTAACGTCACTACAAAATATTGTATTTCAACTTTTGGTATGTTGTCTTGAAATACACATAGACTAGTTAAAGGTCTATTAAACATTATTATTCACTTGATTTTATATACCAATGTTGATATAGAAAAGGCTAATTTTGAAGAAAATAAACTAGTTCAAAACCATAAAAATGTATGAACAGAGTTCGATCCTGTGACGATGATAAAAAGTTCACCGATCTGTTATTCATAATTCAGCACAAAATACTCTTCAAGTTCAATTACTCCTACATTTATTGTCTTTGTGCCGAGTTAAGTTACTTTCTCCTTTCGTTTTCCAATTAATCGGATGATTGTTATATATAAAATAGGCACAAACACCATCGATATTCTAATATTCATTTATTTACTTTAATGTTAAACGTAACTTCTTTATCATAAAACGTTTTTAAGTAACACCGAAATAACACAGCAATAACTAAAATAGATAGTTGAATAAATATTTCACTTGAGAATGTTAATTTGAATCCAGTTATAAATATGAAATTGTATAATTCACTTTAATGACGAGTATACAAAATTTACTTTCAAAATACAATTGGTTACTTTGTTAAAATGTTTCATTAACTGGAGTAGAAAAACATGAAAATGATATATATGTAATAGATTTAAGTGTTGTCTTATTAAGCTCAGGGAGCTTTTTTTATGAAAATAACACGTTAAATGTAAAAAGAGTAGCAGGTAATTCATTAAAATAAATTCGATGAAAGAGATATCAAACCTGACATTGAAAAACGGGAAAAAATAATTCTCTTTTTCCGTAATCCCAGTAAAAATCTTTATAATGACGTCACGTCCGGCTGACAATCACTGGATTAAACGCTGGTAAGGTTATTACAAAATCAAATACCATTTAACAATAATTTTCTTCACATAACCGTTATAAATCTTATTTTATCATGATAATACCTTTTCTCAAGTATTGCATTTTTGTCACTCGTTATTTTACGAAGTCACAAAAATATTGTTTTAAATATTTGTAAGTCGAGATTAATCGAGATCTCTTAGCTGCAATAATATATTTCGGGATGCATCCTTGCGAGTAAAGTATGAATAAGCTGATTTTAAATTAAGGATATTTTATTTTCAATTAGTTTTATAATTAATTGTGGAGCATGCCAGAACTGTGAAGGAAAATATTGCTTTGATAGCAGCTTCCCTTTGTGTAAAATAAATACAGTAAAATTTAACTACTTGCTCTTATAATTAATAAAACCATCTAAAAGTCAAGTAACATTTTACTTGCAAGTATACAAATAGTGTCTTCGTATTTTACATTTATCTTATATACTGAAAAGGTATAAAGAAAAAGGAAAATTAATTTCATTTCTATTGCATTGAAAACAATCTAAAATACATTGCAATTTCAGTAATTCTTCAACAACAATAATATTTTCGAGCCCGGTTTCCATCCAACGCTAAGAAACAGTTATTTAATGACTAGACATGGGTGATTAAAAGTAAATATCAGCCCGATTACTTTAATTTACATGAAATAAATCTAGTTAATTAAACTTCGTTTAAAAGTTTAGTGTAACCTGACAGTCGTGGTCGCAACATTTTATTAAATGTTATCATGATTTAACATTTTAATAATATTTGCAGCAACACAAACCGCATTTTAATATTCGTAGCAAAACGAACCTTATTAAAATATGTATAAATGTATATAATCAATCAACTAGTCGACGGTAATTAATTACACCTATAAAGAAATACCTTTTCATTGCGGTTAAGGAAGGAAGGAATTATATTGTTTTAAATAAGGAACTATTCATTTACTTAATTAGGACAAAATATATTACAGATTATAAACAGATTAGTATAAAGTAATTTACGATATGTTTAGTCTATTATAAGATTCTGCTAAAAAAATCCTACATACATGTTACGACACGGAAAATGTTACACCTGACTGTAAGTGCTACATGAACACTTTAAAGAATTTAAGAAGACTTATTTTTATATTTATTAGAATAACATGTAACGTACCCGCATATGTAAGGTATACATTACACAATAGATATTCAGATACCGTTTACAATAGGGAACACATAAATATAAAATACATCCTTAAGGAAGGCTAACACTGCATAATTTAAATTAACTTGGACACCTTTATATAAACCCAGTGTTATATTCTATGGAATACGTTTCAAAATGTATTTCATAGACACAACACACAATACAGAAAGTGATAAACGACCTCACAAGTAGTTTTCAGCCTATAATATAATCTCTTTCGAGAATGTTGAAACGTGTTTTCTCAACTGGAATAATATGTTTCTGGGGACTCGTACTTCAGATTTGAGAATAGATTATGAGCAACGTTCTGCTTTAACACTTCATGTTAATTTTGTTGAATTATTTTAAGTAAAATATTATATTGCTAAATAATATATATAGACAGATACACCGGACACATTACAATAAAAAATGACCGGTACAAGGGCAACCTTAACATTTATGATAACATTTTGATTACTACGTTTCTAGATAAATTTAACATAAAATTTTACTAAAAATTTTGTAACTCGATGGTCGTTTTGACACATTTTTGTACAGACTAATTACAGCACACTTATTTTACACTTAATTATTTCCACGTTCACATTAATTTTGAAATTCTAGCATACTATAGAGTTCACCCAAAATGCTTAACAAATTATCTCTCCAAGCTCGTTGGAGTTGAATTCCAAAACAAAGGCTTTAGCAGTTCCTATATTCTTTGTAACTATAATTTTGAAATAGTTGAGCTGAGCCTCAATTAAAAACAGTGGAATAACTTTCATATGTAGAATATGAAAGTTTTCTTAAAATCGACACTGGACAAAAAATATAATGTTTGACGTTTGTATTCATCGTGGAATATAAAAAACAAATACAGTCTCTCAATTAATAAATCCTCAACAATTCTAAGAACAGTCAAGTACGAGTACATAGTCATATCACTAGAGAATAAAATATAGTTTTGTACCAGATATTGTTTCCAAAGTTTAAAAAGCTTTACCAACTATAACCCGTGTTGTTAAGATTAAGTCAGCATAATTATAAATATTATATTATAACATAATAACATAAAATTCAAGTTCAAAAAGTATTTAAAATTATCTATCAAAATAACAATAATCTGTTAAAGGACTGTATATATTGTTTATTTATTACACGTGTACTGAATACTACGAAACTTATGTGACTACTTGGAAATCGACTTAGAACCTAAGTAAGATTAACATATTAAAAAATACCTCCGAGGAGACTCAAGGAATGTAAATAAAAGATGGCTCTTACGGACCAAGATTGAATTTGATAAAAGCTTGTTCGAATAATTAGGATTCATATTGGATTCATATATTCAACGATAGCAAGATAGTAAATATCTCAAAAAAATCCTTCGAAAATATTATTAAATATTTTTGTTTTTGTTATATATTGTCGTCATTTAAATAATTGTACAACAATGTAGGTATTAAAATAATTTCATATGTTCTTTATTATTATTTCAAAACAATCCTTCTCCCGCTAATGTTACGAACAATAAAAAAAAAACTAAAAATATTTTTAAATACAGTAATGTCTATCAATATATACAACAATAATTTTACACAACCGAAGATCGAAAAATACATTAATTTGTGTTGTCATCGCGAATTAAACGTTTGATTGAAGTAATTGGTATCCTCAAGTGATGTTTTCAGCTCATAATATACCTTCACGAAGATGAAGAGTAATCGACCGCCATGACAACCGCAATAGCGTAATAAAATAAAATGCGAGCGTATTATTGAATTAGAAAAATATTTTGCAATAATCCAATCAAGAATCTTTATAATGACGTCACGTCCGGCTGACAATCACTGAATTAAGGGATGATAAGCTTATTCCAAGTTCAAATAATTGATTTAAAAAATATAGTTTTATTGACAAATCTATTATATATTTTCATATCAAGATATAATTTTTTCTGAAATATCACATGTTACGACGTCAAAAAAATATTGCGTTAAATATTTGTGAGGAGAGATGAAACGAAATCTGCTGAAGTTGAAGCTGCAATAATATATTTCAGGATGTATCCTTACGAGTATAGTATGAGTGTGCTGGTTTAAAATTAAGTATGTTTATTCTTACTTAATTTTAAAATAAATAGTGGAGCGTTCTTTTCTTTCAGTTTTGCCTTTGTATAAAAAATGCAGAAAATTTCAGTTACTATCTTTTATAACCATTGATTAAAAATTAAAAATAATTTAAAAATGAATAAATATTAAAAATTAAATTGATTTATAAATATGAAGCGTGAAAATTCTGGGAGAGAAAGTGATGAAAGGTTGACAAACAACTTCCGGGAAAACACGAAGCTTTTCTGGCGAGAAGTTAGTGGTTCCCGGGGTTGTTCGGTAACCTGTAGAATGAAAGGGGTGCTTTCGAAGAGCGGTGAAATTTTAACTGAGCAAGCACGCGTTTTGCACCGGTGGGCGGAATTCTATGAGGAAATGTATGAACGTGAGGACGCCTCGGTCTTGACTACCAGCGTAATGCTGAGTCCAGATGTAGCCGATGGTGAAATCAGTTTGGAAGAAGTAGAGAGCGTGATTCGAAGTCTGAAATGTGGTAAGACTGTGGGAGCAGATGAAGTTACTACCGAGATGATCAAATATGGTGGGCCACGCGTCTTGGACTTTTTCTGGTTTTTGTGCAATTTATGCTGGAAATCGGGGGAGGTCCCAGACGATTGGCGAAGTGCAGTCATCGTACCTTAGTATAAAGGCAAAGGTTCACAGATAGACTGTGCAAGCTATAGGGCTATCAGTTTGATTATCTTGTGCAGTAAAGTACGAGTATATGCTAAAATATTAGCGAGAAGAATGCAAGAGAGATCTGAAAGGCTGTTGTGGGAGGCCCAAGGAGATTGTATACCTGGAAGAGGGTGTATAGGTCAGATCTTTTTCCTCCGCATGATCACGGAAAAGTTTTGGCCCTAAATCAAACGGTTTTCTGTGCTTTTGTGGATTTGGAAAAGGCGTTTGACAGGGTTGTGAGAAAGAAGTTATGGGAAATACTGCCCCGATACAATGTGAACGGACCCTTGCTACAGGCTGTAAAATCTCTTTACAGAGATCACTCAGCCTGTGTGCGAGTAGGAACTGGCATGTCGCCCTGGTTTGACATCCAATCTGGTGTTAAGCAAGGTTGCGCTATGTCAGCTTGGTTGTTCAATTTGTATTTGGATAGTTGTCTCCAAGGCGTGAAAGACAGTGACATGGGAGTGAAAGTAGGTGACCTTAAGGTGAATTGCTTGCTATATGCAGATGATGCAGTGCATCATCATGCAGTCATCATGATGCAGTCATTGCATCATCAGAATGCAATTTGCAGGCATTGGTCACCACTCTGAAAGATGAGTGTGAAATTAATGGTCTAAACCTGAATGTAGATAAGACGAAGGTTCTGATATTTGAAAGAAATGAAGAAAGAACAGAATGTAAGATCAACGTGAATGATAAGATAATGGAACAAGTAAATGAAGTGGTATATTTGGGAAGTATGTTTAGCAGAGACGGAAGATACGAAATTGATGTGGAAAGGCGTATTGCTGCCGATAACAGAGTCAACGCTGCTTTGACTGCATTGTTGAGACGTCGAAACGTCAGCATAGCTGCAGGTTTGGCTGTACACAATGCAGTTTTGCTACCGACGCTGTTATACGGCAGCCAAACGTGGGTAACACAGAAGAAGAATGTAAGAAAGATGAATGCTGTGGAGATGCGATCTCTTCGCAGAATATGCGGAGTCAGTCTAGCTGATCGAATCCGCAATGAAGAGATCCACAGAATGGCAGGTACTAGCGAAGATGTCACGGTGAGAATGAAGAAGAACGTGCTCAGGTGGTTTGGGCACGTCGAACGAATGAGTGATGAAAGAATGGTAAAAAAGATTTATATAGGAAAAGTGAGCGGTAAGAGAGACAGTGAGAGGCCTCGAGTGACCTTCGAAAACACAGTATCAATGTTACTGGAGGAAGGACACGTAAAAAGCATGAGGACCCCCCGGAGGGCATGTATGAAGATGTTGATGTCTGTGGCCGAGGCGAAAAAGGTATGCAGAGACCGTAGCGTTTTGCGCTCCGTCGTCTCTGGCTTCCCCGCAAGGGATATGGCGTGAAGCTAAATAAATAAATAACCATTGATAAAAATATGTAATAGTTAAGTAACAATTTAGTTACAAAATTGTAATATTGTATTGCACATTTGTATATTTGTTAACAGATTTTTCAAACTTAAATGAAAAATAAAAAGAAAACCGAAACCAACGTTTCATTTCTATTACGCTCAAAACAATAAAAGAAATATCGCTTTCCATCCATCTAAGAAGATTTTATGACTGCTAGAGATGGGTGATTAAAAATAAATAGCAGCTCGTTTAGTTTAAATAAAAATGAAATAAATCTAGTTAATTAAACTTTGTTTAAAAGTTTAGTGTAATCTGACAGTCGTGATTGTAACATTACACTAAATATTATCACGATTTAACATTCCAATTATATTCTTAGCAAAACGAGGTTTACTTTAATGCAATATAGATCAATTTATTATATATTATGTGTATATATTTATGTATTAATCAACTAGTCAACAGTAATTTATTATATACCTTCTCATTGCGATTGTGTTATCTTGTTTTGAATAAGGAACTGTTAATTTACTAATAATTATATTATATACTCAGATTAATACAGAGCTATTCTGTTAAGTAATTGTAAAAGTGGATTAAAGATGGCCATACCATAATTTTCTAATAATCATTATAAAAAATTACATAAATTTTACGTTAGGGTCATTCCATGTCAAATCAACAAATTTTTCAGAGTTATTTAAACTTGATGTCTCAGATTTTCATTATTTTTGGTATGCAGCAATATACCATAGACTTGAGAAAAAATGCCAAATTTCAGTTGCGTATCACAATTATTTTCGAAGTTATGAATTATTAAAAAATATGTTTTTTATCAAAAAATGACATGTTTTGGCACCTTTAGTTGCCTGTAAGATGGCTACCTGTGATGATACAAACCTGAGAGTGATTTTATTTTAAAGCTATTGAAATGGGCTTTAATACAAAATAGGGGTTACAATTTAAAAATAAAATTTAAATTTAAAGTTAAATTTTAAAATTTAAATTTCTCAAAAAGTGGCAATTTTAAAAAATTCAAAAAATTATTAAATATAGTTTGAAATGTCTAAAAACATATAGCAAAATTTTATCATGGGATCTCAATGGGATCATGAGATACAGAACTTCAAAATATATATATATATTTTGTAAATACTGTACCAAACCTAGTAAAATTTTATTTTTAATTTTATAATTTTGCTATGCAATGTGTCTAACAGAAAAATGTATGAATATCTTCCAACAATTAAAGTCTTGATTTTTAATATGTGATAAGACAAACATAATTGAAATACTGATTTGTTAAACACCTTAAATTTACTCAGGTAATATTAGCTTTTTAATGATGTTCATTTTATGCTTTTCTTTCTTAAAATAAATGTAAAAATAATAGCCAGAGCTTGTTTCATTCAGTGAAAAATATTCATAATTTTCTGAAACTGTACCAGTTCTGGTATTTTTTTTTTTTTTCACAAAATATATATACATATATATTTTGAAGTTCTGTATCTCATGATCCCATTGAGATCCTATGATAAAATTTTGCTATATATTTTTAAACATTCCAAACTATATTTGATATTTTTTTGAAATTTTGAAATTTGCCACTTTTTGAGAAATTTGAATTTTAAAATTTTACTATCAATTTAAATTTTATTTTTAAATTGTAACCCCTATTTTATGACATATCATATTAAAGCCCATTTCAATAGCTTTAAAATAAAACCACTCTCAGGTTTGTATCATCACAGGTAGCCATCCTATAGGCAACTAAAGGTGCCAAAACATACCATTTTTTGATAAAGATTAGTTTATTTTATGCTTTTCTTTCTTAAAATAAATGTAATATAATAGCCAGAGCTTTTTCATTCAATGAAATATTCATAATTTTCTGAAACTGTACCAGTTCTGGTATTTTTTTTTTTTACAAAATATGTATATATTTTGAAGTTCTGTATCTCATGATCCCATTGAGATCCCGTGATAAAATTTTGCTATATGGTTTTAGACATTTTAAACTATATTTGATAATATTTTGAATTTTTTAAAATTGCCACTTTTTTGAGAAATTTAAATTTTAAAATTTAACTTTAAATTTAAATTTTATTTTTAAATTGTAACCCCTATTTTGTGACATATCATATTAAAGCCCATTTCAATATCTTTAAAATAAAACCACTCTCAGGTTTGTATCATCACAGGTTGCCATCCTACAGGCAACTAAAGATGCCAAAACATGCCATTTTTTGATAAAAAATATATTTTTTAAAAATTTATAACTTCGAAAATAATTATGATACGCAACTGAAATTTGGCATTTTTTCTCAAGTCTATAGTATATTGCTGCATACCAAAAATCATGAAAATCTGAGACATCCAGTCTGAATCAGTGTGTTGATTTGACATGGAATGACCCGTTAACGGAAATGTTGAGACCTGACTTTACGGTCAGAACTTCAAGATATGTATGATATTTGTAAGAATTTTAACATGCGTAGCCAAGGTAAGGGTATTTTATCCAAACATATTCAGGTATTCAGGTCTTTGAAATTATTTAGAAAAGGAAACACATAAATATAAACTAAATCCCTAAGGAAGTATACACTGCACTATTTAAATTAACTTGTACGTAACATTTATATAAACCATGTGTTATGTTCTGATGAGTTCATTTCAAATTGAGTTTCATAAAAACAAAACACAATATAGAAAGTTATAAATGACCTCACAGGTTGTTTTCAGCTTATAATATAATCTCTCGTGAGAATGTGAGGCAACCGAGTTTAATGAAACCATCCAATGTTGGTGAATTAAATTCGCTATAACTAAACTGACTGAAGCTTAAGGCAATTGGACTTTAAAATAATTAAACATTATTCTAACTGAAAGTAATGTTCCATTTTAGTTCTAAAATTACTTTAGTTTATATTGTACTCTGTGTATTAATTAACATTGAATAAAAAAAAGTTGTTTATAATATTATTATTGAGCGATGTTACGTCGGAGGGCGGGGATACGTCAAGAAATATTTTGTCATGACCCCAAACAAAAAAAGTATATTTAAAAAAAAATCTAATCTAAATGAGAGGCTATGAATGTGATTATGGCGCGTGTCGTGATCCAATCTTGTTCTGGTTTCGTTCAATCGTCTCATGTGGTGTGATGGAGCAGTACTTCACTCTTCAGGCTACACTTTCATCCCTTGTAATATATTTTCTTGTACACTTTACCTTACTTATTAAATGTAAATTTAAGATATACCTAAAAGTGTAAGCACAGTGGATTTTGATGAAGTGATGAAGGCAGATATGTTAAAGCATTAAATATGATTTACTATAATAATAAAATAAAAAAATAATGACTTAAATAGGATAAATATTTAAACAGTTAGATACTAGAATTAAATAAGATACCTTTGTTAAACTAAAAATGTAAGATTAAGGTTATTTAATATTTTACTTACATATATTAGTCTAGGTAAAACACAAAAATATTATTTGAGGGACGTCTTTTCAATAGACGAGACGAATTCCGTCAATTTTATTTACAGCACCGAATTAAGAAGACAAAATATCAAATTTATTCACTAGTTAAAGTTTCTTTGAGGATTGATAAATCGGTACTTTGGACAATAAAATATAATATAATTAATGTAATAGTTTAATATTCGTAGTAAGTACGAAGTGAAATATAAAAATTAAACATAAATACAGTCTCCCTATCAACTAATCCTCATCAAATAAACATTAAAAGGAAGAGACAAGTACATAGTCATACCACTAGAGAATAAAATGTAGTTTTGTACCAGATATTGTTTCAAAAGTTTCAAAAGCTTTACCAACTATAACCCGTGTTGTTAAGTTTAAGTCGGGACTTATTTATAACATAATAACATAAAATGCAAGCAAATTAATTAGTTATGAAGTAAGTATTGTATTTTATTTGCTGTCTTACTCTGTACTGAAGGTGCATAGCTACCGGTCTAGCGGGTAGTGACTGTCATCTCAGGGTCACAGATTTGCAGATTCGATTCCCATACGAGACAATTCTTTGTGATCTACAGATTACTATTCAGAGAACTGTGTTAACACAAAGATTACTATAAATACAAAAAGTAATTTAATGCTTTTAGGATATAATTTGACGATGTTATAATTCAACCTATTTATTTAAAGTAGCGTCAGCAAAATAAATACTTCATTTAAGTACATGCTTTGATATCTCAATGAATTTCACATTCAAGTTTTATTCTATTGTAATCATAAATCTAAGTGAAATTATATTGATACTAGATTATAATCTATATAAGTACAGTCAATATTATTTTTAAATTCATTTTAAAAATAAGAAAAAATTTACAAGCTTGTTTTTTTCTACGGTTATAAAGAGAGTTACAAATTTTCAATAATTTCATTAATTTCTTCTCTTAAGATATCGTATTTGGTCGTAAGTTTTCGCAACATCAAAACTACATGACTATATGAAGTCAATTATCTGGTAACAGAATGTGGGTGAGTAATTTATAATTCTACCAATAAATCTTTATCCATCATTATAACAAATTTATGCAAAAGCGTAATATAAATTAGATATAATTGTTTAGTTACAAAAATGCTCCTTGATTCCTAAAGTATTGGATAAATATAACTATATTTTCAAACTTCTACAAATACAGTAAGATCTATATCTGTCTATGCTATGTGTACTGATCTAGACTAAGATATATAAAAACAATGGTACTTAAGTAGTAGTACTGAGCTAACCTATTTTTATCATTTATTTGCTGAGTCGCTAATCTAATTCTTTGGATAACATCCAGGATTTCTGTCATGAGGGAAATGTCCGAATAATAGAATTAACAAACACAAAGAAACTTATACTCTTCAAATTATTAAAGATTTCTTTTGAAAATATGTTAGTGGTTTGTGGTTTCTCTTATTTTCTATATACATGATAACGAAGTTTGTCTGTTTTTAATTAATATAGTGTGTTATAAAAGAGTAATAGTCATAAACAACACTAGTTCGTTAATATCTTTACAATGCATCGTTTATTACTACGGAGTTATTAGATAATTGAAATGACAATAATGATACACGTTGTCTTGCAAATGTACTTGCGTATGAAAATTAACATTTAGCAGTTTTAGTAATAAATTTTTTTTAAATGTAATGCTTTAGTTTATATAAATGGGTTATATATTAAAAAAATATATATTGTAAATATTCCAATTTATCAAACCAACAATCAGACACAAAATTAAAAAAACTAAATATATTGAAATCTGTCAGTATTATATGTCATTTTTTTATTATTGCACAGGTGGAGTTGCGTGCGTGCATTAGTGCATAACCTTCTATAATACGTAACTGACACAAAATTAAAAAAACTAAATATATTGAAATCTGTCGGTATTATACTCGTATGTCATTTTTTTATTATTGCACAGGTGGAGTCGCGTGTGTGCATTAGTACATAACCTTCTATAATACGTAACTGTTTTATTTAGACCTCAGTAGGAACAAAGTTGTTGTTTTGTATTAGCTTGAAACAGGGTTTACATTCCTGCACTCAAGAACACAAACTTATACAGATTCATATAAAGAAGTTTAATCCTTAAAGGTATATTTATAAGGATTATATTAGGATGTGTATTATTATAGCCAGCTCAGTAAATCAAAACACAATGTGTAAGCTATAAATTAATTTTTGAAATGGTGTTTAGAATGCAGTACTATTCATTGTATAATTGAAATAGTTTGAAGCATTTCAGATGTAAAATAACAATGAATTTTAACATTAAGTGTTGTGAATTTATCTCAAATCGTATTAATTTATTTTGGCTTAATTATCCAGTACAAAAACAGATGTATATTTTTGCTAAATAATCATGTTTATCATGCTTCAAATCTTCTACAAAATCTCAATATATAAAACAGAAAGACAGTCACTGACTCACTGACTCATTCATCGCTCTACAGCCCAAACCATAATACCTAGAAAGCTGAAATTTGGACACAAGACTCCTGATACATTGAATAAGTGCAATAAGAAAGGATTTTGCAAAGGTCCAAACCGTTCCAAAGTTACAGCTAAAAAACTGCAAAAAATATAACGCGCCTGTTTGATGTTCTACGTGGTGTGGAAATTCAAACAAAATTTTGATCACTTTCGCCGTCCGTCGCGAAGCACTGGTAACCTGCTAGTTATATGTACAAGAAAAATATCTTATATTTCTACACAGCTTATTATCAAAATTCATCAAACTGACGGACATTCGATAATTTTAACATTCATACTTTAATAATATAACATTCCCAAATACATTCACAATAGAATATATCTTCAATAAAATATATTCAGATCATATTTTTTGAATTGAATATTCTCTATTGGTGCTGTCACAATGTTCGCGTCAATGATAAGTTTTGATTTATGACCAGTCAGTTGTGATTTCGACCGTAATGTGTCTGCTCAATGGCTGCAGAGATAGAGCTATGTAGAGATAGCAGAATATATTACGAATAATTATACGGTACAATATTATGTCTCTGTTCCTTACGTTACTAAAGATAAAGTCTAGTTATAGTTACCCGGCTTTGTACCACAGAAAATTCTTCCTTCGTAATGGTAGAACAAAATGCAAATCTTCATATTTCTACCTACCATCAGGCTTACCTGTTAATTTGTCAATCCAGAACAGAAAGGTAATACAAATGTACTATATTTAATAGAACTAAACTTTTATCAATAAAGTCCAATAGTATCTACAACACTTTATTAAACAAAAATAATTTAAAGCATCTAATGCTTTATTTTTATCACTCAGTAACATTATCGCATAGCATATGAACTTTTATACTCCAATTTAGCTGAATATTAAAATTAACGGTCGTCTATCGAGCACTTATGAATGTAACATGTGTTTCAACAGACATGTTATGTTAGAACATTAATACGAAACTACATGTTGTATATAATATAAATATATTATAAGATGTAAGTTACCAAGTATCTGCTTGTGACGAAATCTGTAACAAAAAAAGTACTATTAAGTATCAAAGCTAGATAAAATAAACTAATAATAATAAGAAATTGATATCACTATTCTTACTAATTCCTCCGTCTATATATACGTAAAATACCACATACAATCTCTATGTTTAAATAAAATTTAAGTGTCCGTTTGTAATTCCATATTAACAGCTTTTCACTAAATGCATTTGAATTGTACGTTATACACTTAAAACAGTTTTTAAATTTTTCTCTTCATATTCATATTCCGCGCGAACCAAGTCGTGGGCACAGCTAGTATGATAATAAGAATATACAAAAAGTAACGAGGATGGAGAACGAGGGTTCTTTATTTCTTCTGTAAGAATATATATACTTGACCTCATACCACATGTTCTCTGACATTACTATTAATGTGTGATTGATGTTACATCTATCTATCACCGACATGACTCTAGTCGTACAACTAACGCTGAATCTCGCGTTAGCATAAATCATGAGAAGCGTCAAAAAGATAGGGGCAGATTGACATTTCCGCAAGAACGAACAGACGAAAGGATCTCCTTTGTACACACTTATTTCCATATATATATTTCAAATATCGAACTATAAATCTGGAAATCTATTTATTTATTTATCTTAACTATATTTAACTTCATTATTCGACTATCCAATACTTTTCGGATTTTATCGTGAGCTAAAGTTGAGCTACTTGTAGTTATATAAATCCATGAAACTAAAAGAACTGTAGAAGAACTTTAAGAACTTTATTATTATTACAGTTTGTTATGATTAAAGTTATCACAAAAACTTTCAAACATTTCTTTATATGTTAAAGAGCTTTCGCTAAGCTTTTTAAATACTTAATAACAAAAGGAAACTCGCGCCATGTCAAGTGTTGTGAAACAAAGGATTTTGTGATGTGAATAAAATATAAAACTTTGCAGGATTTTGTTGATACAGGACGAATCCTTTTAAACCCTTCTTTGTTCATGTCTGTTTACTCGTTTCTGGATCTTGAGTTGTGTGAGCTGACACTTGAAGTAATAGTTGAGAATAGAAGTTTATTTGTATCTATTGTGTCTTCAAATAGGCATAAAAATGTAATATTGTTAAGAAATTCAATAAAGTTGTAATCAATTTTTTTTTTAAACTTTTAATTCATTCAATTGTCTTAGTTTGATATAAATTCTTCGAAGCTAACCCAGTTGACTGACTACACTCCACATACCAAAATATATAATAAATTCCAAAGCACCTTGAACCCCTGAGTAATGAAGTACGCGAAGGTGTTTAGAATTCTATACCAGTAATTATAACACTAATCTATATATTTAATATTTTACAAACTAGCTGTGCCCGCGACTTCATTCGCGTGGAATTTATTTACTAAAATAAAAGTAGCCTAAGCTATTCCTTATAACACCAGCTACAAGCAGTGAAAGTCTGTTAAAATTGGTACGTACATTTCAGAGATTACCCGGACCAAATAGACTGACTGACAGACATAGTTTTATATGTAAGGCCCTTATATACTGTCACATACATTTAGTGAAAAGCTGTCATTTTGGAATTACAATCAGACACTTCAATTTTATATATATGTATAGAATTAGTGTTTCTTTTTATGTTAATTGAAATAAGTAGTTTTGTATTGAATTTTAACGTAATTAAATTTTTTCTTAAACTTTTTTTTCACATTACTGTACAATAGTCGGTAAATTGAGTATATTTTGAAGGTTTTTGTTGCAACGGTGCTCTTATATTTTCAGTTATATTTTGCACGAAGGTCATTAGTTCAAGAGCACGCTCGTCGAGATAAGAAATATCTCGCTAACTTTTCTAATGTACTTTTCTGTGTCGTATAATGTTCATACTAATTATAGTAATATTTTTTATCGTTTAATTATTTCTAAGTTTTGCTACTTTTTTGTTGAATATCACAAATTGCTCTTGGTGATGAGTGTTTTAATTTCTTGCTAATGCCATGTCGTAATATAGTTCTTATTCCTTGAATAATAATATTCGTTTAATGGCAACTTTGGAGCTGCTGTCAAAAAAATTCCCAAAAGAATTTGAGCTGCTGACATTCATTCATTCTTATAGTATCCATGTAGTTTCTTGCCGGTTCTTCTCAATGGTCCTTTGGACCGGTGCAATCAAAATCTGTGTAAGTGCAAGGAATACTTGAAATAAAAAACTTGGACTACGCTATTAAATCAATTTTAAAACTCTAACTAGAACCAGAACCACAGAAATCATTTTATTATTTTTAAACAATAACTAAAGTTTAATAAAACTTTTTTGCAACAAAGATAGCACATTAAAATCGGATAACGCTACTAAAAATAACAATTCTATCATCATCACAGAGTGTAGGTGGAGTTTGTTTAAATATATAGGTTAATTATTATAAATAATGTCAGATGTCTGTCTGTCCTTCAAAAATATTACAAACACGTTTGTTATATCTAAACACACGACTGCTCCGACTAGTAATAGTTTTAATCGAAATAAGATAATAAATGCAATAATAGAATTGTATTACTTACATATATCTTTATTATCAATAGATATGAATATTGCCAGAATATATTTAATTATAAAATATTACAACATTTCTCGTCGAGAAAGTAATCGTTATCATTTTTTTTTCCACTAATAGATAACAGATTAATGAATTCATGTGAATTTAATTCCAAAACGTATATATAGTAATTAAAATCTTTCATTTAAGATATATCTTAAAACTCATGGTATTAATAAAATTAAAATCATTATTTTAATACAATATAACTACGAACACAAAAATACATAACCCTCGACTATGTAATACTATATTACAGTTCAAAGAATACATAAGGACACAGTAGTTATCTTTATATAGATAAACTAATCTTTAAACAACACATTAAAGGTTCAATAAAGCTCTGGTCTGTTTTATGACTTCATAAATTGGTTTTTAGAAAAGTCATTAAAAGAAACGATTAAAAAGTTTTCATTTGTCTATAAAGTTTATAGTTTATTACTCAAACTGCCCAAAAACTGTTGTATAATTACTTTGCTGTTTTAAGAATAATAGGTTTTATAATTTCCAATCTTAACAATTAATTTTTGTATTTTCGACAATAATTTATATTATACTCGTAAGTGTGAAAATAATAAAACTTGTGAAGATAATAAGATTTATCGTGCAGTTAGTTTTAACGATTATTTTATCCTCACACTAACTAATAAGTGTATGAACTAAACTTAGTGTTAAAATGTATATAATGTTTGTAGTAAATAACTACTTCATTAATTTTATCGGTAATAAATTAGTATCATGATAGTAACAGTTAGTTATGAAGCGTTTTATGGACCATGAACATTAAATATTTCAATTTCACTAAATTTAATATTGTATATAAAGGGTATTTCAATAGGCAAGTCCGAACTTTGACAGTTGGTAGCGGCCATCTTGTTGTACATCTGTCAAATTGGTTGTCATTTATTCATTTTGTTGATCCAAATCATCACGGAACGCTATAGCATTTAATCGACCAACACCCGTACGCCAACGAAACGCAAGGTCTGCCGAAAACATCGCCGCTGTCCGTGAGAGTGTGCAGGAGAATCCGAGGCAGTCAATTTAGCGTCGCTCACAAGAACTTGTCCTTGAATTTGGGACGATACCAATCCACATGAGATCCAAGAGCTTCCAATGCATCCCGAAAAAGTTACAGTTTGGTGTGGATTTTGGGTTGGCGATGTCATCGGGCCATATTTGTTTGAGAACGCCTTTGGCCAGGCAATCACTGTCAACGGCGAGCGGTATAGGTCGATGATTACCAACTTTTCTGTCATGAACTGAATCGTCTGAACACCAACGACATGTGGTTTCAACAAAACGGCGCTACGTGCCATACAGCTCATGCCACATAGAATATTCTGCAAGAGAGATTTGAGAGCATGGTCATCTCACGTGGAGCTGATGTGAACTGGCCACCGAGATCGTGTGACTTTACCCCGGATTGGATATCTCGCATGCGCTCCACCCAGAGAAGCCGTGGCGGACATTTAAATGATGTACAATTCCACACATAATGGCAGCACTACATCTTTCAAATAAATAAATAATTTCGATCTTATCTCACACACACTTAGTTTTATTTAAATGTAAAGATAGGACCATTATCCATTAATCCAGGAATTATATCCAGGAAAGACCCATTATCATATATCAATAAAAAAAATAACAAATCAAGTCTTAACTCACAGTGATAGCCACATCCTGACCTGCGTTGCTATCTCCCTTGTTCTTGGTCCCTTTTGTTCCTTGAACTAAGAACTTAAAGAAATTCTAACAATGTTTTCAACTATCCAATGTATTAATATGTAATATATTCTTAATATATCCTTAATCGATTAATATGTAATATATTTTAAACTGAGCAAACGCACGTTTTGCAGCGGTGGGCGGAATTCTATAAAGAGACGTATGAATGTGAGGACGCCTCAGCCTTGAGTACCAACAAAATGCTGAGTCCGGATGTAGCCGATCGTGAAATCAGTTTGGAAGAAGTGGAGAGCGCGATTCGAAGTCTAAAATGTGTTAAGGCTGCAGGAGCAGCTGAAGTTACTGCCGAGATGATCAAATATGGTGGGCCACGCGTCTTGAACTTGTTCTGGTGTTTGTGCAATTTATGCTGGAGATCAGGAGAGGTCCCAGACGATTGGCGAGGTGGAGTCATCATACCTTTGTAAAGAAGCAAAGTTTCACAGATAGACTGTGCAAGCTATAGGGCTATCAGTTTGATTAGCTTGGGCGGTAAAGTTTATGCTAAAATATTAGCCAGAAGAATGCTAGAGAGTTCTGAAAGGCAATTGTGAGAGGCCCAAGGAGGATTTAGACCTGAAAGAGGGTGTATAGATCAGATCTTTTCCCTCCTCATGATCACGGAAAAGTTTTTGGCCCTAAACCAAAATGTTTTCTGTGCTTTTGTGGCTTTGGAAAAGGCGTTTGACAGGGTTGTGAGAAATAATAATTGCTTGCTATATGCAGATGACGCAGTGCTCATTGCATCATCAGAATGCGTTCATCAGAATCAGGCATTGGTCACCACTCTGAACGATGGGTGCGAAAATAATGGTCTAAACCTGAATGCAGATAAGACGAAGGTTCTGATACTTGAAAGAAATGAAGAAAGAACAGAATGTAAGATCAACGTGAATGGTAAGATAATAGAACAAGTGAATGAAGTGGTATATTTGGGGAGTATGTTTAATAGAGACGGAAGATACGAAATGGATGTGGAAAGCCGTATTGCTGCCGGTAACAGAGTCAACGGTGCTTTGGCTGCATTGTTGAGACGGCGAAACATAGCTGCATGTTTGTCTGTACACAATGCGGTTTTGCTACCGACGCTGTTATACGGCAGCCAAACGGGGGTTTCCCCGTTTGGCTGCCTTGTTCTTCTTCTTCTTCTTCTTCTTCTTCTTCTTCTGTGTTAACAGAAGAAGAATGTAAGAAAGATGAATGCTGTGGAGATGCGATCTCTTTGCAGAATATGCGGAGTCAGTTTAGCTGACCGAATCCGCAATGAATGAATGATGAAAGAATGGTAAAAAAGATTTATACAGGAAAAGTGAGCGGTAAGAGAGAAAGGGTGAGGCCTCGAGTGACTTTCGAAAACACTGTATCTATGATAGTGGAGGAAGGCATGAGGACAAAAAAAGCATGAGGACCCCCCCGGAGGGCATGTATGAAGAGGTTGATGTCTGTGGCCGAGGCGAAAGAGGTATGCAGGGACCGTAGCGTTTGACGCTCCGTCGTCTCTGGCTGCCCCGCAAGGCATATGGCGTGAAGTTAAATAAATAAATATATTCTTAATCTTCTCTCCCGCTTTTAATAATTATTAACTTTATAATAATTATACACGTTTTAGATGGACATCATCAGCTTCTGTTTTGTTTTATGTAAAGTTATTTTATTAATAGAATTAAAATAATTCATAGTAAATTTTTAAGTACACGTTTATTATTTGAATGTAATTGGTTAAACAAAAAAATACTTAAACTGTATTTCTTTAAAAAGCAATAGTGTATTAAAACATAATGAAAAAGTAAAAAATGAGATTGCACGTTTTTACATTTCTTTTAATATCAAATTAACAAAGCAATCGAGGAAGTGAAATGACTTTAACCTTGAAAAAATAAGCTTCATACTTCCTTAACGAGAATAAATACAGAATATTGACGTAAATATTGGTGTGACGAACAAAAAATTTTATATTTGATATATTTTTTACGAGAACAAATAAATTTATACATCAAACGTATTTACGGGCATTAATTTCAATTACTTTTAAATAATTTCTTCAAATAATAATATTTTATATTCATTGTCATACCAATTTTTTTCCTGGTGCTTAAAAAAATAAATAAATGTATGAAACCTCAACATTAAAGAAGAAGCTTTCAGAACTACTATATTCATAAATAAATTTCGTGTTATTATATGGAATGCCCTGTTCTACAATAATTAGAATCTGATAATACAGACAATACATCTATCTGAAGTCGTCAATTTTATTTACGACTACTAAAACACGTATATTCAGAAGATGTACCATCCTGTCCGTGCACACCGAGTATATTTACAGCTGAATGTCAATCCATCATTGTTTACATTCGGTGCGTCCACCGGCTCACTCACACGTCTCACACACTCGATGAAGTTTTAGAATACTTTACAAGAGCCTGGCGACTTCGTTTTATAAGTTTTGTTTTCAATCCTCCTAGAACTGTACACAATTTACTAAATTGTTTTCGTAGTCGAAGGGTATAGAGTTATACGTTATAGAGTTTTTAAAACAACTTCTCTTATTACTTTGTTAATGATTGAAATAAATGTCATTAATCATTAAATTTTTAATGAAAACAAAGTAATTAATTTATTGCTTATCTCGTTTTAATGAAACTAACATTTTATTTAAAATTATTATTATATTATTCGCGCATATATATTGTTTATTGCTATTCTTAACAAACAAACAATCATTTACTAACTCAACGCATTGTTACTTTAAAATAAAAAAATGAACATTTTTGGACTTTTCTTTAACATACAATCTGAAATATTTAATAAATTGGGAGACGTAAAAAGAAACCGCAAAGTTTCAAATTCTCGCAAACATCTTGAACACAAAGTCACGAAATATCATTAGTACTTAAGAAAACTCGTAGATTAATATCAGATTAAGAAGCACTTCAATAGTTAATCAAAATTGACTATTTAGGTTTATAAGAGTGTTAAATACAACCTTCACTAATTAATATTTATTTAATTTGTTGTTCAAACAATACAACCTTAATCACGAGACGCCGCAAGGTTTCATTATTTTTGAATTTTTTATCGCCATTAATACTAGGAGCGCCAACAGACCCTCAATTTCTCTCTCAGACTCGCTGCGCACACGAAATCTCGGGTACCATTTGCATATTGAGCTAAGCGAGCCCAGTGTAATGAGTCTTCGTTTCCCATTGATTTCAATGGGATATCAGTTTTTTGACGATTATTCCTCAACGACATGACATTTTTCAAAACATTTTTTTTAAAACCATCACCTAATGTGTGTCTTTTTGATTGCAAAATTTCATAATTTTCCGTCAAGTAGTTTTCGAGCCAATTTGTTGACAAAGAATGTGAAAAAGTCTCCAGGAGTTAATGCGTAATTCAAAAATATTTAATCCATAGACATAGAAGAATTTAAGTAGATTATAATATAAATAGATTACAAAGAATACTTAAACTGTTTCAGATACATTTCTTGGACAATTCGTTTATCAACCTTTAGCACGATTTCTACTGAAAGTTTGAAGCTCTCACAAAAGCACCTCGGAATAAGATTACATTAAGTATTAAAGTAATAACGGTATCAGAAGTGTTGAAAGTATAGAAGAAAGAGATAGTCAAATTAAAGTGTTTGAACTTTCAATACAAACTGTAGCAAAGAAAAATGTAATAAAATGAAGGAGATATTGTTACTCACTTAATAGTTAGTCGTTTAAAAATAAATAAGATGGTCCTAAGCTGCCGTTGGCCGTTACATTCGTATTAACTAAATAAGAATGTCCTCAGCTGCCACTACATGTTTATTAATTAAATTATAATTAATAACAAATAGTGCTAATAATAAGTACAATAATATTAGTATAAGAATATTGAAGAACTTTTTTGCCGGTTCTCCACGGACCTGTCTCTCAGAACTGTATAACTAAAGTCTGACGTTAGAGATTTTTATTTTAAGTTAAAAAAGCTAAAAACTTTGAATTAAGAAACTTTGACTTTACCACATAGTTATATGTGTAAGAACACCACACCATTAATTAAAATAACCCATTAGGTAGTTACCTTTTCTGTACTGATAAAATACAAACGCCTACAAATTAGATAATTCCTAAATAACATCCTTAATTAACTGTAGCCAAATAATAACTGAACTCAAACTGAAGCATTTCTATACCTTAATACAATATTCTGTGTATATTACACCCTTATTTTGAGAAGGTATTCAAAGGGCTGATGGTTAACTTTAATTATAGTTTGGGTCAAGCATACGTAATTATACTTCACTGTTCATTTTATACGAAATAAAATAATTAATTCTTATTAAAAATATATAATAACTATGTAAGAAAATGTATTATTTATTTTTACAAAAATATCTTTACATAAACTATGTCACGAGTTCACGTTTCAAGTAAATATTTTTTTTATTAATTCACATATATGCAATCGTTTTTTGTTATTCCAGTTACAAGTAATGACATTACGTCAGGTGAGGACTTTTTCAAATATATGTACCTAATTAAATACTAAATAATAAACGGAATCCTAATCGAGTACTTATATTGATTATCCGTAACTCATCCCGGTTATTGTTTTGAAGAATCCCATTAATGAGCCCATTTCATTATTTAATTCTTAACGTACTCTTTGACCCTAAAAGGTCATCAATCAGTAGCTCACTAACAACCCACTCACAGCCTTTTGAAGAACAGATATTAATGTGCTGATTAACCTAGGGCTAAGTAAACTGAAACGGATGCCTAGCCTTATATCATTTATTGAGAATGTCCTTACGTACTAGGATAGTTTCAGTTGCCAAATTGTAACAGAACAAATATTAGGTTATTGATCAACTTAATATAAATAATAGCTATTTGTATGAGATGTATTGGAACATAAATATCGTCTTAATGTTTGTTACCTGTGTTATACTTACGTGTATCATTTTATTGGTTGTCTTTATATCTCATAGCTAATAGCCACGTGTGTAAACGTCTTGCTATGGTCATCTTATTTACCAAAACTTAATCGCCCATTTACAAAAATTTTTCGGTAAATTATTCTTTCTATAATTTTTTAAAATTTTCCATCTTGTATAAACCGTTAATTAATTATGATATGCCATTTAATTAAAAACCCAACATTATATTTTAAGATAAACTACTGTTTGCAATATTATTGATAGTGCTTATCTGAATTATTATACTTTTATTTTATAATTACTTTTTTAAGTGTTCACAAAAAAAAATTCCTGTCAAAAGTATGTAAGTTTTTTTGTACATTCCCATGACGAAAGTGATATCTTTTTTGGATTAATCACCGATTTTCCCGATTCTTTTTCCAAGACATTACTTAAATTTATGGAATAATGAATAATATACCTATATTCTCCGTGTGAGATAAATTATTAGTTCAAATAAATGTAGAAAAGTAAAATTGAATATTTTTTTTTATTACTATAGTTATAAATAAGTAAGCAAACTCGGTTCTGTTTGTGATGAACTTGTCTTCCTCTATAACGTGGCCGCAAAACTTTATATAAAAAATAAACTCAACCCAAAGTAGTAAATTAAACTTGGGAACATTTTCCTCTGACACCAAAGCAAAGAACTTTATCTCTAATAAATAATTATTAATTGTTTTTCTCGAGGATTTATTAAAACTCTCATCAAAAATTCTCTTCCGCCTTAACTCAGTTCTTTTAAATTATTCTTTGGAACAGGGACGCGTAGAATTGTTATAAAAGTATTAAGTATGAAAAGGATATTTCGTACTTGTATGAATAAAATGTATTTCATCCGTACTTACACCTTATTTACTTTAGTTTCATTTAAAACTTTGTAAATATTCTTTAATGTTCATTTACTTGAAAATATGGTAACATTTTGCATATATAATGTATGTATGTATGTATGTATGTATGTAGTTATGAATGTATGTATTAGTACATGTGTAATAATTACCAACTTTTACATTATTGGTGCCAGTATCAAGTTAACATTAAAACTGAAATTAATTGCAAATTGCTAGTAAGAGATTCACAACCCTTTACTTCAGATAAATTGATCAGTGGTCCTGTGCTGTATAGGGTATGTTTAAATAAAATTATTGTTAGCGGTGTTAGTGTGAGATAACAACTGCTTCATCCATTATGTGGACCTTACACGAAAATAAAAAGACAATGAAAAACAACTACTTACGTTTCAAAAAGCTAGAACAAGATTATAAAATCATATTAGAGTTTTCACAAATTTTCCCAATCGGTAATATAATTAAAGTAGATTTAATTATATTACCGATTACCTCAAATTTCTTAAATACCACAACTTATGTGTATAAAATCATAAAAATATATTGCTTTAAATATATATAGTAATATTAAAAATAAAAACCTCCAGTACGTAAAGTCATTTCTTAGGTAAAAGTTAAACTTTATTTGAAAGTACGAAATGCTGTAGATCGTTTCACGTAGCGGCTTATCGGCTTTTCGAAGATTTTCTAAACGATGCCGGCATATTGTTCAGTGACATGTCAAAGTGTTAACGATTCTGTATTATTTTGGACACATTTTTTCTATTTCAATATATAATATAAAAAATGATATTCTTTATAACACAACTATCTTATTTTCCAAACACAATTTACTGATCACTTTTATGTATGATTTGATATATATTCACGTTCTTTTATATATTATATATTATTACGAGTATTAAGATGTGTATTATGTGTTAGTAATGGATACACCATTACTATTTTCTAACAATTTAGTTACAAGGGTATTGAAGAGGTCTTTATATTATCCAATGTTCTTATTTATATCGTGTAAGATTTAAAAAATATTAAATTTTATTAAGAGCTAGGATCAAATATAGTTTGGGGCATTTTTAGTTTTATATATAATTCATTGAACATACACAAAATGTATGTCGTCCCATAGAGAGCTATAGAGCAGTCTCGCTCATTACAATTTCAGAACACGAAGAATATTGGAATATCTTGATATAAACCTCACTTCCTTTGCGTCTTCAGCTTTAATTAATTTACTGAAGTATATATAAAATACCCGTGACGATAAGTTGTCTGTTCACTTTTTTCGAGGAATTATTCTTTCTATAATTACAAAAAATCCATCTAATATTATCTTCGTATTTTGTGATAAAGATTGTATAAACCGTTAATTAATTATGATATGCCATATTATTAAAAACCCAACAATATATTTTAAGATGAAATATTGTTTGTAATATTCTTCATAGTGCTTATCTGAATTATTATACTTTTATTGTATAATTACTTTTTTAAGTGTTCACAAAAAAAAATTCCTGTCAAAAGTATGTAAGTTTTTTTGTACATTCCCATGACGAAAGTGATATCTTTTTTGGATTAATCACCGATTTTCCCGATTCTTTTTCCAAGACATTACTTAAATTTATGGATTAATGAATAATATACCTATATTCTCCGTGTGAGATAAATTATTAGTTCAAATAAATGTAGAAAAGTAAAATTGAATATTTTTTTTTATTACTATAGTTATAAATAAGTAAGCAAACTCAGTTCTGTTTGTGATGAACTTGTCTTCCTCTATAACGTGGCCGCAAAACTTTATATAAAAAATAAACTCAACCCAAAGTAGTAAATTAAACTTGGGAACATTTTCCTCTGACACCAAAGCAAAGAACTTTATCTCCAGCAGTTTTCACGTCGTAATATGTTTAATGTTTTCATTTTACAATTATTTTAAGTGAACTAGAACATACTTTGTCACTTATCACAATATAGACCCTTTATTAATGATTATACTTCTTATCTATGTTGTGTGTATATTTCTTGTTTGCGTGTGTGTGTGTTTGTTGTTTGTATGTGTATGTATGTGTTGTTTATTTAATGTTATCACCAATTAATCAAAGTTAATTGTCAGCATCGCTTTACATATGTTGTGACCTATCTGTTTTTGTTTATTATGGCGGTTGACTAGTAGAGGTGATTTAGCATTCAGTACGCTATTTGTACGATTATTTTATGTTATAAAGATTTTAATATTTAAATATGTTGTTCATGTTTAATAACATTAGAACGTAAACAAATTATATTCACCCTAAATATTAAACCTGCAAAAAAAAAAGAAATAAATAAATCCACAACTCCAATATCCGATAACCGCAACATATCAAAACATAACTTCAAGCTAAGATTAACTAAAACAATGTTATTGGGCTCCACATACTTCTATTGTTCAAATAAAATGTGTTCATTAAAATTACGACCATTTGTTCATATTAAGCGAAATCAAATTTTTATTCACTATAAATAAATATTGGAAAATTTCGGCAGAACTAAATTTAATCCCAAATGAGCAAAGCTTACTATCGCATGCATCGCACTTTTTTGTGGGAATCAAACTCACTACCACCGAATACATTAAATTGCCCACCATAAAAAAGCATTCATTAAAAGTTACAAAACTTATTAATTACCGAAAGTTACAAAATAATTCGTTAATATTTGACTTAAGATAAAAGACTGTACAAGAAGAAATATAAAGATATTTATCTGGAAGGCCCGTTATAAGTCTTACAAAACACATCTTATCAAAATGGGAAGAACCCTGTGTGGAATTGCTACATCAACTAACATGCTCGCAATCAACAAAACTAAAAAACAAGCCACAAATTACGCAATGTATTCTGTACCGTCTTCACAATCAGCGTGATGAAGGAGAGTTATACATTTTATTATATATTATAAGGTAACACACGTGACAATAATAAAGTATCATTGATTAATAATATCAGTAATTACTATGAATGATTTATTTTATTTATTAGTTTACTATACCTTTATATTTCTAAGAAGAATATCGTCAGCTCAGTAAACAGGGTGACGGGTATGGGGTGCCAGGATCACAGGTTCGATTCCTATTTGTATGATATTTAAGGTATATCTATTTTAAAATTAGATAAGCATAATACGGTTATCATGTTTAAAAATTAAATCCACTAAAACGTACATTATAAAAGTGTCTTAATTTCTAATATTTCATATTTTTGTTAAGTACTTAATTATAAATAGATAGTAAAAAGTAACATTTCATTTGCTGCTATTTTAGTTTTATGAAATGTTATGTCACTTCTTAGTCCTACAAATTTAAATGGAAAAAATAAGTTGTTTTTGTATTCAGTTTATTTTATTATTTAAAAGACAAAAAGAAATAACTTTCTCGTTATAGGATAATAAAACTATTAATTCAGAATTCAGTCAACAATACTATACTATTTGCTTTAAATATAATAATATAATATAATGTCCTCATCAGCAATGAAGTATGCTAATAGATCAGGTAATACCGATACAATGATAATGAATCATGTGCAGTTCAAATAATATTGATAATTGAATACCTCACGTTCGAAAACATAGAGCAATTAACGATATTTGATAATGTAAAAAATCAAAATAGTTAAGGTCAAAATACTTTTACAAAGAGACATGTCTATTCAGAGCGTAAATGGAGGGAAATTGAATTACGTTCCTGGATTCCGACATCTTTACTGAATTACCAACATTTTAGTTTCAATCTAATTAATTGGATAAAACGTTTCTAAATGGCAAATTATTACAAAATTTCTTACAAAAGAAAAAAAATGTGTTATATTATATTAAAATGCGATTTGTTTGTGCCCTGGGAGAAAGGGAGGGAGTCATTTCCAAGACTAGTTTCGTAGGAAATATAATACCATGGAAGCTCCTTTATTTAAATAGAATATAATTTTGAAACAGCTCTTATCTTTTAGCTCACCACGTAGGTCACGTTTAAGAAATATATAAAATACCCCGTGAATAATGGTTGCATGTAGCTTTACTAGCGAAACCGGTTTGCTTCGCTTGAACCGATGACATTTGTTAAAGGTATACGTACGTTAAATTTATACGCTCGTTCGTATAAATTGAACAGATAATATATAAATAACCCAAATATCAATTATTATTCTTCTATATATTTTAAAACAATGACAAGTATAGTTAATAAGATATTTATATGCAAATACGAATTGCGAATAACCGGCAGTATATTTGTATGTTATATAAATATAAATATATTTCAGTATTTACAGCATTCATATTAATAGTAATGATTTGAACTTCATTAGTCACTAATAATAAATTTTAACCAACGGTTATTTATTATAGATCTTATTAAAATATTTTAAAAGTATTTCAGAAGAGGGTCAAGCAGTTATGTTAACAAAAAATGTATATTAATTACGTCATTTATTACCGTAATAATACAAAGTACAAAATTGTCACAAAATCTTTTAGTGTAGTTCCTTCTGTCCTTCGCATTCCGTCGAACAAATAACGATGGAGAATTCAATTACCAGTGTTCTTGAAACATCTTTAAATTGTTTATTCTTGCCATATAGTAATAAGACAAACAGACAGATATATTGTAGTGTATTCTGAGATTTTCAATAGAAAACAAATATCCCATATAACTACAGTTTATGATAATATCATTTGTATTCACTTATTACTGAGAAAATAAATCAAAGTACCTTTTATGGAAGTATTAGCCCTCTCTTGTCCTTTCTGGAAATGACGGCTTCAATTTATGCTGAATGTTTGATAGCTTGATCTATATGGAAATCAAAACCTGGATAGAAGACAGGAGAGCGTGCAAATTTTATTGCGATATTCCAGAAGTATAACATATTCTAATTATCGTTTCAATGAATAATTCAAATAACTTGCGCCGAATGTTGATTAGGGTCAATAACCCCACAAAAAATAACATATGGAAATAATTTAGATGATTAACTGTTTAAAAAAAAATAATCGTAATTAAATGATAGCGTTGTTATTATATTTATAATCCAGTTCTAAAAGTGGATGTTGTCTGGGTGGTTACCGCGCTGACACACAAGACTGACTTTACCACTTGGGTGTGTGTGTAAGAATACCACAGCATTAATGAAACTAAATAACCTTTTCCGTAACTTGTCTGTACTGACAAAATGAAAATCCACAAATTTAGGAAATTCAAATAATAACAAAACTCAAATTAAAACCTTAATATAATATTCTGTGTATATTATACCATCATTTTGAGAAGGTATTCAAAGAACGGATGTTAACTTTAATTATAGTTAGGGTCAAACATACGTTATTATACGTCACTGAAGTGTGATCTGCTCATTCGCTAATTATTTATAAAAACAGCGTCTGTAAACATGTATGTATTGCTATGTTTATCTAATATAATAAAAAATTATCACCCTTTCACAACAATTTTTTCGATGAATTACTCATTCTATATCTCATTAACCTAATATTATCTTCGTATTATAAATCGGTAATTAATTATGATATGCCTTCTAAGGAAAAAACCCAACATTATATTTTACGATAAACTTTTTATTTGCAATAAACTTTCTACTTATCTAAAATATTATAGTTTTATTCTGTAATGATGTTTTATAATGTGTTTAAACCCACACTGTCATTAAGTTGTAATAAAAAATATATCTCAATGTTTGTACATTCCCGTGATGAAAATGATCTCGTTTTAGAGAAAGCACTTAATTCTCCGATTCTTTTTCCAATTTCATAGTTCAAATGTTTATTCAAATTGATTGCTACAAGAAAATAATAAACTTATACTCTTCATGTGTAATAAATTATTATTAGATGAAATAAAAGTGGAAAAGTGAAAATATGATTTTTTTTACTAATAAACTTATAAATACGTAAGCAAACTCTTTTCTGTTTGTGATGGACTTGGCTTCCTCTATAACATGGCCGCAAAACTGTATATAAAAAAAAAATAAACTCGACCCGAAAATATAAATTTAACTCGGGAACAATTTATCTTCATTTTACAATTATTTTAAATCAACTTAAACATACTTTGTCACAATATAGAAACTAAGATTATACTTCTTACCTAAGTTGTGTGTGTGTGTGTGTGTGTGTGTGTGTGTGTGTGTGTGTGTGTGCGTGTGCGTGTGCGTGTGCGTGTGCGTGTGCGTGTGTGTGCGTGTGCGTGTGCGTGTGCGTGTGCATGTGTGTGTGTGCGTGTGTGCGTGCGTGTGTTTATATCAGTGTTACTGACAACTGATCTATTTTATTTTTTAACCTTCTCTTTTTTTATCTATCGTAGCGGTCTACTAGTACAGGTATTTTAGGAATACAGCCAACATTTGTTTTAAAAGTATATTTTTAGTTCTAAAAGTTACCGAAAGTTACAAAATAATAAGTCAATATTTCACTTGAGATAAAATACTGACACGGTAAAAGAAAGATATATCTCTGGAAGGCCCGTTATACGTCTTACAAAATACATCTTATCAAAGTGGGACGAACCCTGTGTGGAATTGCTACATCCACTAACATGGTCGCAATCAACAAAACGAAAAAACAAGCCACAAATTACGCAATGTATTCTGTTCCGCCTTCACAATCAGCGTGATGAAGGAGAGTTATACATTTTATTATATATTATCTTATAAGGGACAAGAGTAAAGTGTCATTGACTAATATTATCGGTAATTACCACGAACCACCACAGGTTCGAGTCCGATTTGTATGATATTTAAGATATATTTATTTTCAATAAGAGAAGCATAATAGTGATAACCGTATCATGTTCAAAGATTTCATCCTTTAAATGTAAATAAAAAAAAATTACTTAATTTCTAATATTTCATATTGTTTTACAAAATAAGAAGTAAAAAATAACATTTATGAAATGAACGATTTCTTATTGCTACTTTGTCAAATAGCTTTGTCCAGTTTGTCACTTCTTAGTCCTATAAATGTAAATAGAAAAATCAAGTTGATTTTGTATTCAGTTTATATTATTACTTAGAAACACAAAAACAAATCCAATTGCACGTTATAGAATAATAAAACTACTAATTTAGAATTCGGTCAATAATACTGTAAACTATTTGATTTAAATATAATAATACAATAACAATGACCTCAACAGCAATGAAGTATGCTAATAGATCAGGTAATACCGATACAACGCTAATGAACTATGTGCAATTCAAATAATATTGATAATTGAATACTCCTTGTTCGTTAAATATAGATCAATAAAAGATATTAGATAATTCATGAATTAACTTTACTTTACTTTAGCTTCACGCCGTATCCCTTGCGGGGTAGCCAGAGACGACGAAGCGCCAAACGCTACGGTCCCTGCATACCTCTTTCGCCTCGGTCACAGACATCAACCTCTTCATACATGCCCTCCGGAGGGTCCTCATGCTTTTTACGTAACCTTCCTCCAGTATCTTAGATACCGTGTTTTCGAAGGTCACTCGAGGCCTCCCCCTGTCTCTCTTACCGCTCACTTTTCATGCATAAATCTTTTTAACCATTCTTTCATCACTCATTCGTTCGACGTGCCCAAACCACCTGAGCACGTTCTTCTTCATTCTCACTGTAACATCTTCACTAGTACCTGCCATTCTGCGGATCTCTTCATTGCGGATTCGGTAAGCTAGGCTGACTCCGCATATTCTGCGAAGAGATCACATCTACACAGCATTCGTCTATCTTACATTCTTCTTCTGTGTTAGCCACGTTTAGCTGCCGTATAACAGCGTCGGTAGCAAAACCGTATTGTGTACAGCGAAACATGCAGCTATGCTGACGTTTCGCCGTCTCAACAATGCAGCCAGAGCACCGTTGACTCTGTTACCGGCAGCAATACGCCTTTCCACGTCCATTTCGTATCTTCCGTCTCTGCTAAACATACTTCCCAAATATACCATATTATTATATACCGTATATTTGATGAATTAAACATAAAGTAATAATAATAATCTGTAATAATAATGAAAAACAATAAACAAAGTTTAAGATCAAAATACTTTTACAAAGAGACATGTCTATTCAGAACGTAAATGGAGGGAAATTGAATTACGTTCCTGGATTCCGACAACTTTACTGAATTACCAACATTTTAGTGTTAACCTAATTAATTGAGATAAGACGTTTCTAAATGATAATTCAACAATTAATTACAAAATTCCTTACAAAAGAAAAAAAATATATGTTGAATGATTTCATATTATATTAAAATGCCATTTGCTGGTGCGCTGGGAGTCCATGGAGGAAAGGAAGGAATCATTTTCAAAACTAGTTTCGTAATATAATACCATGGAAACTCTTTTACTTAAATTGAAAATAATTTAGAAATAGCTTTTATCAATATCTTTTAGCTCACAACGTAGGTCACGTTTGAGAAATATATGAAATACCCCGTGAGTAATGGTTGCATTTAGCTTTACTAGCGAAACCGTTTTGCTTCGCTTGAACCGATGACATTTATTGAAGATAACGTGAACGTTCGTATAAATTTAACAGATAAATATATTATTTTTCCTTTCTCCTTTAAAATGTTGTAATCAGATATAATATGTTAATAGAATGTTGATAATAAACTTTTAATTTAAATAGCTGTTTCCAAAAGCCACTGAATACTCAAATATATATTATATATAGGTAATAAGAGTCGAATATATAAATATTTATCAAGACAAGGAGTGAAACTAGATATCAGTCATGGTCAGTGAGTAAATACAAATAAAAAATATGCCACTATATGGCCGTAGAAGAATAGTACATGCAGTATTTTAAAACACATTTTTAAATATTAAAATCTTAAACAAATCAGCATTATATACAAGTTTATGACATTGGGTTAACAACTAACTACCAACCAACTAACAACTAACGCACAAGTCAAGGTTCAAGGTTACTTGCGCAATAAAAGTGAACAGACAGCTTATCGTCACGGTTATTTTATACATACTTCAGTATTATTAATTAAAGATGAAGACCAAAGGAATTGCGGTTTATATCAAGATATTCCAATATTCTTCGTGTCCTGAAATTGTAATGAGCGAGACTGCTCTATAGCTCTCTATGGGACGACATACATTTTGTGTATGTTCAATGAATTATATATAAAACTAAAAATGCCCTAAACTGTATTTGATCCTAACTCTTAATAAAATGTTATTTTATATGTATACTTACATATAAGATTTAATATATATAACACAAGTATATAAATAAGAAACTTGGATAATATAAAGATCTCTTCAATAAGCATGTAACTAAATTGTTAGAAGATAGAAATGGATACAACTAACATAGTACACATTTTAGTACTCATAATTATATATAAAATATAAAAGAATATAAAAATATGTTAAATCATACATAAAAGTGATCAGTAAATTGTATTTGAAAGGTAAGATAGTTGTGTTATAAAGAATATCATTTTTTATGTTATACGAAAACAATGTGTCCAAAATAATACAGAATCGTTAATACTTTGACATATCACTAAACAAAATGCGGTTATCATTTAGAAAATCTTCGAAAAGCCGATAAGCCGCTACGTGAATCGATCTACAGCATTTCGTACTTACAGAAAAATTTAACTTTTACCTAAGAAATGACTTTAAAGACCAGGACCTCTACTCATTTATCTGAATTAAAGGATTTTGCAAGCCACCCTTTCTTGCAATTTGCAATAAATTTCATTTTTAATGTATAATTGAAACTGTCATGACACAACCAATAATTTAAATGTTGGTAATTATTACACATGTAGTAATACATACATACATTTACATAAAGTAGTAAGAATATCTTGTACTTGTATGAATAATATATTCTTTTCATACTTAAAACTTTTATAACAATTCAAAGTTCCCTGTTCCAAAGAATAATTTAAAAACTGAGTTAAGGCGAAAGAGATCTTTAGATGAGAATTTTAATAAATTCCGAAGAAAAATATTAAATATGTATTTATTTTTAATTTGTCTTTCTAATAATAGGTATGTAACTTAGCTTCTAATAAAACAATAAAACTCAGACATTTTCAATTCATAGTACATTATGCTACTGCAGCTATAAAATGCTATTCTAACAGTACATTTATTGAAAGAGAATGCATTTTCAATAAATCCAGTTCAGATACGAGCGGTGGTCCTTTGAAAGCTTATGTAAATGCAATCTAGTACGATAAGTGTGTGATAGGTTCAAACCAATCGGTCTTTCAAATCCTTCACATATAAGTACGAAGCTCTTAATGTCTTAGGCGCAAAAAATACATGTTTTTTTCATGATTTGTATTATTACATGATTAAAATGATTTAATGAATTCTCATGATGATGTGTACATTGTAAATGTGTCCACAATTACGACTATTTTATTATGTGGTTATCGCATATTTTTTTATTGTAGTATTAAAATGTTTGTTTTTTATCTATCTATATAAATGAAAAATTATTGATTGTTAGTTGTTAATAGATAACGCTTCGAATTTTTTTGCAGTTTATTAATTGCCTGAGCAAGTTTGCTGAGCAATCGGAAAAATTTGTTAATTTTATAGTGCTTTTTTTTCTATAGACTTTGTTTGGACTCCTAAAGCATTACTTTGATTTCAGTATAAAATTAAAAAAGAAAAGGTAATAGAATTAATGTTAACCCTTAGTATTCCAAACCGACAGAACCGCTGGCAAGACCTAATTTATTTTAACATAAATATAACATGTTTATTAAACTATGAAATAATAAATGTCAAAACGATACTTCATTAAAAATTAAAATAATTTGTGACTAATGTATTAATATTGTTTTCGTTACAATTCGATATTAAAAGGCATTGTAAATAAAAGTGTTCAAAATATACTTCACTAGTGTCAGAAACGTGTATTATTATTTCTTGCTTTGTATTACTAAGACTGCATTTAATATTAAATATTAAAAATAATAAGAACTAAACATTACGTAAGATTACGTCTTTGGTAAAGTCGCGACTATTAAAACTTTGAAGGTATCCAATTATTTTTATTATCTACATATTTCAACATCTTTCAGAAGTCCGTCTTAACAGATTAATAATTGCCATAACTATCCATTTCAAACCAACGAAGGACGGCCATCAGATGGAGCGTTCAATCTTTAGGAGTCCTTAATTAACCCTTACCCCTTTATTTTCAATTGCTAAGGACTTGGTACATATGTCATTATTTGGGACCAATGACATACAAAATAATTTATTGCATTAAAATATCATGGTTCAAAAATTATATTACTACAAAAACTGACTTTGTGGCTGAGAGTGAATGGACTTTTGCTTAACTTGACTTGAATAAAATTTTGGTAATTCGTATCTTTCATTATACACAACATTAAATAATTCACATAATAACCATGTAAAACACTTAATTTTCTATTTAATTTAAAAAAGTATTTCCGCGAACGAGTTAAAACGATACGAAGCAACATAGACTTGAAAGAAAAATATCTCCTAATAATTCACAATGGAGATATTACACTTATGTACGTACATTTGAATATTAAGCAGTTAAAGATACCAACTGTTTGACAATTCAAATTAAGTGACGCAGAAGGATAAGCGAAAGCTTGAAATAAAGTTTTTCTTCATTCTAAACTTATTAGAGTTTGATTACGACTTTATTAGATACAATTATTGTTAGCAAACTTTGACAGCGTCCATTTATGCCTCCAACTCTTTTCGTTAGGCGTACATACTCAGATTCTTTATAGTTTAGTTTAATATCATAAAATAATTTTTATATTTGTCCTTTAAAAAAAATCCAATATTTTGACTTAGACATTAAGCTGATGTCACATCCAAATTCACCAAATTCAGTCCAGTAGTATTAAAATTCTTTTTAAAATCTAAAATAACACCAAATACCGAAAAAAATTGATTAGATATTAATGGTTACATAAAAACCAGTAACTATAATTATGAATGTATGTCTTAAAAGACAAAATTAACTAAAACGTAGTAGGTAGTCAGAAATTCGCAATTCACGAACACTAAAACGTTCCCAATTGAACGTAATTAGCTATCATTACTCAATACATCGTCTGATGCAAAACAAATATTGGTAACATTGGTAGTAATCAAGATGGCGAATGCTCAGTACACACAATTATGACTACCGGATGGATCGATGAAACCAAATACTTTCAATGAAATGACCTCCAGTGAAATAAAAATGATACGCATTGATATTTATATAAATATTGGATATTTATACAAATTGATACGAATGTGTAATTCTAATATATTATTCAAAATAAACTTAAACTTTAACATTCCCTCTGATAACATTCCCCTTTAACGTAGAAATTCTCAAAAGAAACTTCCGAGATATCTAACAAGAACTTAACTTTAACGAGATGTTCTTTACATACCCGCTATGTATAACATACAAATGGCGAATCAGCATTATTAATACAACCCGGGCTAATAATCAAAACAATATTTTAGAAGATATTTCACAAAATACACAAAAACCAATAACAAGCTTCATTTTATCATGAGTTTAATGAAGTAAAATGTATTATTTTATAAAATGAATATGGTAACTATAAAAAAATATATAAAAATATTACAATTAGTACTATACTAATTAGTTCTCAAATATTTTCATAACAACAAATCAATATTACTGAAATTAAACTTATATTTAATATTCACCAAATTACCAGAAAATTACATTTTGTTCTCGTTATAACAATTTCAGAATAATCCCCATCCAGAATAAGAAGTCAGAAAAAGAACCATATTCTAAAATAAATTAAATTTTAGTATTAAATATTTTAAAACTAAATTGCTTTTTGTAAAGAATTCAGTAAATCAGAATGTATTGAAATTCAATCCCCATTGGGCCGAGTAAGATATAAGGATTGTAAATAACATATATATTTTTGAACGTGACATTTAATACAATTTAACTTCAGTACACGTGTAAGAAAATAAATTTAATTAATCACTCTAAATTGATTATAAAATATTTTAGAACTGAATATCTAACATAAATATAAGTAAAAATACATATATTAAAAATATACTCTAAATAATACGTAAATAAAGCTAAAAATACTGATCATAAGTTCAAGTTTCAATTTCCGGAACCTTCCGGCATGACTGGCAGCGTTCTTGTTTCCCGTATACGTAAAACAAACGCTGAATAAAGACTATTACGTTCGTACATCAAAGACAAAAGCGTAATACTTACTAGAGCGCAACTTATTATTATTTTCATTGCAATACAACGTAATGAGAAATTGAAGTGAGTTTCTTTTGTTATAACGACATTTCACACGCTTTTATAACAATTGTATCTAGGTTTTTTATAACAAATGAAATAATATAAACGTATTTATTTATCTATCCTAATATTATAAGGAGAAAAGATTTGTATTTTGTAATGTATTAATTCAAAGGCTATTAATCTAGTTTAAAAAATAAAATTAAAATAGGTAACAACATTATCTGCGGGTGATATAGGTTATGTACCATAGGTAAATCAGGGACAGGCCACTAGTTAAGGTTAAGTTGGCGCTCTTGTTAATAACTTTCTTTAAATAATCGACTAACTAGCGCACGTTTGTTTTACATTCATAAATATTAAACTATCAAATCAAGCCACTGATATATTTCTCGAATCTAATTGCTAGTCCACGTATTGCAAAACCATTAAAACTTTATTAAGCGGAAACGGATGTTATCAATAAAGGTTTAACGATCTCTATAAATATCCCAAATATTAACTTATTATTATTATATAATTTTAAGACAATGACTGAGAAATAGTTAATAAGATATTTATACGTGAACAGTTTGCGACTACTCGGCAGTGGTAGTTTTAAATTTGCAAAATATATTTAAGTATTTACAACATTCATATTAATAGTGATTATTTGACTTTTATTACGTAATAGTTTAAAAAACCAAAGTTTCAAGCAATTATGTTAACAGAATAAATGCAACCGAGTTTATTCTCGATTACATTTATTCTATATAAAAATTATATTATTTGTTACTGTAATCATACAACGTACAACATTTTTATAAAATCTTTTAATGTAGTTCCTTCTATCATCATCATTATCATATAGTAATAAGACAAACAGACGCTTATATACTTATACAGTGCAAGACTTATTGAATAAAGATTTTTAATGCACATATGATACGATAATGAAAAAATCTGTTTTTCATATATATGTATTTCAACGTATATTCTATATAATAATATTATTTGTATTTACTTATTACAGAAAAAAGCAATTAAAGTATCTTTTATGGAAGTATTAGCTCTCTCTTGTTCTTACTGGTTCTAAATGACAGCTTCAAAATATGCTGAATGTGTGATAACTTGATCTGTGTGGAAATCAAAACCCGGATAGTAAGCAGAGCTTTCAAATCTTATGTTATTCCAGAGGTATCGCATATGCTAATTATCGTTTCAATGAATAATTCAAATAACTTGCGCCATATGTTGATTAGGGTTATTGACCCCACAAAAAATAACATATGGAAATAATTAAGTTCATTAACTGTTTAATAAATTGTAATTATAATTGAATGATGGTGTTGTGATTATATTTATAATCCAGTTCTAATTGTGGATGTTGTCTGGGTGGTTACCGCGATGACACAGATGACTGACTTTACCACTTGGTTGTATGTGTAAGAACACTACAGCATTAATGAAACTGAATAACCTTTTCGGTAACTTGTCTGTACTGACAAAATTCAATTCTACAAATTTAGGAAATTCTCAAATAAAATCTTTAATATTCTATGCATATTATTTCTAACTAAATGAAACATATGCTTACGTTCTATCTTATTCCAGTTATAAGTAATGACTTCAGATGAAACTTTTTAAAATTGTTAAACATACATATATATTCAGAAAAACTTTGATATTGTTAAATAAATGTTAATATATATATTCTTCGGTTTTTCTGAAGTAAAAACACGTACCTACTTAAATGCAAAAGAAACGTAATCATATTTTGATGGAGTATCTACAGTTAAACACAGCATTTTTTCCTTAACTCATATCTTGGGAGTTTTAAAGAATCTATTTTAATGGACCCATTTCTTTATCTAATCCAAAGCGTACTTGGCTCTTAAATTAACAGTAATATTCAAATTCAAATTTAAAAATATTTTTATTCAATTTTGAATTGTTAATTATTACGATAAAAAAGGTCAGTGTAATCGGTCTGTAACCTACTACCGGCTAAAAATGCGGGCAAATTTTTTAGATAACTTACTCATTCTATATCTCCCGAGAGACAAAGCTTCTTAGCATTCCATGGATTCACCGTGCGGGTGCCGGGCCCATCGCGTTGCAAGAAGCGGAGCGCAGACAATGCCTGAGACTTGCGACCCAAGTTTTACTACTTAAGACTTTACTATGCGCATACACGCTCACCTTCACTGTTCACGCTCCTCCCCCTGTCTAACCAAATATCGTAAGAACCTACTAAAACCGCCTTTGAAATATGTTCCAGAAATGAACTGATGATCGTTCTAGAATGGCCGAGATCCTTAAATAAGTTGTAGAGAGATTTTGCTGTTTTACCCCTCGCTCCTACTTCTACAGCGTACAAATTAACTATAAATTTATTCCTGATCACTTCGTTACATAGTACGTAATACTTGTTAAGCTCAAATGTATCGTCTTTGGGTATATTTGTTTCCCAGGGTACAGTAAGCTCCACAAGTATAATGCGCCTTAATTGTTTTGAGTACAGGAATAAGTCCGACCCAGATCACGAAACATTTAGGATTTTGTATTGCCTTTCATACGTGTTCATTATGAGAGTCCAATTACGAGACACATCCAAGGTGGAATAAAGTTTTAGTTTTGATTTTTTGGACGAACCTGCCGTTACGAACTCTACTGATATTTTGGTGGTTGTTATACCTTTCCGCGCTCTTGCTACAGAGAGACTAACCGCTTCTCGTACGATTTCTAATACTTTATCGTGGCGACGCGAGTATTTACCTCTATTTAGAAGTACTCTACACCCTAGAAGCAAGTGTTTCGCGGTTCCAACTGAATTTCCACAAATGTTGCAAGATTTTTCGGTGGTTTTGCCCCATCTTACTAACTTACTTTGACCTGGGAGAGTCATTTGGAATGCATTGAGATATAATACTGGGGACCAATCATGAAGCAGGGTGCGCCATCTTAAAGCTAGTGGAATGCAAAAATCTCCAATGGTCACCCATTCATTTTGCAATTCTAGGCTCATCGCGTGCCACCGGTAATTATCATTTTCATCTTGCCGAATAAAGGATTTTATTATTTCTATTTCTTGTTCTTTCCATTTGATCCTAGCCCTGCTTTATTGTTTGAGCATCTAATATAAATTGTTTATGGAATTGAAGTCGTGACTCCAGCTCTCTGGCAATTTTATCTTTTGGGAGAGATGTTATAGTATCATTAGATTTTGCAATGATATGTTTTTGGTCACTCTTAGGTGTTTATAGAGTTCCGATGGTTTCTTTAATTTTAACCCAAAATTGTGTCAGTCTCTAAATAATTTAGAAGAGTTCGCTGGATGCGCTAGCCCGAGCCACGACTTCAATGTCCTTATGACGCTTGCATCTAACTTTAGCAGAAGGGTCTTATTAATATTATAAACGAGGAAAGGCTCATTTAGACGTGATGTTAAATAATTATCATATGTCCATTGTCTACCTTTATAACCTTTTTTTTTGTTGATTGTCTACCTTTTTAAGATCATTCAAAAAGCTATCGACTATTATATCTAACGATGGAGTGCGCCCTTGGTAATTTTGCCTAAGAATATATTATTTGCCTAAGAATAATATTACCTACGATAATACGAAGATCGTTCATTAATTATGATATGCCACCTAATTAAAAACCCAACATTATATTTTAAGATAACATATTGTTTGCAATATTCCTGATAGTGAGTATCTAAAATATTACTTATATTTCGTAATTATCTTTTTATAATGTGTTAATAAGAAAATCCCCTGTCATGTCAAAAGTATGTATTTTTTTACGGATATTCTTTTTGGATTAATCACTGAAATCCCCAATTTCTTTTCCAAATAATTACTTAAATTAAATGCTTCAAGTGATAATGTGCTTATACTCTCCGTGTGAGATAAATTATTAGTTCAAATAAATGTAGAAAAGTATAAATTAGTATTTTTTAACAGACAAAGTTATAAAAACGTAAGCAAACTTATTTCTGCTTGTGATGGACTTGGCTTCCTCTATAACATGGCCACAAAACTTTATATAAAAAATAAACTCAGCCCATAGTAAATTAAACTCAGGAACATTTCCGCTGACACCGAAGCAAAGAATTTTATCTCCTGCAGTTTTCACGTCACTCTGTGTATTGTGTTGTTTTCATTTTACAATAATTTTAAGTTATCTAGAATATACTTTGTCATCACAATATAGACACCTTATAATGATCATACTTCTTATCTAGATTGTGTGTGTATTTGTTATTTGTATGTGTGTGTGCGTTTTTATGTGTTTTTATTCAGCGTTATCGTTACTAATCAAAGTTAATTTTCAGTATCGTAATATATATATTCTGACTCTATCTGGTTTTAACTATTATGATGGATGATTAAAAGAGGTGATTTAGTATTCAGTTCACTATTTGTATGATTATTTTATGTAATGAAAATTTGATATTAAAATATGTTATTTATTTTTATAATAAGCTTATAATGTAAACAAATTAAATCATCATCCACATCTTTACCCTAAATATTAAATCTGCAAAGAAAATATTTCTTAAAAAATATTATCATAGCTCAGTTGATAGGGTGATAGGGTATGGGGTGCCAGGATCACAGGTTCAGTCTTATTTGTATGATATTTAAGGTATATATATTCTTAAATAAGGTAAGCAAAATACGGTTATCATGATCAAAGATTTTATACTTTAAGTGTTAATTAAAAAACTGTCTTAATTTATATTTCATACTGTTGTACTTCTATCAATTAGTTAAATACACGATTCTTTAAAGGAATGTAACGTTTTATATATAAGTATTTCAGTTTTATGAAATGGAAAATATTTTATTGCTAGTTTGTTCAGTTTGTAACTTCTCAGTCGTACAAATGTAAATGGAAAAATCAAGTTGATTTTGTATTCAGCTTAAAATATTATTCAGAAAAACAAATCCACTTTTATGTTATAGGATACTAAAACTATTAATTTAGACTTTCGTTAACAATACAGTAAATTATTTGATTTAAATATAATAATATAATATAATGTCCTCATCAGCAATAAAGTATGCTAATAGATCAGGTAATACCGATACAATGATAATGAATTATGTGCAGTTCAAATAATGTTGATAATTGAATACCTCACGTTCGAAAAACATAGAGCAGTTAACGATATTTGATAAATTAAACATAAAATCTGTTACGATTTTTCCAACATTTCTTACACGAAAAAGCAAAATTGTTTAAGATCGAAAGAAAATACTTTTAAAGAGATATGTCAGGGCGTAAAGGGAAGGAAATTGAATTAAGGATTCCGACATCTTTACTAAATTACTAAACTTTTTTAGTGTTAACCTAATTAATAGGGATAAGACGTATCTAAATGGTAATTCAGCTATTAATTAGAAAATTTCTTATAACGGAAAGAAATATGTTGTAACATATATTTGTGTAGATCGATTCATAGTATATCAAGTCTACCATTTGTTAGTGCTTATGTTCTTTGCATATTTTTTTATTAATATTTATATATGAATTAAAAACTTTATATTTGATTACATTGGAAGCTTTTAATAAAGCCAACGTTTCTTATTTTAAGGTCGTGTCATTCATAATTACTTTTTTACACATTTCCAAGGGGTTTTCTCCTTGGAGACGAATTAAAGACTGCATGTATATATATACTGTTTGAAGGTATTGTTTACAATTTGATGTATATCTTTATACAGATACTAAAGTTCTTCGTAATATTTAAGATTATGGTAAAGAAAAAATATACCTTTATATAATTCTAAAGGCAGCATGGAAAACTCAAATAATAATTACCCGTACTCTGCCGCTGGCTAAGGACTCGGAATAACTCATTATTTAATTGATTATTTATTTAGTTTTAATTTAATGTGTTAAGGATCTGTTTATAATTACTGATTGTCTAACATACTAACATTGACTGACATTCTCTCATCATTATATAAAAGTACTATCTACTCTCATTATACTTGCTATGGATTTCATTTGGAAAGTGTTCTTACGTCATTTATGTACATATTTAAAAATACAAATGTAAATATTTTGACATATCGTATCCTAGTACCTCTAAACAAGCAACAGAAGAAAACACTTCTTTGTCTATCATAACATGCTCTTCACGTCTTGTTAAAATAATATATATAATACATAAAAGGTTCCAATGTTATTCAAAGTTTAGTTTTGAATTATAAATATATTACTATGGAAGCGGTTTTACTTTAATTAAATATAATTTAGAAACAGCTCGCAGTAGTTGATATCTTTTAGCTCACCACGTAGGTCACGTTTAAGAAATATATAAAATACCCCGTGAGTAATGGTTGCATTTAGCTTTACTAGCGAAACCATTTTGCTTCGCTTGAACCGATGACATTTATTAAAGATAACGCGTGCGTTAGTATATATTTAACAGATAAATATATTATTTATCACTTCTGCTTTCAAATTTTGTGAAAAGAAATAATATGTCAATAGAATTTTTATTTAAATAGTTGTTTCCATAACCCCCATTATACTCATATGTATTTATATTGTATATATATTGTATACTAATAAAAACAAAAAAAAAATATCTACGAATATCTATTATTTTCAACACGCTGCGATGTGAGAGACAAGAGGAACTATAACTCGATAGGAATGAAACTCTGTAAGTTATCAAACTCAAGGCTTTCTCGCACTGATAGCGAGTCATGATGGGTTGAAGGATAGAGCGTGTTTGTGTGAAGGGTAGGGTCATGGGTTCAATACTCACGATAGTTAGTTTTTTTTTTGTTTATTCCCGTCGCGAAGCACGAGTAACCTGCTAGTAATAAATAAAGTAAATAGTAGTAGTAGTAGTAAGCTAGATTAATAAGTTCACTAGCTTTTTCATAGCCTCGGAGTCATGGTGAGAAATTGCCATCTTGAGGTTGTACTCTAGTTTTAAACCCGTACGAGCTATACACTCAACGCGGGGGTAAGAGTTACTATAGCAATCGTCACCATAGCAAAGCTTACGATGACAGCGGATAATATAACAAAAGTTAATACCTATAGCAACCTAAGTTCACATCCAAAATAATAGTGTACCCAGCGAAGCAGGAGGGAGTAAGCTAGTTAAAATTATGTGACGCAAAATAAATAATTCCCGCCATTATCAAATAGATATGTTAAAATACTGCTATTATTACTAGAACATGTTAATATATATTATAAGTTCTTAAATATTTACAGAACAATAAATCAATACTAGGAGCGTCAACAGACCCCCAATTTTGAAATCTCGGGTGACGTTTGCATATTGAGCGAAGCGAGCCCAGTGTAATGACTCATCGTTTCTCATTGACTTCAAAGAGATATCAGTTTTTTGACATGACATTTTTTAATATATTTTTTTAAACCAACACCTAGTGTGTTAATTTTTTATTGCAAAATTTCATAACTTTCCATCAAGTAGTTTTCGAGCCCATTCGTGACAAAGAATGTGAAAAAGTCTCCAGTAGAACGCTCCGCTCGCTACGCTCGCTTCGCTCATTTACTAAAATAAAAAGTGAATTCAGCAATATTTATTTTTCACCTGAGTTACAGTACACCAGACAATTACATTTTGTTTCCCTCATGATCAATTTAGCACAACCCCATAAGACACCAGAAAAAGATTATCAGAAAAGTCGCAAACATATTTTAATATAAATTCGATATAAATCATCTGACGTAGTTAATAAGGTCAATTAGTTTTGAGATTAGTCTTCTGCAAGCCGTCAACATCAGATGAATTTGGATAACTTTAAAGTGACATTAATACATTTTTTAATTCTTTACTTATATACTATTATTCCGTCTAATCTATCTTAAACACTCGGATTAGATATTTTAAAACTAAAACAGAATGTACCTTTATAATGAATATTGCAGTCGGTATCATAATTATTCAAATAGCAAATGTAACACAATTACAATGTGTAAATGAAACGTGTCACATTCAAGAAAATAAATTTTATTTATCATTCTAAATTGAATATTGATATAAGATAATTGAATAAATATAAAAATATACAATACTAAAAGTAAATGTAATAAAAATTTCATAAATAAAGTTGAAAGAATTAATCCTAAGTTCAAGTTTTAATTTCCGAAACCTTCCGTAATGACTGGCAGCGTTCTTGATTCCCATATACGTAAAACAAACAATGAACAACGACTATCATGTTAATGACGTAACCCTAACAAGGTGTTATGGGTCTGACTTTACAAAGGATCAAGTGAATTGTTAACTGAAGTGGTTGAATTTACTCAAAACTTTTTAAAATGTCTAAAAAGTGATTGAGTTTAGTAATAGAATTTATATAAATCAATGCAATGTTAAAATTATCTCGGTGTTTTTAAAATTGTTATCAGAATTTTGATAAACAAAATAATAAAAACAATAATTATTTTGTGTGATCAGATGAATCTGTATGATTGTCGAGCGTTCCTTTAGACATTGACCTAGTTTGAAAACAAAACAATAATTTCAACGTTATAGAGGCAAGCTATTCAATGTTTCCTATTCCTTTTTCTAATTTATATTTCAGCGTATATACGTATATGCATCAAGATTAACAAATATACATGGAGTAAATATCGTTTTACACTAGAGTTTTCAACCTGTACTAATTTTGTTAAATATCTTTTATATAAAAGTATTCAAAACAGTTTCATATTGTTCATTTCCTTAAACACTGATATCTTATATTGTAATATCTTTATAGGGCAAGCTAATGAAAATATGAAAAACACATAACAATGACATAAGTATGCCACTGAATAATTCCAACTTCAGTGCCACAAGCTTATTGTTCAAATACAATGTGGTTTAATATTTAAAAATAACAACCATTCAGCTCTTTTGTTGCATAACTTGTTTTCAAATTGTTGTGTTTAAATCAAAATATCTATAAATTTATAAACAAATATATAAAATGTAATTGTAAATGCATCATACCAACCCAATGTTCCATATAAATTATTATTTGTAATGAAATTAATTTAGTTTCGTCGTAAAGTATATTTTATTGAAGTCCTCTTTAAATGAAAATGAACTCCGTGATATTGTAATTGGTATTCAAAACAAATCCTGTTTTCAATATCGTATTTAAGAAGGAGAGCAGCATCGATAATATCTGCAGTAGAACGTGAACAAAATTGAATCCCAGTTGAGTGACATGTCGGTAATATTATTATATATATATTAAGTATTGAAATAACGTCCACATTAGGTTATATTTTGATATGAAAGACGGTTTAAAGCTTGTTGGTTTAAAGCTACAACCTTTTAGAAACCCTCCTTTTTGTAAGTTGATTCTGCTCTGCTAGTATTATTATTTTATTATTTTACTAATATCTCAGTTCCAAATCAAAAACGACACCAGATTAATTTAGTTAGACTGAAAATCGGTAATTATTTAAAGATAGAATATACAAAAAACAAATAAATCCATTGGTCTACAGCTTTTTCGGCAGACAGCGAATCCGGCAACCATAAACCTCCAGGAAGGCAGTTATGTTGACTGGTTTTCTTCCTTTTATATTTATTACTTAAATATAAGTAAATAATGGCCGTTTTAAATGACACTTAGAGCATTAGCAACATTAGTCTTCTTGTATATGACGTTCATATTATTATGTTATGAAATACATTTAAATATGCTTTGATTGTAAACGTTGAAACTAAGATCGCAAATTTTAAAGTTATAATTACTTTCTAATAAGAATAATTACTAAAAAAAAAATATTACTTCAACATAATGAAATAGAACCAAAAGTACGATATCAGATAGGGTCACGACAACAAAAGCCTAAGCGCTCCAACGTGTACATTTCTCGCAATTTAAACTGCCTATTATGGTCTACCCTCGCTGATATTCATTTACTTTTTAAAAAATATGTCTCTGATTTCCATTTTTTTTTCCCTTTTTTTTAACTTAATGACCATAGACATTTGTCCATGCCTTTCATTGTAATTTTAAAACAATTTTGTTATGATTTTAATTGCGATGGTAACTTCGCAGGAAATTGTACACCTGCACAATTTTTCGAAAGCTATTTTAGAAATTAATAGTAATAATAAATAAATTAAATAAATTCCATTGATTGCGTGTATTCAAATCTATTTCTATTTCTAATTCAATTTTTTTATTCCACGTAACCTTGAACAAGGTAAAAACAAAAATTGTAATCATTTAATTAATTCACAAATGATCCTCGAATATGCTGTGATTATTTTTATAATTTTATCTATTTTTTTTCTAAGTTGCTTTACTACTCCTGAGAAGCAATGATGACAATACGGTATGACATGGTGGGCTGAAAAATTTCGTCATATGTTATGATCCTCGTCCCATTTCTTATTAAATAATATTTCTAAAAAATTTTCGTCCTCGTTACCGTTACCAATTAATAATTTATTGCTTTATTTACTTTTTAATTTCTTTATAAAACTGACCACAGTTCATCAGATGAGTTTTATAATTTAATTAATAAATAATATATGTTTAGATAAAATAAAACAACAAATTGTTTTAAAACATTTTTTTATCTTTCTTAAAATTTGACAATCATTACTATCATGCGTTACTAACTGTTGTTAGTAATCTAATAAATAAAATCCATTAAAATATAACGATAATTAAATAATTCAATATTCGTTTTCAGTATACATACAATTCAATGTTATAAACAATAAAATAATAAGACATACATAGAAGGGTTTGGTCTTTGGGAGTAAATAGAGATTTATAAAATACCTTATCGATTACAAATTTTGTTCGTTCCATTTATTAGTTGAAATTGAAACGCTTAAGGCACGGCGAAATTACGTCTAACTATACTATACACCTATATTAAACACTTGGTAACCATCTTTATTCTATACCGCAATTGTGATATGTACAAAAATATTTTTTCCTCTTCTAAATCTATTTTTAAATTGCAAATTAAACACACAACACATTAATTTAAATGCATCAGAAATGGTATAAGATATACAGCACCATAGAGTAAGAATAAAAGTTCCACTTCCACATATAATAAATCGAAAGAGCATTGAACAAAATACATTTAACCACGACAGTACTCCAATCCTTAATCGCACAATTACACTAAAGTCTATCGGTTCGTTTAGAACCGATATTCTTCACATCAAGCACGCGAATTCTGTCTCCTTTGTCTATCTAACTGTTTTCTATGGTTGTGCCGTTTTCTAGCAATTATTGCTACTAATATTACAACAACTGCTATCGCTACGGCCACACCGATCCACCAATACACATTATATGATGCTTCCTTAATATTTCCAGACTCCTTTTGGTCTCCAGCGGCCATAGGATTTTTTATTTCCAAAACGCCTACTGTTGAAGTTTCTAGTTTCGAATGGTGGTCCTCGTCTGTTTCAATTATGTTTTCGTTAATGTTATCATGTGGTTTAATAGCTTTTTCTTCTTCTTCTTTAATATCTTTCGTTTTCGGTGGAGTAATATCGTCAGGAATTTCATTTTCTTGTGGTAGTATTTCATCTGGTGGTTCAACATATTCCTCAATAGTATTTTCGTTTGCTGGATCTAGTTGGTTATCCAAATACTCATCCAAGAGCCTAAAGTAATCTGTGAGTCCTGTATATTCTAATCCATTTTCTCGTTTTGCTAATAAATCACTGACCATTTCAGGCCACGAAGTGCCATATCCCTGCATCATAGCATCTCTGAAAAATCAGATCGTTTAAATTAAAATAGTCATATTCTATTAATTATATTAATTATTTGACTTATTCACTCACATTAATCGTTGATTGTTCTCAGATACGTGTTTAACTAAATCAGAATCGTCTGATATTAATTCTTCGGCAAACGACTGATAAATTTGATACTTAAGAATTAGTCCCAAGAATTTTCTGCAACAAAACTTATAATTAGAAAAGACATATTCATACATATATATATATTTATTGTATTTTAACTTTATTATTACCCAATGTATGGTTTGTTTGACAGAACGTATGGACTTCCCATGATATCAGCATTTGAAGTCTCGATGAGTGAAAAGCTTTTTCTAAATTCACTCCAACTTTCCATTATTTTTGGGTAAGGAATTTTACCCATTAAGACGTCTAAGCGCCATTTATCTGCGGCTATGTAGTAGTTTAACCTGAATATTTTAAACAGTTAAGTAAAATAAACACATCTCGAAAAACATAAAAATATACAAAATTAAGTGTAACATAATCAATTATTTAGCAAAGTAGTAAAAATATAAATAAATTCATTCAGAAACTAATTAATAATAATAAAGAATTTTTAAAACAAATGGCAATTATTTCATAGATATCTACCGTAATCAGTCATCCAGTTTGAATGAACTCAATACTCTAGGTACGATATTATATACTCACTTAGGTAAATCTCTTAATGCTATAATTAGTTGTAGAACTAGACGATTGTGGTTCGGGTTGTAATTGAACCTATTAAGTGGATATAGACCAGTGCGGTCTAACGTATGAGGATTAAGCGATAGCAGAGACACGAATCCAGGAACTGCTTCATAAATTGCTGGAAGAAAACAAGGATATATCTGAGAAACTATCGGTATAAAAATGGCATTTAGGCGTTTTCATATAATTACCCGAATATCGCGGAGCTTCTCTCAAAATGTATGTATTATTACTGTGTAAAGCAGCCGTAATTTTATATTTTATCTTCATTGCTGTTTCATGAGCGTCCATATAATTCTGAATGCTGATATCCTTGCAAGATACAAATCTCATTTTGTTAGGTCTGCACCAATCCACAATTGTTGGCGGGCAAGTGCCATTATACACGGATTCTTCTAAGGTATTTGATGGTACTTCACCTAAATTTATTTGGTTTAGTAATTTATTTGCTTCTCTAAAAGCATTTATACCGCTGATATTCTAGAAATAAAAAATAATTACTCAAAATGTTAACTTTTTTCACATTAAAGGATTATTTAATAAAAATAATGGAATTTATGAAATATTGACTCTTTTTTTTGTTTAATTCTGTTACCTTTAATTGCATATTAGCGTGTAGTTTTTGGTAAATATCTGGATGATTAGGCAACAAATTCTCGATAAGATTAGACCAGTCGTCTCCAGTGAGCGATCCTGTGAAATAAAGTATGTAATTGTACATATAGTATGTAATTTTATTGAGATATAAAAACCTGAATATAGTTGAAGTAGAAGAATTGTGAAGTAAAGCGTTAGGATTTTCCCTGAGGACGTGTCGTTCTAAATTTTCAGATCTGGCAAATTTTAGATATTGCAAAACGCCTCCTTTCAAAATTGACGCATAAGTTCCTAAATTATTGACTTATTTTATTGTATATGTTCAAACTTATTACAGCGAATAATTAGGAAACGTATTCAGTGTTTTGTTTTCTAAATAACATTCGGCAAAATATACATCGTGGCATCATTATTCGATTTCCAGTTCGAGTTAGGTAAAGATGTTTATGGCAGTTAATAAAGTAGGAATGAACAAAATAACAATAAATATTTGAAGTGGTTAAAAAGTTCTAAACAACTTGAAATAAATATAAATTAAGCAGTTTTACAATATTAAAATACGAAATTGTTAAAAAACTTTAAGGAAAAATTAACTCACTGAGTAAATGTATCGGCAGAGGATTTCCAACTTCGTCTACGCCTTTCAGTCTGAGTGATACATATTTATGTAACTTCATATACAAAGGGCTAACGTGGTCCCAAATCTCACGGGCCGTTAGCATCGCTCCTTCGTATTCGGCTAACGAGTCCCAATATTCTTCTACGTGATCGTAAACTGTGTGTAGAAGTTGATTATAGCGAAATAAAATGTTTTTATGGAATGTAATCAAATTATTACATAACTTGTATAGTAATAAACATACGATTTTCTTTAGAAGCGTTTCTCAATAAGGGTAGAATTTTGTTGAGATATTCTGTGAAGTCTGGCAGGTGGTTATCCCACGAAACTTTTATTTGCCTCAGCGTCTCTTCGTCTTGTTCTCTTGCGAGGCTGTTGTGTAGTTCTGTGAAAAATCCAATCCATATTTAAAAGAACTGTTGGGATCATATTAAATATTTAAATGTTTTTTTTTATTAGAACAACTAATTTTAAAAAAAGCATTTATATAAAAATTTAACATTCTCTACCAGTGAACCGAAATAGGATACAGAAAAACCAACTTCGGGTAAAATACAGATAAAATACTAAAACAAAGTTTAAAACTATGTTTAGTTTAGTTTCAAACATACACATACATACAAAACACTAAATATACCTTAGTAAAAACATACGAGACATGAATATAAAATTATTAAATAACGCTATTATCGGAGCGCAAAAATTATAAATAGTGTTTTCGAGGAGATACTTCATATATTTAGAGAATTAAAAAAAATATATAATACGGTTGACAATCCATCGTGTTCCTGTTCAGTGGCCTTGAGAAGAGTAGTGCATGTTCTGTGTCCTGGACGAAAGCAAGAGTGGTACTCACTGAGGAGATTATTATTGAATATAAAGTTAGATAATAGCATGTGAACAAGTGATTTAAGAACTTTGTAATGGTGGGGTAGTATGGAACGAAATTAATTACACTCATTAGGATTACAGACCTTTGGAAAAGTAAGGATACGAGCGTTATATTGACGCTAAGGCAAGAACGAATTAGTAATAAACGAACAAGCCGCAAGGATAACATAAAGTAAGAACACAGCAAAGCACAGCTCTTTATATTTCTTTCTCAGAGATGAAGGAAGAAAAAAATTAACGGGAATTTATTAAGGATTGAAAACATTCATAAAATAATTTTAGATTCAGTAACATTCTTAAGTATAGTAACAGTAGAAAAATTACGTTTAAAATCTTTGAAAGCTGTGTAGGATGCGCGGGTAAACCTCTAGCTGTATGTTTAATGTTAAATATTAAATTGTTCATATATCGTACGCGAATTCACTACTCAAAGCCATTACAAACTTTGCCAAGTACAAAAACTCTTAAAGTTATAATTAAGTAAAACTCGTAAAATATTTGATATTTATAAATATTAAAAAGCATAGTAAATTCATTCATTTAAATAAAACTCTAATAAAGGATCTAGTAATTAGACGTATTTGATTAATACGTTTACTTATACCTGTATCTAATGTAAATGAGACTTTTTTTATATTTTGTGTTTAGTTTTTCCTTATTTTTAGTATAGATTATTTTATTGAATAGTTTTATCCTCTATACGCACACTTTTCTTAACGTAAAAGCATTTTTTTACCGCTTTCATAAAAAGTTCGTGGATGGATGCGGAGCCTTTAGAGCACGAACGGCTCCATCTATCGTCGCCCTGAAAAAGTTGGCCTCCCACGCCCTCCTTCATCAGACGAAACTGATGAAAATCACAACAAGAGAGGTCTGAACTATACGGAAGTTGATGATTGATTGATTGGTTGATTGAGTTGATGGAGTACCTTCAACCCTAAATGTGCTACGTTGACTCGACGTTGTCTTAACGTTGACGTGGAAGAGAATCACTCTTCTGACCGATTGTATTTCCTCTTCATAAAAATTACAATTTATCGACATCCTGAACATTAAAATAATATTCAACATGAATGGTGCGTCGTGCGTGCAAAAATTGCACGTAAAAAGTCCCGTTCTGGTAAAAAAAAATACAGTAAAATTCTGAAGCGCAAATTTTGGGCTTCATTAGGGCCATCTTCACTCTTTACCCAATTGTTTTGATTCAGGGATGTTAAGATGCCTCATCACAAGTCACTATTCTTTATTAGAATGTTACGCTCTCTCGTTGGTACCATTGCCGAAGCATTTGAGCTTCAATCTTTTTCCTTTGTGTTGATCGGTTAACAGTCGTGCAGAGTTTTTTTAACTCTACACGACTGTTAACCGATCAACACAACACACACAACTCAACTCTCTAAAAGAATTTTTTTGGATACTGCCAAAAACTAATATTCAATGTGCACTTTATTTTCCTAGCTTGATTCGTCTGTCCCCCCGAATAAGGTCTCTAACCGCGTTAACTTTATCATCTGTCACACTCGTCCTTGGGAGGCAGTGTTGGCGTACGTTTTCAACATCTGATTGCCTTTCAGAAAAAAAATTGTTCCATGCATAGACACTTGGTCGTGAAATTGTTCGGTCCTTGAACTGGATCCTCAGCCTCCGCAGCACAAAAACGCGCTGTTCTACTGACACGTGTACCTCGCTTTCGCTCATGGCCTGTGAGACACTAAATTGCGAGTCACGCGATTAGAACACTACACACACGGCTCGTGAAAGTTCACAACAAACAAGTTTGGCCGTGTCTTTTCTATAGAAACTATGAATACGGAAACCTCGTTCATATTTGATCAACTCTCATTTTTCCTACAATATTTGTATTGAAAGATATTATTCACCTTTTATTTTATAATAATTACTTAAGGATGTTGATATATTAAAGTGCCCAAAATTATTTTGTGTTGTATAAAGTTATCATGTAAGTGCCACAGCAAATAAACAGAATTAAATGCTTAAGTGCAATCGGTATCCAAGTAAACCAAGACATACCTCTTAATGTGCAATTAATGTTCACTCCGCATTCGTAATCCGTAGCAAATCGCAGCCGGTTAACCGCGTTGTCAGCAAACGTTACCAGCTGAAAGAAATAATCCATTTTAATTGCTATTTATATATTAAATAGTATTTCGAATATATTTTCGGGCAAGCAATATTTTACTACATATTACATAAATATGGAAAGAAAAATTCATCGTCACGGGTAGGAGTCAAATCTATAGCCTCTGAGAATCCGTGCCGACGCTCTAATACCTCATTCAATCTAGCATTTTATAGTCGACTTTATCGGGACAGAGGTGATATCTATTAGGTTCAATTGTCACTTTAGCATTTAGAATACGAAAATTGTAAATTTAGAATACGAAACAATTATTGTAATAAATATCAAATAGGCATAACAATAATAATAATATCAATAAAAAATACTTTTTAGCACACTAGAAAAATTAAAAATATGGTACAGAATGAAAAAATCATTGAAACTATGGATGAGTATACAGTTAGGCAGTCTTGCAGTTAGGCAGCGATCTCTTTGGGACAATCTAATTCTAGTTAGACAAAATATCATACACCATACTGTATATAAATATGTAAGCAATAAAAAAAAGGTACAAACATACTTTCTTATAATTAATAATACATAAAGTAATGACAACAGGACAGAGGTTATGACACTACGTAATGGATTACAGAACAAAACATAGCAGAGATAACTTTAAATATTGATATAGTTATAAAGTATACATTCTAGTACGTAGGAATGGCACAAAGATTAAAATCAATGACAAATCTCTTGAAGGTTGTTAAAGTATTTTTCTGATGGCTAGTGCGTGATGCATTCCATAACAAAACTGATTGTACATTAAATGAATTTTTAAAGAAAGACGTGGAGTGAGGAGGTTAACGAAGAGTACGAATATCAGAAGACCTAAGTACTTTATTACGAGTACCTAGGAACTCAAAATTTGTTTTTTAAATAAATTAGTGAAACTGGGATAAATAAAACTAAACAAGCTAAAGAATTTATAGTTCCCAACGAAATCTAACCACTATCTAACTTAAGCTAAGAACGAAATTCAGACAAATGGTTACATTGGCGCCAGCCAAATATGAATCAAATACTAAGGTTTTAACTATAAACTAAACAATATAGCAAAAATCATCTTATTAATAATTATAAACTAATACACTAATCTGTAATGGGGTCTCGGGGTAACATACATATTGTATATATTTATAATGTATTACGAGCCACATTCTTTGATGCTCAAATATTCTGGATATTTGAGCATCAAAGAAAATAAACATTTGAAAATATTCAAAGAAATAGAAATAAGTGTCCGTTTTTAAGTTAAAATTTCTCCTTTAATTTTTTACCGTAACTTATTTCCAAGTCACCTGAATAATTCATTAGCAATTCTTTTTTCTATTGATAATTTTTTATCTCATTGCCTTCATTAGGAAGAAGAATTTTAGAGTATTTAAATTTATAGCCTTAGTAAGGCTTAAGTTTTCAGGTTTGTTACAATTAAAGCAATTTTTAATTAAGTATATCTGGCAGACGTCTTGACCTAAACAATCCTGTACTTTCATTGCAGTTTCATGTAAACCTAAATCAAATATTTACGCATTCAAACACTCATAAAAATAATCGAAATCGATTGAATCGTTTATAATTTCAGTGACTGACACAAGTACCCACAAAGAAATCAAATACTAATATAATACCCGAATCCATTGTTCTGTTTCCAGTAATGTGTCTCCAGGCTGCAGCAATAACTTCACGCGACGTCTTAAGACATCGTCATCCGCAGAAAGAGCCTTTGTGGTGAACGCGGACTTAACATCCATTTTCTGCTTGCTAGCGAAGATACCGAATGCTTTATCACGCTCCAACTGAAACAAATTGAAATAATTATAAATTAATCTTCTAAAAAGTGTTGTATTTAAAATTTATAAGGATTAAATATAAATATTGTTCTCCTTACAATAGAAACAATATAAAATTAATAAAAAGCAGAACATGTATGTATGAGGGTAGTATATGTATACTACCCTCTTCAATACGCACACATGACTACGTGTAAATACTCGTATATGGTTTATTGTGTACAAATAATAAATTTTGCTATCAGATATACATATGTAATAGTTCTATATCATACACCTATTATATGCCTCAAGAGGTTTTTGTTAACATAATTTAATAAGGGCTTTCTTCTAGAGCTACGTCGGATTTAAAAAAATATTTCTGACATTTAAAGGCGACATTCTCGTGGGAGTTTATATTCTATATACAACTTTAAAATATTGTACATTTATAATAAAGCAGGAAAGAAAAAAGTTTGTACGAAAATAAAGCATTATAATATTCAATCATGACTAAGATTGTCAAAACCTCTATGTAAATACAATCATAAGTTTGAAAGGCGAAACATACATAAAAAATATGAAAGATTTTTTCACGGAAGCAAAACTACTCGACAGAAATCTTTGATACGAATTTCTTTGTTTGTGAATGGTTTTGTTTTGTATCATTCGTATTATTTGCTTAGACTTAAAGTCACACATGTGAGTCTGCGTACGCTTTATTGCGAAAGTAAAAGATTCTATCAAAAATATTGTAGATTCAATCACTTTTGAGATATACAATATTGATTTCTATTAAATGATATAGATTTTGTTAGATTTCCAGTTTCTGATACGGAAACAATCAGTTAACGTAAATTCTATTAGCACAAGAAATATACATAAAAACTAAACAACACGAACGGAATTTTAACCACACTTCTCCAAGTGTTGAATATTTTTTATTGTATATATATTTTATAACAGCATTTATATTTAATTTTGACACGTTTTTTCTTTAATTTAAATAACAAAAAATCATAATAAAATTTAACTAAAAACTTCATTTTATTTGGATTCCAAGTCAACAAGGGATAATTGGGAATGTGAGAGCGGATATTGAAGTTGGACACGCCACAGGCGATGCGATCAAGTCCAATGGGTAATGCTTGGAAATCAAATAATAACAATAAATTGTTTAATGATATCCCCACATCACTTCTCTGTAGAAGAGATCAAGTTATCATTAACAGGTTAGGCATTGAGCATACAAATCTAACACATCTTCAATAACTAGAAAAGTAAATGTAAATAATATGTCATGTAACAAAATGTGAATGGGGTTCAAATATAACTGATTGACATCCACATATATCAGTATCTGTGCACAAAAACAAACAAAACTTTATATGACTTGCTAAGATGGATCGCTATAATAAGTGGAAACACTGAAGCGATATTTTAAATGATGCCGGGTGCTACAGTTTAAACCCATCAAAAAGAGGGAGGCCACCCAACCCTTTGCAGGGCAAACCTAGCGAAAAACCTTTAGGGCTTAGAAGCCGTGGTTAGAGTCCGACTCCACCCTTCACAAGCAGAGGGCTAGATGAAGTTTAACTCAAAATGAGAATTAAGTTCAACTTTCACTTGATGCAAAATACAGTTATTCATGATAAAGAAGATAAAAAAGTAATGCAAGTAACTTTCAAAGAAAATCGTATTTCAAAGCAACATTTACAGTATAAGTTTCATAACAAATATATATTAGCATTAAAATGGACATTATATTTATCATCAGAATATTTTTTAAACAGAATTGAAAGCTTTATCGACAATTAATAACTTCATTTTATTTATTAATTTATTTCAGTAAATTCCTTTAAGTTTTATATTTCTTTTGACGTTATAATTATTTATTAATCTTAACTTAACTTAACTTAGTTTAACTTCCACAAGTATAGTGTAAAAGGTAAATTATAAAGAAAAATAAAATATATAGTTTTTTAAAACTTAAAATCTTTTGCAGATACTATTAATTATTACTAATTATTTTTGAAAATGAAGTTCAAATAGTATAAACGAGAAAAAAATAATTAAAACGATGTATTGTCAATGGTAAAGTTCATGATAAAACGAAAAGAGTTCAAATAGGTTAAGCAATACTAACTGAAAAAAACAAAGGCAAAGACGAAAACTGATAGCGTGTTAAAAATAAATTATTTTTATTTCCAAATATTGACAGTTGAATTATAAAATAAAGGAGAATGCGTTTACCTTCAAGGACAAACCCTTCTCGTTCCCCAAAAATTCTTCCCAAGATGCAGTGGCTCGTTCATCACAATGGTCTTCATAATCCATCTCGACTAGATCTACGATTGACACTAACCATCTTCTGTCATCACCAGTGGATGTTCCACTTGACAGGAGTGCGTAGAAGCAAAGAAGGAGGGGAAAAGTCCGCCACATTGTACTGGAACAAAAAAATCTATTAGTGCTTATAAAAAGTTTTTTCTAAGTTTTTGAACGTGAAATAAAGAATAATAGCCGCAGAGCCGTTTTCACAGTTTCAGTTTTTCGTATTTAGGTCAGATTTATTTACTAAATCCCCGATATTACTCGTAAAATTTAAGAAAAAATATTATATTATTATTTTTCAGTCGCCCTAAGTGGTTTTAATCAGTAGCTAAATAGTACAAAAGTAATGTTTCTTTGTTTTTCTCTGCGACATTATTAAACGAAAGAACCAGTCCTAACCAATGAAGGGCAACGAACAATGTCCGACCGTTATTTTCATTCCCTTTTACCGCAAACGCACTATTAAACGTATATTAAAACCTAAGATCATAAAAGGATTGTTGTTCTTATGATTACAACTTCTAAATGGGTACATCCAATTGGCTCAGATATTCTGCCATAAATATGGTTATGGTATGGTATGGTAGTGGCAGATGGTAGTGTCAGAAGGTAGTATTTTGATACCCTACTTATCAAAATACTATTTCCAACTTGAAATTATCGCCACGAGTAGTTTAAACGTGCCCTCGTCTGAGAAGAACCAAAACACGTTTAGCGACCAATTTACTAACAACTAGAACCATCGCGATCAATCCGATAAGCTGTCTTAATAATAAGTTAATTGTAAAAAACAAGTTTATGTCTAGCAGGACCACCAGTCACCGCAAGCAACACCCGTTCACGAGCATAAAGCAATTTTTAACGCATCACCCGCCCCTAAAGCTAGCGCTGTAATGTCTTCTAGGGATGCGGCAGTCAGGCAGTCAGGCAGTAGATCTAACAAGAATAACAAACAGGGTCAGAAAAAATTGTGTAGGCACTAGTTAAACGCTGAAATACAATTGATTCCTAGGCCATGCCGTCGTTAATGTAATCCTTTACATTATAATAACGTTTTTTATCAAATTATTTTTAATGAATGTTTTGTCTTTGTTTAGTGTCAAATTTAAGGTTTTATTGGGAGTTTATTCTGAAAACGTATACAATCAAACCTCAAGAAATAACTTATTTTGCGGAGCCTAGAGATGGCCATAGCAAGTTAATTTTTATTACTAGTATCAATATGTGTATATCACAATTTTTAATGAATTTAGTATTTTTATTTACACAGATTACATTGTAATAAATCTATTGATTGTACACAGTCATAACTTTGAATTCTTTGAATTTATTTCTTAACAACAGTCATGGCCTTATGCTGTAGAATGCTCGAACAGCCCCCTTGTGCAATACAAATATAGTATCAATATTTCATGCATTATCTATACCCGGCATAATAATATGCCGTATGACATGATACTGTGCTGTCTATTCGTTATAAAAGTTACATAACAATCATCAGCAAAACACACTATTCCATGTTTTCCCGTCAAAAACTGAGAAAAGTAAGTTTAGAGACTTGTAGCACGCCCATTTTGTCAAATAAACCAGGAGAACGCTTTCCATTTACATCTACGTTCTGAATTCTTTATGTTTAAAAATTAATAACTAACTAATTATTAATTAACTTATAATTGTTCTCACTATTAAAACAGCACAGCTAACAGAATTCAATCGAAATAGAGATTTTCAAATTAACTCCACTTTTAAAATTATATTTTTTTTTTCCTATAGAAATTTGAGAAATTTATCGAATTAATATGTATATATAAATATGTAATAGGTACTTATATAGTTTGTTCTCATATTGCGTTATTCAGTTTCGAATAAAATAATTTCCTTTAGGTAGTTACATAAATATATATGGTAAATAACTAAATATTAGTATTTATTATTTAGGCAACCACTTCGTATGTATTATTTAGGCTACAGGCACCTCGGGCTTCCTGCTCTGTTCTTCTTTCATTTGTTATGAAAGAAAACTTTCAACAAAACTCCAACTCGGAAGATTTTAATTTTAAGGCAGCATAATTTTTGCTGGTATTTTCTAGAATAATTTGTAGTCTTAAATTAGAACCAAGATTATTTTAGTAAACAAAAAATATTATTATATACCCGAATATTTAAAATATTGCTTAATTTGCTGCTTCAATAATAATAGATCATAGACTTTTATTAAAGGTCCTGGTATAAATATTTTCTTAATATTACAACACGTTTCAATTAAAGAATCAATTACTTTTAACATAATCATAATAATTTTATAAACACAAAGACTATTTTGAATAAAACTTGACATAGTTTAATTCAATGTGACATTAACAATTTAAAAAAACATATTTTTAACTTCTAAATATTTAACCTCATTATTGGTGGTTAGTGATCCTGAACCCTTGGATTATGTATGATCCAAGGCTTGAACAGTTTGTTTCCGTTATTATAAATGTATAAAAGCTGTTAACTATGTTATCACAGCCTCTTCAAGAAAATTTATTTCAGACCGTATATTGTGTACAATGGATAAATTTCTTCAATATTTCAGAGAATACTGCCTCATAAGTTAGAGCAATATGCTTCATATGTAACTTCAAAGCCTATCTTAAGGCTAAGTTTAGAATAGAAGGATTTTAATCAGATTTTAAGTCTTATCCAACATCACGACATTGAAATATAATAATTCGTTTAAATTAACTGGAATAATGATTCTAGTACAATGTACATAAATAATCACATTATTACAAACTTTTAATAAAATATTATAGAAAATAGTATAAGGTATAGATACCAGTTGGTAACATTGATAAAAACAAGTTCAAATCAAATAAAATGCAAAAAAATGGTTTGCTAATATAATAAAAAATAATTTAGATCTTATAGAGACAAAAAACCATTGTCAAGCTTTTTATTTTGTTGACTTAGTGATCAAAGAAACTCAAGGTAAAATTATATAGGTCAGTAGACAAATATTAATATTAGTCTCGTGGTTAATATTATGTATATCAAAACCAAGAACGCACGCATGTTGGTTTGTCATCCATCTAAGAACTGAGACATACTCGTTTAGACATCTGAATACGGCAATACATAGTCATTTGAGGGCAGCTGCTACAGCAGTCGGCTGTAGAGTTACCGCAGTAGATTATGCGACCGCATGAAACTAAGTACCAGTGAGCGAATACTGCAATAATATGTTACATAATACTATCAGGCCAATCGAGCATTCTGAATCTCCGAATAAAATCAACATAGATATGCATGTGAATTTATAGATATAACGTATACTTATGCATTATCCTATATATACAAATATCTTCTGTAGTTTATTTAATTATGATTATGATATTGAGTATTTATATATATAATCAGGAAATGTAGACATTAAAATTGATTATCCTGCAAAGGCTTTCTATTACTTATAATTGTAAGAATTAGATTTTTCGGGTAAAAGGTTTTGAGGTATAAGAAAAGAAAAAGGATAAAAATGGTGTATTATATCTGTTTAAATGTTCGAGCATCCACATGCTAGAGACGGCACAGCGTTCGTTTGCGTGCTGGTGCTGGTGCTAGCTGGTGCGATACTGAATTGCATGGAACTATTTGTTTATACGCAGTGGATGGAGCATTCGAGGGCTGTTCTATAAAAATAATCTATATTTTCTCAAAAGAAATCTAAATTGACAGCTTATATTATTACTAAATCCTTTAATGAAGTTCCTTGGCCACCTATAGTTATTTTTTTAATATTTTCTTTTCTTAGTAACAATGAACATCCTGTGAGTACTTTTTTCGTGTTAATTTTCTATGATTATAAAGAAGAGTGGTTTTGCAAGGAATCTTGGAATATTATGGAAATTTAGAAGCTGCTTTTGAGTTAGCACTAGTTACTTATTACTTTCATGAAAACGTCATCAGGGTGGAGTGGCTATTGAGAGATAATAAAAACATTAAACATCGGGAGATGCAGGTTAAACTAAAGTTTGGATTACAGGCACTTTCCACGATCCTGTATGACCACCTGAAAATTCGTATTCAAGTTACAAAAATATTTTTTTTATTCTTATTTAATAAATAATACAAAAATAAATATTTTCTTTACCGAGAAAATACATAGTAACTCATTCAATACTTGTCTAGTATTTGGTTCACACGTATTTTAGGAGCCTCGTTGTGAAAGCATTGAACTTTGTCGATTTCACAAATAAAATTAATACCTGTACATGCAACTTGTGAGAAAATTTCTCAGGAGTTTTTAATTCTTATTTAATTCTTTATATTTTTAGGGTTATTTTTTTACTGATCATAAAGTTGTATAAGTTTTTGTAAAAAGTAAGATTATACTAATAACCTGATAGGATAGTGGTTTGTTAAAGTTACGAATTATATAAATACCATACCTAAATACCATTTATAAGTGCTTTTATATTTAAAAGATGAGCATAATAAAAAACGCTAAATATGGAACTAAGGCTGTTAATCGATTTACTTCTAAACAAATTTTAAAGGCCTATTTCAATTTAATGCAAAAGTTGATAGAAATGTTCCATTTTGTTAAGAAAATATATATATTATATGATACGAAAAAATTTTGTATTTTGTTTACCGAATTAAATATAAAAAACCAAACAGCTTGTGTTATTATAAATTGATCGGTAGAAACCTGTCTAATATACAAAAATTCAACTTGAAGTTCCTGTATTTCTATTTCAATTCAAAAACCATTTCAAATCGTCTTCGTAAGATATACGATTATCCAGTTATCTTCAATATGATTCATGACCACTGCACATTGTGATTTGAAAAATCGAAAATATGACATAAATATTTGATCCAAATTTTAAATTACAAATAATAATATATGAATAAATTTTATATTTTTTTATTAAGTAAATAGGTATGTATAGATTAATTGTAGTTCTAAAACAAATCTGTAAGCAGAAAAAAACAAAATAAGAAACAAATAAACAAGCAACAATTAAACAAGATCGTAATCAGTGATGAGATGGATTCAGTTGATTGAATGTTCAGATCCAACTCTAATACAATTCACACCCACATCTAGTGAATGTATCAAAATTAGATCCAAGAATAAGGTTTAATTAATCATTTGTTCTAAGACCGGCTCCACTTTCATTAGACCTCCAGAACATTAACATTAACACCCCTTTCGGGGTTTAACAAACCTTTCTGGATGTTCGAGTTGCAAACTTATTATTTATACGAGTACATATACTTGGTTGTAGGATTTAGACGTATTACTAAGTTTTTGTTGCAATAAGTTATATTATTATGTGATTTTCGTATTATGTAAATGACAATGTTTTTTTATAAGTAATAAAATTAACATTTCAAGGGCAAAAGTTTGAGCATCTCTAACTTTTGAAAATATTTATGTTCCGTATAGAACTCTACTTTTGATGAATGTAGATTAATAACATGAAAGTTTCGTACTGTTAATATTAGTTTAAAACTCTAGAAACTACTCATTGACATTTCGTGTACGATTTGTATACACATGCTAATACATACATTATAAACACATTATTATATTGTTTATATTATTTATAATATAGAAAGAAAATTTATAAAATGACATTTTTGGCGAACGACTATAAAGTGCTTTGAATGGCACCATTTGGCTCATACATAAAACTGATGATCTCTTTTTTTTCCATCATAAATATACACGATTTTTTTACTAAGCAATAGCATCTTATAAAGGGATGTACACAATGTCTGAAAAGAAAACATTAAACTCTATTAGTTTTAAGTACATTATATAACATTAAAGCAAAGTAAATTAATATATTATGCAACATAAAGGCGCTTATTGTAAATGTTATACATAAAATAAATTCAGTGCTACATTGAATCTCGAGACGCAATGAAATACGTTTTGAAGGAGATAATTCTTTTTTTAAATTACATCTTAACTATTTTATTTGGGGTGTATGCCTTTTTTGAAGATATTCATGTCGTATCGATCTGGAAATACCGCCGAGGGGACTTCGTACCACTTTCGAGTTTCCACTCGTGGAAAAAAAGGTACGGATGGTATTGGAGGCAATAAGGTGCTGTGCGGTGATGAAATGCAGTGGTAAGTATCAGATCAATAGCTCTTTTTGGAACATTCCCCGTGGTAAATGCGGTAGAAGACGCACAGGGAGACCATGTCTCTACGCAATGCCAAAGTGTCCAGCGGTTCGCAGATAACCGAGTCCCCGACAATCCGATCGGCTCTCCGTTACCTGCTGTCAAACGGTAGAAGCTGGTATTGAGGTGATCCGGACCAGAGATGAGTACAGTACACCATGCGTGACCGAACCTGCGTCTTATAGAATACAAGTCTCTAGCCAGGCCTGCCTTACTCTATTGATAAGATATAATAGAAGATCACCAGCCGATCCACTATGGCGAAAGCCATATGATTATTGATCAACTGGCGAACCTTGAGATCCTCAACTAGATTTAAAGATTTTTATTAAAATTATATAATATCTTAGACATTGCGGAGATATTTTTACATATCATTACGTCTCCCGCAATCAGAGAAAGACTACAAACAAACTTGCTTTTTGATATTTTATAGCGACATAAAACTGAGATTTTATGGTTCTTTCTTGTTCTGATGCTATTCTAGTATTCTACATGTCAATTACGTATTTCTTTTTGTTAACTATCGTGCTATCTTAATTTTAAATAATATATTATATGGTTCAAAATTGTCATTAATTGTGAATATGTAAGTACTTACCGTTCACATTTATTTTTATAACTTTAAGACACAAACTTCTAAGGAAACGTCATATTATAAATATTGTTGAATTACTAATGATTATTTAAACAGGAAATAAATATTATTAAAGAATATATTATCTGGTAATTTTTCGTTAGTCCTTAACAATTGACATCCTATAACCCAAGTTAGCTGGCACGTCCGTTTTGCTCAATGATTATACTTTAACTAAAGTGTGTCCTTGAACGGCAAAATCAGCACGAATAAATTCTTTGGTATAAGAGATAAGCATCGAAGCTTTTGATTTCGATACTTCAAAGATTTTAAATCTATATAATAAGCGATAGGGCGAATATTACACCCTGTAAGTGTTAGTGACCTCAACATAAAATATAGTGCCTTTAATGGTTTTTACAATTGAAGAAAATTTTGCAATAACAGAGCTGAGGGTAAGCGAATCTCTTAATCGTTTGGGAGACCTTTTTTGTGTTTAGTTGTCTCCAGAATGCGACGAGATAATTAGCTAAAAAATTTTCTCATGTATATTTGAGCCGAACGCGGATGTTATAGCGAACAGATTGATAAACAGAACAGATTGAAAAAATGTTCAGCCATTGAAAGGTTATCAAGAAAAGAAGAAAGGAGCGGGACTCAGCTCAACACCCGCCGCACACGGTTGGCTGATGGCTGATCCTAGTATAGTATAACTTTTTCTATGCCAAGGATAATGCTAATGATTTTTTATTATAATATCAATTTGATCACATAAATTGGATAAAAGCAAGGGTTCTACATGTTTTGTAAGAGATAATGGCTCAAATTAACCTATAAATAAAAATACCTAATGGAATGATAATAAGAAATATTTATAAAATACTGGTTGAAATTATTAACACTTGAAAGATTTTAATATAAGAAATATTAAACGCACAATAAGAGAGAATAAATTAATTTATTAATAAATTGTACCGTTTAAAAATAATCAAAATAATACGGTTATATTGGAATTCTTAGATATACAAACAATTTATAAACTTGCAATGTTCATTTAATTTTAAAATGTTTTGACCTACTCTTTGTACACATCAGAGTTCCTTATGCTATTTATATTTTAATCACTTCTATTACCTGTATCACGTGGAATAGGTAACTCTATTCCAATCTATTTAACTACTTCGAGCTTCACACTTCATTAAAAGTGGATATTCAACGAGACGGTTCACGAGAAGAAATCATTCTTTAAATAGACCAATCCAATCCAAGACTGTTTTTTTAATCTTTATACGCAATATTATTCAAATTACTTTTTACTTTTACTTATACTTATACGTATAAGTAAATTTTAATCGTTTTGAATTAATATGTGTGTATTAAAAACTTCTATTTAGTTACTTTAATATAAACCACGAGTATTTACTTTACATACAGACACAAATAATAACGGAGGTATTCTAGTAGAGGGTTATAACATTTTGAATATATTAATTTGTATGTTACATACTCGTATAAAGACACAGTGGTTAGTTATGAAAAGTGCATAAATATTAGAGATCAAATAAGTAAATAATTTATACAAACATGATTTCTAAAAATATATTCGAATTTCTATTTATCTTGAATTTATATATGTAATATTTCTATTCCTCCGAAGCGCATCTTGATTTATAGATATCCAGTTACTCTTAGCGGTATAAGTGATTCATGGCTGCAGCTTGCTGCTAATAGCGGTAACATAAAATATACATTTAGCTCACAATACACTTACAAACTTACTATGTTTTATAAATATATTTCATGTGTTTATTGAAAAAATCAAGAAGAATCTTATAATATTTTATTTTAATAGCAATAAACTGTAACACAATTATTAATATATTAGATATGTAATATTGTGTAACTCATATAGAATGTAAATATCGATTTATTTAAAGAATAAATTAGGAACTAGAAATCGATAAATATATTCAAAACAAATAACTTGTTCCTATCACAATTAACATCACACACTTAAGTTAACCAAATATGTGTTTGGTCCCTAAGGCTATATATACTCGGTTTATTAAACTGACATGAGCACTGCCATCATTCTTATAACAACGAACTACACCTGAAAACTTGTTTATTCTGCAATGTCATATTATTAAAAGTTACGTTATCTTCTGCACTTCAATGACTTTAATATATGTTTGAATGTTTACCCATAGAATTAAAGCAGTAGAAAATAAATCAAATAAATTATTATTTATTATAATAAATAAATTGTTATTACTGATAAATAGCTTTTGAAATAATATCATAAAATGAAGTTAGTCTATTTTTATAAGATAATAATAATATTAGAAATATTAAAATCAATAAGACGAAAGAGTTTCAACAACAATAACAATATTTACATAAATAAGACTTAGATAATTTATCGAATGACCCAAATATTTTTAACATTCCATTTTGACGAACCAATTACAACAAATGTAAGAAAAACAGACATTTATTTCAATAACATAATTGTTTCCTCAACATTTTCTTCAAATACATTAAATATATAATACATTTATAAAAATGCCCCTTTGTATACAAATAATTATTGAATAATGAAATATCGGGGAAAAAAATTATAATAGCCAGCAGTACATCATTATATGAAATGATTAATTTTGTTATATTTTACATATTAGACAATTGTATAAAAATAAAAATAAAATAACATTTTTGAAAAGTATGTAATAAGAAGGCTTTTAAGTATGAATACGGTTGCTTAGATGAAAAGAGGGTGACCGAAGATAATATGAAGAGAGTGCTTAAAAGAATGAATGGCAATGATGCAAGTCACGTGAATCGATTATAGCAATCCGTATAACGTGAGTGTTACTTCCCGTTCCCGATATATTATATTTATATTCAGGAATTATTATATCCCGTTGTTAACGTTTGTAGAATACAGTTACAAAAAATATTTTTTTGTTATTTTAAATCAATGCATTTAAATCAATGTAAAAATGATAAATCACTATTTCTCAAATATCGATCACGTTTAGTATAATTACGAGTAGTATTATAATTATAGATTGTGCATGTTGTAGTATGTTAAAACTTTTGATATTTTAAATGTTTAATTGTCTTCTGGTGGTACTTTCAGATTTTTTATTTTTGTTAATTAAATTTATATATTGTTAATTTAGCATTAACAAAACATTAATATATTGTTAATTTTAAAGTTAAGATAGTAGGAAAAACTTTAATTAGTCGAAACTGTCCCTTCCCATGCCGTGGCAACTTGTAATTGAAACAACACTCAGCAAAAAAATTTAATGTTTAATTATTATAAAATGTATAAAGTGTATGTTTTGTAAGTTGTCCTAAATAAATAAATAAATAAATAAATAAATAAATAAATAAATAAATAAATAAATAACTAAATAAATAAATAAATAAATAAATAAATAAATAAATAAATAAATAAATAAATAAATAAATAAATAAATAAATAAATAAATAAATAAATAAATAAATAAATAAATAAATAAATAAATAAATAAATAAATAAATAAATAAATAAATAAATAAATAAATAAATAAATAAATAAATAAATAAATAAATAAATAAATAAATAAATAAATAAATAAATAAATAAATAAATAAATAAATAAATAAATAAATAAATAAATAAATAAATAAATAAATAAATAAATAAATAAATAAATAAATAAATAAATAAATAAATAAATAAATAAATAAATAAATAAATAAATAAATAAATAAATAAATAAATAAATAAAATATAACTATAATCAAGTAAAATATGTTCCGAATAAAAAATTAAAATCGTTTCAACAAAAATAATAAAATAGTCAATTATTATCGGTGTTTGTAAAGAGATTGGACTTTAGTGTTAATGCGTTGAATTCTCTCCTCGTTTTATTGAAGAAGATTTTCGGTCTTTTCTCTGAAAGTTCAATGGAACTTCTCCAAACTCACCACTAAAGCTTCTGCGTGTAAGTTTACTAAAAACTACGTGTTAAAATTTAGAATGCCACTTTTTGTAGATAATGTCCATGACAAATGTCTTGTAATGAGAAAGATTACACAGTACATTACGTATGATATATCCCTTAGGATATTAGTATTTAAAAATTTTAACAAATATTAAAATATTATAATATGAAAAATAAGCTATATAGATATAAATAAATGATTTTGAAACGCAGACTTATTTCTGATCCGATATGAAGTACAGAGTTTAAAAGTTCCTTCTATATAAAGTACAACTCCATTTGTTTTCGTTAGAGCGTATTTATTGTTTGGATATGAAATATTAAGTATTTTAAGCATTAATGTTTTCCGTATATTAAGTAACAAAAAATATATTACAATTTATAAGTCGTTTAAAATGGAAATTGAAAAATATTCTTCTAATTTTGATTTAAATGAAAATATCATTGAAAAAGGAATTAGAAATAAATTTAAAACTCTGAAAATAACGTGTTATTTCGTAAATTTTTATAGCCTTTATTAAAAGTCCTCCGACACAAGCCTTCACACAAGGTAGAGTTAAATTTGTTTTGAACGTCGGCTGACGGACGCTTTTATTGTCGAAACAATAAAAAACCATTACAAACTAGAATGATTCTATTTCTTAAGAATTTAAATAAACAATTTTGAGTAAACCTGTTGGAAGTTATCGGAATTTCATATTTTATCAACGTTTATGACATTTTCATGGAACTAATGTTCTTTTTTATTTAAAAGGAACTTAATTAAAAAATATTTTAAAAAAACTTTTTTTTTCTAGTAAATAAATTAGCTTTCCATTTGTCAATTTGCTATTTCTCAATTGATTAAATGTGTTTATAAATTACTAAGTTTATATGAAAATTAATTTGCATTACCAAATGTTGTATTAAGCATTAGATAGATTACGATCAAACTTATTATTATTACCGACAGATTCTGAAGATTTCCAGGTCCATTCAGGTTCATGTCTGTACAATATGCACGACACCAAACATTATGACAACGCATTAAAATATAATAATATTTATTTATCAAAGAAAATACTAAAGGCATTTTCTCTCGGAGTCGCAAGGAATTTCATAATATCTTATGAACTTTATGTTATATTGCAGTTTTGATATGGCTCTCCAGATATGCGTTTTATCGTCAATATTATCCAAGCGTGATCTCATTTCACGTCAATACAGCAATCTACACAGCAGCCGCTCTGTATCAAACACATTAAGACACAAGTATCAAGGCGTAGCGATTTTTAGTTTAATGTTAGCGTTGTATTACTTTATTCATTACACAAATCAACTACTGAATAAGGAGAGTAACGGACGCTTTATCTTTGAGGACCCGCCCATACAATCAACATAAGGGCAGTTTTAAAGCTTTTGCGTTTTATAGTTAAATACACTAACTCTAGAGTCTGTCTTACCCCAAGTACCATTCCCTTAGATTAAAATATATTATAAACACGGCCTTTTGAACATTGACCTGAGATTGAAACTGTAACGTTGTCTGAAATGGACTCTTGGGACACATTTCTTTTTATTTTCTTTATTTTTAAGTAAAAGATAACTTGGTTATTCTTTTGCAGTCGCTTTAGCGTTTGTGTCACTTCTGAATGTGCCGAATTATTATATTGCTAATTTCTTTAAGTATAAAATTATTATTATTAGGCATTATATGTTATTTTTATAGTTTTTTTCAAGGAGTGAAAAAAAATATTTAAATAATATAGCAAATAATTATTTTTTATTTATAACTTGAACTAAACTAACATCACATTATAAATAAATTAGAAAAAAAATATTCACGATAGGATATTCATAATAGGATTTCTTTTTCTGTCTGTATACTAACGTTATAATAAACAGGTGAAATGGTTATATAAGTCGCAGCGCCATATATGAATTGTTTAATAGTTTTAAATTGAAACGTCAAGGGTGAAGTTGGTCGCATTGCAACGGACATAATACAATCAACGACAGTCAACGAATTTCTATAAAATTTAGATAATTAAAACTCTGATGAGGAACGACCCAATATACGTGTGTAATGTATAATATTATGAATATGATTGAGAAGACAATATAATCAATAAAAGAATACACTCGTATAACGTAAATAAAATAGTTCAAACTATAATGAATGAACAGCCAAACACATTCTCATTACTTAATAAAATTTTTTTACACATTTTTTTTTATTTAAATAAAAATAAAAGATTCTTTAAGAAATATGTGTTAAATACATATAATGAATGACTTGTGTTACTTGATGCTGTGAATGATTTTGTATTTACTATATATAATAAATCTTGTGACTCTACTATAACCACAGTTTAGTACATATTTAAATTAAGACTTTATAAAATTTCCATAACTTCTTAAGACGATTCTGAATCGTACAAGTTACAAAAAACACAAAACAAAGTTCAATTATTCTCATTTTTATTATGAGGTTATTGTGATGAAAAAAAAATTAATTACTTGTTTGTGGCATATATTTTAACCAAATTAATAAATCTCTGTAACCAATCCGTATTACTCTCAGATAATTTGAGTAACATTATATAAATATTGTGACTTTTAATGTAATAACACTTATTACATATATTTCATTGCATGTTACAAGATATTATATACTTATTTATCTAACTCTAAAATTCTGAAATATTCTGTTTCTGCACTGCTTTTGAAAATAGAGTCTCAAGCCTTTATTAAAGTCATAAAATAAATGTGCCATAACTTATTACTCGAGAAGTGTTTTTATTTGGCAATAACATATATTTACTTGCTGTACTACTAACAAAGTTTATATTTCTTCTTAAAAATATTGCAGTTGCTAATAGCTTTATCGATATAATATACATTTTATAAAAAATAAGAGATGTGATCTTTAAGCCAAATGTTTAAAAATCAGGGATTCCATTGAGGTGGCCGCCGGCATGACTTCTTGGAAATGTTATTGGTGTACTTTTCACCACCTTTGGGATAAATGATACAGGATAACATTTATTGTTATTACAGTCAGTTTAGCCAATTATTCACGCACCCCCTGGAAGACATGTAAGGATTTATTAAAAACTAGGGCACCACGGATTTTACCGCAACTGATCATTGATACTGAATTTATAAAATCTTTGAAAACTATTGTGGAATAAAAAATATACCAACATTTATATGTATATGAGCACTTTTATTTATTCCATGAAGTTTTAAAGCTGCAATAAGTTCTCTCATGAGTTGACATAGTGTTGTTCTATCAGAGGCTGGATCAGCATTTTATTGGCTATATTTTGCATACTATTCGCTAAAGTTTTGCTTGAATTCGAAACCACTCACTGGTTTTATAGGTTGAAGTGATATATAGATTAAATTTTGGTTTGTTAACAAATATCTGTTGAGATTTAGTACTTACATATAGTAATACAATCATCATACAATATACTATGAAAAACAAATCTTTATATACAATATACATATTGAGAGAGTAGAAACAAAATATTCCAGTAAGAAACTTATGGTTTTTTTAAGAATCACAATGCACAGATACGACTTCAGGCGTCAAGGGTCGATAGGATAGAAATGGTAGGGAGGCTTCACGCTGATAATAATAAAAACATTACGGCGATTAATAGTGAGGGAAAGATATTTATCTGATAGTAATATTACATTTTTAATAATAATCAAGTAATAATTTAGTGCAAAAAAGGACGATAGTTCAACAGGATCTGGCAACGTATCTAAGTGAAATTTTAAAACATTAAATATTCAGAAACTTTAATAATCTTACTTCATATACCTCCTGAGTGCTAAGTTAAGTCGAGTACTTAATATCAAATTAATGAGTTATGACCAAAATAAAGGCAAATTGAGTAAAAGTACTTCCTTTGTTATTCTTGTTATGGCAAAAAATATTTTATACCACACGTGATACTAAAATTATAAAGTTTATTTTGACTCAATTTTCTTACCGGAAAAGGTTATAAACCTTAAAATTAAATATAAGGTTGATATTTACGAATGCTATAATATTTTAATAGTATTATTGTGAGCGAAAAACTATAATCGTTTGAGCGTCGTAAAATACATTTGAAGTGTTTCGCCGAACATTGATGGATACGTTACTGCGATTAATAGAATTTGTTACACATTTAAACCAGTATTGTTACTTTTATGATCATGTCATCACCCTTATATCCTTTACAAATATAAATTACAATAAGTAATCCGAGTGGTAGTAATAAAAGTTTTGTTTACTTTAATAGAAGATTGAATCGTCTTTAACATGTATGTATTAGCTTCGATATATATATTTGACGTAATTCAAGATGTCGGGTTAATTTGAAACTTTTCCATATTTATCAAGGACTTGTAGAAAACCAATGATATGTGAAAATCCAAGCTAAAAAATACATAAAGTCCATCGTAATAAAATAAAAATAGAATTGAGTAAATAAGATAAAAATGTATTGCAATGTAAAAAAACTTAGGGTGATTTTTAAGTGATCTTTTGACGTATGGTACATTACATCATGATGTACATCATATAAACTTTTCCTTATATTATGACATATTTTTTAACATCTATATATTTCGGTATATGATATCCCCGCAAAAATGCCGGAAATTAATATCCAGGATACAAGTGGTATTAAAAGTTGTTGCTGTTGGACAAACGTATCTATTTACCTTACATCATCTTACATAGATTTAAGTAGAATACACTACGAGCATTTGCATTTTGGCAACAGCCTTAAATTGAAATACAATTAACAAAAATCAGAACGATAAAAACAACTACAATTATAAACACATATTATTACCAAAGTTAATTAGTTAATATATAATTAAAATCTCCTAGAACACTTAGGAAAAGTGGGTGTCAAATTGCAAGTCTTATTTGCAAGGATACAGCAATTTGCGGCCTGTACTTGTGATTAAGATATCGGGACTATTAAAATAATACACCCTCTATATATCAGTAACTCGCTCTGGTATTATACTATGTAAATATTAATAGGATGAAATCTGAAGATGTCATAATTTATTTGACGTTTCATTAGTTGTTAGTTATTTTGGCTTAATCCTCAAGTTTTATAAATAAATAATTAATACATTAGACTTTCTACATTTTACTTTCTTGTTTCTTTTGTATATTCTTAATAATTTTTTATATAAGAGATGTTTTATTGAATTCACATTTAAAATAATTCCTTGATTTGTTGGAAAAATCAAATATACTTTATAAAAACTCAAATATAACAAGTTACATCATGTATCAGATTAATTATAAATTGAATTTGTTTTAAAGGTCATTTCAATAACTCGTATATTCTGTACGTGGTTAAAAAAATATTTGTAGTTATAGAATAACAAAACGTTTCCAATCAAACATTTTATGAATATTTTTAATACCAAGAGAGAAAAATAAGATTGGATTTTTTTTACTGTAAAGTTATAGATATAAATTACAAAAACAAAACAAACCGGTACTATAATTATACATATTAAAATGTAATTATTTTATCTCACTCCCTTGACTGCAAACTAAATAATAGTAAAAGATAATATACACATTACGTAATTGAGTGGTGACCTAAAAAAAATTAAGTTCAAACAACAAGCATAGTGCAACTATCAGTCTCGATTTTCTTAATAATATCATTAAAATCGATCGCAATATTATAATATTATATTATCGTGCCAAATCAACAGAACTATAAAACTTAACTGGTCTCAGTCATCATTCTGACAACTGTCGACATTTATTGAGTTCAGATTCGGGAAAGTATAAGTTAGGTTTATAATAACTGCTTATTAACCATAAAGTCTAAGTAATATCTTCACTGTAATTATAAGTCTTTTGTCATGTTCATTGTCAATTTTAACCAAAGCAAACAGAGTCCTACAATTGATGAAAGGCTTACACAAAAATAAATTGTATATTATGATGAATAAATAGTCAAATCGAATACAAAACTCACTTTGCAAGATAAAATCACATTGAATACATGTATACATCCTCTTGTATAGACTAATAAATTCAGATAAAGTGAAAAGAGCGAATATAAAATTCAACTCTAAATCTCAGCGCCGATTCGAAAATGAAAATGTCGGTGTAAGCCTTCTAGCCTATTTTAACTATCATAATATTACCAAGCATTGTGATTTCTCTACGAGTATAATTTTGACATAAAAAAAATTCGTAGAAAAATCATAATCCTTTGGAAAATATTCGTTTGTATGGAAATTTAACACATAATAATAACTATTAGTCGTGGTGATTATTGTATCTCTTGTGGAATAGAATTATTATTCTCGAAAAACTTTAAATACTTTGAATTACAACCTGCATATTTATCTTCATATATTTTAGTTTAGAGGTCTTCGAAATAGAACAACAAAGTTCCGCTGAAATAAATACAAAAGATCAAAACACGAAGATACTTTTACTGGAAATAGGGCATTTGACTCATCCAGTATTATTCTTGTCATGGTTTTAGGCGGCAGTCTTTAAATTTATTTTATGCCTCTAATAGACAAAAATCTTGTTCATTATCATAAATTGTCTCAAATTGTCTGCATTACATTACTGCTGTAAAAGAATTTAGACTTTTCATTCTTGGAGCTGTATCAAAAATTTGCTTTGCCTCCTTTGCCGTTTTGTAGTAAATTATTAATATTACTATGATAGAAATCGGATTAGGAAAATATGTATTCGATTTAGTTTCCAAGTCTCCATATTATCTGTTATCGATATATACATCTGAAATAAAAATCTGAATTCCATTTTGTAGATAACACGGTTAATAATTGCTTAATTAAAATAAGTTTTTCTTGAGTGTAAGTCAAGTTTTATAATAAACAGATATTTTATATTTAGTGTAATTATTTGAAAATACAACTAATAAGTGAAATTTGTTTCTAAAATAAAGTATCAAAAATTTGATTTCTATTCTGTTCAAAAACGAGCAACAACACGAAGAAGTTATTATATAAGTGTCCATTTTAATTTACTTTATTCGTCTTTGTTCACAAATTAATTACACTTCAATACTGTCTTTCATTAACGCTCTTTTTTTTTATTTTAATTCATTTAAAGCTTTTATTATGAAATTATGTATTTAGTCAGCGCGTGAATTAACATTGGACGAAATTAACCGATCTATACATTGACAAAAACAGTTTAATAGAAACACAAACAGTATGTGAATTGTGTGTTTTAATTTAACATTTGAATACAATTTAAAAGAAATAACGATACCAGTTAGTGCTTTTTGGTTAAAACAAATTGTACTCTTATAGATATTACGCATTTAATAAAAAAAGGTATTTTATTAGACCACGCCTTCGATTCCCTATCTATAAAAAATACGATAATAATTATTATTTAAATCGACAAAGCAGCTTATTGATAAAATATACATATTTTGGTAGAAGCTTGAAGGTGTTTTAAATTATATAATAAGCATTTTTCAATACAATACACCAGAATTAACATAACAAATTTGTTAATAAATAGGGACAAAATAATTACAAAGTTGATCCTTTTGCGGACGAAATAAATTACAGAGCGTCTCCAATTATCTGACGGTTGCCTATTCCATACCCCAGACCGAGGTCAACTAATTTATTCCAGATGATAATAAACGCATGTTTGTTTCAAGATTCACTCATTTATCTTATGAATCGAGGAAGACCTTTTAGCTAAATGGAACCGGATATGTATGGTAATATTACCGCTCCGAGGAAAAATATTAAATATAATATACAAATTCAGTACTGAACTTAGACATTTTTATTTATTTTTAATACAAAAAGGCTTTTAGTATTATAATGCTTTAAGATAATTGTGAGTAAAATAGTTTGAAATAAAATAAAAAGGTAATGACATCAAATTAACTTATTGTCTGTATTAATATTTTGTTGTAACAAATTAGTTTCGAGTTATTCGGGTGTCTGTACAATTAAATAAATAATTAAAAAGCCTTTTATTTCCTATAAATTTACAATTCTTACAATCTATGTATGCAAGATTTAGTTTGGTTTATCTTTACTTAACTAATTATTTAACTAATCTACTTTTATTGAATCTACCGGAACCCCAGAATGGGTAAAGACTTCCTCCAGTGACGCCCATTCGGCTCTGTCTTTAACTCCAGCTCCAGTTTGGACCAGCTATTGTTTTAATGTCATCTTCCCATCTCGTAATAGGTCTCCCTCTTATTCTCTTGCCTATTGGGTCATTCCAAAATGTTACTCTATTGGTCCATTTAAAAGTAGTTAGCCGTGCAACATGTCCTGCTCACTTCCATTTCAATTTTTGTGCATAACTTAGAGCGTTATTGTTATTTTTCGTAACATGCTTCGCTAAAGTCCTCATTGGCAGACGCTGATCTTTTTTCTTGTTTTGACCGTGAACTTCCACGTTTGGTAGCCGTAAACATGGCAGGAGGTTTGTGTTCATGACTTTTGTTTTAATATCTTGTGGCATATTACTTTTTAAAATGTCTTTAAGACTCCAGTACTTGTTCCATGTTAATTGTATTCTTCTTTCTATTTCTGTGTTTTTTTTTCCTGTCGAAACTAGTAATTTTTCGCAAGTAGACATAATTTTCAACATACAAAATTGGGAACTTTTATATTCTTTTATTTTAAGTATTTTTGAAACTTATAACTAAATATGACATTTGATATTGATTTCTTTTCTTTTAAATAAGTCCCAACAAACTTCCATTTATAGATTTTATATTCACTAGACAACGTAATACAGCTTGATTAATAGATTTCCTTAATTATTAAGCCATCTATATTTGCAGTCTCAAATAATCTAACAAGCTTTTATGGGCATATAACAATGAAATGTTCAAAAAATCAAAATCATTGACATACGCATATTAACCTTATACGTTTGATATACGTATACGCAGTCCTTCAAACTTTGTATGGATTCTTTGTCAGAATCAAGTCTGAGTTGTAAGGATTCAGAAATTTCCGGCCCGTACTTGAAGTTAAGAAATTGGACATATTAAAAGAATACACAGTGTATAAATATCAGTAACTCACTCGAGTATTACAACACATAAAACTTGACGGTGTTGAATCTGATAATACCATAATGTATTTTACGTTTCATTCCTGTCAGTAACTGCGTCTTAATCCTTAAGTTTTTTTATTTTTTTTATGAACATTCTAGAACTTCTACTATGTTTTACTTCCTTGTTTTTCTTTGTATATTCTCGATCATCTTTGAGATATAATAAATGTTTTATTGGATTCGCTTCGCATTTAAGATAAATCTTTGATTTGTTTGAAAAACACGGTTGTTTAAAATTGCGTAGAGGTTTTAAACATTATTTCATTTATAGAAAACCTAAACGTAAAAGTGAAATCATATATCAAATTATTTTTTTATTCTCTTTTTTAAAGGTTATTTCAGAAACTCATTTGTATATCTGTATCAATCGATTTAATTCAAAACTCACTTTGCGAGAAAAGGTGAGATTCAATAGATATATAGATACAAAAGATCAAATAAATTCAGATAAAGTGAAAAGAGCGAATATAAAATATTGAATTCCAAATCTCTGCGCCGAATCAAGAATGAAAATGTTGGTGTAAGCCTTCTCTATTTTAACTATCATAATATTATCGGGCAATCGTCGCTAGAGTCGATAAAAGGTGGCTTCAGGAAGATTACGATTGCTCTACGAATATTTTTTGACATAAAAAAGTTTCTTGAAAAACCTAAATCCTTTGGAAAATATTCTAATGTATGTAAAATGTATACATAATTATAATGACCATGGGTCGTGGTGATTCTTATATATTTTGTGGAATAGATTTATTCAGTCTTTAATTTATTGTTTGTTTCTAATAGCAAAAAAATCTTGCTCATTATCATAAATTGACTTAAATTGTTTATATTACATTACTCTGTAGAAGAATTTAGACGTTTCATTTTGGAGCTATGCCAAAAATTTGCTTCCACTTTGCCGTTTTCTACTAACTTATCAATATAACTACAACAGAAATCGGATGAGGAAAACATGAAGTCCAATTTAGTTTTCAAGTCTCCGTATTATCTGTTATCGAGACTAGATAATAAAAAAAAAAATTAATTTTGTAGACAACACGGTTTATGAATTGAACTTTTTAGAAGTAATTATTTCTTTAGCATATAGTGAAACTACACAATGATGCGCTGTATACAAGGTTTCCGTGTTTCATAATAACTGTGCATCGTAATCTTTTACTACCTATTCTCGGTAAAAAGCCAATAAAATTGATACCACATCCTGATACAACCACGACTACCACTGTTTAAGTCTATGCATCTATTGCAAAAAGAGATAAGGGTGTGAAATGTTACCTTTTCAGTCGTGTGTTGTGTTATGTGGGTTTTTATTTTTGCCTATATTTTCTCAAATTGAAATAATACTCTAGAAATTTTACATAATTTTAACGACGAAATAATTAATTAATGTTATAAATGTGCCAAAATTGAAGTCTCTATACACATGTTGTGGTTAATTAGTCGTACTATCATTGTTCTATTTCCATAGAAATTTTATTATATATAATATTTAGTGTAAATTTTTGTAAGTACAACTAAGTAAAATTTGTTTTTAAAATAGTGAATGGGAAATTAGATTTAAATTGTCTTCAGATTATAGTACATGTATCCATTCTGATATTGCTAAAATATTATCGAGAAGAATGCAAGAGAGATCTGAAAGGATGTTGTGGGAGGCCCAAGGAGGTTTTAGACCTGGAAGAGGGTGTATAGATCAGATCTTTTCCCTCTGCATCATCACGAAAAAGTTTTTGGCATTAAACCAAAAGGTTTTCTGTGCTTTCGTGGATTTGGAAAAGGCGTTTGACAGGGTTGTGAGAAAAAAATTATGGGAGATACTGCCCCGACACAATGTGAGCGGACCCTTGCTACAGGCTGTAAAATCTCTTTACACAGATCACTCAGCCTGTGTGCGAGTAGAAGCTGGCATGTTGCCCTGGTTTGACATCCAATCGGGTGTTAAACAAGGTTGCGCTATGTCAGCTTGGTTGTTCAATTTGTATTTGGATAGTTGTCTCCAAGGCGTGAAAGACAGTGACATGGGAGTGAAAGTAGGTGACCTTAAGATCAATTGCTTGCTATATGAAGATGATGCAGTGCTCATTGCATTATCACAATGCAATTTGCAGGCATTGGTCACCACTTCAGAGTGGTTAATTTCACACCCATTTCTCAGGAAATGGGTGTGAAATTAATGGTCTAAACCTGAATCTAGATAAGTCGAAGGTTCTGATATTTTAAAGAAATGAAAAAATAAAAGAATGTAAGATAAACGTGAATGATAAGATAATAGAACAAGTGAATGAAGTGGTATATGTGGGAAGTATGTTTAGCAGACGCGGAAGATACGAAATGGATGTGGTAAGGCGTATTGCTGCCAGTAACAGAGTCAACGGTGCTTTGGCTACATTGTTGAGACGGCGAAACGTCAACATAGCTGCACGTTTGGCTGTACACTATGTGGTTTTGCTACCGACGCTGTTATACGGCAGCCAAATGTGGGTAACACAGAAGAAGACTGTAAGAAAGATGAATGCTGTGGAGATGCGATCTCTTCGTAAAATATGCGGAGTCAGTCTAGCTGATCGAATCCGCAATGAAGAGATCCACAGAATGGCAGGTACTAGCGAAGATGTCACGGTGAGAATGAAGAAGAACGTGCTCAGGTGGTTTGGGCACGTCGAACGAATGAGTGATAAAAGAATAGTAAAAAAGATTTATATAGGAAAAGTTTAAAAAGAGAGACAGGGGGAGGCCTCGATTGACCTTCGAAAACACAATATCTATGATACTGGAGGAAGGTCACGTAAAAAGCATGAGGAGCAGCATGCCCCCGGAGGGCGTGTATGAAGAGGTTGATGTCTGTGGCCGCGGCGAAAGATACATATACAGGGATCGTAGCGTTTGGCGCTCCGTCGTCTCTGGCTACCCCGCAAGGGATATGGCGTGAAGCTAAATAAATAAATAAATAATATTACTTCGAATAATAAATAAATAATACTAATTCGAATGCAGACCACAAATAATCAGAACTTCAAAATTATCTTTCATTACCACACATATTTTTATTTATTTTCAATCCATTTAAAGTTGGTACTATTTAATCGTTCATTTAATTAGCACGAGAATTAACATTGGACGATATAAACCGATCAATACATTGAAAAAAGTATTTTATCGTATCTGCATCACAAACAGTATGTGAATTTTGTGATTTAATTTAACGTTTTAATACAATTTAAAAAGGAATATTTTGAAAATAATGTGAACGACCTCGATACGCTAGGAACAATTTAAAAACAATAATACTTTTAATCGACTGCAAAAATGCTATACATTTGGTGGTAACCGCTTTGTATTCAAAGTATACATGTTTTAAGATGAATGTCACTTAATTTGGCAATAACAACTTATTGAAATAAAACTACATATCTTTATAAAAAAAATATTAAATTTTAATTAATAAGCAACAAATAATTACAAATTTGATCCATTGTAGAACCACGAAATAAATTACAGAGGTGCCTCCAATCATCTGAGGGTTGTCGACTGCACACTCCAGACCGAGGTCAACTAATTTATTCTAGATGTTTGTTCTGAATCATTTGTCTTATCTTATAAAAACTTTTAACGTAATTACATTAGACATATATTATTACCGGGTTTAGGAAGAAAGCAGAAAATGTATAAAGTAGAATATACACTTTTTTAATTGACAAACGATGTTTTTGTTTAATTATGATTCTGAATTCTTTAATATATTAAAGAATTTAGTAAAAAAAATAGGTGTTTTTTTAAGCAATCAAAACAAAATAATGTCTTTATTATTAATTCAATTTTTGTATTAAATAAAATACATAAAAAAAACATCTTAAACATATTAAAATCCATAATTTCTTTAATTTCGTTTTAAAACTTATTTTCAACAATCATTACTCTTGAAATGTTTTTTGACTTTAAAGTTGAAAGTGGCTTAATAATTCTTTAGATCTTGAACAGTACCTTTGGTTGTAATTGTGAAAAATAATTAAGCTGATGTTTCACTTCATAAAATGGTCTTCTTTAAACTGGATTTACGTTTTGCCAGATGGAGGCTGCAGATATAGTTTTTTAACGCATCTAATTGGTTACTGTAGTGTATTTTTATCTGTTAAGGTTTTTTACAATTTTATAGGTGCACTAGCGGCGAATTGACTGCAAGTCTTTAATCAGGCTGTAAATATTGATTGGCTCACTCCCCATTTCATCGAGGCAAACTTAGCCTTGCTCTTCAGATGACCACAAAACCAACAATCGCAATCGCAAAATGTCGAGGCCTAGTGTTGTTGCACTTGACGAAGCATTGAAAGGAGTGCTCGCAAGCGACGGTAAGATGAACGGGTTTTTAGTGGTAAGCACGCAAACTTGTACGGTTTTGGGATTAAAGTGCACGAGGTTCACTTCAGCACATCTGACACCATCTTTCCACCATCCATCTTTCGCGAACAACATACGTAAGTGCAGTTAAAGTAATAAAAAACTGGTCATCACAAACACACATACGGCACACGTTGCAAAGAAGAAAAAAGTCTGAAAAAGGGACTCTGGTTTCAAAATACAAAAAAATATACGTCTACTTAGTCACAGTCATAATTGATATGTGCTAAGAATTAAAATTGAAGTAAAGTGTGCTACCAAAGTAAGTCTACTACTAACTAAGTCATTAGTTCTTTACCGGAATAAAGCATGAAATACCTGATCGGAACTAACACAAAAACCTTTTACACGGGATATAACATTTTAGATAGTTATAGGTACACTTATACCATTGTAGTCAGTTCAGTGATATATTGCTCGTACCTGAGTATCTGTTGGATGCCATGTTTAAAGGTTGTGATTTACTATCATAATATTTCAAAGTCGATATGAATTCGATATGATATTCAACTTGTTTTAAATTATCTCTAGCAATAATACGCCTAAAGATATATGATAGACAAAGAACAAAATCTTTTTACTTCTCGATAGATATTAATATTATAACTTATAACCAGGCGGGGAAGTTATAAATGAAGGCAATTCAATACCAACGTAATACTTCATAACTAATACATTAAAAAGTTATGATATTAACGCACGAATGGAATATTCGTGTAAAAGTGTGTATGTGCCAGTAATTTTAAATATAATAACTATTTTTATACATAGTTATTAAACAATAAAATAAAATTAATAAGTAATTGTTTAATATATTTATTGTTTTATTTCCCGAATTTTAACTACAATTATTAAAAACCGTTCCTTTAGAGGAAAATTATAAAATCGTTCACATTTTTTTAATCGTTAAATATCCTTATTAAAATTATATTTAATTGAAATAACAGCTTGAAGAAATTAATAGTGTCAAAGAATTCAATTCGACTTTTACGGCGTATTTCTATTCCGAAATAAAATTATTTTTCAATTGTATATTTTATAATGTTTTTTCAACCAAAAATCAATACCATTCACCCGATTCCGCTTGTTTAAACGAACCATTCACAAAACCTTATGTACCTTATAAATATAAAATATGGATTAACGAAAAATATCCAAAATACAGTATAAAACATGTAGATTTTTTTAAAGTAGGATATTAGAAATAATAAATATATGTTAAATAAAGAAATAAATTAATTTGAATAAAAATTAAATAAGCTGAAATACAAAGATAAAGTTAAAGTAAGTTGTGTGAGTGGTTAAGCAAATATATGAAGGATGTTTACTGCATATTACATGTCAGTAAAAAAGAGAGTAATTTAAATAAATATTTACCAACTGCTTCAAAGCAAGCAGACCTCGATCTTAATGAAGAAAAACTTGATAATATAATGTCTGTGGAAGACAACCTTTTAGAAACCACTAAAAAACGTAATGAAAATTATTAAAAACACGTTTATTAATATAAAGTCGGCCGTATTTTTACAAGTGTTGGCAATTCATTTTATAACACTTTAATTCATACTAATTCAAAAAACACTTAAGAATTTATTTTTTTCCCTGACCGAGAAAATAATGTACCAAAATATTCCTTTGATATCATAAATATATTAAGAATGAAGGATTAATGAAAGTCTATAACTTTCATTAAAATCATGGAATATAGATTCCATAACTCCAAAATATATAACAAGTCTGTTTTATTTATTCGAGGTAATGGTTTTGATAATTCAGTAGAACTCACCGGATTGGCTCCGCGACTGCGGGGTCAGGGTGGCTTTGATCTGCAAAATTATAGTCATCGTTAATAAAATGTATTAAAAAAAACCTACATTGAAGATATTTTAAAGCAACATCCACAACATAAATAATGATCACAAAATGTACCAAGATTCCGCTTTAGTTTCGACTCAGATTAGATAAATTCGATAGAATCGCGTGTAATCTTTCGTACTAAAAGAAATTTAATTACTTTTTCCTTTCGCCAAACTAGACTTATCTTGAACACATAAAAGTTACGTCTAACAATAAATTATAAGTTATTTCATTAAAGCATTTTTAGCACCTTTAACCGATTTAGCAAGTTAACAATTTCGTAGAAATGAAAATAAAAATCGAGAAAGTTTTTACGCTTTTGTAACTATGAATAAGAGTTTCAATGAGAAACTTTTTCAATGAACCGAAGTGTGGAACCAGAAATGTGTGAACTTTTACAACGCTTTAATTGCAGCTTGTAGAAATAACCACTTATCGACTTCGTAATTACAAAATGGAGTCTTGGGTCCGCTCGGAACGTTACAATGAGTTTATTTATTAAATTTGGAATACGTTTAAAAATTAATAAATGAATTTACGTTTCAAATTACTAAAAATGATAACATTGTATCAATGTCAATTGTAAATACGGATTGTACCGGATAGTTTAACAATTAACTGTCTTTAGACAATGACTTCGTCGTCCTCAGAATAATAAACAATCTCAAGAACTTTGAACTTTTGAAATTGAAAATCGAAATCCCGTTGGTTTTAATTTAGTATAGCAACTTAATACTGAATTTCGGTCTATAAACTACAACAAATAATAAATAAACTAAAAATTAAATAAACGTAATCAATTCTCTTATAGTCTTAAAACATATAACTTCAGGTACCGTTCTAAACTTGAACTAATGATCTACTTAAGCAGCTAAAAAGTCTTATTAATCTTCTCTAATAATCCTAAACATTGAATTTAAGACAAAATAGTCAAAACTGTAATGGAGGTAATTGCTTAATGGAATTTTATAAAAGTAACTTCTTATATCTTGTTCCGTGATCGTAACATTTTGGGACTTGCAATAAAAACGTTAGTTTTAGAACAAAAAACTTACAAGAAATCACATAACAAGTAATGTACATCATGTACCACATTAATTTTAAAGTACATTTGTTTAAGGGTAATTTAAAAAACTCGTATATTCCGTAGATTGTTAGAGAAATTTATTTGCAGTTTTAGAATAACAAAATGTTTTAAAAAAAAATATTTTATGAAAGCTTTTTGATGGGAAGAAAGATTTGAAAGTATTTTCTGTAAGGTCTAGTTACTAAAGGATTTATAAATTTAACAGACCGATATTATAAATGTAATAATTTAACTTCCTTAACTGATAACTAAATTACAGTCAATGGAAATAATAGTGTGGTAATTTAAAAACGAAATTAAGTTTAAGCAACGAGCCTCGTGCAATTATCAGAGACACTTTCCACAAGTTCTTTAGAAGAAAATAGGTTCTTAACATCGTCAAAATCGTTCGCCATTTTATATTATCGTCTCTCAACAAACACAGCCATAAAAACGTATAACTGATCTCAGTATCATTCAATTTACAATAACTGCTAATTAGAGCCATATCTTTACTTAAATAAAAACCCTTCTTTCCGTGAACATTGTCAATGTCAACCAAAGCACAGAGTCCTACAATTGATGAATGATTTACAATAAATAAGTTAAATCGTAATCCTTTGGAAAAAAATCGTTTGTTTAGAATACGACTAGAAAATTATAACTACTATATGTCGTAGTCACTATTGTACATCTTGTGCATAAAATACACTGTTTAATTTTTATTTATTTATTTATTCATGTTACATAGATACTTAAAATTATAAAATACTAGCAGACCCGGTCACGCGTTGCTGTGACTATTGTTTTTGATATATTACATTGTAGTGAACTATTCAAGGGGTAACATTCAGAGTACATCTTTCATGAAAACCATAATGTTTTCTTACAGTCCATATTAAGCAAAAAACAAAACAAAATAATTATAATTATTTTTTAAATTTTATCCAAATTTATAACACTATTTGTATATTACAAAGTTTTTAGTAAATAACTTGGAACACTAAACTTACGAATAAGGTAGGTAGGGTAGATACCTCATTCGTAATTACTCAATTCAGTCAATAGATACCGCCATCTTTTAGAATTGTTAGAAGGTAACTGCAAAATAATAAACAAAAAATTTGCAATAATATAATATGGCGACTATGAATTGAGTTGAAACTTATTCTATCTTTTAAGTTAGGTCAACTGTACGTGGTGTGTAAATTTATTAAAATCGGTTAAGTAGTTAAGGAGTCCATCGTGGACAAACAACGTGACACGTGATTTATATATATTAAGCATTCTGGTGGATTTTTTTTATCATTTAATATTTTAAATAATATGATAGATAAATCCTAAAATTATCCTTTTTTTAATATGTTACTTTATCATTTTAATAAGATGTTCATAATTAAAAATATTTGGTGGTTTTACTAATCCATATAATATAAGTTAAACTCAAAACATTTAAATTTGAAAAGATAAATCATGAAAAATGAAAAAAAATACATTTTTATAATAAATACAACTATTTTTATACAACTCGGCAGACTTCGTTCTGTCAAATAGATTTGGAATGTGGCAGTTTATATTTCGACCTTAAGATGTTTTTACTCTGCTGACCCTCACATATAGCCCTATCATTATGGTGACGGTTCTGTTCAGGAGAATTAAAGAAAAAGGTCAGCTCGGATGACCTAAGTATCTTCGCTTCCACGAACTTTGGCCACCCTTTTGAGACGCACTAAAAACCCCGACTGGGATGTCTGCCAGAGGGCTTCAAACTAAGAGGGGAACATAAGGTTCAAACCTGATTGAAAAATAATCTAAAGGGATAGTGGGAACGTAAAGGTGACAAATATTTACAAAGTGGGTGCTTCAAAGACAAAACGTGGAGAAATTTAATTATTTATTACTATTATTATTAACATAAGGTTAATAACCGATGAAATAAAGAAAAATGAAATAAAACGTATATAAGTATTTTCAGTAATTGATCGGGGAATCACTGGCAATGTTTGACGAAAATCTCCTGCTAACAAAATCATTGCACCACCAAATAGGTTATGATTGCTCCATAGATCTTGTAAGGTTCTATTTAAAGCCTCCAAAGATTTTTTAAGTGCCATAGTACATTCATCCCAAACAATCAATTCACATTGCTGCAAAACCTTTGCCATTGCAGAGTTCTTCGAAATGTTGCAGGTTGGAGTTTCGTTGCTTTGCATGCTTATGTGGCAATTTTAGTGCTGAATGAGCTGTTCTACCACCTTCAAGCAAAGTTGCTGCGATTCCCGACGAAGCGAGTGCAAGCGCAATTTCATTTTGTGAGCGAATTGTTGCTAATATCAATAAAATCAAAAAAGTTTTTCCTGTACCACCAGGTGCATCTAAGAAGTAAATCCCTCCTCTTTTATCATTTATTACTTTCATAAGTGTATCAAATACATACCCTGTTGTTCATTGAATAGTGGAAGGTTTGTTTGAATTAATTCTTTCAAAGTGTTGAGATCATATAGTTTTTCTCGGTGCAACTCTTGGTTAAAAGCATTATGCATTGGACGATCAGGCGCGGCCAGACCTAATTGAAATAATAGTTTGTTTGACATCATCAAGCACATGTCCTCAATTGAAATCAATACTTCATTGTAAATTTCTTCGCTTATTTGTATATTTGGATTTCCCCTTCTAATCCGTATTTGATACAAAATATCATCACACATATTATCTTTCTACTTGATCCACAAATCCTTTGGGTTTCATGGGAAGCATGTAGATATGATTATAGAAAACAATGTTCGTATTTGATGAGCTTGTGATGATATTACAGCATCATTGAGAGTTTGATCCCAATGAGCATCATTTTCTAGCAATCGCAAACGTTGGCAAGCTTCTCTGTATGATCCACACAAATCACCATTAACAGTTCGTACATGTTGGAACGATGTTGGGCCACGTACATTGACTAATAGCAGTCGTAAATAAAAACATTCATCATTGCTTGGATGTACTGAATGAATTCGACCAATCACATCGGTAGAATATACATCTGGGTATCCTGTAACTGGTTTTCCTTGTTTCCGTCGTATAAATCTCCTTGAGGATTGATTCCAAGTATAATATTTTGGCATTTCAGAATATAACAATGTTTGAGCAAAAGCATCGTTTTGGCATGTCTCAAAAAAACTGGTCAATGTAGTAGATGGTAGCTTTACAGCTCTTTGTACTGCGTTCTGTGCTGTAAAATATACTCTTTGTCCATTTTCTAAATGCACAGCTAAATGAACAACAGTAGGGTGTCTCTCATGAATAGGAAAAGAAAATATTCGCCAAACTGCTTCATTACTACTAACATAGCGACCCATTTGGTATTGGGTAACTTCATCATTGGAATTCTCTGCATTAATACCAATCACAGCCATATCACTCCCTTTGGTTACATATTTGCAAATGTATTTAATAGATTTTACTGAATGGCAAGATTCAACGTTGATGTGTGCTTTGAAGGTCTTTGATAAAATGGGTGAATATGGAACAATCCAGCAATTACCTATTTCAATATCTTGTTGATTTAATTTGACAATAGTTGATCTTTCATTTTCTGCTGTCGATCGGCGACGATACAAAGGATAACCGTCAATACCATGTTTTTGATAACTACCTCATGCAATCCAGGATCTACTTCTACATTAGGGATTTCAGCTGTTATTACTGCATCAACTTCATTTGACTTTATCTTGTCAACTAACCAAATCAAAATATGTGCATGTGGCAATCCCCGTTTCTGCCACTCCACAGAATGCATCCAGCGGCGTCTCTCGAAACACATAATGTTTCACAACGAAATCCATTAAAGATTTCAACTTTTATATAAAGACTCTGGCTGTGTCTATTTCTATCCAGTGTGGATTGCATGTAAATGTGATTAACAAATCTGCTGTACCATAAGACAAACATATGACATGGCATTTTGAGCATATTCATGCATATGTCGAGGGCTTACGATGTATGTTGCTGGAAGAATAGTTATTCGACTAAGATTCTGTGCATTACCATCAGTATTAATCGCATCTCGAAGGTGAATATACTCTTCAGATCTGAGTTTTGTCTGATTCAACCTGATGAATGTTAATCTCTCTGTTTCAATTTTAACATACATGTCTACAACATACTTGTGATATAATCGCCGACGTTTGAGTATGTGATTGTCATCATTAGGCGGTAGGAATAATAGTTCATTGAACTGACTTTTTTGTTGGTTTTAGAAACTGAAAATAGATTTTTGTTTTCATAACATTGAAAATAAAAAAAAAATATATAGTGACTGATAATATATCTCCTTGCTAAACTAATAATTTTTATTACCTGTAATGGGATTTATCATCTTGTTTTAGAAATCATAGCCATCTTCACCTTGCCAAAATATAATGAGATATTACAATGCGTCATATGAGCGGTGTGTTTCCTTTTATGTTGTAATTGATCATTCCGACGATGTAAAACAATATCAAGGGATTTCAAGTTTTCTCCAACTACTACGATGGCAACTTCATCAATAGTTGGTGCATTAAAACGTCTTGCATGTTGGCCAACAGGTGTTTTAAACAACATAATCAATTGATTGTACTCATGAAATAAAGTTTGTAATTGTTCTACAATAGACCTCTTTACTGAATTGTTATTTGAACAACGCATATCAATTTCTTGTGGTAAATTGCCAATGAAATAAATTTGCAGAAATTTGTAATTGGTATCTGATACTGGTAACAGTGAACCTGCGCTATGATATAGTTCGCATTGTATCTGTAAATTAAAAAAAATGATTTTTGTCAAATATAAATAATATTTGTTCGTAAAAAGTATATCTGTCTCCTAATTTGAATCCCCAATTTATAATTGATATGCTTAGGTATGTCAATATGTAATAATTAGTTGTAACTAATATCCATCATCAAATAATTATATTGTGTTTCAAAATAATAAAAGTATTGCTAATACTGAATCACCAAATAATATTATGACTAAGTAATATATTTCTTGGGGATTAAGGAACTGAACGTTAATGACAGACCTTTACTTAATTAACAGGAAATTTTGTTCACTAAAATAATAATGATTAACTTCTATAATACCTACCTTAAAATTTGGCATGAAATTTTCCCGAACTACGTTTGTTGCCCCAAATGACGTCATTTGAAAGCAATTGTTATATTGTTGGATATTTAACAAAAAGTGTATGGAATCTGGTTCTATTCCTGAAACCAATGAGTACAATGGCTCTGGCGGTAGATCCAATGGTATCAATTTCACTTTCCCATTTGCGCAACACAATCCATTGGCTTCATTTGCCTTACAATGAGAGCAAACCAAGTTCATAGATTCAATAGTAAAACATTGGTGGTTACTGTAGTCAAGTGACAAATCATAATTGAAAGCAGCTCGATTCAAACTTTCGGGATTATTGATTGAATCTCTCGCTCTCGCTTCCCGCGTTCGTGATATACGAATTCTTTCACGTTCTTTTCGGTCGTCACGTTCTTGTGCAGTATGATAAGATCGGTAATTAGTTTGGTTTGTAGCATTTCGGGTTCTTCTACCTAAATTACTTCGTCTTATAGGAGGCATATCGAATATACTCACCTAAATTATGTCATATGCAATAATTATTAATCACAGGTATTAAAACACTTTGCACAAAACACGATATAAAACAATCAAAATTAATTATTAAATATTATAAACGCTTTTTAACGCGGTTTGTTTGACAGATGCAATGACGTGAAAACTGATGACAATTTATGTCGCATTCCAAAACTAAAACAAAAGAAAGAATATTCCAAGGCCAATCAAATCTATAGCTCTTAAATTTTTTGACTTTTCAATTTGGTCGGGTTCACGATATTATCACTTTTGCGTGAACCTGCACATACATATATTTGATTGAATTTGAACTTTGTGGAGAGACAATAAAGCGCGAATTGACTCTTCGACGTTAGCAAAATACCTAAATTGTTTAGATAACAATGAGTGCTTGTAATTTAATATAAACTTTATTGAATAACAATACAGTTCAAATTGGCTCTACATTTAGTTGTTTATTCTATATTTAAAATATTTGTATAGGAAAAAGAAAAGGGCTCTTTTAGGGTTTTCCTGGAAATTATTCGAATTTTTCTCGCCGTAAGAACCATCCTTGGGCTTCAAGGAATATTTAAAAAAAAGAATTGTTAAGATTGGTCCCTGCGTTGTTGAGTTGTGCGCTTACCAACACATTTTGCGATTCATTTTTATATAATAGATGAACATGGGATAGCTTATCTCTTAGAAGAGATCTCTTCCAGCCACCCCTGAATTTATAATTCACTTATGGTTAATAATATTTTAAACTCTTTTACATGGTTAACATCATTCGTTATCTTGTATCGTAATCTATCATTCATTGTACAGACGTTTCATTGTAGAAGTTATACCAAAAATTTGATTTCAAGTCTTACCCGTTTTCTACAAAATTGTTAATACAGTACGAATCAGAATAGCAAAATATCTAATCCGATTTAGTTTCAGTCTGCCTTTTATCTATTATATAAAATCGGTAGTGAAAATTTGAACCCCAATTTGTAGACAACCGGTTTAGAATTGCTTAATTGGAAGTAAGTATTTCTTTAGCATATAGTGTAACTATACAATGATGCGCTGTACACAAGGCTTCTGTGTTCCATAATATCAGTGCATCGTAATCTTTTACTACCGAATCTCGGTAAAAAGCCTATAAAATTGATACCACATACCGATACAACCACAACTATCACTGTATAAGTTTATGCTTCGATTGCAATAAGAGATAAGGGTCGTGTGTTGTATGATGTGTGTTATTTCATCTTAAAGTTAAAAGTAATAATTATTTTGCCTGTAATGAATAATTCTATTAAACTGATGTCTATGTTATTCATTCATTCTTAGAAAGATATTTTTACTTGCTATTCAACGTATATATTTAAGTTTCTGTATGTAGATTAAAAAAGTAAATTGTCTTTATAATACAAAAAAAATAATAAAATGTAATAAAATAGATGAAAAAAACATCTTCTCAAAATCAAATCAAATCAAATCCATTATTTTATCGGAAAAATGTGTCTATTTAGTTTTAAAACCTATTTCCAACAATTGTTGCTCTTGAAATGCTTTTTTACTTTAAAGCTGAAAGTGTCTTAATAATTCTCAAGATCTTGAACATTTCCGTTGGTTGCGAGAACTACTCAATTGCGAAAACTATTTAAGCTGATGATTTGCTTCATATTCAATTTGCTTCTTCATGACCTACATTAAAACTGGACTTACTTCTCGCAAGATGGAGGCTGGAGATATGATTTTTTATCTCATCTAATTGGTCCATTGCTCCGACATTTTAATAAGTGTCAAAATATTTATAAATATACATATAGTATTTTATTTTATTTAAGATTATTATCTTCTTTAATTGTTTTGACGATTTATCCTTTTAAGTTTTTTGTATGAAATAATCACTGTTAAAAGTAAATGTCTTACCAAAATAGAATTTAATATAATTTTATTTATGATACTAAATATTATTAAAAATAATATATATAATTTGAAAACAAAACAAATGGCCGAATATGGTTAATTAGTCGATATTCAATAAATTAATTATAATCTTAATCTAACAGACATACGAGTAGTAATCAAAAACAGACATGTATTAAATATTATATCAGATATTTGCAAAACAATATACATAGTAATTATACTGATCAAATGAATGTGCCTAATAGTAACATTCGTTTATTCGTTTCCGTGGTGCTATTATGTATATAATTAATACGTATGCACTAAACATTGGTGGTTTGATATTTATTTAAAGAACAACCGACCGAATAAAAATATAACGAAGTGATGAAATTCAATCTCAAAATAATGATTTAATTTGCTGACGTCCGCCAAACTGCGTCATGTGGTATGTGTACTTAATCATTTAAGTTAAATATGTCAAAATGTCGAATTATCCTAACACATAATTTCAATATAAGTTTTGCCGCGAAAATGAATTAAATTTCAATCAAATATTATGACGAAATTAGCTGTTATTAAATACGGTTACTATTTTGTCACTTTACGCAATTTCAAAATTTCGCAGGATATAATTACTAGGATATAATTTACTAATATTTAAATTAAAAATAATGGTTCATGCCATTCTTATGTAATAAATTATATATTTCGTTTATTAGCTTAACCTGAAAAAAAATACATATTTATATAAAGTTGTGTCAAAGGTATGTCATACGCTTTTATAAGTAATATGAAACATAAACATAATACATAAATGAAATTTAATAATATAATAAATTATAAAATCTAAATCTTTTGTTAGTCTTGAAAATGTACCTATAAGTCAAAAGGATATTTTCGTCACAAAGAATATATTTCGTTTTATTATGTTGTTAGAGGAAATGGAACAAATATAAAAAAAAATCTTTACTACCTAGAGTCATTCGCCTGCCGAATATGACGATAACTAAAAACCATGTAAGTAATTACATCAATACAAAAAATATTATAAACGGACAAGCTGTTTGTCAAGAATAAGAACAGTTAGCACCGTAAAATTAAATATAAAGATATATACGAGTATAAGCGAAAACGAATTAGGCATTATCTTTTAGTAAATAATTAAACACCAAACATCTACAAAAAAATTATCAATTATTGTCTTTTAAGTAAATATTTTTCACATGTAAATTTATTTTACAATATTTGAATCTAAAAATACATTTTAGGCATCAATGTTATTCAATATTTTCCTTATTGACCAGAACTACCATATAGAAGAAATATACCATAACAATGAATTGCAATAAAATTTTAGTCTACCCCCAATGTACGTAGTTAAGTCTCCTTTCTGTTGCTGGCTTCGCGCCAGGAAGGGTCCCCTATGTTTTATGATACGCAGAGACCGCTTCGCCAAGGATATGGTGTGTTTGTATTTCTTGTTTCCAATTAAATTTAAGTATTATCTACTCTGGTATTGGCATGGGTTTCTGAGGTTGGATCGTTCAAATCAATAGTATATGTTGTTGTATATATATGATTTGTTTGGATTTCAATTTTATTTAAACAAACTAGGAAAGGCCATGTGTATATATAAATTAGGTTAAGTAAAATATGAAGTGAACATTTCAAAGTATCTCTTGAGACTACGGCTATTAAAGCATGTAGTGGCGCAAGTAGGCCAGCGCGATTACAACACTTCGTTTCGGTTCAAATGATAAAGTATTAATCATGATTTCATGATAATTATTGTCTTGTACTCGAAAATAAATGTGTTATGTGACACGATTCATGAATTACAAGTAATTAATGTATGACCTGACTGTCGCTGAAATGTTCACAGTTGTTACAAAAAATGTTCCAGCTTCATCTGCACTGAGATTTATGACTTGGTGCATTCATTTTGCATGTGATAGTGTATATATAAATATATAAATGTAAATAGTCAAGTGATGTTTAAAATTTTAATAATATGAATTGGATATTATTAAAATACATCGAAGAGTTGTGTTTATTATTATTATCTAAATTATAAGAATTATTATCTAAATTATAAGTGATTATTGTAATAGATAGTTATCAAGATAATATTGTTGTTGAGATAGTATTTCACTAATCGATCGTTTGACTCAACTGTATATAGATACATTAACACTTAATAGACCTTAACAGAAATGCATTTGTAAATACAAGAATTATGTTTAAATAATACAATGTTATATATGTCTATTGGAATAAACTTAAAACATAAGTTAATAACATTATCCTGATGCAATATTTAATTGAATAGTGTTTGTCACTTTCTTAGGATTCTGTTTGATAATTAGTATAAAAGGATTGAGATACTGAGGTAGAGGTTGAGTTGGGAGTAAATTGATAGTCTTACTTACTCTGCGGACATTCAAGTGGAAATAATATATGACATTTAAATATATGAAAGTTTATATCTAAGTGAGAGTAAAGTGCCAGGAAGTACTTTGTAACGTATGATTAGTTGGAGGTTCTGTCGCCAGATAAGTAATAATAGCTAAGCTAATTAACATTGCAAGCTGTCATTTTATGTAACAATAATTGTTAAATTAATACATTTTAGTAATAATATCATAGTTGATGAATACATGAAATAATGTTTAAACATAAAAAATAATATGATAAATAAGTATTAATTAAATAAAGCTTCTTTTCTTAATTGCCTGATTTTAATAAAAACAACTTATAATTAATGGTCATAGTAATTAATAATAACAACATATAATTATTAAGCAGGTGGGCTTTAAAACAAAATGTATGACAGCTAAAATACATTAGTACTTCGTGGAATTGTGGTCATCTTTTTATAATTTCGTAGAATATTTATATTCTATAAAATGAGCGTCAGATGATGTCATTAAATATAAGTCAACTACAAATATAAATTCAAATATCAATTAAATTCGTACTAATACATCGTCATTGGCAAATAGCATAATTAATAAGCAGCAAATCAAATGGAAAGTTGTTAATTAGTTTGACTACACAGTATATACCAATATATGTATGAACCCATGGTATAATTGCAACCAATTAGTTTTATCAACTCGAAAGAGGAATTTAATTTCCAATACACAATGTTATTTGCAAATAATGGACTTAAAATATTTATAAAATTATTAAATATTTGTCATTATGGACTTTAAACATTATTGTGTATTAAAATTAACCAATATATGCACATAAGACTTTGAACATTTAATAAAATTATTTTACTAAAATATACTAATATTTACTGCTTGTTAAGGGTAGATTTAATCTTTTAAGAAAAAAATTAACTCTTAAATACTCATGTTTTTCTACATTAGTACGTTAAGTAGGAATATTGAAACTATTCTCAGAATAAACGGTTCGCTTCCCGCCATTTAATTTTATATATTTTGTGGAAATTAAACCACAGGCCTTTCATTTTCTTACTATTTATCTGATCTCGTATTTCTTATTCTCATATACTATATTCCTTAAAAACAATAAGAGATTCATGTAATTATATATTTTTAGACGTCGCAATTTTAAATTTATGAAGTTTTATTTATCTAACATTTAAATATTTATATTATGGTGATATTCTAACTTTACTAACATTAACTCAGTTCACTTAGTTAACTCTCTTCACGTTTACCACTATTGCTTCTCCTAGATATGCATCTTACTTTGGGCTATTATGCCAAGGTTATTACAACATGTAATAAATACCCTGCTCGTCTGTGCCACGTGATCTAAGAAAATCTTATTAAACTGTTGCTCCTTAAAGTTATCCTAAATAGCTTCCGAAGTCAACTTTGACGTAAATTGAGGGTACTCTCAATTGTGCCCTGAATTTATATTCAAATGGACGTCGCTCTGTCTGTACTTTCATTGTTAACAAATTAATCCAATCTGTCTCAAATGTCATATCTAACCTTTTATATTAATTTTGTTGGGAACAAATCTAATTTAATATATTATATTCACATACCATTAAAACAAATTGATTTCCATTATAGAGCTTTGGCCTTTATTGAGCTAATATAAACAAAACAAAAATAAAGCAAGCAGTTAATGAAAAGTCAACAAAGGTGGTGATATATAATAAGTAATCATTGTTCCTCAGTTAGAAGGTAAAGAGTTTTCATAATTAATTGCAAGTTGCCAGTTTGCGAGCTTGTTTCCTACGTTCACGTTGACGTCCATGCTGTTAACAGGTAACCATAATATTAATTAACTTCTCGGAAACAAACGGCAACAAAATGTAAAATATAGTCTTCAATAACAATATTATTTTTTATTTATAATCATCGTATATTTGTTCTGGTATATTTATAAAACTCGGAAGCTAGGTATGAAAGTGGTTTAGTGAAATTACTGATCCAATGCCGCGGGGCAAAGGACTGTAACTTAATAATGTCCCAGAGGAAAATGTATCTTTTGTGGCACAATTGGTACAGGTATATTGTACTCAGGGTCGCACTCATCCCTGAAACGCTCCAGGAACTCAAACGAAAATTGTTTTCGTAAATATATCACATAAAGCGCTGTTTATTGTGATATTCTGTGAGAATTTAATCCTATTAACATTTTATACATTTGGTATGATATTTCTCGTTATTAAAGATTTGGTAATTTTTTAAATATTTATGTTATATTTTTTATACATTTGCCAAAACATTTAAATAATATAAATACTTATCCTGGTGTCACAGGAGCAGACGGGTTATTTGATGGTATATAAAATATTTTTATGTTCTTCTACTTTAAGATTTTACTACTCATCAAAAATTAATAAACAAAAAAAATATTTATAAAAAAAACCTATTAGGTACATTTGTTAATATCAAAAATGTTCTTATTATTTCTTTTAACTGAATAAATTTGTTATAATCGAATGAATGAAGGACAAAGCTCTTGTACGGTCCACGTCAATCTATTATAGGTTGACATACATTGCCACAAAAGTGAGAATACCGGAATGGTATAGAATAGACAACAAAATGCAAATACAATATAGCAACAGAAAATTTAACTCATCCCGTACCTTTTAATGTAATAGTAATAAAATAATTATCTCATTATAATTCAGTTTTTTTAATCTGTTCTTTAATCCAATGAATATTTTAGACTTCAGTCGTTAAGCTAACACAAGAAGTTATATTATACTGTACGGGATTTATAAAGTTGTTAAACAATGTTTCAGTCATATGGTTGTGGGAACAACTAAGATCCCAAGTTACTTTAATGTTGGGGTTTGTTGTAAGCTACTACACATTATGATACACTTTACTTTTAAGCACGTACATTCGCTTTCATTCAACTGTTACATTTAATTCTAATATAATAATTTAAAAAATCTACTTGTTTTGGTTGAGTTGAAAATGTTATAAAATACTCCAATGATATAATATTACTTGCAAGGATGGAAAAGAATCTGAATCTCTACCAGATCGACACACTTGGCGAAGGAAATACATCGAAGTAAGTACAAAATATCTAAATCGGTGGAGCTGTTTAAGAATAATTAGAACACCGAGCGCCGGTAATTTAAATATAAAGAAAAATATAAGCGAAATAGCAATTTATTTCCCTTTAATAAATTTTTTTCAATTTATTTTTTTATGTTAGAGAAGGGCAAACGAGCTTGAGGGTCACCGTTGATATGTGATCACCGCCACCTATGAACTCTTGCAACACCCGAGGATTCACAAGAGCTTTGCCGGCCTCGGAAAAAGGAATATATGCCTTTTTTGAAGGTACCCATGTCGTATCGATCTGGAAATACCGCCGAAGGAAGTTCGTTCCACATTCGAGTGGAACGTGGGAAAAAAGTCTTTGAAAACCGCACAGTGGAAGATCGCCACGCATCCAGGTGGTATGGATGGTAAAGGAGGCGATGGCGAGCTGTGTGGTGATGAAATTCGGTAGGCATCAGATCGAATAGTTCTTCGGAACACTCCCCGTTGTAAATACAGTAAAAGACACACAAAGAAGCCACGTCTCTACGCAATGCCAAAGAGTCCAGCCGTTCGCACAGCACCGGGTCCCCGACAATCCGAACCGCTCTCCGTTGTACCCGGTCAAATGGTAAAAGCTGATATTGGGGTAATCCGGACCAAAGATGAGAACAGTACGCCATGTGTGGCCGGACCTGCGCCATATAGAGCGCAAGTCTTTGGCCAGGTTTGAAATACGGCCTCGCTCTATTGATCACTCCCAATTTCATCGGGGCCAACTTGGCCTTGCTCTCCAGATGACCACGAAACTGACAATCGCCCGAAATGTCGAGACCCAGTATTCTGATACTTGGCGAGACAATTGGGGTTTTCTTAGTGGTAAAGGCGCAAACCTGTGTCTTTAGGGGACTGAACTGAACGTGGTTCAGTTCACCCCACTCAGAGACCATCCCCAGGGAGGTCTCTATTGAAGAAACAAGTTTCTTTCGGCACTCATCGACGAGAAAGACCTGCACGACCGGAATATACCGCATCCCCAGTGCTGTCATCCGCATAACAATGTATGTTAGGAATACCGAAGATATCATTGATATGCAGCAGGAACAGAGTTGGGGATAGCACGCAGCCTTGAGGTACACCAGCGTTCACGGGCTTGGGGTCCGAGCAAAAACCATTGAGAACGACCTGCATGCTCCGCCAAGTGAGAGGACTGATGATCCACTTGCATAAACTCTCGGGAAGCCCATAAAAAGGTAGCTTCGACAGAAGCCCTTTGTGCCATACACGATGGAAGGCTTTTGCCATATCCAGACTAACTGCCAGACCCTCTCCCTTGCTTTCAATAACTGCTGTCCAACGGTGCGTAAGGTATAATAGAAGATCACTAGCTGATCGACCATGGCGAAAGCCATACTGCCGGTCATTGATCAACTGGTGATCCTCGAGGTACGTTAGGACCTGTCGGTTGATAATAATTAATCCATTATTTTGCAGATCTGTAGTTAGCTGGGTCCGAGCTATCACCTTTTTTAGGGATCGGATGGACTAGGGCACACTTCCATGAGACCGGGACTACGCCTTTATGGTAGGAGTGCCGAAATAGACGCGTTAGCACTGGAATCAACTCAGGAGCACACGTTCGTAGCACCAAAGGAGAAATGCCATCCGGCCCACTCGACTTATGAACGTCCAAAGAAAATAGAGACTGCCTGATAGTTAAATTTAAACTTTAATACATAATTCAACAACTCAAATTTTATAAGAAGAAACCAAACAAGCTGTATTTAGTTTGAGTTTTTTTTTAAATAACGCGGATAATTATTATAATACACAAAATATCACACGTAATTTTATATTATAATGTTTAAATATAAAATACAAATTAAACTACAATGTTATTCAACATTAACTTCATTGACCAGAACAATAGAAGAAATATACCCTAACAATGAATTGCAACAAAATTTTACTACCCACAATGTAGGTAGTTAAGAGGCGCCTTTCTGTTGCTGGCTTCGCGCCAGGAAGGGCCCCCTATGTTTTATCATACGCAGAGACCGCTTCGCCAAGGATATGGTGTGTTTGTGTTTCTTGATTTCCAATTAAATGTAAGTATTATCTACTCTGGTATTGGCATGGGTTCTGAGGTTGGATCGTTCGATACAATAGTGTATACGATTTGTTTAGATTTCAAATTTACTTAAAAACCTCTGAAAGGTCATATATAACATATATATATATATAATTTTTGTTCATATTTCAACATTTGTTTTCCCAAATCATCAAGCAGGTAGGCTTTTAAAATAAAATGTTTTATAGCTAAAGTATATTTAAGATACTTCGAGGAATTGCAGTCATCTTTTTATAATTTTTTTTTCTACGAACTGTCATCCGTCAGATGATGTCATTAAATATAAACCATGAACAAAAATAATCCAAAAGTAACATTTACTTATTATATGTTTAATGATTCGTCCTTATATTATAATGTAGGCAAATAGATGAATCCATGTTTTTTTATGAAAACTAGGCCTAACAATAAGTCAATATTAGTATATTTTGGTAAATAAATTATTGAATTCAATTGCAAATAATATCTATCTATTGATAATCATTCTCCCATTGGTATACCATTGGAATAAACTGTGTCGTCAAAATGATTAGGACACAACTTTCTATTATGCTATTTGATAATGATTGTGAATTATTATCAGTTTAATTCATATTAAATTTGTATTTGTAGCTTATTTTAAATTACGATTACACATATAATAAGTAACTGTTAATTATGGATTTATTATTAATGTCTGTTTATTTTCATCACTTCTATTGAATTTAGGTTAAATTAAAAGAATTGTTAGTTTAAAATATTTGTCTTGCATTTTATAACTAGGCCAAGATTAAAACCGCGTAAAACTAGTAAGACTGCAAGATTTGAGTAAGAAGAAGATCCTGCGAGTCTTGGATCTCGTAGTCGAGTCAAACAATAAGTAGGTATTATTTATTGCACTATAACTTATATTTTATAATTATTTCAAGTTTTTATCTACATAGTACTTAAAGCTTATTGTCTTACATTATAATAAAATCAATTTCTTATACAAAGATCATACTCGTACATTGTCATCAAATAAGGTTATACATAATATTAAGTAATCCCACGTAAATATTATATTCAACGTCTGTGAGAGATGAAACGAGATTTGTCAGCTGAAATAATATATTTCTTGAATAAGGTAAGTCACTTTTGAATAAAATATGAACCTCCTGGTGAAGCTGTTCGGTACAAGACATGTTTGCATCATTTTTATTAAAATATTGAGAAACACAGGTGATTTTATGGCAGTTATTGCTTAAAATAATATTACATTGTTAAAATGAAAAAAGTAAACTCAAGTTATAACACACAACATTCACAGTATTCACATAAATAAATTCACATAAAATCTTAAATACTTTAAAAATTCAAAATTAGTTTTTCAATATAAAAATCTAAGAATAAGACATAACTAATGGTATGCATTACTGTAAACGACTGCAAAAACTCACCAAATCAAATCAAAATGTTATATTTTTTCTCTAATGTCGCACGCTCCCTCACGACTGTTCAGTCAATAAATTAATCGTTTCTAAACCTACACAAGTTACACGATACTAATATTACAAATTTATTAGTTTTCTAAATATTATGACAACAACCAATTTAAATATTTAATTACACTTACACATGAGGCGGTTAAGTTTTGAAATAAAAACTACACTTTGTAAACTTGTGGTGTGTAAACATTACTCATTATTATTTTGACTAATCATTTTGATAATAATAATAATATGTATATACTAATAATTATAAATTGATTGGTAATTATTGAACCTTGAACTATTTAATTACATGGCGTAATAAGAATATTGTTATTCACTCGTTAGATGGAAATGAATAAATACGTCTAGTGTATGAGGATAATTATATATTACACATTGATTATGAACACATAATTACAATATTATTATTAAAGGATATTATACTATACAAGGACTATATCAATATTAAAGGACGGCTTATCTTGCATTGAACCAAATTGCCCGACTGCGTCAGCAAGAAAAGGTTATATTGTTGTCCTGTGTGCATATTCTATCGTTCTATGTATTCTCGTTAACGTCACTACAAAATATTGTATTTCAACTTTTGGTATGTTTTCTTGAAATACACATAGACCTAGTTATAGGTTTTGATTTTATATACCAATGTTTATATAAAAAAAGCTAATTTTGAAGAAAATAAACTAGTTCAAAACCATAAAAATGTATGAACAGAGTTCGATCCTGTGATGATGATAAAAAGTTCACCAATCTGTTATTCATTATTCAGCACAAAATACTCTTCAAGTTCAATTACTCCTTCATTTATTGTCTTAATTATCTTATTGTGCCGAGTTAAGTTACTTTCTCCTTTCGTTTTCTAATTAATCGGATCATTGTTATATATAAAATAAGCACAAACACCATCGATATTCTAATATTCATTTATTTACTACTTTAATGTTAATCATAACTTCTATATCATAAAACCTTATTACGTAACACCGAAATAACACAGCAATAACTAAAATAGATAGTTGAATAAATATTTAACTTGAGAATGTTAATTTTAATCAAGTTATAAATATGAAGTTGTATAATTAACAATAATGACGAGTATACAAAATTTACTTTCAAAATACAATTGGTTACTTTGGGAAAATGTTTCATTAACTGGAGTAGAAAAACATCAAAATGATATATATGTAATAGATTTAAGTGTTATGTCTTATTAAGCTCAGGAAGCTTTTGTATGAAAATAACACGTTAAATGTAAAAATAATAGGGGGTAATTCATTAAAATAAATTCGATGAAAGAGATATCAAACCTGACATTGAAAAACGGGAAAAAATAATTGTCTTTTTCCGTAATCCCAGTAAAAATCTTTATAATGACGTCACGTCCGGCTGACAATCACTGGATTAAACTCTGGTAAGGTTATTGCAAAATCAAATACCATTTAACAATAATTTTCTTCACATAACCGTTATAAATCGTTATAAATCTTATTATATCATGATAATACCTTTTCTCAAGTATTGTATTTTTGTCACTCGTTATTTTACGAAGTCACAAAAATATTGTTTTAAATATTTGTAAGACGAGATTAATCGAGGTCTCTTAGCTGCAATAATATATTTCGGGATGCATCCTTGCGAGTAAAGTATGAATAAGCTGATTTTAAATTAAGGATATTTTATTTTCAATTAGTTTTATAATTAATTGTGGAGCATGCCAGAGTTGTGAAGGAAAATATTGCTTTGATAGCAGCTTCCCTTTGTGTAAAATAAATACAGTAAAATTTAACTACTTGCTCTTATAATTAATAAAACCATCTAAAAGTCAAGTAACATTTTACTTGCAAGTATGCAAATAGTGTCTTCGTATTTTACATTTATCTTATATACTGAAAAGGTATAAAGAAAAAGGAAAATTAATTTCATTTCTATTGCATTGAAAACAATCTAAAATACATTGCAATTTCAGTAATTCTTCAACAACAATAATATTTTCGAGCCCGGTTTCCATCCAACGCTAAGAAACAGTTATTTAATGACTAGAGATGGGTGATTAAAAGTAAATATCAGCCCGATTACTTTAATTTACATGAAATAAATCTAGTTAATTAAACTTCGTCTAAAAGTTTAGTGTAACCTGACAGTCGTGATCGTAATATTTTATTAAATGTTATCACGATTTAACATTTTAATAATATTTGTAACAAAACAAACCTTATTTTAATATTCGTAGCAAAACGAACCTTATTATAATATCGATAAATGTATATAATCAATCAACTAGTTGACGGTTATTAATTACACCTATAAAGATATACCTTTTCATTGCGGTTGAGTTATCTTGGTTTAAATAAGGAACTCTTCATTTACTAATAATTAATTAGGATAAAATATATTATAGATTATAAACAGATGAGTACAAAGTAATTTACGCTATGTTTAGTCTATTATATGATTCTGCTAAAAAATCCTACATACATGTTACGAAACGGAAAATGTTACACCTGACTGTAAGTGCTACATGAACACTTTAAAGAATTTAAGAAGACTTAATTTTATATTTATTAGAATAACATGTAACGTACCCGCTTATGTAAGGTATACATTACACAATAGATATTCAGATACCGTTTACAAAAGGGAATACATAAATATAAAATACATCCTTAAGGAAGGCTAACACTGCATAATTTAAATTAACTTGGACACCTTTATATAAACCCAGTGTTATATTCTATGGAATACGTTTCAAAATGTGTTCCATAGACACAACACAATACAGAAAGTGATAAACGACCTCACAAGTTTTCAGCCTATAATATAATCTCTTTCGAGAATGTTGAAACGTGTTTTCTCAACTGAAATAATATGTTTTTGGGGACTCGTACTTCAGATTTGAGAATAGATTATGAGCAACGTTCTGCTTTAACACTGCATGTTAATTTTATTGAATTATTTTAAGTAAAATATTATATTGCTAAATAATATATATAGACAGATACACCGGACACATCACCGGTACAAGGGCAACCTTAACATTTATGATAACATTTTAATTACTACGTTTCTAGATAAATATAACATAAAATTTTACTAAAAATTTTGTAACTCGATGGTCGTTTTGACACATTTTTGTACAGACTAATTACAGCACACCTATTTTACACTTAATTATTTCCACGTTCACATTAATTTTAAACTTCTAGCATACTATATACAGTTCACCCAAAATGCTTAACAAATTATCTCTCCAAGCTCGTTGGAGTTGAATTCCAAAACAAAGGCTTTAGCAGTTCCTATATTCTTTGTAACTATAATTTTGAAATAGTTGAGCTGAGCCTCAATTAAAAACAGTGGAATAACTTTGTATTATGTAGAATATGAAAGATTTCTTAAAATGAGCGAATAAACTGTCAAAGTATCAAATTTATTCCCTCGTTAAATTTTATTTGATGATTGATAAATCGACACTGGACAAAAAATATAATGTTTAACGTTTGTATTACGTACATCGTGGAATATAAAAAACAAATACAGTCTCTCAATTAATAAATCCTCAACAATTCTAAGAAATTTTTCAAGACATAATTTTTTCTGAAATATGTTACGACGTCAAAAAAATATTGCGTTAAATATTTGTGAGGAGAGATGAAACGAAATCTGCTGAAGCTGAAGCTGCAATAATATATTTCAGGATGTACCATTGATAAAAATATGTAATAGTTACATAATTGTAATATTGTATTTCACATTTGTATATGTGTTAATCTGTTAACAAACTTAAATGAAAAATAAAAAGAAAACGGAAACCACCGTTTCATTTCTATTACGCTCAAAACGATAAAAAAAATATCGCTTTCCATACATCTAAGAAGTAGTTATTTTATGACTGCTAGAGATGGGTGATCAAAAATAAATAGCAGCCCGTTTAGTTTAAAATTAAAATGAAATAAATCTAGATAATTAAACTTTGTTTAAAAGTTTAGTGCAACCTGACAGTCGTGATTGTAACATTACACTTAATGTTAAGACGATTTAACATTCCAATTATATTCTTTGCAAAACGAGGCTTACTTTAATGTATTAAAGATCAATTTATTATATATTATGTATATATATTTATGTATTAATCAACTAGTTAACAGTAATTTATTATGTAGGTACCTTCTTATTGCGGTTGTGTTATCTTGTTTTGAATAAGGAACTATTCATTTACTAATAATTATATTATATACTCAGATTAATACAGAGCTATTCTGTTAAATAATCGTAAAAGTGGATTAAAGATGGCCATACCATAATTTTCTAATAAACATTTAAAAAAAATTGAAATACATGTTACGTAAAAGAAAATGTTGAGACCTGAGTTTACAGTCAGAACTTCAATTGTGTTGATTAGTATGATATTTGTAAGAATTTTAACATGCGTAGCCAAGGTAAGGGTATTTTATCCAAACATATTCAGGTATTCAGGTCTTTAAAATTATTTAGAAAAGGGAACACATAAATATAAATTAAATCCCTAAGGAAGTATACAATGCACTATTTAAATTAACTTGCACGTAATATTTATACAGGGTGGACCAAAAATTTTTGCACTTTTGAAACATGTCTAGAAATAAAAGTACGAATGTTATTTTGTTTATGATTTATTTAACGTAATTATCATTTATTAAAATTTATTTTTTAAAAATGAAATCGTCGAGATGTGCTCCGTCTCGTCGTTGGCACTCCTGCAATCGACTACGTAAACTTTGTAAAACTCGTTGACACATGCTGCGAGGAATCGCGGCTATCTCCTCGTGGATGTTTTCTTTTAATTGGGATATGGTCGTCGGTTTATAAAGGTATACTCAACTCTTCAGATATCCCCACAAGAAAAAATCGCAACGTGTAAGGTCCGGGCTTCTGGGAGGCCATGGGATATCACCTCTGCGAGAAATCAATTTGTTAGGAAACATTTCTTTGACCACCGGTAAAGTCACGTTTGATGTATGGCATGTTGCTCCATCTTGTTGCATCCAAGCCCGGCTATTGTATCCTTCAAATTCATGCAACTGTGGTGTCAAAAACTCTCGCAACATTTTCACGTATTCCACTGAGTTCACAGTTACGTTATTTCCTTGATTATTTTCAAAGAAGTATGGACCGATTATGCCCTTTGCGGATATGGCAGCCCACACTGTCGTTTTTGGTGAATGAAGAGGCTTTTGGTGTTTATAGTGAGGGTTTTCCGTGCGTTCATCGGATCATTAATGTGAAAATGGGCCTCGTCCGTAAACAATACATTCTCAAGGCTAGAGAATCGCTCCAGTATAGTGTCAGCAAATAACTTGCGTTGAATGTAATCGTTTGGTTTCATCTCCTGTACAATTTGAAGCTTATATGGGTGCAGTTTAAGGTCCAAATGCAAGATTCGCCGCAGACTAGTTCTTGGTATAGCAAGAGCCTCCGACCGACCGCTTACGCGTAGATGATTCTGGATCGTCCCTTACAGAAATTTCAACCTCCCGAATGTTCTCTTCGCTTCTTCTTGAACGTGGTCACCCAGTTTGTTTAATATTGTTGCTCAAACTTTTTAACCCAAGCTTTAATTAAATTAACACTTGGACACTCACTTACACGTTGTAATCCGTATTCAATTCTAAAGAGGCGTCGTACAGTAACGTAGGAATCGTTGTTTTTGAAAAATTGTTTTACGCAAAAAGCACGCTGTTGTCCCGTGAAGCGCTCCATCGTGACTAAAATTGCATCAAACGACGCACAATTCCCCACCACCCGCGCGCCCCTTGCTCTCACGGTTTTAGAGAAATCAAGTGTTGCTATTTGCAAAAATTTTTGGCCCACCCTGTATAAACACAGTGTTATGTTCTGATGAGTTCATTTCAAATTGAGTTTCATAAAAACAAAACACAATATAGAAAGTTATAAATGACCTCACAGGTTGTTTTCAGCTTATAATATAATCTCTCGTGAGAATGGGAGGCAACCAAGTTTAATGAAACCATCCAATGTGGGTGAATTAAATTCGCTATAACTAAACTGACTGAAGCTTAAGACAATTGGACTTTAAAATAATGAAACATTATTCTAACTGAAAGTAATGTTCCATTTTAGTTCTAAAATTACTTTAGTTTGTATTGTACTCTGTGTATTAATTAACATTTAATAAGTTGTTTATAATATTATTATCGGGCGATGTTACGCCGGAGGGCGGGGATACGTTAAGAAATATTTTGTCATGACCCCAAACAAAAAAAGTATATTTAAAAAAAATTCTGATCTAAATGAGACGCTATGAATCACATTATGGCGCGTGTCGTGATCCAATCTTGTTCTGGTTTCGTTCAATCGTCTCATGTTGTGTGATGGAGCAGTACTTCACTCTTCAGACTACACTTTCAACCCTTGTAATATATTTTCTTGTACACTTTACCATACTTATTAAATGTAAATTTAAGATATACCTAAAAGTGTATGCATACTGGATTTTGAGTGTGATGAGGGCAGACATGTTAAAGCATTAAATATGATTTACTATAATAATAAAATAAAAAAATAATCACTTAAATAGGATAAATATTTAAACAGTTCGATACTAGAATTAAATAAGATACCTTTGTTAAACTAAAAATGTAAGATTAAGGTTATTTAATATTTTACTTACATATATTAGTCTAGATAAAACACAAAAATATTATTTGAGCGACGTCTTTTCAATAGACGAGACGAATTCCGTCAATTTTATTTACAGCACCGAATTAAGAAGACAAAATATCAAATTTATTCACTAGTTAAAATTTCTTTGAGGATTGATAAATCGGTACTTTGGACAATAAAATATAATATAATTAATATAATAGTTTAATATTCGTAGTAAGTACGAAGTGAAATATAAAAATTAAACATAAATACAGTCTCCCTATCAACAAATCCTCATCAAATAAACATTAAAAGGAAGAGACAAGTACATAGTCATACCACTAGAGAATAAAATGTAGTTTTGTAACAGATATTGTTTCAAAAGTTTCAAAAGCTTTACACAACTATAACCCGTGTTGTTAAGTTTAAGCGGGGACTTATTTATAACATAATAACATAAAATGCAAGCAAATTAATTAGTTATGAAGTAAGTATTGTATTTTATTTGCTGTCTTACTCTGTACTGAAGGTGCATAGCTACCGGTCTAGCGGGTAGTGACTGTCATCTCAGGGTCACAGATTTGCAGATTCGATTCCCATACGAGACAATTCTTTGTGATCCACAGATTACTATTCAGAGAACTGTGTTAACACAAAGATTAGTATAAATACAAAAAGTAATTTAATGCTTTTAGGATATAATTTGACGATGTTGTTGTTATTCAACCTATTTATTTAAAGTACCGTCAGCAAAATAAATACTTCATTTAAGTACATGCTTTGGTATCTCAATGAATTTAACATTCAAGTTTAATTCTACTGTAATCATAAATCTAAGTGAAATTATATTGATACTAGATTATAATCTATATAAGTACAGTCAATATTATTTTTAAATTCATTTTAAAAATAAGAAAAAATTTACAAGCTTGTTTTTTTCTACGGTTATAAAGAGAGTTACAAATTTTCAATAATTTCATTAATTTCTACTCTTAAGATATCGTATTTGGTCGTAAGTTTTCGCAACATCAAAACTACATGACTATATGCAGTCAATTATCTGGTAACAGAATGTGGGTGAGTAATTTATAATTCTACCAATAAATCTTTATCTATCATTATAACAAATTTATGCAAAAGCGTAATATAAATTAGATATAATATTTAATTACAAAAATGCTTCTTGATTGTGAAAGTATTGATAAATAACTATACTTTCAAACTTCTAGAAATATTAGGGTGATTCAAAAACGCATGTGAATTTTTTTTAAATTTTTTTTATAGGGGCACCGTGTCATTTTGTTCTATTGGTTAAAAAACTTCCACCTATTTTTTTTTACACTTTTAAAAAAGGTTTTAGGGGTCGCTACCAGGGATGTAAAGTGTTGGGTTTTATAAACAGGTAAAAAATAAGTAATAACCTATTTTATTAAATAACTACAATAAAAATTTAAGGATAACTACTATTATAACTAAGATTAGTAACTTAAGATGTTAATGTAGATTTGTTACAATCGGGGAATTTTCGCCTAAAGTCTTTGACCGCCAACAATAGGTATTATTTCTGGTCTTCGTGTCGTATGAAGGCGATTGTACTCTTCAATCAACGATACTCCCCTCTCAGCTGTATCGTTGATAACTTTTAGACCCTTTACAACTGTCACTGATGATGGAGATACTTTTAAAAAACGTTAATGTGTGAGAAGAAACGAAGTCCTCCAGGTTTTTTGTTGCAATAAGGTTTTGATCCAGGATGACTCGCTTTGGAGAATCTTCTGACCCTTCTATTTGAAGAGCAGCAACCATCTTTCGCTTAGTTTCCAAAGAAACTTGGTCGTCAAAGAAGGCCAAAGCTACAAGTTCTTCTGATAGGTACCAAAGGTGCCCCAACGCTTTTTTCATAGCAACTTTTGAAAGTGATTCATTCACTTTATTGTAAGCTAATAAATCCTTCAAAAGTTGTAAGTCATTCCTTGGCGCAGACCATGCGCAAGGAGCTTGATACCAGTATTTGGCGTAAATTCGTACAGTAAAAATGCAAATTTCTTTGATTCCTTTAATTTCCCTCTTTGTCACTTTTAGTTGTTCCCGACATAGATATATTTTAAAAGAATAGATGGCCTTCGCCATCCACCTTGCCCGGTGGAGACAAGCAGGCGCTCGAAAAGATACGCCTTTCTCAGGTGTTCCTCCCAAAAATATGATTATCAGGTTAAGTAGTTCGTTATAATCGTCTCTTGGTTGAAACTCGTTAAGCTGGCTTTCAGCAAATAATGTCATCTCTTCGGTAACATCTGCTACTTGTTTTAGAGTTTCAGGGTCCGCAGTAGCTGCCCTAAAGTCCTCTTTTAGTATTTTAGGCCAACGTTTTTGCAGTCTTTTGAAGATTTGTATATCTGGCCCACTAGAAGCATTAATTGCTGAAACTACTATGGCTTCAAGCACAATCTCCAAAATGTGATGCCTGCATGGAAGCCATAATTAATTTTTCTCCAGCTTTTGCTCTAGTAAGGTACAAGCTTCATTGAATCGACCTGTGTTTGATGCTGTGGTATCAAAACACATCGATTTTACTTTTTCATTTCAGCCCCAGGACAATAACATTTCATAAACAGCTTAGGCCATCGCCTGCTCTCTTCCATTCGGAAGTTTTGGAACACCCAAAAGCTGTTCCACCTGTCCCTGTCCTGATACTATAATAGGCAAGCGATCCACAACCTCATGTCCTGTTATGTCCTCGAGCATTTTACCATCCCAATGAACGGTAAGCGGAACCTCTGGCTTAAACTCGCTTTTTAGAGATTTTGCGATTTTTTTTCGTCGCTGGATTCGCTGACGCCGAATAGAAGAAAAGCTAACGTTATACTTCTCAGCATCACAGCCAGCGCTCTTGAGAGTCGCTGTTAATACCACAGCAGCTTTTCGATCGCTTAACTTAGCAACATCAAGACTTACAGCCAAACGGTCATCGATTAATTCTTTCCTCCCTTGTTTTCGCTGTGGCTTCGAGGGAGACAGTCCTGACAATAGAGTAGCCGGCCGACTGTCTAAAGAGGTCGAAGATGACGACATTTAAAAAGGTTGGCTATATTACTACTTACTTAAAAACTAGCTCACACTCTATTGCGAAATTACAACTTTAATCTTTAAATCCTTTCTGTAGCTTAATAACCTGAAGACTTTACCTTGTTTACACTCAGGTACAAAAATACACAAAGGCACCGCCATTTTTGTTCCCAAGGGGTGGAACCCATTACCATATGTAACACATTTTTCAAAAACTTTAATGGATGGTAGCGACCCCTAAAGTTGACTTAAATTAAAAAAAAAAATATGGATATATTTTTTTCATATTGGAACCATATAAGATGGTGCCCCTATAAAAATTTAAAACTAGGATTTTTTGAATCACCCTAAGAAATATAGTCTATATCTGTCCATGCTATGTGTACTGATCTAGACTTGGATATATAAAAACAATGTTACTTAAGTAGTAGTACTGAGCTAACCTATTTTTATCATTTATTTGCTGAGTCGCTAATCTAATTCTTTGGATAACATCCAGGATTTCTGTCACGAGGGAAATGTCCGATTAATAGAATTAACAAAGACAAAGAAACTTTTTCTCTTCAAATTATTAAAGATTTCTTTTGAAAATATGTTAGTGGTTTGTGGTGTCTCTTATTTTCTATATACATGATAACGAAGTTTGTCTGTTTTTAATTTATATGGTGTGTTATAAAAGAGTGAAAGTCATAAACAACACTAGTTCATTAATATCGTCACTATGAATCCTTTATTACTACGGAGTTATTAGATAATTGAAATGACTATAATGAAACACGTTGTCTTGCAAATGTACTTGCGTATGAAAATTAACATTTAGCAGTTTTAGTAATAAAAATTTTAAAAATTTTAGGCTTAAGTTCATATAAAAGGGTTATATATTAAAAAAATATATATTGTAAATATTCCAATTTATCACACCAACAATCAGACACAAAATTAAAAAAACTAAATATATTGAAATCTGTCGGTATTATACTCGTATGTCATTTTTTTATTATTGCACAGGTGGAGTCGCGTGTGTGCATTAGTGCATAACCTTCTATAATACGTAACTGTTTTATTTAGACCTCAGTAGGAACAAAGTTGTTGTTTTGTATTAGCTTGAAACAGGGTTTACATTCCTGCACTCAAGAACACAAACTTGTACAGATTCATATAAAGGAGTTTAATCCTTAAAGGTATATTTATAAGGATTATATTAGGATGCGTATTATTATAGCCAGCTCAGTAAATCAAAACACAATGTGTAAGCTATAAATTAATTTTTGAAATGGTGTTTAGAATGCAGTTACTATTCATTGTATAATTGAAATAGTTTGAAGCATTTCAGAAGTAAAATAACAATGAATTTTAACATTAAGTGTTGTGAATTTATTTAACGATGTTTTTAAATAAGACCAAAATATTTATCTCAAATCGTATTAATTTATTTTGGCTTAATTATCCAGTACAAAAACAGATGTATATTTTTGCTAAATAATCATGTTTACCAAGCTTCAAATCTTCTACAAAATCTCAATATATAAAACACAAAGCCAGTCACTGACTCACTGACTCATTCATCGCTCTACAGCCCAAACCATAATACCTACAAAGCTGAAATTTGGACACAAGACTCCTGATACATTGAATAGGTGCAATAAGAAAGGATTTTGCAAAGGTCGCAACCGTTCCAAAGTTACAGCTAAGTCGTCGCGAAGCACTGGCAACCTGCTAGTTATATATACAAGAAAAATATCTTATATTTCTACACAGCTTATTATCAAAATTCATTAAACTGACGGACATTCGTAATTTTTAACATTCATACTTTAATAATATAACATTCCCAAATACATTCACAATAGAATATATCTTCAATAAAATATATTCAGATCATATTTTTTGAATAGAATATTCTCTATTGGTGCTGTCACAATGTTCGCGTCAATGATAAGTTTTGATTTATGACCAGTCAGTTGTGATTTCGACCGTAATGTGTCTGCTCAATGGCTGCAGAGATAGACCTATGTAGAGATAGCAGAATATATTACGAATAATTATACGGTACAATATTATGTCTCTGTCCCTTACATTACTAAAGATCTTCATATTTCTACCTACAATCAGGTTTACCTGTTCATTTGTCAATCCAGAACAGAAAGGTAATAAAAATGTACTTTATTTAATACAACTAAGCGTTTATCAATAAAGTTCAATCGTATCTACAATACTTTATTAAATAAAAATAATTTAAAACATCTAATGTTTTATTTATATCACTCAGTAACATTATCATATAGCATATAAACTTTTATACTCCAATTATATTAAAATTAACGGTCATCTATCGAGCACTTATGAATGTAACATGTGTTTCAACAGACATGTTATGTTAGAACATTAATACGAAACTACATGTTGTATATAATATAAATATATTATAAGATGTAAGTTACCAAGTATCTGCTTGTGATGAAATCTGTAACAAAAAAAGTACTATTAAGTATCAAAGCTAGATAAAATAAACTAATAATAATAAGAAATTGATATCATTATTCTTACTAATTCCTCCGTCTATATATACGTAAAATACCACAAACAATCTATATGTTTAAATAAAATTTAAGTGTCCGTTTGTAATTCCATATTAACAGCTTTTCACTAAATGCATATGAGTCGTACGTTATACACTTAAAACAGTTTTTAAATTTTTCTCTTCATATTCATATTCCGCGCGAACCAAGTCGTGGGCACAGCTAGTAAGATAATAAGAATATACAAAAAGTAACGAGGATGGAGAACGAGGATTCTTTATTTCTTCTTTTAGAGTATATATTCTTGATCTCATACCACATGTTCCCTGACATTACTATTAATGTGTGATTGATCTACCATCCATCTATCACCGACATGACTCTAGTCGTACAACTAACGCTGAATCTCGCATTAGCATAAATCATGAGAAGCGTCAAAAAGATAGGGGCAGATTGACATTTCCGCAAGAACGAACAGACGAAAGGATCTCCTTTGTACACACTTATTTCCATATATATATTTCAAATATCGAACTATAAAACTGAAAATCTATTTATTTATTTATCTTAACTATATTTAGCTTAATTATTCGACTATCCAATACTTTCGGATTTTATCGTGAGCTAAAATTGAGCTACTTGTAGTTATATAAACCCATGAAACTAAAAGAACTGTAGAAGAACTTTAAGAACTTTATTGTTATTATAGTTTGTTAAGATTAAAGTTGTCACAAAAACTTTCAACAATTTCTTTATATGTTAAAGAGCTTTCGCTAAGCTTTTTAAATACTTAATAACAAAAGGAAACTCGCGCCATGTCAAGTGTTGTGAAACAAAGGATTTTGTGATGTGAATAAAATATAAAACTTTGTAGGATTTTGTTGATACAGGACGAATCCTTTTAAACCCTTCTTTGTTCATATTTGTTTACTCGTGTCTGGATCTTGAGTTGTGTGAGCTGACACTTGAAGTAATAGTTGAGAATAGAAGTTTATTTGTGCCTATTGTGTCTAACTTATTATGAATTCAAATAGGCATAAAAATGTAATATTGTTAAGAAATTAAATAAAGTTGTAATCAATTTTTTTTTTAACTTTTAATCAATTCAATCGTTTTAGTTTGATATAAATTCTTTGAAGCTAACTCAGTTGACTGACTACACTCCACATACCAAAGTATATAATAAATTCCAACGCACCTTGAACCCTGAGTAATGAAGTACGCAAAGGTATAATTCTATACCAGTAATTAATAACGCTATTCCATAGATATATTTAATATTTTTTATAAACTAGCTGTGCCCGCGACTTCATTCGCGTGGAATTTATTTACTAAAATAAAAGTAGCCTAAGCTATTCCTTATAACACCAGCTACAAGCAGTGAAAGTCTGTTAAAATTGGTACATACATTTCAGAGATTACCTGGACCAAATAGACTGACTGACAGACAGATAATTTTATATATTATATTTAGTGAAAAGCTGTCATTTTGGAATTACAAACAGACACTTCAATTTTATTTATATGTATAGAATTAGTGTTTTTTTTATGTTAATTGAAATAAGTAGTTTTGTATTGAATTTTAACGTAATTAAATTTTTTCTTAAACTTTTTTTTCACATTACTGTACAATAGTCGGTAAATTGAGTATATTTTGAAGGTTTTTGTTGCAACGGTGCTCTTATATTTTTAGTTATATTTTGCACGAAGGTCATTAGTTCAAGAGCACGCTCGTCGAGATAAGAAATATCTCGCTAACTTTTCTAATGTACTTTTCTGTGTCGTATAATGTTCATACTAATTATAGTAATATTTTTTATCGTTTATTTAATTCTAAGTTTTGCTACTTTTTTGTTGAATATCACAAATTGCTCTTAGTGATGAGTGTTTTAATTTCTTGCTAATGCCATGTCGTAATATAGTTCTTATTCCTTGAATAATAATATTCGTTTAATGACAACTTTGGAGCTGCTGTCAAAAAAATTGCCAAAAGAATTTGAGCTGCTGTCATTCATTCATTCTTATAGTATCCATGTAGTTTCTTGCCGGTTCTTCTCAATGGTCCATCCTTTGGACCGGTGCAACCAGAATCTATGTAAGTGCAAGGAATACTTGAAATAAAAAACTTGGACTACGCCATTAAATCAATTTTAAAACTCTAACCAGAACCAGAACCACAGAAATCATTTTATTATTTTTAAACAATAACTAAAGTTTAATAAAATTTTTTTGCAACAAAGATAGCACATTAAAATCGGATAACACTACTAAAAATAACAATTCTATCATCATCACAGAGTGTAGGTGGAGTTTGTTTAAATATATAGGTTAATTATTATAAATAATGTCAGATGTCTGTCTGTCTTTCAATATTACAGACACGTTTGTTATATCTAAACACACGACTGCTCCGACCAGTAATAGTTTTAATCGAAATAAGATAATAAATGCAATAATTGAATTGTATTACTTACATATATCTTTATTATCAATAGATATGAATATTGCCAGAATATATTTAATTATAAAATATTACAACATTTCTCGTCGAGAAAGTAATCGTTATCATTTTTTTTCCACTAATAGATAACAGATTAATGAATTCATGTGAATTTAATTCCAAAACATATATATAATAATTAAAATCTTTCATTCAAAATATATCTTAAAACTCATGGTATTAATAAAATTAAAATCATTATTTTAATACAATATAACTACGAACACAAAAATACATAACCCTCGACTATGTAATATAATATATAGTTCAAAGAATACATGAGGACACAGTAGTTATCTTTATATAGATAAACTAATCTTTAAACAACACATTAAAGGTTCAATAAAGCTCTGGTCTGTTTTATGACTTCATAAATTGGTTTTTAGAAAAGTCATTAAAAGAAACGATTAAAAAGTTTTCATTTGTCTATAAAGTTTATAGTTTATTACTTAAGTTGCCCAAAAACTGTTGTATAATTACTTTGCTGTTTTAAGAATAATAGGTTTTATAATTTCCAATCTTAACAATTAATTTTTGTATTTTCGACAATAATTTATATTATACTCGTAAGTGTGAAAATAATAAAACTTGTGAAGATAATAAGATTTATCGTACAGTTAGTTTTAACGATTAGATTTAGATTATCCTTACACTAACTAATAACTGTATGAACTGAACTTAGTGTTAAAATGTATGTAATGTTTGTAGTAAATAACTACTTCATTAATTTTATCGGTAATAAATTAGTATCATGATAGTAACAGTTAGTTATGAAGCGTTTTATGGACCATGAACATTAAATATTTCAATTTCACTAAATTTAATATTGTATATAAAGGGTATTTCAATAGGCAAGTCCGAACTTTGACAGTTGGTAGCGGCCATCTTGTTGTACATCTGTCAAATTGGTTGTCATTTATTCATTTTGTTGAGCCAAATCATCACGGAACGCATTTAATCGACCAACACCCGTACGCCAACGAAACGCAAGGTCTGCCGAAAACATCGCCGCTGTCCGTGAGAGTGTGCAGGAGAATCCGAGGCAGTCAATTTAGCGTCGCTCACAAGAACTTGTCCTTGAATTTGGGACGATACCAATCCACATGAGATCCAAGAGCTTCCAATGCATCCCGAAAAAGTTACAGTTTGGTGTGGATTTTGGGTTGGCGATGTCATCGGGCCATATTTGTTTGAGAACGCCTTTGGCCAGGCAATCACTGTCAACGGCGAGCGGTATAGGTCGATGATTACCAACTTTTCTGTCATGAACTGGATCGTCTGAACACCAACGACATGTGGTTTCAACAAAACGGCGCTACGTGCCATACAGCTCATGCCACATAGAATATTCTGCAAGAGAGATTTGAGAGCATGGTCATCTCACGTGGAGCTGATGTGAACTGGCCACCGAGATCGTGTGACTTTACCCCGGATTGGATATCTCGCATGCGCTCCACCTAGAGAAGCCGTGGCGGACATTTAAATGATGTACAATTCCACACATAATGGCAGCACTACATCTTTCAAATAAATAAATAATTTCGATCTTATCTCACACACACTTAGTTTTATTTAAATGTAAAGATAGGACCATTATCCATTAATCCAGGAATTATATCCAGGAAAGACCCATTATCATATATCAATAAAAAAAATAACAAATCAAGTCTTAACTCACAGTGATAGCCACATCCTGACCTGCGTTGCTATCTCCCTTGTTCTTGGTCCCTTTTGTTCCTTGAACTATGAACTTAAAGAAATTCTAACAATGTTTTCAACTATCCAATGTATTAATATGTAATATATTCTTAATATATCCTTAATCGATTAATATGTAATATATTTTAAACTGAGCAAACGCACGTTTTGCAGCGGTGGGCGGAATTCTATAAAGAGACGTATGAATGTGAGGACGCCTCAGCCTTGAGTACCAACAAAATGCTGAGTCCGGATGTAGCCGATGGTGAAATCAGTTTGGAAGAAGTGGAGAGCGCGATTCGAAGTCTGAAATGTGTTAAGGCTGCAGGAGCAACTGAAGTTACTGCCGAGATGATCAAATATGGTGGGCCACGCGTCTTGGACTTGTTCTGGTTTTTGTGCAATTTATGATGGAAATCAGGAGAGGTCCCAGACGATTGGCGAGGTGGAGTCATCGTACCTTTGTAAAGAGGCAAAGTTTCACAGATAGACTGTGCAAGCTATAGGGCTATCAGTTTGATTAGCTTGGGCGGTAAAGTTTATGCTAAAATATTAGCCAGAAGAATGCTAGAGAGGTCTGAAAGGCAATTGTGAGAGGCCCAAGGAGGATTTAGACCTAAAAGAGGGTGTATAGATCAGATCTTTTCCCTCCGCATGATCACGGAAAAGTTTTTGGCCCTAAACCAAAATGTTTTCTGTGCTTTTGTGGCTTTGGAAAAGGCGTTTGACAGGGTTGTGAGAAATAATAATTGCTTGCTATATGCAGATGATGCAGTGCTCATTGCATCATCAGAATGCGTTCATCAGAATCAGGCATTGGTCACCACTCTGAACGATGGGTGCGAAAATAATGGTCTAAACCTGAATGCAGATAAGACGAAGGTTCTGATACTTGAAAGAAATGAAGAAAGAACAGAATGTAAGATCAACGTGAATGGTATGATAATAGAACAAGTGAATGAAGTGGTATATTTGGGGAGTATGTTTAATAGAGACGGAAGATACGAAATGGATGTGGAAAGCCGTATTGCAGCCGGTAACAGAGTCAACGGTGCTTTGGCTGCATTGTTGAGACGGCGAAACATCAGCATAGCTGCATGTTTGTCTGTACACAATGCGGTTTTGCTACCGACGCTGTTATACGGCAGCCAAACGGGGGTTTCCCCGTTTGGCTGCCTTGTTCTTCTTCTTCTTCTTCTTCTTCTGTGTTAACAGAAGAAGAATGTAAGAAAGATGAATGCTGTGGAGATGCGATCTCTTTGCAGAATATGCGGAGTCAGTTTAGCTGACCGAATCCGCAATGAATGAATGATGAAAGAATGGTAAAAAAGATTTATACAGGAAAAGTGAGCGGTAAGAGAGAAAGGGTGAGGCCTCGAGTGACCTTCGAAAACACTGTATCTATGATAGTGGAGGAAGGCATGAGGACAAAAAAAGCATGAGGACCCCCCGGAGGGCATGTATGAAGAGGTTGATGTCTGTGGCCGAGGCGAAAGAGGTATGCAGGGACCGTAGCGTTTGACGCTCCGTCGTCTCTGGCTGCCCCGCAAGGCATATGGCGTGAAGTTAAATAAATAAATATATTCTTAATCTTCTCTCCCGCTTTTAAAAAGAGATGTTATAACTTTATAATAATTATACACGTTTTAGATGGACATCATCAGCTTCTGTTTTGTTTTATGTAAAGTTATTTTATTAATAGAATTAAAATAATTCATAGTAAATTTTTAAGTACACGTTTATTATTTTAATGTAATTGGTTAAACAAAAAAATACTTAAACTGTATTTCTTTAAAAAGCAATAGTGTATTAAAACATAATGAAAAAGTAAAAAATGAGATTGCACGTTTTTACATTTCTTTTAATATCAAATTAACAAAGCAATCGAGGAAGTGAAATGACTTTAACCTTGAAAAAATAAGCTTCATACTTCCTTAACGAGAATAAATACAGAATATTGACGTAAATATTGGTGTGACGAACAAAAAATTTTATATTTGATATATTTTTTACGAGAACAAATAAATTTATACATCAAACGTATTTACGGGCATTAATTTCAATTACTTTTAAATAATTTCTTCAAATAATAATATTTTATATTCATTGTCATACCAATTTTTTTCCTGGTGCTTAAAAAAATTAATAAATGTATGAAACCTCAACATTAAAGAAGAAGCTTTCAGAACTACTATATTCATAAATAAATTTCGTGTTATTATATGGAATGCCCTGTTCTACAATAATTAGAATCTGATGATACAGACAATACATCTATCTGAAGTCGTCAATTTTATTTACGACTACTAAAACACGTATATTCAGGAGATGTACCATCCTGTCCGTGCACACCGAGTATATTTACAGCTGAATGTCAATCCATCATTGTTTACATTCGGTGCGTCCACCGGCTCACTCACACGTCTCACACACTCGATGAAGTTTTAGAATACTTTACAAGAGCCTGGCGACTTCATTTTATAAGTTTTGTTTTCAATCCTCCTAGAACTGTACACAATTTACTAAATTGTTTTCGTAGTCGAAGGGTATAGAGTTATACGTTATAGAGTTTTTAAAACAACTTCTCTTCTTACTTTGTTAATGATTGAAATAAATGTCATTAATCATTAAATTTTTAATGAAAACAAAGTAATTAATTTATTGCTTATCTCGTTTTAATGAAACTAACATTTTATTTAAAATTATTATTATATTATTCGCGCATATATATTGTTTATTGCTATTCTTAACAAACAAACAATCATTTACTAACTCAACGCATTGTTACTTTAAAATAAAAAAATGAAAATTTTTGGACTTTTCTTTAACATACAATCTCAAATATTTAATAAATTGGGAGACGTAAAAAGAAACCGCAAAGTTTCAAATTCTCGCAAACATCTTGAACACAAAGTCACGAAATATCATTAGTACTTAAAAAAACTCGTAGATTAATATCAGATTAAGAAGCACTTCAATAGTTAATCAAAATTGACTATTTAGGTTTATAAGAGTGTTAAATACAACCTTCACTAATTAATATTTATTTCATTTGTTGTTCAAACAATACAACCTTAATCACGAGACGCCGCAAGGTTTCATTATTTTTGAATTTTTTATCGCAATTAATACTAGGACCGCCAACAGACCCTCAATTTCTCTCTCAGACTCGCTGCGCACACGAAATCTCGGGTACCATTTGCATATTGAGCTAAGCGAACCCAGTGTAATGACTCTTCATTTCCCATTGATTTCAATGAGATATCAGTTTTTTGACGATTATTCCTCAACGACATGACATTTTTCAAAACATTTTTTTTAAGACCATCACCTAATGTGTGTCTTTTTGATAGCAAAATTTCATAATTTTCCGTCAAGTAGTTTTCGAGCCTATTCGTTGACAAAGAATGTGAAAAAGTCCCCAGAAGTTAATGCGTAATTCAAAAATATTTAATCCATAGACATAGAAGAATTTAAGTAGATTATAATATAAATAGATTACAAAGAATACTTAAACTGTTTCAGATACATTTCTTGGACAATTCGTTTATCAACCTTTAGCACGATTTCTACTGAAAGTTTGAAGCTCTCATAAAAGCACCTCGGAATAAGATTACATTAAGTGTTAAAATAATAACGGTATCAGAAGTGTTGAAAGTATAGAAGAAAGAGATAGTCAAATTAAAGTGTTTGAACTTTCAATACAAACTGTAGCAAAGAAAAATGTAATAAAATGAAGGAGATATTGTTACTCACTTAATAGTTAGTCGTTTAAAAATAAATAAGATGGTCCTAAGCTGCCGTTGGCCGTTACATTCGTATTAACTAAATAAGAATGTCCGAAGCTGCCACTACATGTTTATTAATTAAATTATAATTAATAACAAATAGTGCTAATAATAAGTACAATAATATTAGTATAAGAATATTGAAGAACTTTTTGCCGGTTCTCCACGAACCTGTCTCTCAGAACTGTATAACTAAAGTCTGACGTTAGAGATTTTTATTTTAAGTTAAAAAAAAGCTAAAAACTTTGAATTAAGAAACTTTGACTTTACCACATAGTTATATGTGTAAGAACACCACACCATTAATTAAAATAACCTATTAGGTAGTTACCTTTTCTGTACTGATAAAATACAAAAGCCTACAAATTAGATAATTCCTAAATAACATCCTTAATTATCTGTAGCCAAATAATAACTGAACTCAAACTGAAGCATTTCTATACCTTAATACAATATTCTGTGTATATTACACCCTTATTTTGAGAAGGTATTCAAAGGGCTGATGTTAACTTTAATTATAGTTTGGGTCAAGCATACTTAATTATACTTCACTGTTCATTTTATACGAAATAAAATAATTAATTCTTATTAAAAATGTATAATAACTATGTAAGAAAATGTATTATTTATTTTTACAAAAATATCTTCACATAAACTATGTCACGAGTCCACGTTTCAAGTAAATATTTTTTTTATTAATTCACATATATGCAATCGTTATTTATTATTCCAGTTACAAGTAATGACATTACGTCAGGTGAGGACTTTTTCAAATATATGTACCTAATTAAATACTAAATAATAAACGGAATCCTAATCGAGTACTTATATTGATTATCCGTAACTCATCCCGGTTATTGTTTTGAAGAATCCCATTAATGAGCCCATTTCATTATTTAATTCTTAACGTACTCTTTGACCCTAGAAGGTAACAGGGTCACCAATCAGTAGCTCACTAACAACCCACTCACAGCCTTTTGAAGAACAGATATTAATGTGCTGATTAAGCTAGGGCTAAGTAATCGAAAAAAGTGAAACGGATGCCTAGCCTTATATCATTTATTGAGAATGTCCTTACGTACTAAGATAGTTTCAATTGCCAAATTGTAACAGAACCAATAAAAGGTTATTGACAGATCAAGTAAATATAAATAATAGCTATTTATATGAGATGTATTGGAACATAAATATCGTCTTAATGTTTGTGGCCTGTTTTATACTTAAGTGTTAATATTTGATTGGTTGTCTTTACATCTTATAGCTAATAGCCACGTGTGTAAATGTTTTGCTATGATCATCTTATTTACCAAAACTTAATCGCCCATTTACAAAAATTTTTCGTTGAATTATTCTTTCTATAATTTTTTAAAATTTTCCATCTTGTATAAACCGTTAATTAATTATGATATGCCATTTAATTAAAAACCCAACCTTATATTTTAAGATAAACTACTGTTTGCAATATTATTGATAGTGCTTATCTGAATTATTATACTTTTATTTTATAATTACTTTTTTAAGTGTTCACAAAAAAATTTCCTGTCAAAAGTATGTAATTTTTTTTGTACATTCCCATGACGAAAGTGATATTTTTTTTGGATTAATCACCGATTTTCCCGATTCTTTTTCCAAGACATTACTTAAATTAATGGCTTCAAGAGAATAATATACTTATATTCTCCGTGTGAGATAAATTATTAGTAAAAATAAATGTAGAAAAGTAAATTTGATTTTTTTTTATTACTATATAAATACGTAAGCAAACTCGCTTCTGTTTGTGATGGACTTGTCTTCCTCTACAACGTGGCCGCAAAACTTTATATAAAAAATAAACTCAACCCAAAGTAGTAAATTAAACTTGGGAACATTTTCCTCTGACACCAAAGCAAAGAACTTTATCTCCAGCAGTTTTCACGTCGTAATATGTTTAATGTTTTCATTTTACAATTATTTTAAGTGAACTAGAACATACTTTGTCACTTATCACAATATAGACACTTTATTAATGATTATACTTCTTCTATGTTGTGTGTATATTTTTTGTTTAGGTGTGTGTGTGTTTGTTATTTGTATGTGTATGTATGTGTTGTTTATTTAGTGTTATCAGCAATTAATCAAAGTTAATTGTCAGCATCGCTTTATATATGTTGTGATCCTATCTGTTTTTGTTTATTATGGCGGTTGACTAGTAGAGGTGGAGATATGTTATTCATGTTTAATAAAATTAGAAGGTAAACAAATTATATTCACCCTAAATATTAAACCTGCAAAAAATTAAGAAATAAATAAATCCACAATTCCAATATCCGATAACCGCAACATATCAAAACATAACTTCAAGCTAAGATTAACTAAAACAATGTTATTGGGCTCCACATACTTCTATTGTTCAAATAAAATGTGTTCATTAAAATTACGACCATTTGTTCATATTAAGCGAAATCAAATTTTTATTCACTATAAATAAATATTGGAAAATTTCGGCAGAACTAAATTTAATCCCAAATGCGCAAAGCTTACTATCGCATGCATCGCACTTTTTTGTGGGAATCAAACTCACTACCACCGAATACATTAAATTGCCCACCATAAAAAAGCATTCACTAAAAGTTACAAAACTTATTAATTACCGAAAAATACAAAATAATTCGTTAATATTTGACTTAAGATAAAAGACTGTACAAGAAGAAATATAAAGATATTTATCTGGAAGGCCCGTTATAAGTCATACAAAACACATCTTATCAAAGTGGGACGAACCCTGCGTGGAATTGCTACATCAACTAACATGGTCGCATTCAACAAAACGAAAAAACAAGCCACAAATTACGCAATATATTCTGTTCCGTCTTGACAATCAGCGTGATGAAGGAGAGTTACACATTTTATTATATTATATTATAAGGGTTACCTTATGCTTACCTTACGTGTGTTAACACGTGACAATAATAAAGTATCGTATATATCAGTAATTACTATGAATGATTTATTTTATTTATTAGTTTACTATACCTTTATATTTCTAAGAAGAATATCGTTAGCTCAGTAAACAGGGTTACGGGTATGGGGTGCCAGGGTCACAGGTTCGATTTCTATTTGTATGATATTTAAGGTATATTTATTTTAAAATCAGATAAGCATTTAGATAAGCAGTTATCATGTTTAAAGATTAAATCCACTAAAACGTAAATTATAAGTGTCTTAATTTCTAATATTTCATATTTTTGTTAAGTACTTAATTATAAATAGGTAGTAAAAAGTAACATTTCATTTGCTACTATTTTAGTTTTATGAAATGTTATGTCACTTCTTAGTCCTACAAATTTAAATGTAAAAAATAAGTTGTTTTTTTTTTTTTTTTTTTTTTTATGTAAGAGGAGGGCAAACGAGCTGGCGGGTCACGGATGGACGTGATCACCGCCGCTCATGAACTCTTGCAACATCCTAGGATTTACAAGAGTGTTGCCGGCCTTGTAGGTGGAAATAAACGCCTTTTTTGAAGGTACCCATGTCGTACCGATCTGGAAATACCGCCGAAGGGAGTTCGTTCCACATTCGAGTGGTACGTGGAAAAAATGTCCTTGAGAACCGCACAGTGGAGGATCGCCACGCATCCAGGTGGTAAGGATGGTATTGGAGGCGATGGCGCGCTGTGCGGTGATGAAATTCGGTGGCAGGCATCAGATCGAATAGTTCTTCGGAACACTCCCCGTTGTAAATGCGGTAGAAGACGCACAAAGAAGCCACGTCTCTACGCAATGCCAAAGAGTCCAGCCGTTCGCAGAACACCGGGTCCCCGACAATCCGAACGGCTCTCCGTTGTACGCAGTCAAATGGTAGAAGCTGATATTGGGGTGATCCGGACCAGAGATGAGAACAGTACTCCATGTGTGGCCGGACCTGCGCCTTATAGAGCGCAAGTCTTTGGTCAGGATTGAAGTACTGCCTCGCTCTATTGATCACTCCCAATTTCATCGAGGCCAACTTGGCCTTGCTCTCCAGATGACCACGAAACTGACAGTCGCTCGAAATGTCGAGACCCAGTATTCTGATACTTGGCGAGGCAATGAGGGGAGTGCTCTCGAAGAGCGGTGATACGACAAATGGGGTTTTCTTAGTGGTAAACGCACAAACCTATGTCTTTAGGGGATTGAACTGAACGTGGTTCAGTTCACCCCACTCAGAGACCATCCCCAGGGAGGTCTCTATTAAAGACACAAGTTTCTTTCGGCACTCGTCGACGTTTTCCCGAGTGAGACCTCCATGGCCGGAATATACCGCATCCCCAGTACTGTCATCCGCATAACAATGTATGTTGGAGATATCCAACATATCATTGATGTGCAGGAGGAACAGAGTTGGGGATAGCACGCAGCCTTGGGGTACACCAGCGTTCACGGGCTTGGGGTCCGAGCAAAAACCGTCGAGAACGACCTGTATGCTCCGCCCAGTAAGGAAGCTGGTGATCCACTTGCATAAACTCTCGGGAAGCCCATAGGAAGGTAGCTTCGAAAGAAGCCCCTTGTGCCATACACGATCGAAGGCTTTCGCCATATCCAGACTAACTGCCAGACCCTCTCCCTTGCTTTCAATAACAGCTGCCCAACGGTGTGTAAGATACTACAGAAGATCACCAGCCGATCGACCATGGCGAAAGCCATATTGCCGGTCATTGACCAACTGGTGATCCTCGAGGTAGGTTAAGAGCTGTTTATTGATAATGCTCTCCATTACTTTGGAGAGCAGAGAGGTAATGGCGATAGGTCTGTAGTTAGCTGGTTCCGAGCTATCACCTTTTTTAGGGATCGGATGGACAAGAGCACGCTTCCATGTGACCGGGACTACGCCTTTAAGGTAGGAGTACCGAAATAGACGCGTTAGCACTGGAGTCAACTCAAGGGCACACGTTCGTAGCACCAATGGAGAAATGCCATCCGGCCCACTCGACTTATGAACGTCCAAGGAAAATAGAGACTGCCTAATAGTTTTCTGCCGAAAAACTATTTCCGGCATTGAGCTCTGACACCGCGGGATGTTAGGCGGTGTCTTCCCCTGGTCGTCCAAAGTCGAGTTGGAGGCGAAAAGAGTGCCCAAGAGATCGGCTTTCTCTTTTGCCATGTGGGCCAGAGAGTCATTCCCCATGTGCAACGGCGGTAGGGACGGCTGGCTAAAGTTTCCCAGAGTGGCCTTTGAAAGCGCCCAGAATTTGCGCGTGCCAGGCGGGTACTTTGCCAGCTGATCCCCAATTTTGACGACATGCTTGAACTTTGCTCTAGCGATTTGCCGTTTGAAGAATCTGGAGGCACGATTATATTTCCTCTTCAGAACTCTAGAAGTTGTGTTTTGTATTCAGTTTATTTTATTATTTAAAAGACAAAAAGAAATAACTTTCACGTTATAGGATAATAAAACTATTAATTCAGAATTCGGTCAAGAATACAGTAAATTATTTGATTTAAATATAATAATATAATATAATAACCTCAACAGCAATGAAGTATGATAATAGATCAGGTAATACCGATACAATGATAATGAACTATGTGCAGTTCAAATAATGTTGATAATTGAATACCTTACGTTCGAAAAACATAGAGCAAATACCGATATTTGATAATGTAAAAAATCAAAATAGTTTAAGATCAAAATACTTTTACAAAGAGACATGTCTATTCAGAGCGTAAATGGAGGGAAATTGAATTACGTTCCTGGATTCCGACATCTTTACTGAATTACCAACATTTTAGTTTCAATCTAATTAATTGAGATAAAACGTTTCTAAATGGCAAATTATTACAAAATTTCTTACAAAAGAAAAAAAATGTGTTATATTATATTAAAATGCGATTTGTTTGTGCCCTGGGAGAAAGGGAGGGAGCCATTTCCAAGACTAGTTTCGTAGGAAATATAATACCATGGAAGCTCCTTTATTTAAATAGAATATAATTTTGAAACAGCTCTTATCTTTTAGCTCACCACGTAGGTCACGTTTAAGAAATATATGAAATACCCCGTGAGTAATGGTTGGATGTAGCTTTACTAGCGAAACCGGTTTGCTTCGCTTGAACCGATGACATTTATTAAAGGTATACGTACGTTAAATTTATACGCTCGTTAGTATAAATTTAACATATTATATATCAATAAGGAATCAAAGCAGATATCTTTATATTTATGTTCTTGTACCGAGTTAGTATTTTATCTTCAGTGAAATATTGACGTATTATTTTGTAACTTTTGTTAAGTCATAACTTTTGGAATCTTTGGTGAACAATTTTTTTCCGATTTTAAAATAACTTTTATTTTGATGTATAAGATGTTCATATTTACAAAAAAATATTAGCTCATAGGTATATGAGTGGTACATGCGACAGTACAAGCTTTGTTCATTTGGTGTCTAGATTGTGTTCTGTCGAAATGTTCCAATATTTATTTATAGTGAATATAATTGGAGTTTGATTAGTATTAACTAGTGGTAGTAATTGTAATGAACACGTTTTTCTATTATATTTTATTTGAACAATAGAAATATGTGAAGCAAAATAAGATTGTTTTAGTTAATCTTAGCTTGAATTTATGTCTTTTAATAAGTTGCGGTCATCCGATATATGAGTAGTGTAAAAAAAATTAGATGCTTTTGACATGACAGGGGATTTTTTATGAACATTTAAAAAGATAGTTATACAATAAAAGTATAATATTTCAGATAAGCACTATGAAGAATATTACAAACAATATTTAATCTTAAAATATATTGTTGGGTTTTTAATAATATGGCATATCATAATTAATTAACGGTTTATACAATCTTTATCACACAATACGAAGATAATATTAGATGGATTTTTTTGTAATTATAGAAAGAATAATTCATCGAAAAAAAGTGAACAGACAACTTATCGTCACGGGTATTTTATATATACTTCAGTAAATTAATTAAAGCTGAAGACGCAAAGGAATTGCGGTTTATATCAAGATATTCCAATATTCTTCGTGTCCTGAAATTGTAATGAGCGAGACTGCTCTATAGCCCTCTATGGGATGACATACATTTTGTGTATGTTCAATGAATTATATATAAAACTAAAAATGCCCCAAACTATATTTGATCCCAGCTCTTAATAAAATTTAATATTTTTTAAATCTTACATGATATAAATAAGAACATTGGATAATATAAAGATCTCTTCAATACCCTTGTAACTAAATTGTTAGAAGATAGTAATGGTGTATCCATTGCTAACACATAATACACATCTTAATACTCGTAATAATATATAATATATAAAAGAACGTGAATATATATCAAATCATACATAAAAGTGATCAGTAAATTATGTTTGGAAAATAAGATAGTTGTGTTATAAAGAATATCATTATTTATATAATATATTGAAATAGACAAAATGTGTCTTAAATATTACAGAATCGTTAACACTTTGACATGTCAGTGAACAATATGCCGGCATCGTTTAGAAAATCTTGGAAAAGCCGATAAGCCGCTACGTGAAACGATCTACAGCATTTCGTACTTTCAAATGAAGTTTAACTTTTACCTAAGAAATGACTTTACGTACTGGAGGTTTTTATTTTTAGCAATATATTTTATATTTAAAGCAATATATTTTTATGATTTTATACACATAAGTTGTGGTATTTAAGAAATTTGAGGTAATCGGTAATATAATTAAATCTACTTTAATTATATTACCGATTGGGAAAATTTGTGAAAACTCTAATATGATTTTATAATCTTGTTCTAGCTTTTTGAAACGTAAGTAGTTGTTTTTCATTGTCTTTTTATTTTCGTGTAAGGTCCACATAATGGATGAAGCAGTTGTTATCTCACACTAACACCACTAACAATAATTTTATTTAAACATACCCTATACAGACCAGGACCACTGATCAATTTATCTGAAGTAAAGGGTTGTGAATCTCTTACTAGCAATTTGCAATTAATTTCAGTTTTAATGCTAACTTGATACTGGCACCAATAATGTAAAAGTTGGTAATTATTACACATGTACTAATACATACATTCATAACTACATACATACATACATACATTATATATGCAAAATGATCCCCTATTTTTAAGAAAATGAACATTAAAGAATATTTACAAAGTTTTAAATGAAACTAAAGTAAATAAGGTGTAAGTACGGATGAAATACATTTTATTCATACAAGTAAGAAATATCCTTTTCATACTTAATACTTTTATAACAATACAACGTTCCCTTTTCAAAAGAATAATTTAAAAGAACTGAGTTAAGGTGGAAGAGAATTTTAGATGAGAGTTTTAATAAATTCTCGAGAAAAACAATTAATAATTATTTATTTTTAATTTGTCTTTCTAATAACAGGTATGTAATTTAGCGTCTAATAAAACAATAAAACCTTCAGATATTTTCAATTCATATTCAGTACATTTTGCTTTCGCAGCTATAAAATGACATTCTAACATTCTAATCGTAGATTTATTGAGAGAGAATGCATTTTAAATAAATCTAGTTCAGATACGAGCGGTGGTCCTTTGAAAGCGTATGTAAATGCAATCTTTTCAAATTCAAAGCGTGCAGATATAAGTACAAAACCCATTAATGTCTTAGACTATGATCATAGATCACTATAAAGTAGTTTCAAAACCGTTAGTATTTCAAGCCGACAGAACCGCTGGCAAGAGCTAGTATATTTTAAACACAAACATAAAATATATTGACAATAAATGTCAAAATGTTAAGATTTATTATATTATAATAAATTAATAAATTTAAATAACAAAATAAAAATAATTAACAAGTCATTTATTAATACAAGTTGATATATTGTGTTCGTTGCATTTCGATATTGAAAGGTATTGTGATTAAAAGTGTTCAAAATATAGTTTGCTAGTGTCAGAAACTTGCGACTAATATTTTTCACTTTGAATTACTAAGACTGCATTTAATATTAAATATTAAAAATAATAAGAACTGAAGATTACGTATAATTACATCTTTAGTAAACACGCGACCGATTCAACTTTGAAAGCATCCAATTATTTTTATTATCCATTTCAAACCAATGAAGGACATCAATTAGATGAAGCGTTCAACTCTTAGTAATCCTTAATTAACCCTTAACCCTTTATTTTCAAATGCTAATGACTTGGTATATACGTCATTGTTTATGGCCAATGACATAAAAAATAATGTAATAATGTGTTCATACAAGTTTAAGAGATGTGTGTATTGAGTGTCTGCATGTACTACACCAGTTTTCCTTAATTGACACGAACACCACGACCAGACCAAGACATGCGTTCGGTGAACTATAGCGCTATTCTACCACCAACAAACTGACTAACTAATAAGAATGTATGGATTTTTACTAAATTGTTGTCATTATTATCTTGCATTCAAATGCAAGAGTCCATCTAAATTTAATCCATCATTTTTGTATCGCTTTGATGTTTATTCCAATAGTAAATAGGATATTTAAATATATTTTTTCAGTCCCATGCCATATAATTGTACAATATTACATGCATATATGAATATCATTTGCATATTATAATAACACTGTCTAATAAATATGCAATGTTACCTAAATTAACCCACACAATAACCATATAAACCCACTTAAAAACTCACGTTAAAACAATACGAGGCAACTTAACGAAATTATATCTCATAAACATTTGAATATTAAGCAGTCAAAGATAATAACTGTTTGACAATTCAAGTTAAGTGACGCAAAAGGATAAGCGAAAACTGGAAACAAAATTTTACTTCCTTCGTCCGTTCCTCATCCTCCGTCAAACATTATACAATCACAGTTGACTAACTTTTATCAATGAATTTGTCTGCCTCCCTACTTTCCCATTCGCAAACTGTAATTATAAGCCATCCTCACATAAAATCTAAAAATTGTTGACTAATTATAAGTAATAATAAGGTTTTAAACAATAAGCAAATAGCGCAAGAAATGTCATCAATGTCAAAGCCTTTTGATGACTTTTCATGCGGTATTGACTGTATACATTTTCAAAATATTAAATATTTACTACAATTGGTAAGCAAGTTTATTAATAGTTACAAGTTTCAGAAGATACAACAACAAATACACATAACATGTGTTAAAAGATACAACAAACGAAAACGCAATAGGTAGTCAGAAATTCACAATTCACAAACACTAAAACGTTTCCAATTGAACGTAATTAGCTATCATTACTCAATACATCGTCTGATGCAAACAAATATTGGTAACATTGGCAGTAATCAAGATGGCGAATGAGAAACTTACTACTACTTCATATTGAAAATATAAGGACAGATGGTCATATATATATTTTAATGGACAATTACTAAAATTAGTACGTTACTAGCATATAGTAATGATACTCAAATAATACATAATAGCTTTTAAATCGATATTACTAAAATGAAACCAATAAACTCAGCTATATTTAATATTCACCAGACTACAAGACAATTACACTTGATGTCCCTCAGGACCAATCAAGAATAATCACATAAGACTTCAGAAAATATTATAAGGCTAAGTCACAAACATATTGTAATACAAATTTAATTTGATATACATCATATGACGTAGATAGTGAGGTAAATTAGTTTTGAGATTAGTCTGACTGCAATCCGTCAACTTCAGATAAATCTGGATAACCATGAGGTGACACTAATATTTTTTTTAATCTTCACTTATCCTGACTAATCTATCTTATCTTTTGTGACGAAAGTAAAACAGAATGTACTGGAATTCGACCCCTATTGGTCCTAGTAGGAAATAAAGTTTTGCAAAGAAGTTTTTTTTTTTTAACTTCACGCCATATCCCTTGCGGGGTAACCAGAGACGACGGAGCGCCAAACGCTACGGTCCCTGCATAACTCTTTCGGCTCGGCCACAGACATCAAACTCTTCATACATGCCCTCCAAGGGGACCTCATGCTTTTTACGTGACCTTCCTCCAGTATCTAGAGGATAATGCACCGTGGGTATAAAGCGATCGCTGCCAGGCTACTTCAAGATTATTTACATAGTATTGTGTAATGTATTTATGTAATGAATTTAAGTTCTAATCAAAAAAAAAATATGACAATCCCGCTGAGTTTCTGTCGCCAGCTCTTCTCAGGTCTGTGGGAATTATTTTTCCGAGCTGGTGGTAGCTTTGACAATGAAAAAATGTTTTGTATGAAACTTATTTTCAATAAAAATTTTTGATTTTGATTTTGACTGTGTTTTCGAAGGTCACTCGAGGCCTCCCCCTCTCTAAGCGCTCACTTTTCCTATATAAATCTTTTTTACCATTCTTTCATCACTCATTCGTTCGACATGCCCAAACCACCTGAGCACGTTTTTCTTCATTTTCACCGTGACATCTTCGCTAGTACCTGCCATTCTGTGGATCTCTTCATTGTGGATTCGATCAGCTAGACTTACTCCGCATATTCTGCGAAGAGATCGCCTCTCCACAGCATTCATCTTTCTTACATTCTTCTTCTGTGTTACCCACGTTTGGCTGCCGTATAACAGCGTCGGTAGCAAAACTGCATTGCTGACGTTTCACCGTCTGAACAATGCAGTCAAAGTACTGTTGACTGTGTTACCGGCAGCAATACTCCTTTCCACATCCATTTCGTATCTTCCGTCTCTGCTAAACATACTTCCCAAATATACATTTCATTCACTTGTTCTTTTATCTTACCATTCACGTTGATCTTACATTCTGTTCTTTCTTCATTTCTTACAAATATCAGAACCTTCGTCTTATCTGCATTCAGCTTTAGACCATTATTTACATACCCATCTTTCAGACCAATGCCTGCAAATCGCATTCTGATGATGCAATGAGCACTGCATTGTCTGCATATAGCAAGCAATTGACCTTAAGGTTAGCTACTTTCACTCCCATGTCACTGTCTTTCACGCCTTGAAGACAACTATCCAAATACAAATTGAACAACCAAGCTGACATAGCGCAACCTTGCTTAACACCCGATTGAATATCAAACCAGGTCAAAGAACATATTTCTTCTATAAAAAAAACGACATTTTATACGATTTAATTTCAGTACACGTAATCAATTAATTTATTACTCTAATTTAATTATTAATAATACAATTAATAATGTAACGCAAATGTAATTTAAAATAATTCGCTGTAAATATAAAAAATATATATATATAAATAAAAATGTGCTCAAAAAATATTTCATAAATAAAGTTATGAATACTAATCATAAGATCAAGTGTCAATTTCCGGAACCTTCCGGCATGACTGGCAGCGTTCTTGTTTCCCGTATACGTAAAACAAACGCTGAACAAAGACTATTACGTTCGTACATCAAAGACAAAAGCGTAATACTTACTAGAGCGCAACTTATTATTATTTTCATGGCAATACAACGTAATGAGAAATTGAAGTGAGTTTCTTTTGTTATAACGATATTTTACACGCTTTTATAATAGATGTGTACAGATTTTTTTATGACAAATGAAATAATGTAAACCTGTTTATTTATATTAAGGTAATTTAAATGAAAAAATATATATATCAACATTATTTGCGGGTGATATGGGCTATGAATGTACCATTGCCAAAGCTGGGGCGGGCCACTACTTAAGTATGCTAGGTTAATTACTTGGTGCTCTTGTTAAGAACATCCCTTTTAAGAATCGACTGACAAGCACACGATTTTTTATGTTTAAAAATATAAACTATCAAATCAAGTTATTGATACGTTTCTCGAATCTAATTGCTAGTCCACGTATTGCAAAACCATTAAAACTTTATTAAGCGGAAACGGATGTTATCAATAAAGGTTTAACGATCTCTATAAATAAACCAAATATCAACTTATTATTTTTATATAATTTTAAGACAATGATGGAGGAATAGTTAATAAGATATTATTTATATGCGAAAATAGTTTGCGAATACTCGCAGCGGAAATTATAAATTTGCAAAATATATTTAAGTATTTACAGCATTCATATTAATTGTGATTATTTGACCTTCATTAGTCACTAATAATACATGTTTTAAAAACCAACGGCTATTAATTAAATTTCTTATTATTTATTTTTAAAAAATGTCAAGCAATTATGTTAACAGATCGAAATTAAACTCGGTTGCATTTATTCTGTATAAAAATTATATTATTTATTACTGTAATAATACAAAGTACAAAATTTTCACAAAATCTTTTAGTGTAGTTTCTTCTGTCCTTTCTATTCCGTCGAACAAATAACGATAGAGATTGCAATTTTCAGTGCTCTTGAGACATCTTTAGATTGTTTATTCTTATCATAGTAATAAGACAAATAGACACCTATATTGTAGTACAGTGAGAGACTTATTGAATAAAGATTTTTAATGCAAATATGATAACGAAAAAATCTGTCTTTAATATATTATATGTATTTCGATGTATATCCTATGTTACTAACTATACTATATAATAATATTATTTGTTTTCACTTATTACAGAGAAAAGCAATTAAAGTATCTTTTATGGAAGTATTAGCTCTCACTTGTCCTTACTGGAAATGACAGCTTCAATTTATACTGAACGTGTGATAACTTGATCTGTGTGGAAATCAAAACCCAGATAGTAAGCAGAGCTGGCAAATCTTATGTTATTCCAGGGTATCGCATATGCTAATTATCGTTTCAATGAATAATTCAAATAACTTGCATCATATGTTGATTAGGGTTATTGACCCACAAAAAATAACATATGGAAATAATTTAGATGATTGACTGTTTAAGAAAATGTAATCGTAATTGAATGATGGCGTTGTTATTATATTTATAATCCAGTTTTAATTGTGAATGTTGTCTGGGTGGTTACCGCGCTGACACAGATGACTGACTTTACCACTTGGTTGTATGTGTAAGAACACCACAGCATTAATGAAACTAAATAACCTTTTCGGTAACTTGTCTGCACTGACAAAATTCAAGTCTATAAATTTAGGAAATTCTCAAATAACATCCTTAATATTATATGTATATTATTTTGAGAAGGTATTGAAAGGGCTGATGTTAACTTAAATTATAGTGTGGGTCAAACATACGTAATTATACGTCACTCAAGTGGGTTCATTTGCTCATTATTAGAATATAGTACAAATATTTGCTACAAAAGTACGAGTCATATAAAATAATTACTTCCAAATAAAAATATGTTATAATTTAGGAAGAAGACTTATTATTTTTTTTAAATAATATTTTTATATTAACTATGTCAAGAGTTCAAGTTTCGAGTAAATATTTTTTAATTAAATTAACATACGTTTTATCTTATTCCAGTTATAAGTAATGACATTACTTCAGATGAGGACTTTTTAAAATTGTTAAATATATACGTACATTAAGAAAAACGGTGATAATGGTAATAAATGTTAATATACATATATATATATATATTTCTTCCGTTTTTCTGAATAACTTACTTACCTACTTAAATGCAAAAAAAAACAATCATATTTTGATGGAGTATCTACAGTTAAACACAGCATTTTTTTTTCCTTATCTCATATCGCGGTTGGAGTTTTAAGGAATCTATTTTAATGGACCCATTTCTTTATCTAATACAAATTGCACTTGACGCTTAAAGTTAACAGTCAAATTCAAATTCAATTTCAAAAATATCTTTATTCAAGTAGTCATTTACGAGCACTTTTGAATTGTCAATTATTACAATGAAAAAGGTCGGTGTAGTCAGTCCGCAACCTACCACCGGCTAGGAATGCGGACAATTTTTTTCGATAACTTAGTCATTCTATATCTAATGAAACTAATATTATCTAGGATAATACGAAGATTGTATAGATCGATAATTAATTATGAGATGCCACATAATTAAAAACCCAAGTATATTTATACATAAATAATATAAATAGATAAAACATACTTTGCAAAATTCCTGATAGTGCGTATCTAAAATATCACTTTTATTTCGTAATGATCTTTTTATAATGTGTTAATAAGAAAATCCCGTTATGTCAAAAGTATATATATATTTTAATATTTCCATGATAAAGGTGATCTTCTTTTTGGATTAATTACTGAAATCTCCGATCCTTATTAGAATAAGGATAGTCATTACTTAAATTAAATGCTTCAAGAGAATAATATACTTATACTCAACGTGTGAGATAAATTATTAGTTCAAATAAATGTAGAAAAGTATTAATGAGTATTTTTTAACAGACAAAGTTATAAAAACCTAAGCGAACTTGTTTCCGTTTGTGATGGACTTGGCTTCCTCTATAACGTGGCCGCAAAAATTTAATATAAAAAATAAATTCAACCCAAGGAAGTAAATTAAACTCTTTTCGCTGACATCAAAGCAAAGAGTTTTATCTTCTCCAGTTTTCACGTCGTTCTGTGTTTAATGTTTTCATTTTACAATTACTTTAAGTGAACTAGAACATACTTTGTCACTTATCACAATATAGACACTTTATTAATGATTATACTTCTTATCTATGTTGTGTGTGTACTTCTTGTTTGCTTGTATATGTGTGTGTGTGTTTGTTATTTAATGTTATTGCCAACTAATCAAAGTTAATTTTCAGTATCGTATATATATATATATATATATATATATATATATATATATATATATATATATATATATATATATATATTCTGACCCTATCTGGTTTTAACTGCTATGGCGCTTGACTAGTAGAGGTGATTTAGTATTCAGTTCGCTATTTGTACGATAATTTTACATAATGAAGATTTTATATTAAAATATGTTATTTAATTATATAATAAACTTATAATATAAATAAATCATCATCCACATCTTTAACCTAAATATTAAATCTGCAAAGAAAATATTTCTAAAAAAATATCATCATAGCTCAGTTGATAGGGTGACGGGTATGGGGTGCCAGGGGTCATAAGTTCGGTCTTATTTGTATGATATTTAAGGTATATTTATTCTAAAATTAGATAAACATAATATGATTATCATGTTCAAAGATTTTATACTTTAAATGTAAATTATTAAACTGACTTTAATTTCTAATATTTCATGCTGTTGTACTTCTATCGATTAGTTAAATACTTAATTCTATAAAGTAATAAAAAGTAACATTGTATTTGCTACTTTTTTAGTTTTATGAACTGTAAGATATTTTATTGATACTTTGTCAAGTACTTTTGCCGAGTTTGTCACTTCTCAGTCCTACAAATATAAATGGAAAAATCACGTTGATTTTTTATTCAGTTTATATTATTATTTAGAAAGACAAAACAAATCCACTTTCACGTTATAGAATAATAAAACTATTAATTCAGAATTCAGTCAACAATACTGTAAGCTATTTGATTTAAATATAATAATATAATATAATGACCTCAACAGCATTGAAGTATGTTAAAAGATCAGGTAATACCGATACAATGCTAATGAACCACGTGCAGTTCAAATAATATTGATAATTGAATACCTCACGTTCGTAAAACACAGAGCAATTAACGATATTTGATAAATAAAACATAAAATCTGTAACGATTTTTCCAACACTTCTTACACAAAAAAGCAAAATTGTTTAAGATCAAAAACAAAATACTTTTATAAAGAAATATGTCAGGGCGTAAAGGGAAGGAAATTGAATTAAGGATTCCGACATCTTTACTAAATTACCAAACTTTTTTAGTGTTAACCTAATTAATAGGGATAAGACGTATCTAAATGGTAATTCAGCTATTAATTAGAAAATTTCTTATAAAGGAAAGAAATATGTTGTAACATATATTTCTGTATATCGATTCATTGTATACCAAGTCTACCATTCGTTAGTGTTTATGTTCTTTGTATTTTTTTTATAATATTTATATATCAATTTAAAAAATGTATGTTTGATTTCATTGTAAACTTTTAATAAAGTCAACGTTTCTTATTTTAAGGTTTTGTCATTCATAATTACTTTCTTGCACTTTTCCAAGGAGGTTTGAAGGGGGTTCCAAACTCTTACTTGAAGGTATTGTTTACAATTTGATGTATATCTTTACAAAGATAATAAAGTGCTTCGTAATATTTAAGAGTACGCTCAAAAAAAACATATATCGTTTTATAATTCTAAAGCCAGGATGGAAAACTCAAAAAATAATAATTACTAGTACTCTGCCGCTGGCCAAGGACTCTTTGGATAACTCATTATTTAATTAATTATCTATTTAGTTTTAATCTTAATTTAATGTTAGGTAGGACCTATTTATAATGACTGATTGACTAACATTGACTTACATGTTCTCATCATTATATAAAAGTACTATCTTCTCTCATTATACTTCCTTTTCAAGCATTGTTTACCCTTTCTTCCTACATATATACCTACCGTCCAAAAGTTTCTAAGCACATAAAAGGCACTGGCGGTAAAAATTTGTAATGAATGTTATCTTTGTAGCTTTTTACTATTGTTTACATATTAAAAAAGAGATCGTCGGCTCTCATTAAACATGTTTTACCAATTTCTTGGATTTTGACGAAACAGGTCTTTTATTACTTAGGACTGCGGTTGCATTCTTTTGTGGTTGAAAGTGTTGCTGTCGGTGTGATTTTTTATATTTAACTTTATTGGGTCTTGTTTAGTCGCACTTGAGTATTGGCATGCTCAAGTTGTGACATTAACATTATCTGTGTTCGGAAATTGTTGACTACGGCTTTTCCCGCATTTTTTCTTTTGAAAATGGCAAAACGCAAGCAAATCACGCTTGAACAGTGAAGTGCTATTTGTATGCTTCTAAAAGAAGGATACAGTGAACGTCAAATTGCAGCAAGGCCTTGAACTTCTTGCAAAGGTGTTCACTACACTCTTGCAAGAAAACAAGAAACGGGAAGAAACGCAGACAGAAAAAGGACACAACTACTCAAGAGGGTAACTTCATCAGAGTTCTGTCTAAACGGAAACGACGCTTAACAGCGCCACAAATTGCTGCAACAGAGAATAGCACACAAGAAACGTTCATCTCAGTAACAATTGTTAAACGATGACTTCTGGTTGTGAGAGTAAGAGGGTGTGTTGCTGCTAAGAAAGCCCAAATTAACTATTCGACACATGAAATATAGGCTAGAATAAGCAAAGACACATAAAAATCATTTCAAATCAAAATTGAACTACAGATCAATGGGAAAATGTTATATGTAGTGATGAATTGAAATTTCAGATTTTAGGATCCAATAGTGTTTGTACGCCGATCAAAAGAAAAAGAGCTTGCGAAGCATGTACAGTGCCAACAATGAAACATGGTGGTGCTGATGTGATAGTTTAGGGATGTTTCGGGAATAATAAACCCGGATATCTTGATCTCACTTATATATTACTTATCAAGTAGTCATACTTGGTTATAAATTCTGCAACACGTGATTTGGAAAGTGTTCGTACGTTATTTATGAACAGATTTGATATCTTTAAAAATACAAATGTATATATTTTTACTACAAGAACTGCTGTTAAATTATATGTCTATCAGCATATTTTAGTACAAGCAACAAAAGAAAATTTTTTTTTTTTTCTATCAGAACCTGCTCATTGCACCTTTTTAAAATAATATACATAATACATAAAAGGTTCCAATGTTATTCAAAGTCTTGTTTTTAATTATAAATGTATTATTATGGAAGCGGTTTTACTTTCATTGAATATAATTTAGAAACAGCTTGTAGTAAGTATTTCGTAGCTTTTATATCACAACGTAGGTCACGTTTGAGAAATATAGAAAATACCCCGGTTGCATGTAGCTTTACTAACGAAACCATCTTACTTCGCTTAGAACGAAGAAACTTAATAAAGGTAACGCGTACGTGTGTATAAATTTATCAAATAAATATATTATTTATCATTTCTCCTTTAAAATTTAATATATAAAAATAATAAATAATATTATCAGCATTCTATGAAGATATCATAGAATGCTGATAATAAACTTTTAATTTAAAGAGCTGTTTCCAAAAGCCACTTCATACTCAAATATTTATTCATACTAAATAAGAGTCGAATATATAAATATTTATCCAGACAAGGAGTGAAACTGAATATCAATCAAGTGACTAAATGCAAATAAAATATACTACTATATGGCCGTAGAAGAAAAGAACGTGCAATATTATAAAGCAATATATAAATGTAATATAAAAATATTTTAATCTTCAAAAAATCGGCACTCATATATAAATATATGACATTGGGTTAACGACAACTAACGCGCAAGTCAAGGTTCAAGGTTACTTGCGCAATAAAAGTGAACAGACAGCTTATCGTCACGGTTATTTTTATATATACTTTAATAAACTAATTAAAGATGAAGACGCAAAGGAATTGTGGTTTATGTCGAGATATTCCAATACTCTTCGTGGCCTGACTTTGTAATGTATGAAATTGCATACATAAAAATGATCGGTAAATTGTATTTTGGAAATAAGATAGTTATATTATAAAAGAATATATTCTTTTATGTTATACGATGTAATAGAAGAAATACGTCCAAAATATTACAGAATCGTTAACACTTTGACATGCCACTGAACAAAATGCGGGCATCGTTTAGAAAATCTTGGAAAAGCCGATAAGCCGCTACGTGAAACGATCTACAGCATTTCGTACTTTCAAATAAAGTTTAGCTTTTACCTAAGAAATAACTTTACGTAATATTTAAAGTTATATATTTTTATGATTTTATAAAAACATAAGACATGTATTTTTTTTAATTACAGATAATCGGTAATATAATTTCAATTAAATTAGAAGGTTGTGAAAATTTGTGAAAATTTAAGTATGATGTTATAATCTTGTTTCTAGCCTTTTGTTACATAAGTTTTGTACCATTTTTTTTTTCTATTGGCAATTATTACACATTTACAATATTACCATATTTTTAAGTAAATGAACATTAAAGAATATTTACAAGGTTTTAAATGAAACTAAAGTATATAAAAAGGTGTAATTACGGATGAAATATATTTTATTCATACAAGTACAGGGTATTTTTTCATACTTAAAACTTTTATAACAATTCAACGTTCCCTATTCCGAAGAATAATTTAAAGGAAACTAAGTTAAGGCGGAAGAGAATTTTAATAAATAAATTTTTAATTTGTCTTTCTATTAACGGATTTGTAACCTAGCTCCTAATAAAACAATAAAGCCTTCAGATATTTTCAATTCATAGTACATTTTGCTTCCGCAGTTATAAAATGCTACGCTTACATTCTAACAGTACATTTATTGAGAGAGCATGCATTTTCAATAAATCCAGTTCAGATACGAGCGGTGGTCCTTTGAAAGCTTATGTAAATGCAATCTAGTACGATAAGTGTGTGATAGGTTCAAACCAATCGGTCTTTCAAAGCCTTCACATATAACTACAAAGCTCCTTAATGTCTTAGGCGCAAAAGAAACTGGTTTTCACATGATATTTGTATTATTACCTGATTAAATCTTTTGGCATAATAGTATCCTTATTTTTATATATACATCATCGTCTTACTATCGCCCTATACATATCGTATGCATGTATATATATATGTATGTATCTTTATATATATATGTATCCATATAACTATTAAATGTTATGTAAGTAAGTTGTGTATATTTGTTTTATATTTTTTTGTTTGGTTGACTGGTAGAGAATGCATTAAGTTCGCCACTTGTATAATTTTTAATTGTACAATAAAGTTTAAATAATTAATTAAACTAATGATTTAATGAATATTCATGATGGTGTGTACAATTAATGTGTCCACAAGTACGACTACGTTATTATTTGGTTACACCAGTTTTTTTTTTATTTTTAAGTTTTATAGTTTCTAAATCGTTAGCATTTTAAGCCGACATAACCGCAGGCAAGAGCTAGTTTATTTTACAACAAATATAAAATATTTATGAAACAACGAAACAATAAATGTCAAAATGATAAGATTTATATCATAATAAATTAACTAACTTCATTAAAAATTAAAATAATTTATGACTAATGTATTAATATTGTGTTCGTTACAATTCAATATTAAAAGGTATTGTGATTAAAAGTGTTCAAAATATAGTTTGCTAGTGTCAGAAACTTGCGACTAATATTTTTTACTTTGAATTACTAAGACTGCATTTAATATTGAATATTAAAAATTTTAAGAACTAAACATTACGTAAGATTACGTCTTTGGTAAGACGCGACTATTTAAACTTTGAAGGCATCCAATTATTTTTTTATTGTATAAATATTTCAACGTCTTTACAAAGTCCTTCCTAACAGATAATAATTGCCATAATTATCCATTTCAAACCAATGAAGGACGGCCATTAAATGGAGCGTTCAACTCTTAGTAATCCTTAATTAACCTTCAACCCTTTATTTTCAATTGCTAATGACTTAATATATAAGTCATTGTTTATAACCAATGATATAAAAAATTATGTATTGCATCAGGTATCAATAATTATGAACCAAAAATTATAATACTACAACAAATAACACGATTATTTGTAATTTAATAAATTACGTACTAAATTAAGACTGTTTCCTGTCGTGTTCATACAAGTTTAGGAGATGTGTTCATTGAGTGTTTCGCATGTACTACACCAGTTCTCCTTAATTGACACAAAGACCACGGGCAGTTGTGCAAGACTTGAGTATGTTGAACGATAACGCGATTCTACTACTAATACTGACTGACTGAGAGTGAGTGGATTTAGGTTTAACTTATATAATATTTTGATAATTTATATCTTTCATTCAAACGCAACATTGGGTCTAAATTTAAATATTAAAAATAAGTGTTAGTTGGTATCACTTACAATAATAAATACAATATTACCTAAATGATTTTGTTTTTCAATCCTAATCGCTACATATTGTACTTGTCATGTACAAATTATAAAATATCACATTTGTATATATATATGAAATATATAAAACTAAATGTTGTAGGTAATTAACTCACAAATAACCACGTAATAACACTTAATTTAACCCTTGACTTTTTCAATTGAATTTAAAAAAGTATTTCCGAGAACGCGTTAAAACAACACGAAACATAGACTTGAAAGAAATTATATCTCATAAACATTCACAATGGAGATGTTATACGTAAATAAATACATTTGAATATTAAGCAGTCAAAGATAACAACTGTTTGACAATTTAAATTAAGTGACGCAAAAGGATAAGCGAAAACTTGAAATAAAATTTTACTTCCATCTTTTCTTTATTTTATAGTATCGTTTGCTCGCAGTTTCGTCAAACATTATGCAACGGACTCACTTTTGTCAGTGAATTTGTCTACCTCCGCACTGTTCGCAACTCCAATCATAAGCCATCTTCACATAAAATCTATATATTTTAGTCTAATGGTAAGTAATAATAAGGTTGTATTACTACAACCCAATATTTCTGTTTTTCAGTAGTATCAATAGTTTTTTTGTAGTCAGAAATTCGCAGTTCACGAACACTAAAACGTTCCCAATTGAACGTAATTAGCTATCATTACTCAATACATCGTCTGACGCAAAACAAATATTGGTAACATTGGTAGTAATCAAGATGGTGAATGCTCAGTACATACGATGATGACTACGGGATGAATTTGATGAAACCAAATATTTTAAATGAAATGACAACAAGTGAAAAAGAAATCGATATTCATATTAATATTTTACAAGTATTAAATATTTATGCAATTTAATATGATAATGTGTAATTTAAATATATTATCCAAAATAAACTTTAACATTCCCCTTTGACGTAGAATCTTTCAAAAGAAACTTTCGTGATATCTAACAAGAACTTAACTTAAACACATGTTCTTTACATACCCGCTATATAAGATCCAGGATTATTAATAAATGCCGGGTTATTAATAAAAACAAAATAAGAAGATTGTTCACAAAATACACAAATATATATACATAATATCTTTTGTAAATTAAATATGTTAATTATAAGAAAAATATAACAATACTACAATTAGTACAGTTACTACATATTATTAATTCTCAAATATTTACTTAACAACAAATCAATATTACGAAATTAAACTTAGCAATATTTAATATTCACCAAATTACCAGAAAATTATATTTTGTTCTCATGACCATTTCAGAATAATCTCATAAGATGTCAGAAAAAGAAACATATTTTAAAATAAATTAAATTTTAGGATTAAATATTTTAAAACTAAATTGCTTTTTGTAAAGAATTCAGTAAATCAGAATGTATTGAAATTATTATTATAACTATTAGTATTAACCATTGGGTCCAGTAAGATATAAGGATTGTAAAGAACATATATATATATATATATTTAATATATATATATATTTAATGTACAGGGTGGGTCAAAAATTTTTGCAAATAGCAACACTTGATTTCTCCAAAACCGTGAGAGCAAGGGGCGCGCGGGTGGCGGGGAATTGTGCGTCGTTTAATGTAATTTTAGTCACGATGGAGCGCTTCACGGGACAACAGCGTGCTTTTTGCGTAAAACAATTTTACAAAAACAACGATTCCTACGTTACTGTACGACGCCTCTTTAGAGTTGAATACGGATTACAACGTGTAAGTGAGTGTCCAAGAGTTAATTTAATTAAAGCTTGGGTTAAAAAGTTTGAGCAAACGGGGTCGACAACGAATATTAAACAAACTGAGCGACCACGTTCAAGAAGAAGCGAAGAGAACATTCGGGAGGTTGAAATTTCTGTAAGGGACGATCCAGAATCATCTACGCGTAAGCGGTCGGAGGCTCTTGCTATACCAAGAACTAGTCTGCGGCGAATCTTGCATTTAGACCTTAAACTGCACCCATATAAGCTTCAAATTGTACAGGAGATGAAACCAAACGATTACATTCAACGCAAGTTATTTGCTGACACTATACTGGAGCGATTCTCTAGCCTTGAGAATGTATTGTTTACGGACGATGCCCATTTTCACATTAATGATCACGTAAATAAACATAATTGTCGATATTGGAGCACGGAAAACCCTCACTATAAACACCAAAAGCCTCTTCATTCACCAAAAACGACAGTGTGGGCTGCCATATCCGCAAAGGGCATAATCGGTCCATACTTCTTTGAAAATAATCAAGGAAATAACGTAACTGTGAACTCAGTGGAATACGTGAAAATGTTGCGAGAGTTTTTGACACCACAGTTGCATGAATTTGAAGGATACAATAGCCGGGCTTGGATGCAACAAGATGGAGCAACATGCCATACATCAAACGTGACTTTACCGGTGGTCAAAGAAATGTTTCCTAACAAATTGATTTCTCGCAGAGGTGATATCCCATGGCCTCCCAGAAGCCCGGACCTTACACCTTGCGATTTTTTCTTGTGGGGATATCTGAAGAGTCGAGTATACCTTAATAAACCGACGACCATATCCCAATTAAAAGAAAACATCCACGAGAAGATAGCCGCGTTTCCTCGCAGCATGTGTCAACGAGTTTTCCAAAGTTTACGTAGTCGATTGCAGGAGTGCCAACGACGAGACGGAGCACATCTCGACGATATCATTTTTAAAAAATAAATTTTAATAAATGATAATTACGTTAAATAAATCATAAACAAAATAACATTTGTACTTTTATTTCATGACATGTTTCAAAAGTGCAAAAATTTTTGGCCCATCCTGTATAATTTTAAATTTCATAAATAAAATTAAAAATACTACTCATAACTTCAAGTTTCAATTTCTGGAACCTTCCGGCATGGCTGGCAGCGTTCTTGTTTCCCGTATACGTAAAACAAACGCTGAACAAAGACTATTACGTTCGTACATCAAAGACAAAAGCGTAATACTTACTAGAGCGCAACTTATTATTTTCATTGTAATACAACGTAATGAGAAATTGAAGTGAGTTTCTTTTGTTGTTTGAATGATATTTCAAACAGTTTTATAATAAATGTATATTATATAGATTTTTTTATGACAAATGAAATAATGTAAACCTATTTATCTATTGTAATATTATAGTGGGAAAGATTTATTTGTTTGTAATGTATTAATTCAAAAACTGGACAGGTTGAAAAAAAAATAAAAAATAGAAAACTAAATTATCTGCGGGTGATATAGACTATGTCCCATAGGCAAAAGCCTGAGCGGACCACTAGTTAAGTATGCAAGGTTAATTAGTTGGCGCTCTTGTTAAGAACTGTCTTTAAACAATTGACTAACAAAACACACATTTGTTTGTCGTTTAAAAATATTAAATTTTCAAATCAAGTTACTGATCTCTAATCGTTATCGTTATGTTTCACGAATCTATTATAATTGGAAGTCCTCGTATTGCAAAACCATTGAAACAGTATTAAGCGGAAACGGGTGTTATCAAAAAAGGTTAATAATCGCTATAAATAACCCAAATATCAATTATTTTTCTTCTATAAATTTTAAAACAATGACAAGTATAGTTAATAAGATATTTATATGCAAATATGAATTGCGAATAACCGGCAGTATATTTGTATGTTATATAAATATAAATATATTTCAGTATTTACAGCATTCATATTAATAGTAATAATTTGAACTTCATTAGTCACTAATAATAAATTTTAACCAACGGTTATTTATTATAGATCTTATTAAAATATTTTAAAAGTATTTCAGAAGAGGGTCAAGCAGTTATATTAACAGAAAATGTATATTAATTACGTCATTTATTACCGTAATAATACAAAGTACAAAATTGTCACAAAATCTTTTAGTGTAGTTCCTTCTGTCCTTCCTATTCCAACGAACAAATAACGATGGAGAATTCAATTTCCAGTGTTCTTGAAACATCTTTAGATTGTTTATTCTTGCCATATAGTAATAAGACAAACAGACAGATATATTGTAGTATAGTTTGAGATTTTCAAAAGAAAACAAATATCCCATATAACTATAGTGTATGATAATATCATTTGTATTCACTTATTACTGAGAAAATAAATTAAAGTACCTTTTATGGAAGTACCCATTAGCTCTCACTTGTTCTTACTGGAAGTGACGGCTTCAATTTATGCTGAATGTTTGATAGCTTGATCTATATGGAAATCAAAACCTGGATAGAAGACAGGAGAGCGTGCAAATTTTATTGCGATATTCCAGAAGTATAACATATTCTAATTATCGTTTCAATGAATAATTCAAATAACTTGCGTCATATGTTGATTAGGGTTATTGACCCCACAAAAAATAACATATGGAAATAATTTAGATGATTGACTGTTTAAGAAAATGTAATCGTAATTGAATGTTGGCGTTGTTATTATATTTATAATCCAGTTTTAATTGTGGACGCCGTCTGGGTGGTTACCGCGCTGACACACAAGACTGACTTTACCACTTGGGTGTGTGTGTAAGAATACCACAGCATTAATGAAACTAAATAACCTTTTCCGTAACTTGTCTGTACTGACAAAATGAAAATCCACAAATTTAGGAAATTCAAATAATAACAAAACTCAAACTAAAACCTTAATATAATATTCTGTGTATATTATACCATCATTTTGAGAAGGTATTCAAAGAACTGATGTTAACTTTAATTATAGTTAGGGTCAAACATACGTTATTATACGTCACTGAAGTGTGATCTGCTCATTCGCTAATTGTTTATAAAAACAGCGTCTGTAAAGATGTATGTATTGCTATGTTTATCTAATATAATAAAAAATTATCACCGTTTCACAACAATTTTTTCGATGAATTACTCATTCTATATCTCATTAACCTAATATTATCTTCGTTTTATAAATCGGTAATTAATTATGATATGCCTTCTAAGGAAAAAACCCAACATTATATTTTAAGATAAACTTTTTATTTGCAATTCTACTTATCTAAAATATTATAGTTTTATTCTGTAATGATGTTTTATAATGTGTTTAAACCCACACTGTCATTAAGTTGTAATAAAAAATATATCTCAATGTTTGTACATTCCCGTGATGAAAGTGATCTCGTTTTAGAGAAAGCTTAATTCTCCGATTCTTTTTCCAATTTCATAGTTCAAATGTTTATTCAAATTGATTGCTACAAGAAAATAATAAACTTATACTCTTCATGTGTAATAAATTATTATTAGATGAAATAAAAGTGGAAAAGTGAAAATATGATTTTTTTTACTAATAAACTTATAAATACGTAAGCAAACTCTTTTCTGTTTGTGATGGACTTGGCTTCCTCTATAACATGGCCGCAAAACTGTATATAAAAAAAAAATAAACTCGACCCGAAAATATAAATTTAACTCGGGAACAATTTATCTTCATTTTACAATTATTTTAAATCAACTTAAACATACTTTGTCACAATATAGAAACTTAGATTATAGTCCTTATCTAAATTGTGTGTGTGTGTGTATGTGTATGTGTGTGTGTGTGTGTGTGTGTGTGTGTGCGTGTGTGCGTGCGTGTGTTTATATCAGTGTTACCGACGACTGATCAATTTTATTTTGTAACCCTCTCTTTTTTATCTATCGTAGCGGTCTACTAGTAGAGGTATTTTAGGAATACAGCCGACATTTGTTCTAAAAGTATATTTTTAGTTCTAAAAGTTACCGAAAGTTACAAAATAATAAGTCAATATATCACTTGAGATAAAATACTGACACGGTAAAAGAAAGATATATCTCTGGAAGGCCCGTTATACGTCTTACAAAATACATCTTATCAAAGTGGGACGAACCCTGTGTGGAATTGCTACATCTACTAACATGGTCGCAATCAACAAAACGAAAAAACAAGCCACAAATTACGGAATGTATTCTGTTCCGCTGACAATCAGCGTGATGAAGGAGAATTATACATTTTATTATATATTATCTTATAAGGGACAAGAGTAGTGTCATTGACTAATATTATCGGTAATTACCACGAAGCACCACAGCTTCGAGTCCGATTTGTATGACATTTAAGATATATTTATTTTTAAGAAGAAAAGTGAAGAGAAGAAGAACATAATAGTGATAACCGCTCATCATGCTCAAAGATTTCATCCTTTAAATTTCTAATATTTCATATTGTTTTACAAAATAAGTAGTAAAAAGTTTATTGCTACTTTGTCAAATATTGCTACTTTGTCAAATAGCTTTGTCCAGTTTGTCACTTCTTAGTCCTACAAATGTAAATAGAAAAATCAAGTTGATTTTGTATTCAGTTTATATTATTACTTAGAAACACAAAAACAAATCCAATTGCACGTTATAGAATAATAAAACTATTAATTCAGAATTCGGTCAATAATACTGTAAACTATTTGATTTAAATATAATAATACAATAACAATGACCTCAACTGCATTGAAGTATGCTAATAGATCAGGTAATACCGACACAACGCTAATGAACTATGTGCAGTTCAAATAATGTTGATAATTGAATACCCCATGTTCGTTAAATATAGATCAATTAAAGATATTAGATAATTCATGAATTAACTTTACTTTACTTTAGCTTCACGCCGTATCCCTTGCGGGGTAGCCAGAGACGACGAAGCGCCAAACGCTACGGTCCCTGCATACCTCTTTCGCCTCGGTCACAGACATCAACCTCTTCATACATGCCCTCCGGAGGGTCCTCATGCTTTTTACGTGACCTTCCTCCAGTATCATAGATACTGTGTTTTCGAAGATCACTCGAGGTCTCCCCCTGTCTCTCTTACCGCTCACTTTTGCTATATAAATCTTTTTTACCATTCTTTCATCACTCATTCGTTCGACGTGCCCAAACCACCTGAGCACGTTCTTCTTCATTCTCACTGTAACATCTTCACTAGTACCTGCCATTCTGTGGATCTCTTCATTGCGGATTCGGTAAGCTAGGCTGACTCCGCATATTCTGCGAAGAGATCGCATCTACACAGCATTCGTCTATCTTACATTCTTCTTCTGTGTTACCCACGTTTAGCTGCCGTATAACAGCGTCGGTAGCAAAACCGTATTGTGTACAGCGAAACATGCAGCTATGCTGACGTTTCGCCGTCTCAACAATGCAGCCAGAGCACCGTTGACTCTGTTACCGGCAGCAATACGCCTTTCCACGTTCATTTCGTATCTTCCGTCTCTGCTAAACATACTTCCCAAATATACCATATTATTATATACCGTATATTTGATGAATTAAACATAAAGTAATAATAATAATCTGTAATAATAATGAAAAACAATAAACAAAGTTTAAGATCAAAATACTTTTACAAAGAGACATGTCTATTCAGAACGTAAATGGAGGGAAATTGAATTACGTTCCTGGATTCCGACAACTTTACTGAATTACCAACATTTTAGTGTTAACCTAATTAATTGAGATAAGACGTTTCTAAATGATAATTCAACAATTAATTACAAAATTCCTTACAAAAGAAAAAAAATATATGTTGAATGATTTCATATTATATTAAAATGCCATTTGCTGGTGCGCTGGGAGTCCATGGAGGAAAGGAAGGAATCATTTTCAAGACTAGTTTCGTAATATAATACCATGGAAACTATTTTACTTAAATTGAAAATAATTTAGAAACAGCTTTTATCAGTATCTTTTAGCTCACAGCGTAGGTCACGTTTGAGAAATATATAAAATACCCCGTGAGTAATGGTTGCATGTAGCTTTACTAGCGAAACCGTTTTACTTCGCTTGGAACTATGACATTTATTGAAGATAACGCGAACGTTTGTATAAATTTAACAGATAAATATATTATTTATCCTTTCACCTTTAAAATGTTGTAATCAGATATAATATGTTAATAGAATGTTGATAATAAACTTTTAATTTAAATAGCTGTTTCCAAAAGCCACTTAATACTCAAATATATATTATACTCGTATATAGGTAATAAGAGTCGAATATATAAATATTTATCAAGACTAGGAGTGAAACTGGATATCAGTCAAGGTCAGTGACTAAATTCAAATAAAAAATATGTCACTATATGGCCCTAGAAGAATAGTACATGCAGTATTTTAAACCACATTTATAAATATTAAAATCTTAAACAAATCAGCATTATATATAAGTGTATGACATTGGGTTAACAACTAACTAACAACCAACTAACAACTAACGCACAAGTCAAGGTTCAATGTTACTTGCGCAATAAAAGTGAACAGACAACTTATCCTCACAGTTATTTTATACATACTTCAGTAAATTAATTAAAGATAAAGACCAAAGGAATTGCGGTTTATATCAAGATATTCCAATATTCTTCGCGGCTTGAAATTGTAATGAGCGAGACTGCTCTATAGCTCTCTTTGGGATAACATACATTATGTGTATGTTCAATGTATTATATATAAAACAAAAAATACCCCAGATTGTATTTGATCCTAACTCTTAATAAAATGTTATTTTATATATATACTTATATATAAGATTTAATATATATAACACAAGTATATAAATAAGAAACTTGGATAATATAAAGATCTCTTCAATTAGCATGTAACGAAATTGTTAGAAGATAGAAATGGATACAACTAACATAGTACACATTTTAGTACTCATAATTATATATAAAATATAAAAGAACAAAAATATAATAAAAGTGATCAGTAAATTGTATTTTGAAGGTAAGATAGTTGTGTTATTAAGAATATATTTTTTTACGTTATTCGATATAGTAGAAAAAAATATGTCCAAAATAATACAGAATCGTTAACACTTTGAGATGTCACTGAACAATACGCGGGCATCGTTTAGAAAATTTTGGAAAAGCCGATAAGCCGCTACGTGAATCGATCTACAGCATTTCGTACTTACAGATAAAATTTAACTTTTACCTAAGAAATGACTTTAAAGACCAGGACCTCTACTCATTTATCTGAATTAAAGGATTTTGCAAGCCACCCTTTCTTGCAATTTGCAATAAATTTAATTTTTAATGTATAATTGAAACTGTCATGACACAACCAATAATTTAAAAGTTGGTAATTATTACACATGTAGTAATACATACATACATTTACATAAAGTAGTAAGAATATCTTGTACTTGTATGAATAATATATTCTTTTCATACTTAAAACTTTTATAACAATTCAAAGTTCCCTGTTCCAAAGAATAATTTAAAAACTGAGTTAAGGCGAAAGAGATCTTTAGATGAGAATTTTAATAAATTCCGAAGAAAAATTTTAAATATGTATGTATTTATTTTTAATTTGTCTTTCTATTAATAGGTATGTAACTTAGCTTCTAATAAAACAATAAAACTCAGACATTTTCAATTCATAGTACATTATGCTACTGCAGCTATAAAATGATATTCTAACATTCTAATACTACATTTATTGAGAGAGAATGCATTTTCAATAAATCCAGTTCAGATACGAGCATTGGTCCTTTGAAAGCTTATGTAAATGCAATCTAGTACGATAAGTGTGAGATAGGTTCAAACCAATCGGTCTTTCAAAGCCTTCACATATAAGTACGAAGCTCTTAATGTCTCAGGCGCAAATACATGTTTTTTTCATGATTTGTATTATTACATGATTAAAATGATTTAATGAATTCTCATGTTGGTGTGTACATTGTAAATGTGTCCACAATTACGACTATTTTATTATGTGGTTATCGCATATTTTTTTATTGTAGTATTAAAATGTTTGTTTTTTATCTATCTATATAAATGAAAAATAATTGATTGTTAGTTGTTAACGATAACGCTTCGAAATTTTTTTGCAGTTTATTAATTGCCTGAGCAAGTTTGCTGAGCAATCTGAAATTTTTTTTAATTTTATAGTGCTTTTTTTCTATAGACTTTGTTTGGACTCCTAAAGCATTACTTTGATCTCAGTATAAAATTTAAAAAAAAAAGATAAATAGAATTAATGTTAATGTATTCCAAACCGACAGAACCGCTGGCAAGACCTAATTTATTTTAACATAAATATAACATGTTTATTAAACTATGAAATAATAAATGTCAAAACGATACTTCATTAAAAATTAAAATAATTTGTGACTAATGTATTAATATTGTTTTCGTTACAATTCGATATTAAAAGGCATTGTAAATAAAAGTGTTCAAAATATACTTCACTAGTGTCAGAAACGTGGATTATTATTTCTTGCTTTGTATTATTAGGACTGCATTTAATATTAAATATTAAAAATAATAAGAACTAAACATTACGTAAGATTACGTCTTTGGTAAAGTCGCGACTATTAAAACTTTGAAGGTATCCAATTATTTTTATTATCTACATATTTCAACATCTTTCAGAAGTCCGTCTTAACAGATTAATAATTGCCATAATTATCCATTTCAAACCAACGAAGGACGGCCATCAGATGGAGCGTTCAATCTTTAGGAGTCCTTAATTAACCCTTACCCCTTTATTTTCAATTGCTAAGGACATGGTACATATGTCATTATATAGGACCAATGACATACAAAATAATTTATTGCATTAAAATATCATGGTTCAAAAATTATATTACTACAAAAACTGACTTTGTGGCTGAGAGTGAATGGACTTTTGCTTAACTTGACTTAGATAAAATTTTGGTAATTCGTATCGTTCATTCAAACACGCCATTAAATAATTCACATAATAACCATGTAAAACACTTAATTTTCTATTTAATTTAAAAAAGTATTTCCGAGAACGAGTTAAAACGATACGAAGCAACATAGACTTGAAAGAAAAATATCTCATAAAAATTCACAATTGAGATATTACACTTATGTACGTACATTTGAAAATTAAGCAGTTAAAGATACCAACTGTTTGACAATTCAAATTTAGTGACGCAAAAAGATAAGCGAAAACTTGAAATGAAGGTTTTCTACATTCTAAACTTATTAGAGTTCGATTACGACTCTATTAGATACAATTATTGTTAGCTAACTTTTGACAGCGTCTACTTCTGCCTCCAACTTTTTTCATTAGGCGTACATACTCAGATTCTTTATATTTTAGTTTAATATCATAAAAAAAATTGTATTATTCCTCTAAAAAAAAAATCCTATATTTTGACTTAGACATTAAGCTTTGGATGTGACATCATCCAAATTCACCAAATTCAGTCCAGTAGTATTGATGAATTAAAATTCTTTTTAAAATCTAAAATAACACCAAATACCTAACAAAATTGATTAGATATTAATGGTTACATAAAAACCAGTAACTATAATTATGAATGTATGTCTTAAAAGACAAAATTAACTAAAACGTAGTAGGTAGTCAGAAATTCGCAATTCACGAACACTAAAACGTTCCCAATTGAACGTAATTAGCTATCATTACTCAATACATCGTCTGATGCAAACAAATATTGGTAACATTGGCAGTAATCAAGATGGCGAATGCTCAGTACACACAATTATGACTACCGGATGGATCGATGAAACCAAATACTTTCAATGAAATGACCTCCAGTGAAATAAAAATAATACTCATTGATATTTATATAAATATTGAATATTTATACAAATTGATACGAATGTGTAATTCTAATATATTATTCAAAATAAACTTAAACTTTAACATTCCCTCTGATAACATTCCCCTTTAACGTAGAAATTCTCAAAAGAAACTTCCGAGATATCTAACAAGAACTTAACTTTAACGAGATGTTCTTTACATACTCGCTATGTATAACATACAAATGGCGAATCAGCATTATTATAACAACCCGGGCTAATAATCAAAACAATATTTTAGAAGATACTTCACAAAATACACAAAAACCAATAACAAGCTTCATTTTATCATGAATTTAATGAAGTAAAATGTATTATTTTATAAATTGAATATGGTAACTATAAAAAAATATATAAAAGTATTACAATTAGTTCTCAAATACTTTCATAACAACAAATCTATATTACTGAAATTAAACTTACATTACAGAAAATTACATTTTGTTCTCGATATGACCATTTCAGAATAATCCCATAAGAAGTCAGAAAAAGAATCATATTTTAAAATAAATTAAATTGCAGGATTAAATATTTTAAAACTAAATTGCTTTTTGTGATGAATTCAGTAAATCAGAATGTATTGAAATTCAATCCCCATTGGGCCGAGTAAGATATAAGGATTGTAAAGAACATATATATTTTTAAAAATTTTATGCAATTTAACTTCAGAACACGTTTAAGAAAATAAATTTAATTAATCACTCTAAATTGATTATAAAATATTTTAGAACTGAATATCTAACATAAATATAAGTAAAAATACATATATTAAAAAATATACCTTAAATAAGTCGTAAATAAAGTTAAAAATACTAATCATAAGTTCAAATTTCAATTTCCGGAACCTTCCGGAATGACTGGCAGCGTTCTTGATTCCCGTATACGTAAAACAAACGCTGAACAAAGACTATTACGTTCGTACATCAAAGACAAAAGCGTAATACTTACTAGAGCGCAACTTATTATTATTTTCATTGCAATACAACGTAATGAGAAATTGAAGTGAGTTTCTTTTGTTATAATGATATTTCACACGCTTTTATATTAACTGTATCTAGGTTTTTTATGACAAATGAAATAATGTAAACCTATTTATCTATCCTAATATTATAAGGAGAAAAGATTTGTTTTTAGGTAATGTATTAATTCAAAGGCAATAGCCTTTGAATTAATACATAATTAATAATTAAAAAATAAAATTAAAATAGGTAATAACATTATCTGCGGGTGATATAGGTTATGTACCATAGGTAAATCTGGGACAGGCCACTAGTTAAGGTTAAGTAGTTGGCGCTCTTGTTAATAACTTTCTTTAAATAATCGACTAACTAGCACACGTTTGTTTTAAATTCATAAATATTAAACTATCAAATCAAGTTACTGATATATTTCTCGAATCTAATTGCTAGTCCACGTACTGCAAAACCATTAAAACTTTATTAAGCGGAAACGGATGTTATCAATAAAGGTTTAACGATCTCTATAAATAACTCAAATATCAACTTATTATTCGTCTATAAATTTTAAGACAGGAATAGTTAATAAGATATCTATATGCGAAAATAATTTGCGAATATCCGGCAGCGATAGTGATATATTTGGAAAATATGTTTGAGTATTTACAGCATTCATATTAACAGTGGTTATTTGTACTACATTAGTCACTAACAGTAAATGTTTGAACCAACGCTTATTAATTAAAAATCTTATAAAGCATATTTTAAAAGTTTTTAGGAATAAGGTCAAAAAATCATATTAATCTCGATTACATTTATTCTATATAGATTTTTTGTATACGAGTTCAAATATAACGTACGTAACATTTTCACAAATCTCTTAGTGTAGTTCCTGCCTATTCCGTCGAACAAATAACGAAGGAGAATTCAATTTCCAGTGCTCTTGAGATATCTTCAATAGATTGTTTATTCTCATCATATATTAATAAAACACACAGATAGATATATTGTAGTGTAGTCTGAGACTTTTATTAAAAAAAATATCTATTTATCAACAGAAAACGAATATACTACATAATTGACCGAAGCGTTCTATATGAGACTTTTTGCATCCCATGTCCGGGGTTGGCATGAAAACGGCTTTACCGATCTTCATGAAATTTTGCACATTTATAACGATGATTTTAAAAAAAAGTGTAAAAAAACCCATGTCACTCATTGATATTTGATTATTCTATATTTTTTGCCTATCGTTTCAGCTTTGAACGCTGAATTGATGATGGGTACTTCGCTTCGCTCAATTCGCCGAACTCTACCGAGATTTTGCGAGAGCAGCGAGTCAAAATGGAGATCCGGTTCGCACCCCTAGTAATATTATTTATATTTACTTGTTGCAGAGAAAAGCAATTAAATAACTTTTATAGAAATATTAGCTCGCACTTAGTGTTATTGGAAATGACAGTTTCAATTTATGCTGAATTTGTGATAATTTTATCTGTATGGAAATCAAAACCCGGATAGTAAGCAGAGCTGGCAAATCTTATGCTATTCCAGAGGTATCGCATATGCTAATTATCGTTTCAATGAATAATTCAAATAACTTGCGCCATATGTTGATTAGGGTTATTGAACTCACAAAAAATAAAATATGTAAATAATTTAGATGAATTACTGTTTATCAAAATGTGACGGTAGTTGAACGACGGCGTTGTTATATTTATAAACTTGTTACATCCGTACCAGTTATTTACAGGTATCGAGAATGGTTATATCGCTTATATTTCGAGACATGTTTTGATAATATTTATTTACAAATATAATAAACAAGAAAAATAACAAAACACAAATAATGAAAAGTAAAACAGGTCCAGGCGTAGTCTTAGTTCTGAGACATGCGAATAATAGCAAATAATAACCTGTGCCTCCGACGTCGTTCGCAGAGATGTATTTTTTTAATAAAAGTTGCATCAGTTACTTCTTATAACATGTTTTATCCATCAGTGTAAGTCCTGTTAAAAGCTGTTAGTTTGGAATTACAAGCGGACTTTTCAATTATGTATAAAGATATTAATATTAATAAAATTAGCTGTGATTATCAAACAAAAACCGGATTTATCGTGACCTTTACATGTAACTATACAGATAACATATCATATCATATCATTTAGTAATTAAGATTAATATATATAGTGGATAATAGAATAGCAGATTAAATAATCAATTATAATGATAATAGTCATATAATACTGATTTTTAAATTACATAGCTGAGAAGCCACTGTTAGTTAACTAGAAAACCTGTATGGCATAACTATTAATATATTTTCATATAAGCATAAAGTAATGTGGAATGATTCTTTTCACAAAGGTATCTATCATCACTTGATTGTTATAATAATACACATTAATTTCGCACAATCTATACATATAATTGAAGTGTATGTTTGTAATTTCAAATTAAGTTTTCCACTACACTACTACTATATATCCAGTTATATACATAAAATAATAATTTTTTAACATTTTTCTCTGTCTGTCTTTGTGTTTCGGCTAATCTCAGAAATGGCTGGAACAATTTTAACAGGACATAAACTGACGAATAATTGGTGTTATAAAAAATAGCTCAAGCTACTACGAACGAATTCATAGGCACAGCTAGTCTATATAAAAGATAATTGTCTGTTCCTTCTAATAAGAAACAATTTGTCTAAAACAATACTCCAATAAAACTTTTTTAATACACAATATTACGTAACAATCCAATTGTGTCAAAATAATTAAATTCAAGGCTTGTTGAAGTTATCCCGATGTTATTTTGTAATCATTATCATTGAACAACTGGTTTCCTAATAGTTGATAAATGCCACTGTCAATACTATTTAATATGTATATTATGTCTATATGTTTTGTTCCTCAAAGGCCTTTCAAACTCTTATTTGCATCTGTTGTATTTGCACATATATTTAACAACTAAAAGTAGAATTAAGTTTGTAAGAACTAGTTTAATAAATGACACATTTGTAAACTGTTTTTTGTTTATTTCGTCCAAAGTCCAGCTACTCAATCAACTACACAATCAACTACAACAAAAGAGTATAAATAACAATTCAAATTCAATAAACGTATTATTAAAAATTCAAATAAAATCATATAAATTTATTTAATACTAAATATATTTAATATTGAAATATATATATATATATATATATATATATATATATATATATATATATATATATATATATATAATCCTTAATAATCCTTAATTAAAGACCGCAATAAATGATTTAATTAAAAAGCGCATCTCAATAAAATTTAATTAACGTGCGCAATAAAATTAATATAGAATTGCAATTATGCACTTTATCGTTTAAGGAATCTCTGATTGTTATTTGCCCTCATTAATAATGATTACAAATGAAGATTAAATTAAACATTCACGGTAACGGAATTTCTTTATTCATTCTACTCAATATCTACTTCAAATAAAAAAATTACAATAAAAAATTCTCAGCAACGCAACAGGAACGTCTATAACCAACGACTTACTTCCTATTTATATTCTGATGTGAATAGAAGTGAGAAACTCGTTAACATACACAGTTCTGACTCTTAAAACCATATTATGTAATAATTAGAAAAATACAATTATTTATTTTATTTATTTATTTATTTATAGTGATGGTCGTTTTTAGTAAATGACTAGAAGTACCTTCAATCTATTAATAAATGACTTCAATCTATGAATAAAAGAATAAATGAATGAATGTTTTGTATTGTTTACATATTGTAGGCCGAGGAAACGTTCACTAGATAAGATATCAAGATCAGATAAGATAAGGTACCGTTATACAGTACATTTACTAACACTGACTACTCATACGACTTCCATACAAAATACTACAAGGAAACAAACTCAGATCATTGGAATAAAAAAAAATTAACAAAAGAGTGACAAAAACACAAGGAAATATAAAAAAACAATACAATAGTCGTGAATAACTTTTATATGGTAGGTCGAAGAATAAGCGGTATATATTTCACTGTTCTTGGAATATAATTTTAAATTGCAACTAATAACTAACATATCAAATGAATAAAAACAAGAGTCACAGTTGTTTATCTAACATCACATTTATCATCACATGTCATTGAGTCATAATTAATCGAGTCGATTAATCGCAAACCTTTGTGTTGACCGAACAATCAAATGTATCTGAAGTATTAATAGCGTATTTCAATTGTGTTAGTGACATAGATTTTAATAACAATCTTGGTCAACATTGGTCCCTCCTATCCTTATCCTGATTATTTAGGAACGGTTACAAACATACGAGTACATAAATTAATTTTAAAATGTGTTAGTATTAATAATAAAAGTTTTCTTTATTCAAATAAATGGTTTTATTTACTGTTTCACTATTGCCACAATGTCTGTTTTGTAACTGTACTGGTAACCGTAACTAAGCAACCTTAGGCACATTGCGACTTCATTCATTTTTAAATAAAATAAACTACCTTGGAGTACGTTATTCTGTTTTGCAGCGATTGTTGTAATGAGTCACATCATCAAAATTACTTTCAATGTCTCGTTTAATCAGTTTGTTACATCCATCCTTCTCCCACGAGAACTGGCATAGTTTTTATTCAAGTATATTGCATTTTATTAGATCTTCATCAATTTCTCATTCCACAACATCATTATTTTTCATTCTACTTACACAACATTTTTCACTTCTTTGTAAACGACAAGTTCATTTACACTTCTCTTACCATTTATAATATTCATTTTCTGAGCACTGAAAAACAATTATGCCGATTTTTTGGTTATTCTATTTATTTCACATAAAATGTATAAGTATTTCCGGCAATAGGTTGGTTTTTGATATTTTCACTTTTTAATTATTAAATATTAGCTGAAAGTATTCTGTCCGAGTATTAATAAAATTACATTTTAGAAAAATACTATATAGTTTTCGATCTAATCGTGTATGTATGGAACACTAATACCTTACAAATTGTAATTAGCAGTGTGAGGAACGACGAAGCCAAGCGTGTCTTGCCTTTGTAGATTGTGAAACATCGTTTGACACTGCAGTGCTCTGTGATTAATTCTCAAACGTTATAGAGTTACTTTTTATATAAAAGTATTAAAATAAGAATATTAACTTAAAAAATTATACGAAGCAAAAAAGCTTTTTTTTTATATCTATAATTATTTAAGGTGTATTTATTTTAAATAATCGTAATGGACGGTTACTAATTACTTTAATTTAATTCATAGTCGTTTATCTTTACATGGACGCCAAATATGTACATGCCAAGGCGTTTAGTACAAAGTTTTATTCGTCATTCTTGATTCGAGTGATGTATAACATTATTTGAAAGCAGTAGTGATGTCGTCGCTCGTGAGTACATGCAAATATACATGCATATGCAAGCATTGCCGCTTTCTAAACGCAAAGGGAGCAACGCAGAAAATTGCATTGGATGGATGGATGGATTGTTAAAGGTGCATTATTTCGGCGCAGGTTTGTTTACCTTCTTGTTTTAGTGTCTGCGCTGCTACCATCGCATTATTCAATACTATTTTGGTCAGACAAAACTCTACTATTCCTAGACGTTAATAAGTCGAGTGGAGTGGATGGAATGGAAAATCTAATAGAAATAGAAAAATTAAAATCTTTATTCCAAAAATACATGTATAATCAAGTCCCGCATTATAATAAATCGAAGAACGTCTTGGTTATTTTATATCCAAAAGATTTGAAATCATAACTTAAGATAAGTTATGGCATTTCGTTTTCACAGAAAGTCTTTAAATAAATACCAATATTTGAGTTTGAGATCGCAAAACTCAGCTTTTGAAATATCAGAAATATGATATAAATTTTGTGCATGAAAAAAAAAATTTTCTAAAAATAAATCTAAAATTAAGTCTGTGTTGAAACCCAATCAAACATTACACGTGTGTATTATCTTGTCTTCAGTGACACGCGTACCTTTCATCTAACGACTTTAATTAACATATTCTACATTCTTATCTGATAACACAGCACGTGTGCATGTATTAACATAATTCTACTTGAATGGATTATGTTTAAGGCAAATTTATTTTATTTTACACAAATTTTTAAAGCTTTTTCTTTTCGGCTGCATTGTTTAAATAAAAAAATAACACTTAGGCATTTTAGATATAAGGATCGTATATTTAACACTCGGTCTGTTAGTGTAGTGGTTAGTGATCCTGACTGCTGAACTGCTGAGCCAATGGCAGTGAGTTCAATTCCTATTCAAGACATTTGTTTGTTTGGTCCATGGATTGCTGTTCTTAGTCTTTGCCTTTGTGTCTGTTATTTGTGTGTGTTCCAAACATTGTTCCAAACATGTTCCAAACATTGAAATAACATTGCGAGTGTATATATGCGTGTATATATATTTATATATGTGTATGTGTGTGTGAGTATGTGAAGCATTAGTTAACTTAATAAATTTGAAATCAACATTGCACAGTCTTTAAAAAGCAATAAAAATATAAGTCAAAGCGATTGCATTTTAACCAAATCCTTTCACAGTCGTTATTTAAAACGCGAGTAATTAAGAAGTACGACTTTCGTATTTCGATTATAACTCGTTTTATACTCGTATTTCACTTTACGGTTAAATTTAAATGTAATAACTTTTATATTAATATCGTTTATTCTTTGCCTTTCTATGCTATATTTACCAACTTCTTAAATAACTCATGTGTTAATACAAACTTATAGATTATTATAATACTCAGGTAATGAAGATAATATTATATCTCTCTGGCAAATTAATTAGACTTTTAAAAGTATCAACTAAACGTGAATTACTGTACAAAAATCAAGGAAAATTAACATATTCTGTCCTATAACTCTTTTTAAAAAATAATGTGTAGGTCAGAATGTAATAAGGGTCTTTGTGGACCAACTTCGGGAGTCTGAACGGTTGATTGGTCAGCTGCAAAGCTAACAGGAGTCTGTCATTAGGATAGAGGAACATTATGCACTGTAGTTATTATTCAAATATTGTAGTTCTATGAAAATTATATTTCTAGGTATATCTAGTGTGAATTCAAGAGTCTCTCTTACATTTTATTAAAATATTTCATCTCATCCGTCAAGTGTAAATATGAATATAATGTTAGTTTATACTGAGAAAATCTAGCAGTTCATACGAAGCGCGTATTAATTTTGCCTTTGTGACTTGAATAATAGAACTCGTAACATTGTAGAGAACTTAGAACCGTTGAAATGGAAGATATCTTAAAATTTCGTATAATAAGTGTAATTTTAGAATTCTAAAAGAGTTTGTTTTTAATGTTTTGATAAATTAATACATTATTTTATGTTAGCACGACCTTCCATATAACTTTTTTATTTGCTATTAATTATCAACTTAAACTCGATCACCCAACTCTGAACTTCCTAACTTTTGTAAAAGTACACATAATTACGGCTCATCAGAAACCAAAATGAATATTACCCTTTTAGGAATCTAATTAATCTTATCAGACCTGTGACGTCAACCACTAGGACTTGTCGAATATGTTGTTAATAGACCGAGGTTTGACCTCCAACTTTGATTATAGACTGAACCAAGTGACTTGAAACACACCACTCACATATTATAACCATATTAATTATTGATTAAATCATTATTGTAATAAATAATCAGTAATATAAATGGTGATCATTTGAAATTCATTATTGATAAATGTAAAATAACCAACGGTTATTAATTAAAAATCTTATCTAGTATATTGGAAAAAAAATATTTTAAGAAAAGGGTTAAGCAATGTTTACGTGAACTTCGATTACATTTATTTTATATGGATATTAAATTATTTATTATTAATAATATAAACGACATAAAATTTTCACAAATCTTTTAGTGTAGTTCCTTCCTATTCCGTCGAACAAATAACGAAGGAGAATTCAATTTCCAGTGCTCTTGAGACATCCTCAATAGAATGTTTATTCTCATCATATATTAATAAGACAAACAAACAGATATATTGTAGTGTAGTCTGAGACTTTTATTAAAAAGATATCTATTTGTCAACAGAGAACGAATATACTATATAATAATATTATTGGTATTCACTTATTGCAGAAAAAAGCAATTAAAGCACCTTTTATGGAAGTTTTAGCTCTCACTTGTCTTTACTGGAAATGACAGCTTCAATTTATGCTGAATGTGTGATAATTTGATATAGTCAACAAAGTTTAATCCTACACAAGGTATAAATAACAAAGTTAAAATTAAAATTAATAATTTAAGCAACGCCAAAAGAATTTATGTAACATTTTGATAAATAAAAATAATGTTAAAAAAATTTAAATATAAACCAATATTTATAGACCATACGGATTATTTAATTTAAAAGCGTATCTCAATAAAATTTAATGAACAAGTGCAATAAAGTTGATTGAGAACTGTAATTATGCACTTAATCGTTAAAGGAATCTCTGATTGTTCTTTGCCCTCATTGATAATGATTACGAACTATAGCAACAAGACTAAATTAGATATTCACGGTAACTGAATTCCTTTATTCATTCTACGCAAAAATCTACTTCAAATAAAAATAATTACATTAAAAAAATTCTCAGCAACGAAACAGGAACTTATTTAACCAAAGATTTAGTTCGCATTTACATTCTGATGTGAATAGAAGTGAGAAACTCGTTAACATAGACATTTAAGAGTCTGAACTATGTTCTGACTCTTAAAACCATATCATGTAATAATAAGAAGATAAGATTATTTTTTATTTGATATATTTATTTATTTAGTAATGATGGTCGTTTTTGGTAATTGACTAGAAGTACCTTCAATTTATAAATAAATGACGTGATAATTTTTTTTGTTAATTATCGTATTGTCTTGAATTGTATACGTATTGTAGGCCGAGGAAACGTTCACTAGATAAGATTAAAATCAGATAAGATAAGGTACCGTTATACAGTACATTTACTAACACTGACTTTTTTTTTTTTTTTTTTGTCTCTACTGTTAGCCCTACTGGCCATGACAGCGTCACCGGTGGAAAACACTGACTACTCATACGACTTCCATACAAAATACTACAAGGAAACAAACTCAGATCATTGGAATAAAAAAAGTTAACAAAAGAGTGACAAAAACACAAGGAAATATAAAAAAAACAATACAATAGTCGTGAATAACTTTTATATAGTAGGTAGAAGAATACGCAGTATATATTTCACTGTTCCTGGAATATAATTTTAAATTGCACCTAATAACTAACATATCAAATGAATAAAAACAAGAGTTACAGTTGTTTATCTAACATCACATTTATCATCACATGTCATTGAGTCATAATTAATCGAGTCGATTAATCGCAAACCTTTGTGTTGACCGAACAATCAAATGTATCTGAAGTATTAACAGCTTATTTCAATTGTGTTGGTGACGTAGATTTTAATAACAATCTTGGTCAATATTGGTCCCTCCTATCCTTATTCTGATTATTTAGGAACGATTACATACATACGAGTACATAAATTAATTTTAAAATTTGTTAGTATTAATAATAAAAGTTTTCTTTATTTAAATCAATGATTTTATTTACTGTTTCACTGTTGCCACAATGTCTGTTCTGTAACTGTACTGTAACTGTACTGGTAACCGTAATTAGTCAACCTTAGGCACATTGCGACTTCATTCATTTTTAAATAAAATAAACTACCTTGGAGTACGTTATTCTGTTTTGCAACGATTGTTGTAATGAGTCACATCATCAAAATTACTTTCAGTATCTCGTTTAATCAGTTTGTTACATCCATCCGTCTCCCACGAAAACTGGCATAGTTTTTATCCAAATATATTCCATTTTATTAGATCTTCATCAATTTCTCATTCCACAACATCATTATTTTTCATTCTACTTACACAACATTTTTCACTTCTTTGTAAACGACAAGTTCATTTACACTTCTCTTACCATTTATATTATTATTTTTCTGAGCACTATGAAAAACAATTATGGCGATTTTTTTGGTTATTCCATTTATTTCACATAAAATGTATAAGTATTTCCGGCAATAGGTTGATATTTGATATCTTCACTTTTTAATTATTAAATATTAGCTGAAAGTATTCTGTCCGAGTATTAATAAAATTACATTTTAGTAAAATACAATATGGTTTTCGATCTAATCGTGTATGTATGGAACACTAATACCTTACAAATTGTAATTAGCAGTGTGAGGAACGACGAAGCCAAGCGTATCTTGCCTTTGTAGATTGTGACAGTTTCACAATCACCTTTGACACTGAACTAGTCAGCTCTGTGATTAATTCTCAAACTATATAAAGTTACTTTTTATTTAAAAAGTATTAAAATAAAAATATTAACTTAAAAAAATATACGAAGAAGAAAAACCTTTTTTTCTTATATCTATAATTATTTAAGGTGTATTTATTTTAAATAATCGTAATGGACGGTTACTAATTACTTTAATTTAATTCATAGTCGTTTATCTTTACATGAACGCCAAATATGTACATGCCAAGGCGTTTAGTACCAAGTTTTATTCGTCATTCTTGATTCGAGTTATGTATAACATTATTTGAAAGCAGTAGTGATGTCGTCGCTCGTGAGCACATGCAAATATACATGCATATGCAAGCATTGCCGCTTTCCAAACGCAAAGGGAGGAACGCAGAAAATTGCATTGGATTGTTAAAGGTGCATTATTTCGGCGCAGGTTTGTTTACCTTCTTGTTTTAGTGTCTGCGCTGCTACCATCGCATTATTCAATACTATTCTGGTCAGACAAAACTCTACTATTCCTAGACGTTAATAAGTCGAGTGGAGTGGATTGAATGGAAAATCTAATAGAAATAGAAAAATTAAAATCTTTATTCCAAAAATACATTTATAATCAAGTCCCGCATTATAATAAATAAAGGAACGTCTTGGTTATTTTATATCCAAAAAATTTAAAATAATAACTTAAGATAAGTTATGGCATTTCGTTTTCACAGAAAGTCTTTAAATAAATACCAATATTTGGCTTTGACATCGCGAAACTCGGCTTTTGCAATATGCGAAATATGATATAAATTTTGTGCCTGAGAAATGTGAATGAATCGAACTAACGTTGAAAGTATCCACTAAACGTGAATTACTGAATAAAATTCAAGGAAAATTTACATATTCTGTCTTATAACTCTTTCTCAAAAATAATGTGAAGGTCAGAATGTAATAAGGGTCTTTGTGGACCAACTTCGGGAGTCTGAACGGTTGATTGGTCAGCTGCAAAGCTAACAGGAGTCTGTCATTTGGATAGAGGAATATTATGCACTGTAGTTATTATTCAAATATTGTAGTTCTATGAAAAATATATTTCTAGGTATATCTAGTGTGAATTCAAGAGTCTCTCTTACATTTTATTAAAATATTTCATCTCATCCATCAAGTGTAAATATGAATATAATGTTAGTTTATACTGAGCTCTAAAATCTAGCAGTTCATATGAAGAGCGTATTAGTTTTGCCTTTGTGACTTGAATAATAGAACTCGTAACATTGTAGAGAACTTAGAACCGTTGAAATAGAAGATTTATATAATAAGATTATAGATTTTATATAATAAGTGAAATTTTAGAATTCTATTATAAAAGAGTTTATCTTTAATGTTTTGTAAAATTAATACATTATTTTACGATAGCACGATCTCCAATATAACTTTTTTATTTGCTATTAATTATCAACTTTAACTTGATCACTCAACTTTGAGCTTCGTAACTTTTGATAAAGTGCATATAATTACGGCTCATCAGAAACCAAAATGAATATTACCCTTTTAGGAATCAAATTAATTTTATCCGACCTGTGAGTTGTGACGTCAACCACTAGGACTTGTCGAATATGTTGTTAATAGACCGACTTTGGTTAGAGACTGAACCAAGTGACTTGAAACGCACCACTAACATATTATAACCATATTAATTATTGATTAAATCCTTATTGTAATAAATAAGCATTAATGTTAATGATGATTATTTGAACTTCATTAATGATAAATGTAATACAACCAACGGTTATTAATTAAAAATGTTATCACGTGTATTGATTATGTTTATTTTATATGGATTTTAAGTTATTTATTATTAATAATATAAGCGACACAACATTTTCTTAAATCTTTGAGTATAGTTCTTTCTTATTCCCTTTAACAAATAACGATAGAGAATTCAACTTTCAATGCTCTTGGAGTATCTTCAATAGATTGTTTATTCTCATCACATAATAATAATAAGAAGAGACAGATATATTTTAGTATAGTGCGAGACTTTCAACAAAAAACAAATATCCTATATAACTATATTAAATAATAATATTATTCGTATTTATTTTATTACAGAGAAAAGCAATTAAAGTACCTTTTATGGAAGTATTAGCTCTCTCTTATCCTTTCTGGAAATGACAGCTTTTATTTATGCTGAATGTGTGATAACTTGATCTGTATGGAAATCGAAACTGAATAGTAAGCAGAGCTGGCAAATCTTATGTTATTCCAGAAGTATCACATATTCCAATTATTGTTTCAATGAATAATTCAAACGTATATTTGCGTCATATGTTGATTAGGGTTATTGACCCCACAAAAACTAAGATACGGAAATAATTTAGATGATCGACTGCCTGGTTATCAAAACTGATGGTAACTGCATAACTGAAGCGTCTGTTTATAATTTCAAATTAACAACTTATCACAAAAAACTATTTAAAAAAAACTATTTTAAAACTTTTCTCTTTCTGTCTGTCTGTATGTTTGTTCCGGATAATCCCCGAAACGACTGGACTGATTTAGGACTGGCTGGACTAACTTAGGCTACTTTTTTTTAAAATAACATTCCGCGCGAAGGAAGTCATACGCACAGCTAGTCTACATAAAAGATAATTGTCTGTCCCTTCAAATACAAAACAATGTATCTCAAACAATACTCTAATAAAACTTTTTAATACACAATATTACGTATTATTTCAATTGTGTCTAAATAATTAAATTAGAGAAGTCTTGTTAAAGTTGTCACAATGTTATTTTGTTAATAAAAGTTAATAATCATTGTCATTGAACAACTGGTTTCGTAATAATTGATAAATGCCACTGTCAATACGATTTAATATCCATTTTTATTATTACTATCAGTAACATATCTTCGTCAAAGACATTTCAAACTCTTATTTGCATCTGTTTTATTTGCACATATATTTAACAACTAAAAGTAGAAATAAGTTTGTAAGAACCGATTAAAAAAATAACACATTTCTAAACTGTTTTTTGTTTATCTCGTCCAAAGTCCAACTACTGAATCATAGTAATACACTCAACTATAACAAATGTATAGTCAACAAAATGTATAAATAACAAAGTCAAAATGATAATTAATAACTTAAACAACGCCATAAGAATTTATGTAACGTTTTGATAAATAAAAATAATGTTAAAAAAATATAAATATAAACCAATATTTATAGACCATACGGATTATTTAATTTAAAAGCGTATCTCAATAAAATTTAATGAACAAGTGCAATAAAGTTAATTGAGAACTGTAATTATGCACTTAATCGTTAAAGGAATCTCTGACTGTTCTTTGCCCTCATTGATAATGATTACGAACGAACGAACGAACTTTGCCCTCATTGATAATGATTACGAACGAACGAACGAACGAACAAGACTAAATTAGATATTCACGGTAACTGAATTCCTTTATTCATTCTACGCAAAAATCTACTTCAAATAAAAAGAATTACATTAAAAAAAATCTCAGCAATGAAACAGGAACTTATTTAACCAAAGATTTAGTTCGCATTTACATTCTGATTCTGACATAGAAGTGAGAAACTCGTTAACATAGACATTTAAGTCTGAACTATATTCTGACTCTTGTATCATGTAATAATAAGAAGATAAGATTATTTTTTATTTGATATATTTATTTATTTACTAATGATGGTCGTTTTTGGTAATTGACTAGAAGTACCTTCAATTTATTAATAAATAAAATAATAAAAATACGAAGCAAAAATCCTTTTTTTCTTATTTTTATAATTATTTAAGGTGTATTTATTTTAAACAATCGTAATGGACGGTTACTATTTACTTTTTATTTAATTCATAGTCGTTTATATTTATTTATTTATATGGACGCCAAATATGTACATGCCAAGGCGTTTAGTGCAAAGTTTTATTCGTCATTCTTGATTCGAGTTATGTATAACATTATTTGAAAGCAGTAGTGATGTCGTCGCTCGTGAGCACATGCAAATATACATGCATATGCAAGCATTGCCGCTTTCCAAACGCAAAGGGAGGAACGCAGAAAATTGCGTTGGATTGTTAAAGGTGCATTATTTCGGCGCAGGTTTGTTTACCTTCTTGTTTTAGTGTCTGCGCTGCTACCATCGCATTATTCAATACTATTCTGGTCAGACAAAACTCTACTATTCCTAGACGTTAATAAGTCGAGTGGAGTGGATTGAATGGAAAATTTAATAGAAATAGAAAAATTAAAATCTTTATTCCAAAAATACATTTATAATCAAGTCCCGCATTATAATAAATAAAGGAACGTCTTTGTTATTTTATATCCAAAAAATTTAAAATCATAACTTAAGATAAGTTATGGCATTTCGTTATCACAGAAAATCTTTAAATAAATACCAATATTTGACTTTGACATCGCGAAACTCGGCTTTTGCAATATGCGAAATATGATATAAATTTTGTGCCTGAGAAATGTGAATGAATCGAACTAACGTTGAAAGTATCCACTTAACGTGAATTACTGAATAAAATTCAAGGAAAATTTACATATTCTGTCTTATAACTCTTTCTCAAAAATAATGTGAAGGTCAGAATGTAATAAGGGTCTTTGTGGACCAACTTCGGGAGTCTGAACGGTTGATTGGTCAGCTGCAAAGCTAACAGGAGTCTGTCATTTGGATAGAGGAACATTATGCACTGTAGTTATTATTCAAATATTGTAAAAAAATATATTTCTAGGTATATCTAGTGTATATTCAAGAGTCTTACATTTTATTAAAATATTTCATCTCATCCGTCAAGTGTCAATATGAATATAATGTTAGTTTATACTGAGAAAATCTAGCAGTTCATACGAAGCGCGTATTAATTTTGCCTTTGTGACTTGAATAATAGAACTCGTAACATTGTAGAGAACTTAGAACCGTTGAAATAGAAGATATCTTAACATTTCGTATAATAAGTGTAACTTTAGAATTCTAAAAGTGTTTGTTTTTAATGTTTTGATAAATTAATACGTTATTTTATGTTAGCACGACCTTCCATATAACTTTTTTATTTGCTATTAATTATCAACTTAAAGTCGATCACCCAACTCTGAACTTCCTAACTTTTGTAAAAGTACACATAATTACGGCTCATCAGAAACCAAAATGAATATTACCCTTTTAGGAATCTAATTAATTTTATCCGACCTGTGACGTCAAACACTAGGACTTGTCGAATATGTTGTTAATAGACCCAGGTTCGACCTCCAACTTTGATTATAGACTGAACCAAGTGACTTGAAACACACCACTCACATATTACAACCATATTAATTATTGATTAAATCATTATTGTAATAAATAATCAGTAATCATTTTAAATTCATTAATGATAAATGTAAAATAACCGACGGTTATTAATTTAAAATCTTATCTAGTATATTGGAGAAAAAATATTTTAAGTAAAGGGTTAAGCAACGTTTACGTGAACTTCGATTACATTTATTTTATATGGATATTAAATTATTTATTATTAATAATATAAACGATATAACATTTTCACAAATCTTTTGGTGTAGTTCCTTCCTATTCCGTCGAACAAATTACGGAGGAGAATTCAATTTCCAGTGCTCTTGAGACATCTTCAATAGATTGTTTATTCTCATCATATATTAATAAGACAAACAAACAGATATATTGTAGTGTAATCTGAGACTATTGTTAAAAATATATCTTTTTAACAACAGAGAACGAATATACTATATAATAATATTATTGCTATTCACTTATTGCAGAAAAAAGCAATTAAAGCACCTTTTATGGAAGTATTAGCTCTCACTTGTCTTTACTGGAAATGACAGCTTAAATTTTTGCTGAATGTTATTCCAGAGGGATCTCTTATTCTAAATATCGTTTCAATCAATAATTCAAATTTATATTTATGTCAAATTTGATTATTGACCCTAAAAAATTAATACATTGAAATAATTTAGATGATCAACTTTTTAGTTATTAAAATGTGATGGTACTCGTAATTGAATGATTGAAGTGTCTGTTTAAAATGTCAAGTTAACGACTTATCACAAAATGCATATGAACTGTCATATGCGTTTAATATATATCTACTTATAAACTTAACATAAAAAAATATTTTTAAAAACTTTTCTCTGTCTGTCTGTATATTTGTTCCGGCTAATCTCCGAAACGGCTGGACCAATTTTATCAGGACTTTCAATGACAAATAACTGAGGTTATAAAAAGTAACTTAGGCTACTTTTGCTAAAAAATAATATTCCGCACGAAGGAAGTCGTGGGCACAACTAGTCTATATAAAAGACAACAGCCTGTCTCTTCAAATACAAAACAATGTATCTCAAACAATACTCTAATAAAACTTTTTAATACACAATATTACGTAACAATCAAATGGTGTCAAAATAATTAAATTCAAGGCTTGTTGAAGTTATCCCGATGTTATTTTCTGGTTTCTTAGTAATTTATAAATGCCACTGTCAATACTATTTTCAATTATATATTATAATTATACTAATATAAAAAAAATATTCATTTTTATTATTATAGTATAATTATTTAATCTATCTATTTGTTTTCTTAGTCAAAGAGATTTCAAACTCTTATTAGCATCTGTTTTATTTGCGCATATATTTAACAATTTAAAGTAGAAATAAGTTTTCAATAATTAATTTAAAAAATAACACATTTGGTAACTGCTTTCTGTATATCTCGTCCAAAGTCCAACTGCTGAATCATAGTAATATACTCAACTATAACAAAAGTATAGCCAACAAAGTTAAATCCTACACAAGGTATAAATAACAAAGTTAAAATTATAATTAATAATTTAAACAACGCCATAAGAATTTATGTAACGTTTTGATATATAAAAATTATGTTAAAAAAATATAAATATAAATCAATATTTATAGAACATACAGATTATTTAATTTAAAAGTGTATCTCAATAAAATTTAATGAACAAGTGCAATAAAGTTAATTGAGAACTGCAATTATGCACTTTATCGTTAAAGAAATCTCTGATTGTTCTTTGGCCTCATTAATAATGATTACGAACTATAGCAACAAGACTAAATTAGATATTCACGGTAACGGAATTCCTTTATTCATTCTACTCAAAAACCTACTTCAAGTAAAAAGAATTACAATAAAAAAATTCTCAGCAACGAAACAGGAACTTATTTAACCAAAGATTTAGTTCGCTTTTATATTCTGATGTGCATAGAAGTGAGAAACTCGTTAACATACACAGTTCTGACTCTTAAAACCATGTTATGTTATGTAATAATAAGAAAAATACTATTATTTATTTATTTATAAGTGATGATCGTTTTTAGTATTTGACTAGAAGTACCTTCAATCTATTAATAATTTTTGTTAATTATCGTATTGTTTTGTATTGTATACGTATTGTACGCCGAGGAAACGTTCACTAGATAAGATTAAAATCAGAAAAGATAAGGTACCGATACACAGTACATTTACTAACACTGACTACTCTTACGACTTCCATACAAAATACTACAAGGAAACAAAATTAGATTAACAAAAGGATGACAAAAACACAAGGAAATATAAAAAAACAATACCATAGTCTGAAATAGTGAATAACTTTTATATAGTAGGTAGAAGAATACGCGGTATATATATTCCCTGGAATATAATTTTAAATTGCAGGTAATAACTGACATATCAAATGAATAAAAACAAGAGTCACAGTTAATTATCTAATATAGATATTAGATGTTAGAACATCTATTATCATCTATAAAAAACCTAACAGCTATTAGAAAATCGGAATAATCAGACACTCCGAATTCTTTATTACTATATACTTAGTCACCTTCAGTCTGATAAGATAAAGACATTTACTATATTCACGACTTACTTCCCTCGTATCATTGTTACCGCTATTGTGATACCACTCTTAGTTAACATCCGTCACTATTATCTGGTACTAATCTTAGATATTAGCTGAAAGTATTCTTGTCGGAATATTAATAAAATTACATTTTAGTAAAATACAATATGATTTTCGATCTAATCGTGTATGTATGGAACACTAATACCTTACAAATTGTAATTAGCAGTGTGAGGAACGACGAAGCCAAGCGTATTATGCCTTTGTAGATTGAGACAGTTTCACAATCACCTTTGACACTGAACTAGTCAGCTCTGCGATTAATTCTCAAACTATATAAAGTAACTTTTTATTTAAAAAGTTTTAAAATAAAAATATTAACTTAAAAAATTTAACGAAGAAAAAAACCTTTTTTTTTTTCTTACATCTATAATTATTTAAGGTGTATTGATGTCAAATAATCGTAGTGGACGGTTACTAACTACATAGGTCAAACTGAAAGTTCTTAGAAAATCAAAAACTAAGCATTCTAGCAAGTTATTGGTTTTATTGTAACTTTACAAAATAGCGTCCATTTACATCAATACATCGCTGCATTCGATGGAACCATTGAGAAAAGCACCTTGCCCACTCGGCCTTAGGGGTCTCTTCGACGGCGTTTTGAAACGCAGCCACTGCTTCTTCGGCGTCTATAAAACGTTTTCCTCGAAGTTTTTCTTTTATTTTCGGAAATAAATAAAAATCGCAGGGTGCGAGGTCGGGGCTATACGGCGGGTGACCCAGTAATTCCACGTCTGAGGTCACCAAATAGTCGATCGTTTGCCTGGCGGTGTGCGACGAGGCATTGTCGTGATGAAGGAGGATCCTGCTGCGAGGTCGTTTCTCTCGAACTTTTTCCAAGACAAGTGGCAAACAATTGTTAGTATACCACTCTGCATTAACCGTTTTCTGATCCTCTAAGACTACTGTCGCGTAATGACCTGTCTTTCCGAAGAACGAGGCCACCATCTTTTTTCCAACACTTCGACCTCTCTTCACTTTAGTTGGCAACTCTTCGGAAGGAAACACCCACCGAGCAGACTGTCTTTTGGTTTCCGGATCATAACAGTAAATCCAGCTTTCGTCACCCGTTAGTATGTCGAACACAGCATTTGAGTCACCTCCGTTAAATTTTTGGATCATTTCTCGGCACCAATCAACACGGCGGAGTTTTTGAGCCTCGGTCAAATTATGCGGTATCCAGCGGGCACAAAGCTTCCTGACCGCTAAATGTTTATGGAGGATTTTGTGCACTTGACTCATACCTATGCCTAGACTTGTCCGAATCTGCTGATAGGTCACTCTTTTGTCAGTCTCTATCATACGCCGCACAACACTGATGTTATCTTCAGTCGTCGCTGTAGAAGGCCTTCCCTCACGCAAATCATCGGTGAGATTAATTCGACCACGTTTGAATTCATTAAACCAGTTGTAAACTGTGGCACGAGATGGGGCTTCATCGTGAAAAGCCAATCGAAGTCTATCATAACTTTCTTGTTGACTTAAATGACATCGAAAGTCATAAAAAATCATTGCACGAAAATTTTCTCGGCTTAAATTCATTCTGACATGCACAGACAATTTTCAATTTGCCGCCAAATCGTAAAACAAATGACAAATGAATGAAATGTACACTCAATAATATTAGTAAAGAGTTCTATTTTCAAAATTTAAACAATTTTTTTTAATATAATGCTTTTAAGTGGCCAGTTCTAAAAACTTTCAGTTTGGCCCTCGTACTATAATTTAATTCATAGTCGTTTATCTTTCATGGACGCCAAATATGCACATGCCAAGTCGTCTATTGCAAAGTCTTATTCGTCATTCTTGATTCGAGTTATGTATAATATTATTTGAAAGAATCAGTAGTGATGTCGTCGCCTGTGAGCACATGCAAATATAGATGCATATGCATGCATTGACGCTTTCCAAACGCAAAGGGAGGAATGCACAAAATTGCATTGGATTGGGACCGATGTGTTATTTCGGCGCAGATTTGTTTACCTTCTTATTTTAGTGTCTGTGTCGCTTGCATCGCATAATTCAATACTATTGTGGTCAGACAAAACCTGTACAGAGAACTCTACTACCTCAAGACGTTGATAAGTCGAGTGGAGTGGATGGAATGGAAAATCTAAAAGAAATAGAAACATTAAAATATTTATTCCATAAATATATTTAAGTCCCGATTAATAATTTATCGAAGAACCTCTTTGTTATTTTACATCCAAAAGATTTGAAATCATAACTTAAGATAAGTTATGGCATTTCTTTTACGCGGAAAGTCTTTAAATAAATACCCATATTTGACTTTGACATCGCGAAACTCGGCTTTTGCAATATGCGAAATATGATATAAATGTAGTGCATAAGAAATAAATATTTCTAAAACTAAATCTCAAACTAAGTCTGTGGTGAAACCAAATCAAACATTGCACGTGTGTATTATCTTGTCTTAAACGTACCTTTCATCTAACGACTTTAATTAACATATTCCATATTCTTATCTGATAACACAGCACGTGTGCATGTATTAACATAATTCTACGTAAATTGATTATGTTTAAGGCGATTTTTTTTTCTCATATTTTAAAAAAAATTTCAACTTTGTTGTTTAAATAAAAAAAATAACTTAGGATAGTATATTTAACATTAGGATAGTATATTTAACCGGCCTGTTAGTGTAGCGGTTAGTGATCCTGACTGCTGAGCCAATGGTAGTGAGTTCGATTCCTATTCAAGACATTTGTTTGTTTGGTCCACGGATTGTTGTTCTGAGTCTTTACCTTTATGTCTGTTATTTCAATGTTTCAAACATTGAAACAACATTGTGTGTATATATATATATTTGTGTGTGTATTAGTTAGCATTAGTTAATATAATATATTTGTATTCAACGTTGCAAAGTCTTTGAAAAATATAAGTCAAAGCGATTGCATTTTAACAAAATCCTTTCACAGTCGTTATTTAAATCTCGAGCAATTAAGAAGTACGACTTTCGTATTTCGATTATAACTCGTTTTATATTTCACTTAACGGTTAAATTTAACTTTTAAATGTAATAACTTTTATATTAATATCGTTTATTCTTTACCTTTCTATGCTATATTTACTAACTTCTTAAAATATGTTAATACAAACTTATAGATTATTATAATACTAAGGTAATTAATATAATATTATATCTCTCTGGCAAATTAATTACACTTTTTAAAAGTATCAACTAAACGTGATTTACTGAATAAAATTCAAGGAACATTTGAATACTCTATGTTATAACTCTGTCTCAACAATAAAGTGTAGATCAAAATGTAATAGGGGCCTTTGTGGACCAACTTCGGGAGTCTGAACGGTTGATTGGTCAGCTGCAAAGCTAACAGGAGTCTGTCATTAGGATAGAGGAACATTAGGCACTGTAGTTATTATTAAAATATTGTGGTTCTATGAAAAATATATTTCTAGGTATATCTAGTGTGAATTCAAGAATCTCTCTTACATTTTATTAAAATATTTCATCTCATCCGTCAAGTGTAAATATGAATATAATGTTAGTTTATACTGAGAAAATCTAGCAGTTCATACGAAGCGCGTATTAATTTTGCTTTTGTGACTTGAATAATAGAACTCGTAACATTGTAGAGAACTTAGAACCGTTGAAATAGAAGATATCTTAACATTTCGTATAATAAGTGTAACTTTAGAATTCTAAAAGTGTTTGTTTTTAATGTTTTGATAAATTAATACGTTATTTTATGTTAGCACGACCTTCAATATAACTTTTTTATTTGCTATTAATTATCAACTTAAACTCGATCACCCAACTCTGAATTCCTAACTTTTGTAAAAGTACACATAATTACGGCTCATCAGAAACCAAAATGAATATTACCCTTTTAGGAATCTAATTAATTTTATCCGACCTGTGACGTCAACCACTAGGACTTGTCGAATATGTTGTTAATAGACCCAGGTTCGACCTCCAACTTTGATTATAGACTGAACCAAGTGACTTGAAACACACCACTCACATATTACAACCATATTAATTATTGATTAAATCATTATTGTAATAATAATAAAATAAATATAAATGGTCATAATTTGAAATTCATTAATGATAAATGTAAAATAACCGACGGTTATTAATTAAAAATCTTATCTAGTATATTGGAAAAAAATATTTTAAGAAAAGGGTTAAGCAATGTTTACGTGAACTTCGATTACATTTATTTTATATGGATATTAAATTATTTATCATTAATAATATAAACGACATAACATTTTCACAAATCTTTTAGTGTAGTTCCTTCCTATTCCGTCGAACAAATAACGAAGGAGAATTCAATTTCCAGTGCTCTTGAGACATCTTCAATAGAATGTTATTCTCATCATATATTAATAAGATAAACAAACAGATATATTGTAGTGTAGTCTGAGACTATTGTTAAAAAGATATCTTTTTAACAACAGAGAACGAATATACTATACAATAATATTATTCGTATTCACTTATTGCAGAAAAAAGCAATTAAAGCACCTTCTATGGAAGTATTAGCTCTCACTTGTCTTTACTGGAAATGACAGCTTCAATTTATGCTGAATGTGTGATAATTTAATCTGTATAGAAGTTAAAACCCGGATAGTAAGCAGAGCTGGCAAATCCTATGTTATTCCAGAGGTATCGCATATTGACCCTAAAAAAATAATTCATTGAAAGAATTTAGATGATCAACTTTTTAGTTATTAAAATGTGATGGTACTCGTAATTGCATGGTTGAAGTGTCTGTTTAAAATGTTAAGTTAACGACTTATCACAAAATGCATATGAACTGTCATATGCATTTAATATATATCTACTTATGTACCTACCATAAAAAAATATTTTTTAAAACTTGTCTTTGTCTGTTTGTCTGTATATTTGTTCCGGCTAATCTCCGAAACGGCTGGACCAATTTTAACAGGACTTTCACTGACAAATAACTGAGGTTATAAAAAGTAACTAAGGCTACTTTTGTTTAAAAAAAAACATTCCGCGCGAATGAAGTCATAGGCATAGCTAGTCTATATAAAAGATAATTGTCTGTTCCTTCAAATACAAAACAATGTATATCAAACAATACTCAAATAAAACTTTTTTAATACACAATATTACGTATTACTTCAATTGTGTCAAAATAATTAAATTCAAGGCTTGTTGAAGTTATCCCAATGTTATTTTGTAATCATTGTCATTGAACAACTGGTTTCTTAGTAATTTATAAATGTCACTGTCAATACGATTTTCATTTATATATTATAATTATACTAATACAATAAAAATATTCGTTTTTATTATTATAGTATAATTTAATTAATGTATCTATTTGTTTTCTTAGTCAAAGAGATTTCAAACTCTTATTAGCGTCTGTTTTATTTGCGCATATATTTAACAATTAAAAGTAGAAATAAGTTTGTCAGAACTAATTTAAAAAATAACACATTTATGAACCTTTTTTTGTTTGTCTCGTCCAAAGTTCAACTGCTGAATCATAGTAATATACTCAACTATAACAAAAATATAATCAACAAAGCTATATCCTATACAAGGTATAAATAAAAAAGTTAAAATTATAATTAATAACTTAAACAACGCCATAAGAATTCATGTATCGTGTTAATAAATAATGTTAAAAAAATATAAAAATAAAGAAATATTTATTCACCATACAAATTATTTAATTTAAAACCGTATCTCAATAAAATTTAATGAACATGTGCAATCAAATTAATAGAGAACTGTAATTATGCACTTTATCGTTAAAGGAATCTCTGATTGTTCTTTGCCCTCATTAATAATGATTACAAACGATAGAGACATAAATAATCGAGTCGATTAATCGGAAACCTTTATGTTGGCCTGTGATTAATTCTCAAACGTTATAGAGTTACATTTTATTTAAAAATATTAAAATAAGATATTAACTTAAAAAATGATACAAAGAAAAAAAAAAGGTTTTTTTTCTTATGTTTAAGATTATTTAAGGTGTATTTATGTTAAATAATCGTAATGGATAGTTACTAATTTGTTTAATTTAATTCATAGTCGTTTACCTTTCATGGACGCTAAATATGCACATGCCAAATCGTTTAGTGCAAAGTCTTATTCAGTAAGTCATTCTAGATTCCAGTTATGTATAATATTATTTGAACGAAGCAGTAGTGAGCACATGCAAATATAGATGCATATGCAAGCATTGCCGCTTTCCAAAAGCAAAGGGAAGAACGCAGATATTGCATTGGATTGGGAAAGGTGCATTATTTCGGCGCAGGTTTGTTTACCTTCTTATTTTAGTGTCTGCGCTGCTACCATCGCATAATTCAATACTATTCTGGTCAGACAAAACTCTACTATTCCTAGACGTTGATAGGTCGTGTGGAGTGGATGGAATGGAAAATCTAATAGAAATAGAAATATTAAAATCTTTATTCCAAAAATACATTTATTATCAAGTCCCGCATAATAATAAATAAATCTTAAGAACTTCTTGGTTATTTTATATCCAAGATTTGAAATCATTACTTAAGATAAGTTATAGCATTTCGTTTTCACAGAAAGTCTTTAAATAAATACCAATATTTAAGTTTGAGATCGCGAAACTTGGCTTTTGCAATATCAGAAATTTGATATAAATTTTGTGCATGAAAAATAAATATTTCTAAAACTAAATCTAAAACTAATTCTGTGTTGAAACCAAATCAAACATTGCACGTGTGTATTATCTTGTCTTCACGCGTACCTTTCATCTAACGACTTTAATTAACATATTCTACATTCTTATCTGATAACACAGCACGTGTGCATGTATTAACATAATTCTACTTGAATGGATTATGTTTAAGGCAAATTTATTTTATTTTTTCACATATTTTAAAAGCTTTCACAACTGTGTTGTTTAAATAAAATAAATAATTTAGGTATTTTAGATATTAGGATCGTATATTTAACACCCGGTCTGTTAGTGTAGCGGTTAGTGATCCTGACTGCTGAGTAAAAGGCAGTGAGTTCGATTCCTATTCAAGACAGTTATTCGTTTGATTTAAGGATTGCTGAAGAATGTTCGAAACATTGAAATAACATTGCGTGTGTGTGGTATATGTGTGTGTGTATGTAAAGCATTAGTTAACTTAATATATTTGAATTCAACATTGCAAAGTTAAAAAAGCAATAAAAATATAAGTCACGTTCACAGTCGTTATTTAAAAAGCGAGCAATTGAGAAGTACGACTTTCGTATTTCGATTATAACTCGTTTGATATTTCACTTAACGGTTAAATTAAACTTTTAAATGTAATAACTTTTATATTAATATCGTTTATTCTTTGCCTTTCTATGCTATATTTACCAACTTCTTAAATAACTCATACGTTAATACAAACTTCTGTATTATTAAAATATTTATTTGAATATTCTATGTTATAACTCTGTCTCAACAATAAAGTGTAGATCAGAATGTAATAGGGGCCTTTGTGGACCAACTTCGGGAGTCTGAATGGTTGATTGGTCAGCTGCAAAGCTAACAGGAATCTGTCATTTGGATAGAGGAACATTATGCACTGTAGTTATTATTCAAATATTGTAGTTCTATGAAAAATATATTTCTAGGTATATCTAGTGTATATTCAAGAGTCTTAAATTTTATTAAAATATTTCATCTCATCCGTCAAGTGTAAATATGAATATAATGTTAGTTTATACTGAGAAAATCTAGCAGTTCATACGAAGCGCGTATTAATTTAGCCTTTGTGACTTGAATAATAGAACTCGTAACATTGTAGAGAACTTAGAACCGTTGAAATAGAAGATTTATATAATAAGATTATAGATTTTATATAATAAGTGAAATTTTAGAATTCTATTATAAAAGAGTTTATCTTTAATGTTTTGTAAAATGATTACATTATTTTACGATAGCACGATCTCCAATATAACTTTTTTATTTGCTATTAATTATCAACTTTAACTTGATCACTCAACTTTGAGCTTCGTAACTTTTGATAAAGTGCACATAATTACGGCTCATCAGAAACCAAAATGAATATTACCCTTTTAGGAATCAAATTAATTTTATCCGACCTGTGAGTTGTGACGTCAACCACTAGGACTTGTCAAATATGTTGTTAATAGACCGACTTTGGTTAGAGACTGAACCAAGTGACTTGAAACGCACCACTAACATATTATAACCATATTAATTATTGTTTAAATAATTATTGTAATAAATAAGTATTAATGTTAATGGTGATTATTTGAACTTCATTAATGATAAATGTAATACAACCAACGGTTATTAATTAAAAATGTTATCACGTATATTGGAAAAAAAATATTTTAAGAAAAGCATCAAGGAATTACGATGTTAACCTCGATTATTTTTATTTTATAGGGATATTAAGTTATTTATTATTAATAATATAAACGACACAACATTTTCTCAAATCTTTGAGTATAGTTCCTGCTTATTCCCTTTAACAAATAACGATAGAGAATTCAATTTTCAATGCTCTTGGAGCATGTTCAATAGATTGTTTATTCTCATCACATAATAATAATAAGAAGAGACACATATATTTTAGTATAGTGCGAGACTTTCAACAGAAAACAAATATCCTATATAACTATAATAAATAATAATATTATTCGTATTCACTTATTACAGAGAAAAGCAATTAAAGTATCTTTTATGGAAGTATTAGCTCTCTCTTGTCCATTCTGGAAATGACAGCTTTTATTTATGCTGAATGTGTGATAACTTGATCTGTGTGGTAATCAAAACCCGGATAGTAAGCAGAGCTGGCAAATCTTATGTTATTCCAGAAGTATCACATATTCCAATTATTGTTTCAATGAATAATTCAAACGAATATTTGCGTCATATGTTGATTAGGGTTATTGACCCCACAAAAACTAAGATACGGAAATAATTTAGATGATCGACTGCTTGGTTATCAAAACTGATAGTAACTGCATAACTGAAGCGTCTGTTTATAATTTCATATTAACAATTTATCACAAAAACTATTTAAAAAAAACTATTTTAAAACTTTTCTCTTTCTGTCTGTCTGTATGTTTGTTCCGGATAATCCCCGAAACGACTGGATTGATTTAGGACTGGCTGGACTAACTTAGGCTACTTTTGTTTAAAAATAACATTCCGAGCAAAGGAAGCCGTGGGAACAGCTAGACTATATAAAAGATAACAGCCTGTCCCTTCAAATACAAAACAATGTATGTCAACCAATACTCAAGTAAAACTTTTAATACACAATATTACGTATTATTTCAATTGTGTCTAAATAATTAAATTAGAGAAGTCTTGTTAAAGTTGTCACAATGTTATTTTGTTAATAAAAGTTAATAATCATTGTCATTGAACAACTGGTTTCGTAATAATTGATAAAGGCCACTGTCAATACGATTTAATATCCATTTTTATTATTACTATCAGTAACATATCGTGGTCAAAGACATTTCAAACTCTTATTTGCATCTGTTTTATTTGCACATATATTTAACAACTAAAAGTAGAAATAAGTTTGTAAGAACCGATTTAAAAAATAACACATTTGTAAACTGTTTTTTGTTTATCTCGTCCAAAGTCCAACTACTGAATCATAGTAATACACTCAACTATAACAAATGTATAGTCAACAAAATGTATAAATAACAAAGTCAAAATGATAATTATTAACTTAAACAACGCCATAAGAATTTATGTAACGTTTTGATAAATAAAAATAATGTTAAAAAAATATAAATATAAACCAATATTTATAGACCATACGGATTATTTAATTTAAAAGCGTATCTCAATAAAATTTAATGAACAAGTGCAATAAAGTTAATTGAGAACTGTAATTATGCACTTAATCGTTAAAGGAATCTCTGACTGTTCTTTGCCCTCATTGATAATGATTACGAACTATAGCAACAAGACTAAATTAGATATTCACGGTAACTGAATTCCTTTATTCATTCTACGCAAAAATCTACTTCAAATAAAAAGAATTACATTAAAAAAAGTGAGAAGTGAGAAAATCGTTAACATAGACATTTAAGAGTCTGAACTATGTTCTGACTCTTAAAACCATATCATGTAATAATAAGAAGATAAGATTATTTTTTATTTGATATATTTATTTATTTACTAATGATGGTCGTTTTTGGTAATTGACTAGAAGCACCTTCAATTTATAAATAAATGACGTGATAATTTTTTTTGTTAATTATCGTATTGTCTTGAATTGTATACGTATTGTAGGCCGAGGAAACGTTCACTAGATAAGATTAAAATCAGATAAGATAAGGTACCGTTATACAGTACATTTACTAACACTGACTTTTTTTTTTTTTTTTTTGTCTCTGCTGTTAGCCCTACTGGCCATGACAGCGTCACCGGTGGAAAACACTGACTACTCATACGACTTCCATACAAAATACTACAAGGAAACAAACTCAGATCATTGGAATAAAAAAAGTTAACAAAAGAGTGACAAAAACACAAGGAAATATAAAAAAAACAATACAATAGTCGTGAATAACTTTTATATAGTAGGTAGAAGAATACGCAGTATATATTTCACTGTTCCTGGAATATAATTTTAAATTGCACCTAATAACTAACATATCAAATGAATAAAAACAAGAGTCACAGTTGTTTATCTAACATCACATTTATCATCACATGTCATTCTGAGTCATAATTAATCGAGTCGATTAATCGGAAACCTTTGATTTGACCGAACAATCAAATGTATCTGAAGTATCAACAGCGTATTTCAATTGTGTTAGTGACATAGATTTTAATAACAATCTTGGTCAACATTGGTCCCTCCTATTCTTATTCTGATTATTTAGGAACGGTTACATACATACATAAATTAATGATAACTGTTGTTAGTATTAATAATAAAAGTTTTCTTCATTAAAAGCAATGGTTTCATTTACTGTTTCACTGTTACCACAATGATTGGTCTGATGCTGGTACAATCTGGTCAACCTTAGGCATATTGCGACCTTATTTATATTTAAATAAAAAAACCTAACAGTTATTAAGAAAACTATTACTTTCAAAATGTCGTTAAATCAGTTTGTTACATCCATAAGATGGATGTAACCACGAAAACTGTCATTCTTTTTGTATGAATACATCCTCATTTAATTAGGTCTTCCTCAATTTCTCATTCCACTGTCTTTATCTTTATCTTTCATTCTTCTTACACAACATCTTTCACTGCTATCCCTTTACAAGTTCATTTATACTTCTCGTTCCATTTATACCATTCTTTTTCTGTCATATGCCATATACTTAGGATTTAAGAATAATTAGTCTCATTGGGTTGAGATATGACTACTTTATAACACTATTATACGTATTGTAAAAAGGACGACTCAAGGTGTTCTGCCGTCGGTATAGCGATTTTTAACCCTCATCTTCATATCTTTAATTATTATACCCACATACATGTCTTTCAAATATTCTCCAATGTATTGCTTACCATTACTTCAACAAACACTCCGAATTCTTTATGACTACATTGTTACTACAGTGTGATGAGATAAGTACATATACTATATTCACAACTTACTTCCCTCGTTTCATTGTTACTGCTATTGTGATAACAATCTTACTTTAACATCCGTCACTACTATCTAGTACTAATCTTACAACAGTCGTATGAGCACTATGAAAAACAATTATGCCGTTTTTTTTATTATTCTATTTATTTCACATTAAATGTATAAGTATTTCTGGCAATAGGTTGATATTTGATATCTTCACTTTTTAATTAGAAGATATTAGCAGAAAGTATTCTTGTACGAGTATTAATAAAATTATATTTTAAAAAAATACAATGCGTTTTTCGATCTAATCGTGTATGTATGGTACACTAATACCTTACAAATTGTAATTAACATGTGAGGAACGACGAAGCCAAGCGTATCTTGCCTTTGTAGATTGTGAAACAGCGTTTGACACTGCAGTGCTCTGTGATTAATTCTCAAACGTTATAGAGTTACTTTTTATTTAAAATTATTAAAAAATATATATTAACTTTAAAAAATCTACAAAGAAAAAAAAAAGTTTTTTTTCTTATGTTTAAGATTATTTAAGGTGTATTTATGTTAACTAATAGTAATGTACCGTTACTAATTTGTTTAATTTATTTATTCATAGTCGTTTATCTTTACATGGACGCTATCTGCATATGCACATGCCAAGTCGTTTAGTGAAAAGTCTTATTCGGGAAGTCATTCTAGATTCCAGTTATATATAATATTATTATGAACGAAGCAGTAGTGAGCACATGCAAATATAGATGCATATGCAAGCATTGCCGCTTTCCAAACGCAAAGGGAGGAACGCAGATATTGCATTGGATTGGGAAAGGTGCATTATTTCGGCGCAGGTTTGTTTATCTTCTTGTTTTAGTGTCTGCGCTGCTACCATCGCATTATTCAATACTATTCTGGTCAGACAAAACTCTACTATTCCTAGACGTTGACAAGTCGAGTGGAGTGGATGGAATGGAAAATATAATAGAAATAGATATATTAAAATCTTTATTCCAAAAATATATGTATAATCAAGTCCCGCATTATAATAAATCGAAGAACCTCTTGGTTATTTTATATCCAAAAGATTTGAAATCATAACTTAAGATAAGTTATGGCATTTCTTTTTCACAGAAAGTCTTTAAATAAATACCAATATTTGAGTTTGAGATCGCGAAACTCAGCTTTTGAAATATCAGAAATATGATATAAATTTAGTGCATGAGAAATAAATATTTCTAAAACTAAATCTAAAACTAAGTCTGTGGTGAAACCAAATCAAACATTGCACGTGTGTATTATCTTGTCTTCGGTGACACGCGTACCTTTCTTCTAACGACTTTAATTAACATATTCTACATTCTTATCTGATAACACAGCACGTGTGCATGTATTAACATAATTCTAAGTAAATTGATTATGTTTAAGGGGAATTTTATTTTATTTTACACATATATTGAAAGCATTTTCGGTTGCGTTATTTAGATAAAAATATATCACATAGGTATTTTAGATATAAGGATAGTATTTTTAACACCCGGCGTGTTAGTGTAGCGGATAATGATCCTGACTACTGATCTGACTGATCGATCCCTATTCAAGACAGTGATTCGTTTGATCCAACAATTGCTGTACTGAGTCTGGACTTTGGGTCTGTTCTTTCAATGTTCCAAACATTGAAATAACATACGTGTATATATATATATATATATATATATATATATATATATATATATATTTATATATGTGTATGTGTTGAAATCAACATTGCAAAGTCTTTAAAAAGCAATAAAAATATAAGTCAAAGCGATTGCATTTTAACCAAATCCTTTCACAGTCGTTATTTAAAACGCTGGCAATTAAGAAGTACGACTTTCGTATTTCGATTATAACTCGTTTGATATTTCACTTTACGGTTATATTTAACTTTTAATGTAATAACTTTTATATTAATATCGTTTATTCTTTGCCTTTCTATGCTATATTTACCAACTTCTTAAATAACTCATACGTTAATACAAACTTCTAGATTATTAAAATATTCATTTGAATATTCTATGTTATAACTCTGTCTCAACAATAAAGTGTAGATCAGAATGTAATAGGGGCCTTTGTGGACCAACTTCGGGAGTCTGAACGGTTGATTGGTCAGCTGCAAAGCTAACAGGAGTCTGTCATTTGGATAGAGGAACATTATGCACTGTAGTTATTATTCAAATATTGTGGTTCTATGAAAAATATATTTCTAGGTATATCTAGTGTATATTCAAGAGTCTTACATTTTATTAAAATATTTCATCTCATCCGTCAAGTGTAAATATGAATATAATGTTAGTTTATACTGAGAAAATGTAGCAGTTCATACGAAGCGCGTATTAATTTAGCCTTTGTAACTTGAATATTAGAACTCGTAACATTGTAGAGAACTTAGAACCGTTGAAATAGAAGATATCTTAACATTTTATATAATAAGTGAAATTTTAGAAATCTAAAAGAGTTTATCTTTAATGTTTTGATAAATTATAATACATTATTTTATGTTAGCACGACCTTCAATATAACTTTTTTATTTGCTATTAATTATCAACTTCAACTCGATCACCCAACTTTAAGCTTCGTAACTTTTGATAAAGTACACATAATTACGGCTCATCAGAAACCAAAATTAATATTACCCTTTTAGGAATCTAATTATTCTTATCCGACCTGTGACGTCAGACACTGGACTTGTGGTATATGTTGTCAATATACCGAGGGTCGACCTCCAACTTTGGTTACAGACTGAACCAACTGACTTTAAAAAACAACTAACATATTACAACCATATTAATGATTAAATCAATATTTATTACAATAAAAATGTTCCTTTAATAATTTTCAAAGAATAAAGGTATGGAAGCCATAAAACAATTAGAGAAATATGAAATTTGGGACAAAATATACAATTACAAGTTACTTATAAACAGTATTGATATTCAATAAATTTCTACTAAAATTCGTCGTTAGTAAGAATTCAATGAAGAAACCCCATTACACAAATAAACACATTAAAATTTTTTTCATGATCGACATACCCAGATGTTTTGAAAGTAAACTAATATATGTTATTTATACATTTTTTAAAACAACTAACAATATCTCCGCAATTAAGAGTTGAATTAAATAAATTAATCCGACATCGATTAATCGAATTACATCAAAATTATGTTCAGTTACATACAAACATACAACCGAAGATAATAAAAGCAATAAAAAACCTTGTATTTATGACGAAATTTTCCTAATTAACATCTACTGTTTAATTTAACAATACGTTCAAATGCTTACAATTAATTTACTGTTCGTAAAATTCAAACGTGAACAGGAAAGTTCATAATTTACTTAACAGGAAAAATATTAAAAAACTTCTCCACTAATAAGCGTCATTAAAATAATGTAAAGATACGCATGTGCTAGCCATTCGCGGGAGGTATTTAAATATATATTTTATTTAGAACATTATAATTATAATTACGTGAAAGATAAAAGTGAAGCGTAGGATAATCTCACACTTGCGCAAATAAAGCAATCTGAGCAATCAGATACATAAACCACAGTTTTAGGCTGTAGTTTTATGACATCGTAAAACCTCTTCAAGCCGAGCGCCTGTTTGGGCAGATATTGTTAGATTTTATCTCTAAATAAATGTTACGTATAAAAAGAAAACATATTTTATGATTATTTTATCGAAGTATTCTAGATTTGTATGATAAATATATCTAGAAATTGAAAATGGTATTTCTTGTGTGTTGAGTTTTATATTTATCACGATATTGTTATATGTTACAACTTTTTCAGTGAACTATTATACAAAAAGTGACTGCGAAATATAATTTAAAAATTATTTAATAATTCCATGTTTTAAATGAGCACATGTATTTAATTTTAAACAACAAAGAACAATACATTTAACCTCCAGTAATGAACTCAAAGTTAAATTAATGCAAAGTTACGATGGATTAGTGAATACATTAAAATGCCACAGAGTGATGGATGGATCCGCCGAAATAAAAATATGTTTTTCGTTTTTCTTGTCGGAAACTTTATCCAATAAGATAAAATTACGGATCTAACGTTTAAATAAGACGTGTCTGTTTGTGATCACGACACTGATATCTAACTTTAAATATTTTTATAATCATAAAACTATAAATATAATATAAAATATGAAAATAGATCCACTGAACTACGATCTTGAATTATGATTAATGTTCAAAGATAGTACCTATTTCTATCTTTTTTATTGACCTTCAATTAGTGGGTATATAATATTTATTGAGTACAAACACGTTAATTGTCTACAACGCTGTACGAGTACATACCTCCATAATCACTTAATTATAGCACAATAGAGCCAGTACTACTTATTTGTCTATTTATAACGTAATATCAAATCAGGTATAAGTATATATATATCATAAACGATAAACTCTGAACCCATTATAGAAAACTAGAACGCGCCTCATTAATAATGTAATTAAAATAAAAACGAATTACTTGTAAAATAAGTCGGTACTTACGATTTAAAAGACAACACCGTTTAAGCAAACATCCACTCGAGGTTAACACAACCTCAAAACTTTAAAACACAAAAATAACACCACAATCCTTGAAAATATCACAACGATTTAACACAAAACACGGTCATTACAACACAAACACACATCACGGATAATAAAAAGTTTTAAATACTTTCGAAATTTGATAACGCAGTACCGAACGACACAACCACTCCACACCGCGTGCGCTCGCAGACTGACTGAGTGTGAGTGTGAGTCCGTGCTCAATGAAAGGAACGATCAACAGATTTAAAATCAAGATTTATAACCTCAAATACGTGCTATCGGTCAACATGTGGACCCGATATAGATTACTGCTTTGTATTACCACATGTTGGTAATACTATTAAAGTGTATATTACAAACTATATATTATACATGGAAGTTGTTTATTTATGTCGTTTGTAATACGGTCTATAATCTCCCGTTCCGGCTCTACCTTTATAAAAGGTTCCTATTTACTTGATTTTTCCGGTTCAAAAAGCTATTCGAAAGCTTTATAGGAACACTTACATGTCTACTTTCGGTTTGACCTCACGAATTTCTGGCAAAGCGTTGCGATTTAACTTTGAAAACTGAAATTCGAAGAGATAAAAGAATATCATAGCCTCGTTTATTTTGAAATAGCAATGTAGGATATTTAAGTTTAGGAACATTTATTCCTATTTATAGTGTACATAATAGGAATATTAACCCATTTTGTACAACAGCTCATATATGAAGTACCAATTTTGTTAAAACCCATTTAAGGTGTTAACCCTTTGCCTTTTAGTACAACTTAATTCAATGTTTTACAAACTATTCCATACTAAGTTTGCGCCCGGCGAGAACCCTTGTTAATATATTAAGGGATCCTTATAACTAAGTCACGTACAGTATCACACACGTCAGAACAAGGAAACAAAGTTTTTATAACTTCTATTATGATAAAGATGAAAGATGAACAATAAAGGTTATTGCTATAATATACTTTATTTATATAATAATTTAGGTTTTCATAAGAAAAGAGAGCGGCTGAAGAGAACTCGGATGAAGTGCGGATAAATTATACAGCAAAGAAGAGTTATAATTGGGCTAAGGACAGAATAATGACAATAACCGGAAACTTAAAATTCATTATTGTTTAAACATATAAACCTGCTCTTAATTTTAAGGACACAAATAACACATATCATACAAATACAATATTTATTGAATTTCCAAAAGAAGATCTAATCATGGTGTGGCAGAGTGGAATTTCCCATGATTACATTTTTTAAAATTTACATTAAACAACTAGTAAATATAAAAGTATTATAACAATGTAAACCTGTAAAGTTTCTAAATTTCTGATAGAGTTCGCAGTTTCTAAGCAGCTTAGCTATCAACCTGCAATTATCTCGCTAAACCAAAATAGACTAGGAGTTTAATTGAACGAGCTGTTAGTTTAGTGACGGTTGTAATTACAAAGTTAATTCATCAAGACTAAAGTAGAAAAGGCTTAAAGACTAGACAATTTTAAAGAAACAAAGCAAACAATTTTCCGTTTTGTGAAAACTTTTCGTACATTATGTTTGAAAAGATAATACTTTAGACTTAAGTGTAATTATAATATATTTCAAATTAAATAAGGATACAATAATATTATATAAAATTTATATTAGAATTTCTCTTAAATATTTAAAAGAATTACTCAAACCAACATAATACTTCTATGCTTATTTTTAAGAACATTTGTACACAATTATATAAACACAAATAGCTTTGCATTATAACTTTTTATGGAAAGAGCAATAAAAAATTGAAGCCTTTGTAAGAAATGAAGGCTTTAGATGGAAGAGTAATAACCAGCCAACCGACATTCAATTTAAAATTCAAAGTGTAAAACAACGTAGCAAACAAAGAAGCCAGTCGAAAACGTCGACTTTTCGGGCCAATTATTTGCAGTCACCGAAGTGTGCATGGATTCCAAATCTTTTAACTGAACGACTAACAATCGGCTGTAGAGTTAGCTTTATCACCCTATAATAGTTTCCGGCGACGCTAACAACACTTTCAATGGATCAATGAGTACTTGTTTTCTTTTGGTTGGAGTGTTTGTTTGGTCAAATATTGAGTGATATTTTGTTGTGTATGGTTATGTATGGATGAAAATATGTAACGATAAATATAAATATGAATGTGGATTGCTATAAGAGAAGGCTGGCGGAAGAAGACATGATAGGTTTACATGAAATATGTTATGGTAAAGTTGTTAGGTTTTGCTTGAGACGACGTATAATAGCAGTGCTAGCCATTGACATAATTCGCCGACCTCGAATAATTGGGATAAGGGTGGCTGTACAATTTTACATTGAAAAAACTTAGAAGCACATATAATTAATATCAAACAAACTTCCAACAAAGCATTAATTACACCAACATTCTAATTAAAACTTTGATACATGAAAACATAAAACAAGTTGAATTTAAAATATGTTACGTTTTTAATGACATCATAATGACATCATAATGACATGATAATCCAAGAGGAATTAACATGGCTACTAATTGTCGAACGTCAAAAGAAACACATCAAAAGTGATACTTTAACAGCGTAATAAAATCGAAAACACCTGTTTATATTTTCTTTACTAAATGACACTATAATTTATATACAAGAGTAGATATTCTTAAGCTTTACGAAAGTCCAAACACAAAATCCAATTTAGAACTGATTTCAGTTGATGTGGTTTGTCAAACTAACTCAACCCATAAGTCACCTCCTTGTTTGAATTGTGGTTACAAGAAATACGACCACAGTTTAATTATACTACCTTAAATTGTGAAATACCTCTCTCCGTTACTTCCACGTTCGCGTATGAAAGGTATATATTTGCCTGTCAGGAGAATTCCTCTGTAAAAATTTCTATTTCCGTAGTTGCTTTAGATCATACGTTTTACTTACTCCCAGAGTGGCTGCCGTGATTAATAACACTGCTTACACATCTTGAAAGTATTCTCTGCTGTATGTTGAAATAACAATATATTGTTCTCATTTTATACGTATTTAGTAGTATTTTTATTGATCTTTATTAAATACAAGTATTTTTTGTTTGAATTAGTTGGTGATATTATAATGTAAACGCCTACAGCCGACGACACAGCAACAACACATAATGATGAGAATGGAGAGCAAACACATCTGACTATTGGTGTACGAACCAGCCTGTTAATATGAGTGTTCAAAGTTATTGTTATACCAATTCAGTGTTATATATTGGGATTAAATTATCTATGATTTTTTTATAATTTCTGTTGATATGAAAAAATATTAAAAAACATGAGTATATTAATAAAATGAATTTTCATTCATTTGTGGTTTACCTTTTCATTAAAAATATATATTTTTAAACAAAAGTTAAAATAAAATTTATTTTGTGATCTACAATACGAGTATATGACTTTTTATTATTAAATTTTTATTATTAAATCCTGTTTATATATTGTTATTTTAGGGTTTATTTAAATTTATTATTACAGTCCGATTTTAACAAACCTTCATAAATATTAAGTAAAGCAATTCAATGTATTGGAAGTCTAAATAGAGTTTAAAAACATTATCAAAAATAAAAAATAATCAAACCTAATATAAGATATATGTCAAAACTCTGTTAAATATATACAAATAAAAAGGCTGCCACAGACCTCACAATAAATCGTATACCCTTAAGACTATCGCCAATTAATTTATAGCGCGATCTGAACGGAAAAGCACTTCAGGGAAATTAGAGCTGTTATATAACGACTTTATATATTATTTTATAACAAGTGCATTGTTCCCTCGGCATATGAGCAATTAGTTTAACGAAATTCTCCCGCATCTGCTGGTTTAATACGAATTAACGATCGGTAGTTTAAACGTGCATTATTTATGAGACTCCAAAGTCGTTTGCTTGCTTCAGTTTATTGAGTAATGACTTTGTAACGGGTAACATTATACACACACACACACACACACACACACACACACACACACACACACACACACACACACACACACATACACACATACATAACCGTATATTGATTACGAAATAGTTGGTACTCGTACTAGTACTCTAGTTTGACTTTGCGTTCATTGTTCAATATTATTCTAACTTCATTTCGTTCGTTTTAAAACAACATTACATTTCAATGAATGAAATTTTGGTTAAATATAAAATATATTTAAAGTTTTTCTAGTTTTGATCGAGCTCCATATATTTTGACGCAACTGCATGCATGCATTGCATACGCCATGTTGACGGACTGAATATGTTTGTGTGGGCATGTCAGTTTTTAGTCTTAATGTTACCTACTTGTATCCCAGCGTATCCCTGATCTAACAAGTTAAGACGAATATATAAATATAATAAAAAAAAGACAGACTGTCTGTCATACACAATTTTATTCGGTATTTTTGTTTACTTATCTCTTATCTCAACGTAACCGTATTTCAGTCGCAAGCCTTCAATGAACTTCTAATTAATATTACAGATAAGAATCTCCGAGCTCCCAAAGTATAATCTTTATGTATCATTATTAAAAGGATCTCAGGAGTAATCAAGTGCGATCACTCGAGTCACTTTACGATACATCCGAGGCCCCAAACTCAATTTATACACTTATTATACTAAAATTATGTACCTGGTGTTTTGATAATTACGTGCTTAAATTATTTGAATAATCCTTATTAAAATTCAGGTTATAAATGCGTAGAGATTCCTCGTTTAATTTACCAATTAATATATGTAAACTGTTTTAAAATGTCTGTTTATAAAGTATGTTTAAGATTCTGAAGTAAAAATAAAGTATTTTTTTATTCCTTTATAGCTACTTCACATTTCGTGAATATAAGAGTTATCCCATATGTTAATTAATAAAATAATTTATAAAAATACAAAAGAAAACAAAATTGTCTGTTGAGGTATGTTACATATTTAATAAATAGCAATTATTTACTTCAATATAATATTTTTAAAAAACATTAAAATTAAGTTAATATTATTATTATCAAGTGCCCTTCTCCTCCTTCTCCTCCTCCCCTCCCTAACTAATGTAAAAATTGACTTTTGTTATTTAAATATAAAGCTAAGCTGCAATCGTTAATCCCTGGTAAGACAATAAGTTATCTGCTGGCGGTCGAAGTTTAAATTCGTCGTCCTGATGAAACAGTGCCAACCTAAATGAAGTAAGTTTTAGACTTGAAATACTAAAGAGAAATACAGATTTAAATTATTCAAATTTCTTCAATGTTACTTAGTAATGTATTTTAAGTAGAATTAAGCTTAAAGATGTTATAGAAATAGAGCAAAATAAGTGTTTCTCGGTACTCGGTACTGAGAAATTATTATCCAAATAGAGAAGGTGAAATGATCGAATAAAAGATTCCAAAAAGAAAGAATAATGGTTCATATTTTATTATTTTAAGTAAACTAAAAAACTGCATTGAACATCAAATTTAGTGTCATTAGTATATATAAATAATTAAATCTCTTATCGAATTTTGTAGAAAGATATTAGATATATTAGACTTATAAATATTGGAAATAAATATTGTATTAAAATTGATTGACTGTATCCTAAGGGTCGCAGGTTCAAATTTTGTTCGTGCAGATATATATTTTACTTATTTATAACTTTTACCGCATTGATTTATTTAAATAATGTTACAGTTTTTGTAATTTTTGATCCTTACGTAAATGTAAAGGTCTAATGAGGTTGTTCTTTGCAGACAGACAGGCTAATAATTAGGTTTTTCAGTGTTTACTCCGCTCGTTACTATTTGTTACACTGATTAACTTTATACGAGACCGGAATCACTGATGTGCTTCACAAATAAAAGTACATCCCTTGTTCGCAACTGGAATATATAAATTGTTCTACAATATATCATCTTATTTTGAGTTATCTATTTTACGGTATTGATAAAGAGAGAGAGAGAGAGAGAGAGAGAGAGAGAGAGAGAGAGAAAATATCTTAAAATAGACATGTAATGCCTTATACTTGTTATATATAAAACAAATGACGTCACAGGACAGTGAAGAAGCCTATTTAATATTAAAAAGAATTATTATTCGTTTAGTCTTTACTAAAATATTTTCTTTTATATTAACAATAACACTAAAATAGAGGCAATCTATAATGTTATCATTTTATTTAGTTAGCCTAAAACATATCATTATTTAAATGTCAAAATCAAACCCCAAATAAAATAAGCAATGATTGTTTAATTTATTTAAACAAATATTATATTAGAATGCATATTGTCTGTTCAAAACACACAAGTTGTGTTTGACAAATGAATATTTGATCAGAAACAATGAATAAATTTATATACCTGTCCCAATATAATAATTAAATTATTCAGTTAGATATATGTGTTATTACATTTTGTTCATAGAAAATTTCAAATGTAGTTCAAATATACGAGTAAATTTTATATAAGAAACTACTATCTATTAGTTCAAACATTGAATAGTAGTCACAAATAAAACTAATAAAGCTAAAACCATACTAAATAACTTCATCCAATTACTTACAACATACACGTAGAATAATTGTCAAAATTAATTCTAAAAACTTAAAGATATTACTTACACTTGTATTATCCTCCTCCCATTCAAAATTATACAGCATTAAGAACTTTATATTCAGAAGTTTGCAAAGTTCTTTAGTTTACTAACATATAAAAGATATATTAATTACAAGCTATGCCCTCGACTTTGTTCGCGCGAAATGTTTTTTAAAATAAAAGTAACCTAAGTTACTCATTATTTAGGTCTCCACCAGCAAACGTTCGTTTACACCCGTTTCAAAGATCACTCAGACCAAACAGACAGACAGAAAAATTACAAACAGACACTTCTAATTATTTGGATAGATATTTTTCGAAAGAATTTTCATTTATAAAATACAATTTAATATTATATTTCAGTAAATATATTTATAAGTTTTTATTGTAAGCTCGGGCTCCGTAGGCGCGGCGAGAGGCTGAGTTTAAGCTAACTTGCACACAATGTACTCATGTGGTCTGAACAAACACATTTTTAAAGTAAAAATAAACTTCATGTTGTGGTTTGTTAGTGAAAAATTTTAACCATTTTTTATAAAAAACATAAAACGCTGCCGTGGCTTATATTATGAACTATTTTATTTTGAATGTTTTTAATTTACATTTATTCAGGGTTGCAGTTCGTTTGAACATATAAAATGGTATTTCTTCTTTTAAATGTAATCTGAACACTTCTCACATTTGTAAATGATGTTTTTTCTAATATTAATCAGTAAATTGTTTTTCATTTCTTTATAAATGTAAAAGTTTCTTTTAGCTTTAAAAAAAGATTTTTTTTTTAACAAGATAATTAAAACTGTTGACAAATTTTGCGAAGACATTCAAAGTTATATAAAATTTTGAATTATGTTAAATTACTTCGTCCCATGATATAAATGTTTAACTTCAAAGTTACCAAATAATCTGTCAAAATTACCAAATACGTAGTATATTTATAAGAACGAATATCTTAGTTATAAATAATATATAAATAATAATACACACGCTCGAATAAACATGATTCCTTGCAGCTAAAACAGATTCATTTCTTATTTGCAGATAATTTCTTCCCAAATAAAGATATTTCATGTTTCATATTTGTAAAATGAGAGACTTATACTATGGAATGTATTTAACCACTTCACTCTTTCCGTGATATCTAAAAATCCTTCCTAACTTTCACATTGCAATTAACCGGTACTGTTCAAACCTCTCACTCACATACACATACACACACACACATACACATACGTACAGTTACAGTCTACGCTCAATGATGAATCAGTCAATCAAGACAACTCCGTATATAATATATACAACATGGACATATTTTTAAACTGTGATCTTTAAGTTTATATCGCTATACTATACACATATACATAAACAAAACTGTGATAAAATAAGGCTGTTTATAAAAAATATTTGGGCAAATATCGTTCATGACGCCCTTGATCTATCAAATAATAAACTGAAATATCTAATAATTTTGCGTAAACTCAGACGAACTTTATTATGAAATTCTTGACAATGTTTTAGCTTGTTCATTATCTTTCATGTTAGCTATAAACCTATACTGCTTATATTTTTATACACCCTAATATTATCTGAAGCATTTTCCATTTGATAGCCCGATCCATATATCATAATAAGAAATATGGACTAAGTATAAGAAAAACTAAAAAATACGATAATATTTTTGAACAAATATTAGCTCTTCGACTGTCGAATAGAGTCGCGAGAAATAGCTAGTTTTATTTATTCATTTATTTATATATTTTCCACTTTGAATCCATACCAGTGATCACTTTGAAATATAAAATTGAAACAAGAATATGCTTATTAATTCGGCATATCAAGTATCGGCATCATGTCAAATATATAACTCTTGGCAACAATCCAGATACATTGTACGGGAAATAAAATTGATACGTACAACTTTTTCAGACAGAGTAGTCAAGTGTTAAGTCCTTCATAGAAAGTGGGTCAATCGCAGATAATTTAGGGATTAGAACTTTCTTTTATTTGCTCAGAGAAAGATAATTCCAACCAAACCAAGTATTTTCCGATTTCTTTATTCAGTATAGATTTGTAGAGATAATAATTTTAATATTTAGGATATAAACATTTTAGATGTAATATATTATTTGTAAAATCCTAGTTTTTGTAATATAATAAAACCTCCATAGTCAAGAGACGTCCCGGCCATAAAAAGGTCTCAATAAAAAAAAGTAGATTATAGAACGTTTTAAATTCCAAATGGCAATGACATTTAAAACAATCGTAACAGATATATATTATTTTTTATATATAAATTAATATAAATTACCGGGATGCAAAGCGTAGTGACGTTCGAGAAGCCATTGCCACATTTAAGTTTACCAGACTGGGACGCTAGATTGTATGGATTGCAGGTGATTAATTATTGTTATATAAATTTAATGTTAGCTGATATTTCAATTCTTAAATAAATCCTCTTCAGTATCTTAAATATGAAATAGATTAAAACTCATTAAAAATATTTATTAGTACAAAACTGTGGTATTTCTTTAATGCTAGAAAAAACAATAATACTAGAAAATAGTTTCTTAAATAACGGACAAGATGACTAAAAGAAAACAAAGAAATAATAAAAAACTGAAAATGTTTTCAAAACAAAAGGAAGTCGTTTATATTTCTCATATAACTTTTGTAAGTTACAAAACAGTACCGATTACAGTCCAATACGAGTGGAGATGGAGAAAGGTCGGTAATGCAGTAGGAACTACAAACTACAAACTGCACTCCCGTGTCCAACTCGAAAAGCAATGTTTCGGAAGCAGAAACTTTGTGTTTTACGACTGATCTCCGTTCAGATTATATCGAAACGGTTTTTTAGAATTCCCCAACGAAAATACACAAAATTAAGTTTTTCTACGCTCCGCTTGTACTCGTAAATCGTGGTTTCGCAGTCGTTTTAGGCTCGAATTTTAAATTACGTGGGCCTGTAACGATACGGAATGTAATTATAGTAAATATAATCTAATAACAAGATATTTTTATATAAAATATAATTTTGATAATCAAATATTAATTAATTTATATATATATAATATAATATATAAGGAGCTAATCAGACTTTTTTTGAGTATCATCAAAATATCATAAAACCTTAAAATCATCAATTTGAACAAATAAATGAAATGTATATAAAGATGAAATTAATGAATGTTTTAGTGTTTTGTTACATTATTGTTAGTTATTTTATTGTACCTCTGTAACATTATCGAAACCAAATAAGCTTGAAACGTTAAATCCAATTATATTACTTTTGAATTAAGGAACGGTACAACTAAGTTGAAAGCAAAACATTTGTAAGGTTAACTTTATTAGGGCCAGATTTGTACCACAATTACGTTTTAGGCAGCGCTCCGATATGCCCTTTAATAATAATTTTATGGAGGTCCGTTATTTTGGCAAATTAGAAAAGTTTTACCTGTCTGCCGTAATACCTACTAAGCCGTTTATAGAAGATTTTGAGAATCGCCAGACCTCAATTTTCACTTTGAATAATGTGTCCAAGTTATGCAAAATTTTTGTCTTTCAGCGAATTTGAATGGGGATTAATTTTAACTTGATAATTTTTATTACTTTTTTATACAATAAGAGATACATCGTTTCTTTTTTTTTTCTACTCAGAATTATGATAAATTTTCCCAAAAGCGACAATGTCTCGGATCCTAGGGACACTAGACCGATAGCTCTAACAAATACAATATCAAAAATATTTTTTTCGTTTTTACAAACAAAAATGACGCAATTCATGATAAATAATAAATATTTCGGGCCTTATCACCAGAAAGGGTTTTTGCCTTAAAGATGCCAGAAATAGCGAAAGACAAATAACGGTATGTTGGATAGACTTAGAGAACGCTTTCGGGTCGGTACGACATGAACTGATGATGTTCGCGCTAAGGTGGTATAACTTTCCAACGTTAGTAAGTGACATGATTGCATCATATTATTCAAAATTAAAATTTTCCATAATCACAAATGAAAATCATTCCAAACCATTAAATTACAACATAGGTTTATTTCAAGGTTGTTGTATTTCTCCAATTATATTTAACATAGTGATCAATATTTTAATAGATAAATTAATTAAAAACGAAAAGAAATGGGGTTATCGGTTTAAGTTGAACAATAAATACACAGAATCCATACTAGCATTCGCAGACGATCTCGCGATACTGACACGTAATCCAAAACAATGTCAGCTACTTTTAAATGTTGTGGAGGATTTCTGTGCTTGGACGGACGGATTGAGGACAAAACCCAATAAATGCTACAGTCTGTGTCTGGGTAGGCGGAACACCAGATATACCTCTTACGATCCGGGTCTTATAATAGGCGGTAAGTGCGTTACTACTATTACCGACGCAGCTCCGTTCAAATTCTTAGGCAAAAAAATCGATTACCAAGGGCGTACTCCATCTTTAGATATAATAGTCGATAGCTTTTTGAATGATCTTAAAAAGGTAGACAATCAGCCAATAAGTAACATCAAAAAGGCTTGGATATACGATAATTATTTAACATCACGTTTAAATTGGCCTTTCCTCGTTTACGATATTAATAAGACCCTTTTGTTAAAGTTAGATGCAAGCGTCATAAGGACATTGAAGTCATGGCTCGGCTTAGCGCATCCAGCGGACTCTTCTACCTTATTTAGAGACCGACACAATTTTGGGTTAAAATTAAAGAAACCATCGGAACTCTATAAACACCTAAGAGTGACCAAGAGACATATCATCTCAAAGTCGAATGATAATACTGTAACATCTCTCCCAAAAGATAAAATTGCCGCAGAGCTGGAGTCACGACTTCAATTCCATAAACAATTTATGATAGGTGCTCAAACAAATAAAGCAGGGCTAGGATCAAATAGGAAAGAACCAGACATAGAAATAATAAAATCCTTTATTCGGCACGACGAAAATGATAATTACCGGTTGCACGCGATGAGCCTAGAATTGCAAAACGAATGGGTGACCATAGGAGATTTTTGTATTCCATTAGCTTTACGATGGCGCACTCTGCTTCATGATTGGTCCCCAGCATTATTAAAATTTTATCTTAATGCATTCCAAATGACTCTCCCAGATCAAAGTAACTTAGTAAGATGGGGCAAAGCCACCGAAAAATCTTGCAACATCTGCGGGGAGGCAGTAGGAACCGCGAAACACTTGCTAGTAGGGTGTAGGGTACTATTAAATAGAGGTAAATACTCGCGTCGCCACGATAAAGTATTAGAAATCATACGAGAAGCGGTTAGTCTTTCTGTAGCAAGAGCGCAGAGGGGTATAACAACCACCAAAAAATCAGTAGAGTTCGTAAAGGCAGGTTCGTCCAAAAAATCTAAATTAAAACCTTATTCCATCTTGGACGCGTCTCCTGATTGGACTCTCATGATGGACACGTATGAAAGGCAATACAAAATCCCCGGGGATGTTTGTGTTTCGTCATCTAGGCCGGACTTATTCCTGTATTCAAAACAACTAAGGCGCGTTATACTTGTGGAGCTTACTGTACCCTGGGAAACAAACATACCCAAAGATCATACATTTAAGCTTAACAAGTATTACGAACTGTGTAACGAACTGATCAGGAATAAATTTATAGTTAATTTGTACGCTGTAGAAGTAGGAGCGAGAGGTATAACAGGAAAATCTCTCTACAACTTATTTAAGGACCTCGGCCTTTCTAGAACGATCATCAGTTCATTTCTGGAACGTATTTCAAAGGCGGCTTTATTAGGTTCTTACGATATTTGGTTAGGTAGGGAGAGGAGCGTAAACAGTGAAGGTGAGCGTGTATGCGCATAGTAAAGGGGCCGCTTAAACCTACATCTGGGTCGCAAGTCCCAGGCATTGTTTGCGCTCCTCTTCTTGCAACGCGATGGGCCCGGCACCCGCACGGTGAATCCATGGAATGCTAAGAAGCTTCGTCTTTAATTAACAAATATATATTGAATAATGGTTGATTACTTTAAATATTATAAATGGTATTAATTTTTTTTTCTATTCCATAAAGTCACGACACGATGTAATGACATGCCATCGGTCTAGACAAAGAATCTGTAAAAATTCATTTTAAATTTTTAGCTCTCGTCTCCACTGAAGGGAGCGAGTATTTTCACTATCGCTGTTCCAATGTTATTATTCGTTTGAATAAAGTTTGTTTTCATTGAAATGGTGAAATGATCCTTTTGACATTTATATTACTGTTATAGATTCCCTCATGTTGTATTCATATATTCTAGAAATGTTTCAACAGAATAATAGAAGTTTTCTTTGTATTATAATACAATCTGTAAGGTAGGATATGAAGTGATTTTTTTCTATTACCTCGTTTAATTGTAATAATATTCAATTATAGTTTACTAGAAATTCTATAATCATAGTATTTTAGACCTAGAAACATTTAGTATTGCAATGCAGTAAATGCCCATATATATATATATATTTTTAAAAATGTATAAGTATTTCAAATCTATTTAATTATCGTGGGTCTATGGAATGTTAATTTTTGCAACGCTTTTCAGACTCTATTCTTTGCCAAATCATTTTTTTTATTGTATCCGTTTCTTTTAATCGCCCTCCTCTCTTTTAATTCACATTCATATGCTAGACTCGTTACATTCTTCTCATTCCTACTATCACATGGCTATAAAACTAATAAGCATATATTTACAATAGTATAGCTTGGTTATTTCAAAGAAAAAATACAGGGTGGGCCAAAAATTTTTGCACTTTTGAAACATGTCTAGAAATAAAAGTACAAATGTTATTTTGTTTATGATTTATTTAATGTAATTATCATTTATTAAAATTGATTTTTTTAAAATGACATCGTCGAGATGTGCTCCGTCTCGTCGTTGGCACTCCTGCAATCGACTACGTAAACTTTGGAAAACTCGTTGACACATGCTGCGGGGAATCGCGGCAATCTCCTCGTGGATGTTTTCTTTTAATTGTGATATGGTCTTCGGTTTATTAAGGTATACTCGACTCTTCAGATATCCCCACAAGAAAGAAAAAATCGCAAGGTATAAGGTCCGGGCTTCTGGGAGGCCATGGGATATTACCTCTGCGAGAAATCAATTTGTTAGGAAACATTTCTTTAACCACCGGTAAAGTCACGTTAATAAAGAAAATACGTTATTAAAGAAAGAGGTTGTCTATATATTCACGTATAGGGTATACGGATCGTACTTAGCAGAGTGGGGGTGGTGAACATATTATTTGATTCTGGGTAGCAAGTGTAAGTCGCGGGTGTGTAAGTGTCCCATCATAGATCCCTGTTTGAGCTCATTCTGGTGCACTTGTATAATGGTCCAACCACTAGTGACTACTCGGTCAGCATTCTGTGCCTACACCTTGTCCAGGACAAAAACACGTGCACTTGAGTCATGGTTTCGTCCCGATGACCAAACAGCTTTAGTATTTGAGTCTGTACTATACTTGATAACAGCTGTTTGATGCCCATTTGAGATGAAAACATTGGGATAGAAGTGAAGGTTACTTTCAAATGTTAAGAAAACAAATTCAAATACTTTTTCAAATATTATTAAGTCGATATCTGTTCCAGCAGTATGTCCAACTGTTTATTCATCATTCAAAAAACAATGTTTTCACTATTTCGCCAAAGAATGTACTTGAAATAATAAAGAAAGTTATTAATTTTTTACATAACCATTACCAATTACTTTTTGTTTACATACAAAATAATATTAAAGACCTCCTTTTTTATGTTTTATACGTTATTCCCTTTGTCTGTTTCGAAATTAAGATAATATCAGAATCTACGATGGATTTGCAACTAAATTGCCTTATTAAGTTTGTGTTATTAATATAGTAATTTCTTTCACATAAATTTTACATTTTGTACTCTAATAATTATATTTTCTTTATTAATATTTTTTCTTAGAATTAATATATATAGATGACATAATGTGTCGTAAATCGTTAAAAAGCTACGCACACGTATATTTCATACACTGATGCTTGTCAGTTTTTTGGTCCAAATAGTAAAGTTAGTAGTTAATTAGGTTTCTATTCTCAGGTGACAGCAGACACTAGACGAGCTGATGCCTTTGACTTGAGACACGGGGCGCATCAACTCCGCAATGAGACCAGAATTAAGACGGAATGGGACAGCTACCACAATAATAATCGTCTGACTGCTCGGTATATAGTATATTGTATTTTGGAGTAATTTTAAGTATGTTAAATTATTTTTTATTCAAATTACCTGCGATAATACCTATATAATATTTGTCATCTCAAAACCTCAAACACTTAAAAGAATTCAAAATAAATTGAGGTGAAAATATTTATATTCCAATTTATCTTCACTTAAATCTTTTTTTGTTTATTTCCCTTTAAAATATAGAGTATATGAAATTGAACAATGGAAGTCAACTCTTCAAGAGCTGCTGGATCGCTTAGACAGAGAAATGAATGCTTTAAAAGAAGAAAAGGCATCAACAGAGAGAGAGTTAGAACAACTAAATATGCCTTTGCTGGTTTGTTCCGAGTGTCTGTCCAATAGGGACGGGAGAAGAAGCAGCGAATTGACTTACGACCTCGCTGACACTGAGTTAAAAAAGGTCAATATTAGTAATAATATGTATTGGATAGATATTTGTTATGATAAGGACAGTTTATTTTTAAGAATAATTTATCTTTTACAAAGATAGTAGAAAATTTATAACTTGAAAAATTAACCTTTTAATTAAATCCATAAAAAATGTATTTCGTAAAAAGATTTTAGAAAATTAATTCGTTAGAGCTAACGAATTTATCATTAATTATCTTCCCCATTCTATTTTCGTTCTATATTGAAATTAGAAATTATGGTCGTTGGAAAATGGGATTATTTAATAATTTTATAGGAACTCTGTGTTACGGAGAGCAATAAGAAGATGCTGATAGATAGATGTCAATCCGCGTGGGAGAAGATTAATAAATTGGAAGTTGTTAAATTCAAACTACAACTAGATTTAAATGATAAGAACGAAGCTTTGCAAATTGATAAAGATATGCTGTCTCTGGAAAAGAACAGCGCTAATATCACTTATAAGACAGATTCACTTAAAAATCCTAATAGGTAAGTTTATATATTTAGTTATTTTAGCTTCACGCTATATCCCTTGCGGGGGGTAGCCAGAGACGTAAAAGGTAAGTATACTTTCAAATCCTTAAATGTCTAGTTATTAAAAGTTTTATATAATTTTTCGCATCTCCACTCTCATATAGGATAATGTATTTTTTTTCTTAATAGGCTAGAACAGTTAAATTTCAGAAAAAGAACCTTAGTAGATAGATACCTTAATTTTGATAAATTGAAACTTGCTCTAATAACATTATAAATTTAAAACGTTAGAATGATCACATATGACCAATGGTTGGAAAAATGTGAAGCTACAAAGAAGATGGCGGTAGATGAGCTCCAAGATACCCTTCGTCTTCGTGAATCCTTGTTTGTAGCTCGAGGTCGCGCCAGAAATGCTTTAAGGGCTCAGACCGATGTGACGAATTACATGATGAGGAGAAGGATTTATGATACTCAGAGGGCTAGAAACGAACTCCAGTGGCAGAAAATGAAGGTAAGAAGGGCGGAAGGAGAAATTTATTTTGAAGATTATCAAATCTTAGATTATCAAGTCCTTTTATCAAAAAAAATCAAATAATATGCTGCTCTTCGAAAACTTTTTCTTTTATATTATTCTTATAGTATTTTAGGTATGATTGAGTATCAAATATCGGAATAAATTACCTTGTCAATTATATTTTATTATTAAATAATTCTCTGGAACTTACAATACTGAAAAGCAATTTATATCCATAGATGGAAGAAAATATGGATAAACTAGCAACCGAGCTGAAGACAATAGGAGAACAGTTCGCAGATAAAGTAAATGCATTAAAAGTAGCTGAAACTCGTTTGGAAACACGCGGGTACCGACCGGGTATCGAACTTGCCGGTGACGAAGCAGATATCGGATTAAAGGAGGAAGTACGTAATTTAAGAGAAACAATTCGTCAACTGCAAGAAAAGCAAGATTGTGCAAAGTAAGTGTTCATTTATATCTATTCTTTGTAAAAAGATGTTTTCTTTTATAATATTAAGTATAGTGATCGCAATAAAGAAACGCCCGACTGAGTCTGTTGTGTGTTTCTTCTCAAACCAGAGTGCGTTTAAAACTCTCGTAGTTTTAATTTTAAGTTAGAAAGTGTCTTTACAAATGTGTAAATTTAGCTGCAGGCATCAGATAAAATATCTCTTCAGAACATTCCCCGTTGTAAATTCAGTAAAAGATGCACAGAGAAGCCACGTCTCTACGCAATGTCAAAGCCAAAAACGGTAGGACAATCGTTTGCAAAGCACCGGGTTCCTAACAATCCGTACGGCTCTCCATTGGACGTGATCAAACGGCAAAAGCTGATATTGGGGTGATCCGGACCAGAGAAGAGAACAGTACTCCATGTGTGGCCGGACCTGAGCCTTATAAGGCGTGATTCTTTACCAGACCTGAAATACTGCCTTAAATGTAGTTAATTTCAACCCATTCTGAGACCATCTCCAGGAAGGTTTTTATAGACGACACACTTTTCTTTCGGCACTTGAAAACATTTTCTCGTGAGAGCCCTGCTCGGTTAAAATATACCGCATCCCCCATGGAAATATCCAATATGTCATTGATATCCAGGGGAAAAAAAGTTTGGGATAGCACGCAGCCTTAGGGTACACCATACACCACCGGACACATACACCACCGGACTTAGGATCCGAACAAAAACTGTCTAGAACGTCCTGTATGCTCCGCCCAGATAGAAAGTTAGTGATCCACTTGCATAAACTCTTGGGAAGCCCATATGAAGGAAGCTTCGAAAGAAACCTCTTGTATCAATCTTGTATCTTGTATCACGATCGAAGGCTATTGTCACATCCAGACATTAGTCTGGTTCTGGCAATTATGCCAGAACTTGGTTTTAACAACCGCTACCCAACAGTGCGTAAGATATAAAAGAAGATCACCAGCCGATCGACCATGACGAAAGCCATATTGCCGATCATTGATCAAATAGCTATCCTCTAGGAGCTGTCGGTTAATGTTGATGTCCAGTATTTTAGAGAGAAGAGAGATAATTGTGATAGGTCTGTTGTTAGCTAGGTGCGACCTATCTCCTTTTTTAGGGATTGGATTGAGAAGGACACACTTGCATGAGACCGAGACTACACCTTTAAGGAATACAGAAATAAATGCATTAGCACTGAAGTCCACTCAGAGATCATGTTCGTAGCACACATGTAGAAATGCATTCCGGCCCACTCCTCCTCCTCCTGGGGTTTATTTTTTGGAGGCAGAGGCAGGAGTTGCAGTCTAATAACTACAGGTAGGCTCTACCACTTCTAATCTATCTTGGTTTTTCGCTGACTTAAAAGTTTAAAAATGATCTCTCCATTTGGAGCAAACAAACAATTAAAAATGTAACAAAATAAGTAAAAATAGAATGATATGAAAATAAAATGTTTCGTATTTTTATAGTAACTACAAGCATACTCATTTTTGAGCAGGCTTTTGAACCAACAAGCGCTTATATGAAATTACTGAACAACGTGTAGTTTAACGAGATTATATACGACCAGCATAAAAGAATTCTTTATAATATTTATATGTTTTTACAAAAAGATTAATTTTAAAAATCAATTAATATTAATTAATTCGACTTCTGTTTTTCAATAATTCCGTTTTTAAGTATAAAATATTTGAGTAAAGGGTTAATATTCCGGCCATGTTTATCTTGTACATGTGAAACATGTGTAATATATTTCGTCGCTCTATTCCTAGGGGAGAGATACAAGTTGTCACCAAGCAAGCAGTAGAAAGGTTCCCTAACATTTTAGATTTTCTAAAATAAAGAGAAAATGTGAACATCACATACAAAATACATTGTTTTGTTGGAATATTCTCAACAAGAAACACGTAAGACAGTCGTAACATTGATTCAGAGAGCTTTGCGCTCGTAATGAGATGCTCGGGAATGTCCTCTCTGGAACATATCCAAAGCCTCGAGCCAAATAAGAGTATTTCTATGACCCCTTTCATTTGCACATAGTTTTCTCTGTTTGCGACAATTAACTAAATCCTGCTAACTAATAAAATCCGCTTTAATTTGTTACTTTCATGATTTTTTTACTCCAATTGCAGTTCATTCTGCAAATTTCTCTTTGTACTTTTCATTGTGACGCTGAATTGCTGTAATGTTCATGTATTTCTAACAAAAAAAAAATGCGAAAATCTCTTTTGATGGTGAATGGTGAAATTTTGGTTGTTGGAATAAATTTGGATGACATTTATTTTACATTTAATTATGAGTTATTCAATACTGTATTCAGTACAATGGACATTAAGTATAATAAATGAATATCATACTAATGGAGTAACATAATATTAAATTACTTATAAACATACTTTTCAACTTATATCCAGATTTTTCATTCGTTACAATAGCGGCTGTAGAAGCACGTAGTCAATGAAAATTTTAAAATTCTATTACGGTAAAGGCACCCTGCCAGCAGGACGGACAGACACACAGCGGTATGTTAATAATAAGTACGCTACCCTAAAAGAGTTAACGTTATACTAATTTGGAAGACACAGCTTTGAACATACTTAAGTAAAATAAAAAACTCTCTATGAATAAAAACTTTTATCTAAATAATAAATATTAAATATTTATTACAAGGGCAACGTACAACGCTCTGGAGGCTGCGTCAATCAAGATCGCGATAGATCTGAACGATAAGGAACAATCTCTCGAGACTGATACCCAGGCCCTTGAAATGAGGGCAGCCTTGGAGCCGAAGAGACCTCAAGGCACCGACAAAAACCTTGTACTAGCGAGTATGAAGGACGAAGTACCCATTGTTGAAGGCTGAATTTTTGTGATTCGTTTTTATATTGCTTTCTGATGGTTTTGTTTGGTTATGTTGTTAAATTTTGTATTGCATTTATGATTTGTTAATAAATTAATTTTTTTTAGTAATTGTGTTTTTTAAGATATATTTATATTTTTTCTTTGGTGGCGCCATCTATGTTATTAAAAAGGAATAAGAGAACTTAATATAAAAAAAATACGTGAGATGGCGTTGAGCTCGTTTCACAGGTTACAATAACATTTTAACTGTAATGGTAGAAGTATAAGCGTTTATAATACGTAGCGCTCATTACCTTTTATACACACGATTGAATTACGTAAAACGTAAACGTAGTTCACGTATAATGTAAGTATCAAAGTATAAAAAGACGTATGAGAGCATCATTTAAATATGAATCTCGTAACAAGGACATGGAGCGTTATTCGAATTTTACGATAACATTGAAAATGATTTTTCATTACCTTGACATTAATGTGTGAGTGAAGTCGATGAGAAAAGTGAGATGGTGGTTTTGTAGGATTATATAAGTAATATATTTATTTTTATTGATATTATTGTTATTAGTGACGAAAGATATAGATTTATTTCTTTAGTTTATACGTTTTAGTGTCTTTTGAAAACAACAACTATTTTTAACTGTAAATTATAATTTCGACAATATTTTAGGTAATAAATTAATAAATATAACATTGCTTATACACCATAAAAGAGGCGGCGATCCATAATAATTTTGTATGCAATGTAATGTGAAATAAATACTATAATTATTTTCGTTAATTTGCTCCTTCCGCCTTACCGTCAGTATTTTTAACTCTACTTTAAAATATATGTATAAGGTCATCAGCCAAACCTCTTAAAAACTATTCTTTTCCTATGTCTCATAAATACGTACCAATGTTGTCTTTTCAATATTCATTCTACAGATTTTGTCTCGTTCCCATTTTATTATAATTATTATAATTATATTATATACAATATCTATCAACTACATATTTAATAATATATTATTATACAATCTTCTAAACAGACACATTTTATTTTTCTGGAAAATATACCGCTAATATTTTCGAACAAAAATAAAATAAATAAATTAGATTTTGATAATGATTTGTTTATCTGCTCAGAACAATCTTTAGAAAAACCTTACCGAGTCACAAGTTATAACAATACCTAAGTATGTACCTTTTAACTTTAGTGATTATATTTTAAGTCACTAAAGTTAAAAGCTGAACAAATGTTAGCATGGGTTTCAATAGACTTAAGACTGAGGCTATCTCGGTGAACCAAACCTACTTTAATTACACTAAAAGTTAAGGATAAATGCTATTTCAAAATATAAAAGAAATCTTTTCACCGAATTGTAACATTCAATATGCTCAGTTTGTATACAAAGATAATACGAAACATACTTTATCTTTATTTGAGAACGCGGTCTAAATAGAAAGGAAAAATAAATAAAAATTAACATCGTTTGGTTTAATTAACTTTTTCCTTGGAAAATAAATGCTATTGAATTATTCAGGTTCATTAATAAGAAAGTATTTATCATTAAACAGCTTAACATAAGCCTTTTTTATATATAGATAGAAATAAAATTTCAGTGTCCTTTTGTAATTCCAAATTAACAGCTTTCACTAAATTAAATAAAAATATGCAAGTTACTTAAATAAAAAAAATGTTTTTTATTTTTCCTCTGTTTGTCTGTCCGATTGTCTGACCGATTTTAAAAGGACTTTCACTGCTAGATAGCTGATGTTGTAAGGATTAACTTAGGCTAGTTTTATTTGAAAAACATATTCCGCGCGAACGAAGCATTGGGCACAGCTAGTATAGCTAGCTAGTAACATAAAATGCATAGATAGTATTCAAAGTTAAAATGAAAAACAGTAAGTAGAAAATCATATAAAAGTGTAAAGAACAATGAAAAACAAATTGCTAAAACGAGCACATTTAAATTTAATAAATATCTGAGGAGAGCTGAGAACAATAGTAATATTAGCTTGAAGAGAATTACGGTTGAAGCGTTCCCATTGCGCAATCCAATTACACCAGATATCGCAGCCTCCGAGTGGGTTGGACACGGTTCGTTTGGGAAATGGATGTGCTTTGAATTAAAAAGCTAAATATATCAAATTCGAGTTAGTTTTAAATTTTATTATTCAAAAAAATTAATACGGGTATAACCAAATAAACTTTATTTTACATTTTTATTCATAAATCACTAAGTAGATAGATATAATGATATTCCAAAGCTTTTAAAAGCTTCAGTTTCTATACACCAATTACTTAAGTTAAGTAATTGATTTTCATTGCACTAAGTTAATTCTTGCTTTCATAACATTCATATAATTAGTTTTATTTAATGCTTATCGTAATTTCACTTACTTATCGTCTTAATATATATTAATAATATTCTCGAATATTAATTATTATTATTAGCAGTGAATGGACTAGTTACGCTGCGAGATCTATTAAGAAACGAGGAGATCCGCAGAAGAACCATAACTATCGACATATCTCAGAGTATTGCTCGTCTGAAGTGGCACATCGCTCGAGCAAAAAACCTCTGATGGGGTTGAAAGGCCGTCGAGTGGCAACCGCGAGCCGGCAGACGTGGATTGGATTGGGTTGGCTTCTAACTAGATGGACCGACGAGACAAAGTCAAGATCGCTGGATGCAAGCAGCGCAAGGCCGATCATCATGACGATCTTTAGAGGGGCCCATGGCTTGGAGGCTTCTGTAGGCTGATAAGAAGAGGAAGAAATATTCATGACATTTATAAAACACAGCTGTGATACTTCCCGAACTTTGTCTAAAGTTTGGGAAGTATCACAGGATGATAACAATGCTGCTGCTGATGATGATGATGGTGAATGAACAAAATATAAACTATTTAAAAATATTAAACAAGTTATTACTCTATATTCATTGAAATGTTTACTTGGAAGTGAAAATTATATTCGAACTTCAATAGGTGCAAATATGGAACCCCGAATCCCATTTTGGCAGTCATTAAACTTATAATTAAGATTCTATGGAAATGATCAGCTGTTAAGAGTAATAACCTTGAATTATAATATTTGTGTATGATGAAATTGGAAAATAACCATATATAGAATAAGATTTCTATTTAATTACCATATAAACAATATAGCTATCGCAAATTAATCCAAAGATAGACAAGCTAACGTATTTACATCCAAATCCAGCTAAACTAGTAACTATTGATGAACTAAGTTACCAACTACAAGAGGTTGACCAGCGCTCGAACTAATCTAACAACTTGGATAATTGCACATTGCACGGACATTATATCTGCATTCAGTCGCTCCTCAGATATTAAAACCAATAACTCACTATTACTCCGCGCCCAGTAGAAGGAGCAATAAATATTAATTGAGACAAAATATCAAGATTTAATGAGTTTATTTACCTCTGCAGGAAAAGTGTATAAAATATAATTTTAAATCGAGGGCCATAATTAAAGTGTAATGATACTCTTTATTTGGAGTAATAATGTACATATCAATACGGTAATAAAATTAACTCATTGCGAGTGGAAATTACCGTTAATATTATGGAAGTTATTTCGAATGATTTCATATGCGGAAGTGTTTTAAAATATATAAAATATCAATCAAACCAAACGTTTTCCGGCAGTTTGCGATTATTTATATTAGGAAGTGTTTGGATCACAATAATTGTGAATTAAAAGTGTTTAACTTCCTAAATGCGAGCGTACTATGAATATACTTGCGGTATATTCATATAAACTTGTCCTGCCTTGACGGTCCGAAGTATGCCGCCGTGCGACTGGTCGGAGCAGAGCGACTATCAATACTTTTATTAACAGCTTATTTACTCTTGACTTTTTGTGCGCCAGCGCGGAAGTGGCGATCGCCTTTGTCCTAATCTTAACGATATTACACAAAAGAATTATGTACGAGTACCTATCGTTATTGTTTATAAATTTTAATCTATACATATGAATAAAATTAAAATGTCTGTCTGTAATTCCAAATTGTCAACTTTTCACTAAATACATATTAGAATAAATACGGTACTTATAAAAAAAACAATTTTAAAATTTGTCTCCGGCTAGACCGATATTTACAGGATTTTCACTGGCTGATAGCTGATGTTATAAGCAGTAACTTAGGCTTATTTTAAAAACAAAATTCTGAGCGATTGAAGTCGTGTGCACGGCTTGTATGTAATAAATTTAAAACAATTTCTGAATATAACTAGATAACATGTATCGTAGTTGTGAAGTAGTCCCCAGAGTACCATCAATACAGGGTCGCCGGCGCTGCGGGATGCGGGATACTGCGCTGGACGTCGATTTTAAAGGATAATGTGAATATTCAAATTAATTGATTCGGAATAATTGACTTGAAATTTGTACCCTTTAATGTTTAAAATTTAAATCATTAATTAATTGCTTCCGTATTGATAAAATTAAAATAATTCGATCAACTGTAATAAATTCATTTAAAATACATAAAATACTGTTGAATTAATTCCAATCGCCGCATGTACCATGTAAGATCGCAGCACGTCGTGATGCAAGGATTACATAAGACGGATCATCCCGCATGCGTATAATATATATCAGCCGAGAACACTTCCTGAGAACTTTTCTCTTTCATAAAGTACGAATCGCTTCCTGGGGTATTCCTTGATACGTGCAGGTACCTCCTCCTCCTCCCCTCCAACTACGGCACGGACGTACTCACTCGTATCATATTTAAGAACGATACACTTACAACCGGTCGCTTATAGACGAAATTTTCAAAACTATAAACCTTAAATCACATTAATACAAAGTTCGCATCCGTTTCCTGATCTTAGATGAATCTAGAGTCGGTGAGTGCAATTGATACGTAATATTATGTCGAGTGTTTATTTACGCGTTGTTTCATTTAGGTATGAAGGAAGTGTTGCTGTAAAATAGGAAGTGTCGCGAGCGGTTTCGCGAAGTTCGCTAGCTTCCTTAGTATTGTGACCACGTCGTGCGAGTGAGGATTTCGTTCTAGTGACGCTTGGACTTCCTAATTGAGGATATGTTTTTTATTTCGATCTATTTATATTTTGTAATCCTTTACACGGATGCAACGTATAGGTATGTTCGTTTTCGTTTCTCATCACAATTATGTTTTGGTAATAACAGTATGTTACGTATGTTAGCAATGTTGTTGATAGTTATATATGTGATTAAATATGGAACATGTAGTATGCTTTTTTTAGATAATATCAAAATGGTCCGAAAATTCGCCTTCGCTTTTCTCGTCGTAACAATCCTTCAAGCGCATCTGGTGTCAGTGAACGCCAATCCCGCCATCGGTAAGATTTATATATATATGATTTTATACAGTTTTATTCAAGTAGTAAAATAAATGTAAATAATTATAGAGTGGAACTTGTCAAAGTAATTGAAGTTACATATATTTTCAGGTAACATTTATAAAAAGTATCCAAGTATTGATATTATCCAAAATTTATTTGGAAATAAGTCATGTTTAAAAAAAGGAATATCGCCATTTTTAAATGCTTTTTAATCTTTCGAATCAGATTTGTTATTACCATGTTGTGAACGGTTTTTAATCTATCACTATGTTTTTAAATCAATACAGACTATATAGAATATATCGATACGGGTATTAATTTTTCATTCTGTTTCTTTAATAATTCATGGTTTAACATGTTTGTAAACATTTTTGCCATGAAAAAGAATTTTAGGAGTACAAAATTCCAATGATATCCCAGTTCTACAACATCGCTCTCTAGTTTATTTATATGTATTTATTAATTTATGTAAATATTTAAATGTATTTCGAAATCATTTAATTTTATATTCTTATTAACAATATTATAGTATTTTATCTTAAATGTCAATTGATATAACATATATTAAATGAGATGTTTTGATATTTTGCAATAATTTTGTTCACGGTAAGATAATACTCGAACAATTAATAATAGTTTAATTTAAATGGCAGATATACGAGTATATAAGTAATAATTAATATGTTAGTGTTCCACAAGAAGTGGTCACTGTGTGTTTGTTTGCGACGTCCAATATATTAAACTAAGTCTCAACTGTGCTCCCAAACTAAAGTCCGAAGTTGGTAATTTGTACCAGACTACACCGAATGCGTTTGCTTTAGCAAGTTTTAAAGCCAAATGTACTTATACGTACCACAGAAATGCTGAATTATTTTTCATTGAAAATTGTATTTTCTTTGCGATTTATTGATTATATTTTATTTTATTTACATATTTAAACAATTCTATTCGATTAACCGATTAACAAACGGACAGGCAGAAAAATAATGATTTTTAATATAGGTACCGTGTATACTTTCGTCTTTAATTTGGAATTACAAACGAATACTTCAGTTTTATTTATATTTATATATTATGTTTTAATAATAACTATATTTAGTATATTTTATTGTTCATCAACAATAATTTATGAGACAGTTTGTTTATCTCATGTCTCTTGGAGGTATGTTGTCGGACCTGAAAAAAAAAAATAATTTGTGGAAAGCGAAAGGAATGAAAGGAAATATTAATAACAAAAGAGTTTTAATTTTGGTATTAAAATGTAAGCTTTTTTTTAGAAAAAAAAATTGTGGAATTCTGAATAAAATCGTAATAATATAATTAAATGTACACTTAATTCTATTATTACGATTATATATATTATACTATTTATTATATGTATATTCTATGATGGATTATCTATGTGGTATATACATAATTTATGTAATAAAAAGTTATGTTTTTCTAAATGTTAAAGAAAGGGTCTTATTTTTTCTTTTATTAATATTACAAAAACATTTATGTAAAACTGTCTGTGATATAGTTTGAATTGAAATCTAAAGCTAATATAATGTTGGGAGCTGATCATTTTAAATGGATAACTAAAACAGCCTGTTCTTCCATATTATTTTTTATTTATTTATTTACATTTATTAATACAAGATATGGACACGCAAATTCTTTTAAAATCTCAAAACGATTCGTTTAAAAATATCTAGCATCTAGTTTGATAAATGATCTTTATTATACCTATCTCGGTATTTGCATTATAAAATATAGTTAATAATAAAGTTTTCGCCAAAACTTACAAACCTTCATTTTCAATACAAGTGTATGTGTGTATGAATCAATGATAAGGTGTATAAAATATACGTATCGTTCATTTTTTTATGATTCATCTACAGTATAAGGTTACTGTGACTTGCAATAGATTCGGATAATCGATGTTATCACGGAGCTCGGCGATCGCGAAGACGAGAGACAATGACCCCAATACGATTTGGTTTACTTTCGTTGTTATGCAACGTCACCTCACTTACACTTGACCTCCAACCACCTGAATAACCCGCGTTTTACGAGAAAACACGTGAGGCAATCGTTTGCATTCACAGAATTAGGTAATTTTTAAACGAATTTTGTGGAATTCGATTTCTGGCAATACATGAAACTTATAAAGCACGTGACATCCGTTTGATATCAGCACGTGACATTCGTTTGACATCATACATAGGTCAAATGTGGATCACATTATTTTGTTTGGCATAATCGATTGCTTTAAGCAAGAAATTACAAAAAATACATCATTTGAACATATTTAACAGTAATTTGCAGATTATGCATTATTTTTTCGACGGGGAAGCAAATTCACGATTTTTAGCTCAGCTTTCGGGGTCACTGACCACTAAACCAATGGAACTATAAATAAATGAAATATCGTCGTTATAAGATAAAATTTGTTTTTACAGCTACCAACTACGAGCCACTGGAAATATGTATGGAAAACTGCGCTTTATGCAGAAAAATGCTCGGAACTTGGTTCAACGGACAGCTCTGTGGAGAATCCTGTTATAAATACCGCGGAAAACTGATTCCCGAATGTGAGGACTTCGCTTCAATCTCACCATTCCTGAACAAACTGTAAAATGACTAAATATCTGATATTTCAATATACCAAAGCATTTAAACTTTAATTTTTATATAGGTACATAAGTAATAAAAAACTATTAAAATATTCAGTTTTATTATTTATTTCGATTCAAAAAATTTACATGTTCTCTAGATAGAAATGATACTTAAAATAGTTTATTTACAAACTAAATATCTACTTATAGCATATTTTTCAGCAAAGCAGCCCCCGTGTTCTAAAGCATCATTATTTTTTATTTTTTACTACAAAAATATCCTCTAAAATCTGACAAATCCCACGGGAATATCGCCTTAAAAATAATAAAATATTCCTATATTGCCTTTTTATATCCAAGACTCACAGGTTTACGTTATTTAATGAAATAATACTATTAATAACATACTGTGCGTTGTCTGCGATTTTGTCTGTCCTCTCTTACATTTCAAATTCAATGTAAGAGAGGACAAACAAAAAAAGGTAAGTGTAGTCAGTCCGTAAGTAAGCTACCACCGGCTCGGAATGCTGCTCTGTTAAGAAGAGCCGGCCAGAAACTCAACAGTTGCTCTTTTCAAAAAAAATACAACAATCTTAGGTGATGTTCATTATAATATAAATCCTGCAAATGATTCAACAACTTAAGTTCCACATATTTTGATCCACTAAAAACTCTTGAACGCTATAATAAGATTTATTTAATAATAAACTTTTGTTTTTAGATTTAAAACTAAGAAAAGGAAGGACTAAGATATCTTGTGGAACTTTATTATATATGTGTATACTCAAACCCATGAAGGACTTATTAACTTTTTGAAGACGAAATTTTTGCGTTACGAGTTTGTTTTTATTTCTCGTATTTATCGCGTGTTTGTCACTGTTTTTTATATAACTATTTAAATTTTGACATATATATAATATTATTAAATATGTATTGCGAAGCGACTGTAATAATACCTATTTCTTTGAAAACATCTTAGAGAATCTCTAGCTTTTAAGTTATAAACAGCCCGCACAGCTCTTTTTTGTAAAATAAATATAGAATTAATTTCGGCAGCACTGCCCCATAATAAAATACCGTAAGATAAAATATTATGACAATAATTGAAATAAACAAATCGAGCCGTATTAACGTCCGTTAATTAAGTAACTTTTCTAAATACAAAAATGGCGGAGCTGAGTTTGGCTGCGAGTGTTGAGAGATGAGAATGTTGTTCCACTGTAGCTTTTTACCTAAAGTAGATATCTTGTAGGTATATTTTTTTACAAAAGATATATTGTACTGTAGTCCACATTTCTTTATAAAAATGCAAGGATTTTCTTCAGTAAAAAGCAGCCAATTGTTCCAAATTTCTAAAGTCCAAAAGGACAAGTACCAAATTTTAAAACCTTAGGGATTTGTCGATGAATTCGTTTATAAAAGATATTTTAACTTTATTAAACCACAAGCTGTGCCCGCGACTTCGTTTGAGCGGAATGCTTTTAAAATAAAAGTAGCCTAAGTTACTCAATATGATACCAGCTATCCGGCTGTGAAAGTCCTGTTAAAATCGGTTCAGCCGTTTCAGATATTAGAAAAGACAGACTGACAGAGTAAAAAAAACTATATTTTTTTTAACTACCGTATATGCATTTAATGAAAAGCTGTTAATTTATGATTTCAAACAGTCTTTAATGTTATTTATATGTATAGATAATATCGTATAGATTGACCTGATAGCTATTATTTTATATTTAAACATTTAATAGTAATGCAGTGGAAAGAAAAACAAATATGCCAGCGACTTCTATTTATATGATATTTATATACAAACCATTTCACATCATTTAGTGGAGCATGTCTTCTATCTCACTCTCTCCTATACATTTGTGTTTTCTTTGTCGTGACGCATTTCCGTTACATCGAGTCAAATCACATGATTCTAAAGAGAATCACTTCAAAAAGATAAAAATAAAAATAAAACCAATATAATATTTAAATCCATATAATTATTTAAACTGGATCAGTGATACATAATTAGCTTACGGTTAACGACAAACAAATCAATGCATTATATATTTATATGTATATGTATTTTAATTTTTTTGATCAAAAAATCATTTAAATAATATCTTATATACATATATGAAGTATATTATGAATAAAGACTCTTTAACACGCTTTTATTATCTTCCGTATGTTTGTATATTGTAACGTGTAACGGAAACTTTGACCACCATTCTGACGTTCAAGATGGCGGATTAATATTAAATTTTGCACATTTCAAGGACCGATGACAATATAATACATTTGCAATACATTTTTGTACATTGCAATGCATTTTTTTACATTTATTTTTATTTCGAATTTTATGAAACGGTATTTATTTAGATTTTTCAATTATTATTAATAGGTATATATAAAAAATATTTCAAAAAAAAACCTAAAAAAAAAATTCATATTACATATTTTTTTCTAACAAACTAAAGTTATAGTGTAAATTTATTTTGTGTATATACAGACGACTTATCCGCTATAGATAGTATCAGTTGACGGGCACCTCCGCCGGCAGCGCGTCCGCGCCCGGGGCCTGCTGCTCGGGCTGCGGTTGTGGCAGCTCCACCGCTGGTAGATCTGTTAAAGCTATATCACATATTAAGTTAAAGTTGAAACTACTCAAAATAAACAATTAATATTTAGTATAATAAAAAAATAAAAAAATGAGTAATGCATTGTTAGAAACATTCAATATTTTAGAAAGAATCTTAACATAAAGAAAGAAAGGATATAGAAAAAAATACTAAAAATAGGTCACAAGTTCGAATACTGTTTGTGAATGATTTTTTATTTATATAATTAAAAACAATGACATGTCTGACATGAAGAATAAAAGTTTACCTGTTTCGAGTGAAGGTAGTGAAGTTAGTGAAGGTAGTGAAGGCAGTGAGGCTAGTGAAGTCAGTGAAGTCTCCGGAAGGCTGTTGTCCGGAGTGACATCCATCGGTATCTCCGGCAAGGTCGCGGCTGGTTCCAGCGGTGGTAACTAACAACAAATAATATTATATTTCTTTATTTAAATTTTTTAATAACAATGTTCACTAATAACAGTTTATTAATATATACTGAAATATAAAAAAAATTGCGTAACATAAAAAAAATAATAGTAATATAAAAAAATATTCACAATGTAAAAATATATTCCAATGTATAAAAATCAAATAATCAATCAAATCAAATCAAATAAGATTTCGTTTTCTCAGCGCAGTCCTAAATATATTTCGAGCAAAATAATACCAAGAAAACAATACTCTACCTCCGGGGCAGGTCGGGGAACTCTACCCACGCTGTGCCTCACACTGAAGGGGGCGCACTGCGAGTAGTACCCGATCAGGAACTCCGGGAAGGCCTGTCCGAGCTCACGACCCGGGACCACGTCCACCTCTAGACAGTCTTGCCTGAAATATAATAGTTAATTGTTTATCTTTTTTTGGATTTAACATTTTTTGTGTTATTATATGAATATCTAAGAGATAACCCGCTCCGGATATGAGGATTTTATAAATATAATTGAGGTGTTTATTATGGCTTCTAAACAGGAACGATACAACCCCGATGAGTTTCTATCTCCAGCTCTTAGATTAGTGGGAAATAACTTTCAGAGCTGGCGGATAACTTTTCGAGCAACCAAATAACTTTCCGAGTTAGCGGTAACTTTGACAATAAAGATATTGTATAAAATTTAATTTCAGTAAAGTTTTTGATTTTGTTAATTCATCCATCCACATGTATTAATTGTAATTGACAAATATATCTTCATTTTTTTATTTTTTTTTTGTATTTCTCTGCTGTTAGCCCTACTGACCATGACAGCGTCACCGGTAGAGTGGACGGGTGCAGAGACCCGCCCTTGAAAAAAGTGGGGCCTGAAGGGCCCAAGGGGAACATGCGTCCTGAGGGTTCCTCCTGTGAAGCTCGGATCACGGTTCAGGACGCCGTTAGTTGGAGAGCGAGGGTTGGATGTGGATTGAGGAATGACACTAACGTCCTCCGACGACAGAACGCCGGAACAACATGCTTGGGTGCGGTCCTCTTCTACGCCGGCGAAGACGCTGTGTGTGTTTGTGTGGTGTCTATATTAGTTCTGCCGCTTTTAAGTGGCGTTCCCTGACTTAATCGCGTCATCGGGGTAAATACATCTTTCTAATTGGAGTTCCACACAATATATAAAAAAATTACATTTTTAAATTAATCAACACACATATAATTATTGTGTGTTTAACTGTGTTAATTATTATAATGATGTTGTTATAAATTACCATTTAACCAAGAAGTACAAGGTACCATGAAACAGTTGGCCGGCCATTATTTTCTCAGGTTGTAGCCCTCGGGACAGGCCTCTGGGTTTTTCTATTTCCTGAAATTTAAATAAGATAAGACATTTTAAGAAGGTAAAGATAAGATATTTTAAAAACTTAGTTACTAAGGTAACATTAAAAGTTAACTAAGTTACTTCAACTCTTTTCTTTTTGTCCCCTCGTTTTGCTCGCTTGCGAGTCAAGTGACATTCCTCCATGTCCGGTATGGTTGCTGCTTCTCTCTCTCTCTTCAGCCTAGCTTCTTCGTATGCCGCAATCAGGTCTGGACAGTCCAGATTGTCTTCTGGTTCCCAGGTGTTGTCCTCGCTGAAATTATAATACAAATTAATTAGTTAAAACCTAGTTATTATGAAAACTAAATATAAATTGCGACGTAAATAAAATATCGTTCACAAAATCAATAACATACTCGGAGTAACCTTTCCACTTCAGTAGATATTCAACTTTTCCATTCTTTATCCGTCTGTCCAATACTTTTTCAACGGAAAACTCCTCGTGTTTCCCACTCTGAGGTCCAACGGTCTCCGGCGGAATTATCGCGTTTGGTATTTTATCTGAATCAGTTTCCATTGGTTGGTGAACTTCACCGAGTGGTACCGTTGGGAACTGCAAATCGGACTGAGAAAGAGACTCCATCTGAAAAGTACAAAATATACAATATATGTATTAAAACCATGTTTGTCCATGTGTTAGTTTATTTAACATATCTTACTGTACTAGTACATGTATTAGATATGTGTTAGATATGTGTTAGAATGTTATGTGAACTGATGCTAAATATAGACTTTATGGCAATACATCTTAAGCTAATTGTATATTTAATAAGTGTTTTGAAGCAACTGTGATTTATAACAGTGTCGCTATCTTATGATTCTTTAGTAGTGAATTCTTCCTAAAGAATGGCATGTGACTAAAGTGAGTTACTCTTCAGATATTCAAGTGTAATAAGTGACAGGGAAATACACAACTAAGTGCAAGTGCAAGTAAGTACGGGCATAGTACAAAAAGCAAGTATATAAAGTATATAATGCAAGTTCATAAAACTAATACATGAGGCAAGTACATAAGTATATTAGTATATAAGGTTAGTAAATAAGGGAAGTATATAAGGCAAGTATATAAGCCTAGTACGTAAGGTAAGTCTTAAAAGGGAAATACATAAGGATAGTACATAATGGTAGATAGTACTTAATACAAGGCAAGCAAACTGGTAACAATAGCTTTAAATGGCCTATTAACAGATTTGGAAATATGGTTATTAATAAATTGTTTGTTAGACAATAATGAAACATATTCAAGTAAAACATTGTTATTTTTTTTATTAACACAACATTTGGTGAGATAATATGAAAATAAATTACAAATGTAAAGTTTTTAAATCAACCTATTCAACTTTACCTATTATAATTATATATTTCATGTGAAATAAAAACCTCAATGTGACCCAGTACAATAATCAATTACTTTGTTGTTAAATAAGTTTATCACCAGTTTAATATAAAATATATCTAACTTTAAACTTAATAATAAATTCCTAAGATGGTAGCAACTAACCAAGCTTACAATAAACATACATAAATCTATAAAGCTACTTTTTAAAGGTAATAAAACTTTTAACACAACTTATAAAATAACGAAAATTTTTGTAAAAGAGAAAAAGATACCAGTTACAATAACAATATAAAATATATTGGTACTTTGTTTTATTGTAGACTGAGAATGCTTTTTTGTTCATATATTTCCTACTTTACACTACAAGATTATGTCAACCAAGCTTTAGCTTAGTTCACTCACTCACTGCAGTATATCAAAATTCTATATGTTTCTGACCTATATTTTTGAATAAGCTTATCTAAGTCTTTTTTATTGAATTACAAAAAAAAAAAAAAAAAAAACTTACGTTTTTAATTTTAAAATAAAGAATGCCTCAAAGAAAAAGACTTTTAAGCCGGTTATATCAAGGCTTTTAAGGCTATGTTTTAATATAGATATATAAAACAGATGTATCATCCAAAATAATACACAAATGTCAACAAAAAATCGATAATATGGATTATATAAATAAAATATTATGTATTATTGTTGTCTATAAAGCATGCACTAATTCATAGAGCAAAAGTCGAATTTATAACTTTGGCCAATATTTCGCCCCATTTGATAACTTCAATAATACTAAGATAAATACCTGTAAAACGTTTTATTTTACTCAGATAAACACAAGTAAGAAATTTTGTAAATACACAATCTAACGATTGTTTAGCGACCTGCAATCACGGTTGTCAACTTGTCAAAACTTACAAAAATCAAAATACATGCAAATAGAAAGTTGCCATAGTTAATAGGTTTTAAATATAATCAAAGCACAGACTATTAAAATAATACAATATATATTATTTGCCGATTATTATTAATAAAACTATTAAGTTTAAATAATGTTTATTATTTTAGGGGAAAAAGAGTTATAATAAAGAAATACAGATCACATTATACATGAATTGTGATATTTCAAATTATTTAATAAGAATGATTATAAAAGGAAAGTGTTTTAATCTTAATTAATTACAGAACTGAACTTATGTTTACAAAAAAGTGTCTCAATTTTTCTGAAATCATATATATACAACTATGTGATGTGTATTGCACATCACTACTACTAACAAAAAAAATATTAAAAATGACATGTTGGTAAATAAACTCGAAGTGAAACGTTTTTTTAGTTAGGTGTGATTTTTATATTTATGTTTTTATTTATATGCTTTAATTATATAATTTGGTATAATTTTCAGCAAATATGTGGATTCACGAAATTTACTTCACAATTTATTTATAATTTATAACCTATAAAAATAACCACATTTTAGTAATAAATTTAATTGATTTATTTTTAAAGAATTGAAGGCGTTTGAAAATATATACTGAAGAGATAAAATTAGTCTTACATAAAATGTGTTATTATTAACTATAGTCAAATAAAACTACTTTTGTTTACGGTATTATTAGATTATTAAATATGGCAGAAACTGGTCCATTTACTACTAGTACGGCGTTTTGTGCTAAATGTGGTTCAATATTGCCGTTATTACAAGAATTTGGCTCGGTTAAGTGTTATGCTTGCAAAGCTACCTATGATGCAGACGGTAAGTTAAACTTTCTGTTTATAAAATCTGTTAAAGTAGGCCCTTTTACTGTATTAGAAAAAATTTAAGAAATACTTAATAACTATTTTGCCAACCCTTATTTTCTGTAGGGTTTCAATATATTTTGATGATATATTTAAATATGTCAGTTGTATATAATTATCTTTCCAATTTATTTAATATAACTTACTATTATTATCTTGAGAAAGGAATAATTGTTTAGTTATTTAGTTTAATTATGGTATTTTGCTAAATATTAAGTACATTTTGATTTTAGGTTTTGCCAACATAAAGTTCAACTACACAATACATTTTAATGCGGTATCTGCTCTTAATAACGATAAAATTCTACACATGGATAATCCCGAAGGACCGGTTGTTGAACGGAAGTGTCCAAAGTGTGGTAACGACAGAATGTCCTACGCAACTCTTCAATTGAGATCGGCAGATGAAGGACAGACTGTATTTTACACATGCATCTCATGCAAGTAAGTAAATAAATAATATAAAAAGATTAACCTTTATAGTTTATTATTAGTTTAATTATTGATGTATTTTGTCCAAGTTGTTAACGAAATACCTCTTTAAAAGTTTGTCTATTGAATGCAGAATAACAAATAACATATACTATTTACATTCAGTTTTAATATTTTTATTCTCATTTTCAGGTACAAAGAAACAGAAAACTCATGATTTGAAGCAGTTATATTAATAAATTACATATGAAATTAATTTTAAGGCATAATATATATTTTTTTTAAAACAATGTTTTCTCTTTTATTGAGCGAAGCGAACAAAGTGAGCGGAGCGTTTTACTGGAGACTTTATACATTCTTTGTCACGAATTGGCTCGAAAACTAATTAACGGAAAATTATAAAACTTTGCAAACAAAAAGACACACGTTAGGTGATGGTTCTTATAAAAAAAAATTGAAAAATGTCCTCAAAAAAAAATTTTTTTTTTTAATATCATGTCAAAAACATTTATATCCCATTGAAATCAATGGGAAACGATGAGTCAATACTTTGGGCTCGCTTCGCTCAATATGCAAACGGTACCCAAGATTTCACGAGCGCAGCGAGTCGAAATTGGGGGTTTGTTGGCGCTCCTAGTTATTTGGTACCCTTTCTTTTTTTATTTGAAAAATCTTGTAAAAAGATAAAAACTTAATCCAAAATGACCACTTTTCGTATTTATTTTAAAACTATTGTTATATATTTAAATAAATATGCAAATTCTTTAAAATCCTATCTCATTGTTCACAGAATAAAGAAAATATGCAAATTTTCACTTTTCTATTCCCATGGCTTTATTTTCTGGCTTTCAGATTTGACAAATAAAAATGTAAACGAAATGAAACTAACCTAAAATAAATGCCTTGTCGTTTTTTTTTCAAAGATTTCCAATACTCGCAAAAGTTTTTATACTAAAAAAAATATGAGCCTTATGTCAAAAATATGTCAAACTTGACCTGAGTATACATGGCTGAGTTTTAAATGTTTTAAATATTTAATTAAGATAATCAATTCGTAAGTCATTAACGGGCTACTATAAAAAACACCGTATTTTTTACATATTTCTCTTCCATACTATTTTATAACTGTTGAATATAATATTTATTTAAAATAAAGATAAAAAATATAGTTATAATTATACAAATCTTGTTAAAAATTCAATTTTAAAAAATCAACCTTGAATATTTTAAAATAAGGAAAGTAGTACGGAAGTGTCTAAAATTTTTTCGCTAAAACCAAATGTTTCTTAATTTTGTTCGCGTAAGAGTCATACTCGCGTAACATTAAAAGTGTTGGTTCATTGTATTTTGTTTCCATACACAGGTAAGTCATACAAAATGGCTCTCATTCATGGAGACCGCGACCCCGACCCTTGTAACGGAGCTTGTTGACTGTATCATTATTAAGCACACTACAGACTTGGTGCGAGTTTTTTTCAACGCGATCGTGTTAAAGTAAACTTCGATTTGTATGAAATAAGAACAGCGCTATCTAGCGTAGAGAATGTAAAACAAGAACAACGCCATCTAGCGTAACGAAATTAAAATTGTTCTTATTTCGTATAAATCGAAGTTAACGTGATCGAGTTAGTAAAAAAACTACTAGACGCACTCTGCGAACATCAAAAATATATCACAGAATACTAATTGCATTGCATTTTGTTATGTGCGTTATATGCTGTCTGAACTAATTTTAAAATAAAAAGGCTCTTTTAGTTAGTTCGGATGTTTTAAAGAATACTTACCGACGTTAATTTATACTGATTGAGACAAAAAGACTAAAATTTCATAATAGTTCAGAGTACATTAAAATTTAAACCCTTTACTTGTCTGAATCGAAAGGAGTTTTTTAACAGGCATGGTTATGAAAGTAAAGAGAAAATATTACTACGCACCGAAATATTATAAACCAAGATATTTGTAATCGTTCAGTTTGCAGTAACCTTTAGTCCCATTCTCGAGCAGGGCGCTGTTTATTGATATTTTGCTGCGGGCGAGCGAAGAGTGAAATATTCCGTTACAAAATGTTTTGTTACTATCTTTCCTTATCTTTTTTAACAATAATTAAAACTTCTTTAGTAAATCAGTGTAGGTAAAAGTTATGGAAAGTGTCTTAACGACAGTAGAAAGTATTTGAGCAAAGATATTACCTACTTTAAAATTAAGAACTGAGATTAAAGAGAGTTTATTCAAACGTGGACTGACTCAGGGATTATAAGATCACTGATTAATTAGTCTTTTACATTGATATTGATTAAATTTCTGGAATATTTAAATAATATGTTCATTTAAGTGTATATGAAAGAATTTATGGAAAAAGTTAATGTAATTAATTTCTACTCTGTCTGGTGATATATGAGTACGTATAAGAAAGTAACAATTATAAATATTAATGACCTCTCGTATTCTGATAATAGAAAGAGAGAGAAGAGAAGAGAAATTTTAATACAGGGCTTCTTAAACTTTTTTATATAGCGACCCCCTTCAAGCTTAGGAAATTTTAAACTACCCCCTCCTCCATATAATGATTATAGTATCAGATCTTTGCGACGCCCCTTTCAGTAGTCTCGCGACCCTCCTGGGGGTCGCGACCCACAGTTTAAGAAGCCCTGTTCTAATACAGCATTAAATATTTTTATAACGCTTCAGTCTCGTTTAAAACGAAATTCAAATGATTTCATTAATATGGTCATTGAACTGACATGACCTGTCTCTGAACATTATATTTACATACTAGGGGCGCCAACAGACCCTCAATTTCGACTCGTACGCTCGCGAAATCTCGGTTGCCGTGTGCATATTGAGCGAAGCGAGCCCAGTGTAATGACTCATCATTTCATTTTGATTGCAAAATATCATATTTTTCCGTCAAGTACTTTTCGAGCCTATTCGTGACAAAGAATGTGAAAAAGTCTCCAGTAAAACGCTCCGCTCGCTACGCTCGCTTCGCTCAATACGTAACGTACGAATAATTATTATTTATTATTATTTATTTATTTATTCATGTACCAGATTTAGTAAAAAACAAAATATTCAGAGACATGAAGAACATTGGATGAGCTTATCTCTAAAGAGAGATCTCTACCAGCTACCCATGAGAGTGACAAAATTCAATTAAAAGGGCAGAAATAGGTACACACTACATATAGTAAATATTCTTAATAGTAAAAAAACTAACTAAACATTACTTATGTAATAAACTAAATTATACCGATACATATATAAATTCAAATACTTATCAACATAATAAATCGAAAATATATACAAATACATATATGGATATATAAATATATAATAATACAAATACAGATATAATACATATAATTATAACTGGGAGAGATAGTAGAGCTTTAATCTACGTTTAAACAATACAACATTTGGGCTACTTATAATATGGCTGGGAAGGGTATTCCATAACCGCGCTGCATAAATGGAGAAGGATTTGGAGAAAGATGTTGAATTGTAAGGAGGGACATTAAAAGATTTAACAGGAACACAAGAGCGTTTGGGACGGCTACTCGGAGGGGACAGGTAGAACAGTTCATATAAATAAGTGGGAGATGAATTTCTATAAACATTATACAGCGTAATTATTGATTTTAAAAACTTTTCTAAAGGATAACAAAAAAAAATGACAATAAAAACATTTTTTAAATACATAAAAACATTATTTTTGATTAATTCCATTCCGTAGCGAAGGCTGAGCTTTAAAGATAAGATTAATATAAAAATTTAAACCATTAAGGATTATTTTAGTGAAATTTGAGATAAAGTCGAAATAACACAATGATATAATAAAATAAAAGTTCCCATGAAACAATTAACTCAATTATTCTGATTACGTGAGAACCATAAGTAAGTCAAATATTGCAAACATTGTCTTGCACCAACCAACCAACCAACCAACCCAGTTTGTTATCAGCGAGAAAGTAACATGCAATTATACTCTAATACATTGTAATACTTATTTTGTTTGTAATTTTACTACTATCTTATAACCAATTAAACATTGTTTCTATGACAAGTCACAGGTGGAGACTTCCCTTATACGTTTAAGAATATACTTTTAGCAGTAGATTCTTTTATTCACAAATTTTTGCGGGACAGCCAGAGACGACGGAGCGCCAAATGCTACGGTCCCTGCATACCTCTTTCGCTTCGGCCACAAACATCAACCTCTTCATACATGCCCTCCGGGGGGTCCTTATACTTTTTACGTGACCTTTCTTCAGTATCATAGATACTGTTTTTTCGAAGGTCACTCGAGGCCTCCCCCTGTCTCTTACCGCTCTCTTTTCCTGTATAAATCTTTTTTGCCATTCTTTCATCACTCATTCATTCGACGGACCCAAACCACCTGAGCACGTTCTTCTTCATTCTCACCGTGACATCTTCGCTAGTACCTGCCATTCTGTGGATCTCTTCATTGCGGGTTCGGTCAGCTAGACTGACTCTGCATATTCTGCGAAGAGATCGCATCTCCACAGCATTCATCTTTCTTACATTCTTCTTCTGTGTTACCCACGTTTGGCTGCCGTATAACACCGTTGGTAGCAAAACCGCATTGTGTACAGCCAAACGTGCAGCTATGCTGAAGTTATATTTTTTAAATTGTAATATATTTTTTATCGTGTGAAGAAAAAAAAAGCAGCTATTTTAACATTTAATCCTTGAATTACTTATAGTGAAGAGTAATTCGATCAGATAAGCTTTTAAATCAATTAAAGTTCTTTCATTAACACCGCCATCTATTGGAAACTTGTAGAACTTAAAAGCGAATTAAAACCTTAGTGGAGATAAAACTATCCTTTTAAATTGGATCAAACTATATATCTACAAAATTTTTGTGAAATCTGTTTAACTTCAGAGATTAGCACAAATAAACATCGTGACAAGGGATTTTTATATATTAACGGGTATTGATATCTTTATGCTACGGTTTAAGACTATATTTTATATTAATGCTATCTATTTTAGTACCTATAAATTACGTATTAATAGCAAATTTCATTCGAACATGAAAGGTAAGAAAACTGCTTTTCGCGGAGAGAGCTCTCCTAAAAGAAATAGACATTCAAATTATTTAAGTTGGATTATAGAATGGTGTTATAGGATAATAAATAAAATATAGGTAAATAGAAATAAAACATAATTGTTGAGAGACGCCATCTTGTTTTTTATTTCAGGTTGGAAAATGTGTATATAATGAAAGAATTGTCGAGCTCAGATTCTGCGACCATGATGAAATTATTATCAGTTTTATTAATAATAAAGCCTGGACTAGATATTATAGAAATAGTTTGTAAAGATATTTATTTATTAGTTTGGGTATCTGCTAATAAAGATCAGACCCTTGGTCTTGAGGTATATGGAAGATAAAAGGGTTTTCTTATTTCTCTCGCTTATTTTTCACCATAGCCGTAATCGACTATATGATTACAGACAGTTGCAAACTATCACTGTTAAAATTTCTTATTTTAATACATTTATTTACTACGAATATCGTATAATTTTCCTTAAACACATCCATAATGAATCAACCAGGTTTCTTGGCTCTATTACAAAAGCTTCCCATATATATATATATATATATATATATATATATATATATATATATATATATATATATATATATATATATATATTATAACAAAAAATTACTTACGGACATTTAAAAATATCCCTTTTTAAAATATGTGGCTAGAAACAATTGTTTTATAACTTAACATCTAACATACGTCATTTTCATTACTTATCTTTGAACTCCCTCAAAATCGACACCTGTGTCAGGGGGGAGGAGGGAGGAGGGGGGGCAGGTGTGATCAGACGCGGCGGCGCGTCAGTCTCTCGCGTCGCTCGCTCAGACCACACGTCGCGTCACCAACCACACTTAATGACACGTGCGACCCGTTTTTGACGTTCCATTTTAGTGTTAGTGCTAACAGGATTAGTGTAACAAACGACACGTAAGTTTTAATGTTATATATATAATTATTATATATGTCAGTATGATTTACGATCGAACTTTCCTTTCAATTTTTTTAATTAATATTTTTGTTTATGTGAGAATTTAAGATATAATTGAAGGTAAAAAAAGTTGCCACAAAAGACATCACTCGCCACCTCCGACAGTCAACAGTCAATAGTGGGACGTTGTGAGAAACGACACTTTTAACGTTTTCTTTATAACATTCACTTAGGAATTACATGACTTGCTACTTCAATGAGAAAACTTAATAACCTGATATCTATACGTACGTCGAATGAAAACACAAACCACAAAACCTATATTGAACATTATTTGATATATATTTGTTATAATTAATTATCATTTAATATGTGTGTCGAGTGCTGAGCTCAGAGGCTAATTAATTCTATGTGATGGTATGTTCTTGAGAAAAAATCTAACGTCTTTAAATATTATAATGAGAGAAAGCGGCTTTATAGTCCTTGATTGTTGAACGTTTTACATATTATTGATATTTTAGATGGAATTACGAGTGTCTCGGAGTAAGATACCGCTATTAGTATTGATCATATCTATTAACGGTATTTACTACATTTTATTTTAATTTTTTATAAAAAAATATATATATATAAATATATATATTTATATAAATTTTGTTATCAATTCACATACGATTAGATTTTAAATATGTTTATAATAATAAATAAACATTAAGTTTTAATCGATTTTAACTGGATATTGTGTATGTAAAACGACTATTGAAATATTTGTCAATGTTTCTGTATGTAATAATTTATTTTATTATATACAATGATAAAGCTAAAGCATGTTTTTCAAAGTTAGGAGAAGAGATACAAGTTGAGATGCGATTAATCAAGATGAAAAGTTAAAAAGTATTGTTAATATTATAATTATACACAAGTAGGTTGGTTCAGTGTAATTGTTTGAATCGCTCGCGCGCTCAACTGATTTAACTGACAATAAAATTATTTACATGTTAAATTATATTTATTTTTATGTATATCTGTTCGTTTTAGGGTGGAACGAGTTACAATTAAATATCTATTAGCCAGCCTTTATTTAATATTCATTTATTTTATCTTTACCACCTTGAATCAGTACCAGTGATCAGTTGTGTATCAAATGGGAGTATCAGGAAGGTCTATTTTGATACCATACTTATCGAAATAAGCCCTTCCGTAAAGACACTCCAACTTAAAATAAAGCTTCAATGGTTCAAAACTGCTCTGAGAGGAACCATACAACAAATTTAGGCGGATATTTCTCTATTTTGATAATTGTTTCAGAAACGTCAATATAATATTGTGATTCCACTGTTTATCTTTAACCACCCTTCAGCTGGCAATAAGTCATTAGTATTTTGGGTTACGTATAATGTAAAAATAAGTGTTTCTTTTAAGCCATCACCAATTCTATATAAAAGAACTCCGTTGAAACCAGCATTATCTTTACTAATTGAACAATACAATGAAGTATCTTATCGTTAAGAAATCTATAAATTAAAATTAAGAGATTGAAATCGATCGTGCGTCTCTTAAGATAAACCACAGATCCATATCATAAAGTTGCAATGTTCTTTAATTAATAATAACTTGCATCATATAACATTAATAGTATAAAATATTGTAATTAGCATTAAATTAATTACACGAAGTCCACAAACAAACCTACGGACCGCTCGGAGAATATATTAAAGTAGAAATTAACTATTTGCAATAAAAACCTTGATATATGAATGTACAGATAAATTAAATTTCTGTAGCAGTACATTAATTATATGAATATTATAATTAATTAATAATTCCTGCAGTATTTTAATTAATTAACATAAATCAAGGTATGGTAAATGTAAGTTGAGTTGCTAACAAGCTGCTCGATTAGATGAATATCATTAACAAAAATCAGATGTTGGCGCGTGGTAAGAAACGATTACTGATATTATCTGTTACTTCACACACATACGAGCTTCACGCACACAGACTTACGCACGGAACAAATAAGTGACTGCATGGAACAAATAAATTAATGCACGGAACAAATAAGTAACTGCACGAAACCAATAAATTTTTAATGCATTTAAGAATTTTGTGGTTACAAATATAACTATCATATTATTATTTTTTACCGTTTCTTAATAAAAAATTCAACAAAAACCAAGTCGCGTAACCGAATGAATTTATTGACAAAAAATTGATTTTGCTAAAAATGTAACATTATTTTCCTGTTCCGATTTAACTCATAATGTATAATAAATCCAGTTATGTTTAAAATGTATAATGAGTCGGGTTAGAAATGTTCTGAAGCATCCAAGATGGCAGCGGAATTTCATTATTAATTTATTAATGAAAACAGCTCTCTCGTGACGCCTCGATGTTCATACGCGTGTCCTAGCTGTGCTTATTGTTTCATTACATTCACTCTAATAATATTATTTCATTTAAATTAATAATTTTTAATGTATATATACCGTTATATGCACGTTCATTCATATTTCTTTCTCAAGTATACTCGTTCGCAATGATATCTAAGACCCCTGTCTTTGTCCGCACTGACATGAGAATGGGGAATTGTTAAGTCAAATTACTCATAATACTCATCAAAATACAGTTTTTATAGATAATTGTATATTATTTATATTCAAATTATTTACTTTTTATAATGAATGAATAATCAATTTTAATAAGAAAATAAAAGGATGTATGTATGTATGTGTGGGTGTGTCTGTATCTTTTTGTGTGTGTGTGTGTGTGTATGTATCTGTAGTGAGTTGTCTATTTGTCTTATCTAAAACTCGGTCTTATTAACATTCAAAATTCTAATCAATAAAAAGATAACATAAAATTTTTTAAATAACATTTAATTAAAAAAAATAAATTTTAATGTTAATTAAATACATTTTAGATGAATTAATTTATTGAAGTTAGTTTTGTAAATGAGTGGCGTGTGCTCGTGCTCGTGCTCGTGCTCGTGCTCGTGCTCGTGTGGGTACCGCCGAGTACCCGAGTACCGTAAGTGGGACGCGCTGTACTCACGTAGAGCTAAGACCAAATATAGCAGCACCCAGACTGTCAACTTATCGATAAGGTATTATCTTTTATATGCTTTTTACGTTTTCATTATATTTTTAAATAATAAAAGATAGATTAATAAAAGGATAGACCCTTCAGCGTACAAACTTGTCAAGTTTATCTATTGCTGTTATTACTCTATGTTGGCTATTATCCCTTTATAAATTTAGATCAATTGAATAATCAAAGTACGAAATATGTTTAATAAAATTAATTATTATCTTTTATATATATAAAAATTATAATACTTTATTAATATTGACAAAGAAATCTATAATATATAATGTCTATAATATCACAAGCACGCCAGTGAGAAATATGTCAAACAACGGCAGCCATCTTATTACTCAGACACACCATTTTAAGATGTTTTCTATGAAGTTATGCTTTTAGTACCTCTTATTCAAAACCAAACTAAAGTTCTGATATCAGTAAATCGTATTTCTTAAGCAATTACAGATATTTTAGTTTAATTATTTCTATAAGTGCCCCTTAACCTGGGGTTAGTTCATGGTTCATAACAGTTGTCAGTTAAACTCGGATATCGAAGCGGCTATCAAATACTAATTGTACACAATTCGTTCCATAGATTATCAAATTAATTGGTGAATATTTTTAAATAATAATAAATTTCAGTATTGCTAATCTCACTTAGCTCCTCTGGAATACCGTGAAGATTCATGGTTCAACCCAACAATAGACTTTAACTATTTAACACTATTAAGGATTTCACGAATTATTTGATAATGTTTTATTATTTTTATTATAATATATCTATAAATATATATATATTTTATTATTTATACTTTATGAAGTAATAATTATCTAGAGATGTGTAAATAACCACAGTCGTGTCACATGCCCCGTGGGGCACCGTCACATGTCCCGTTAACTACGCGCGAAGACTTCGCTAAGCGATATGCATTTTGTAGATAACAATGAATTGATAGAGAAACAAAAATATATTACATTAACACACAAACACACACAAGCATACAAACATATATACACACACACACACGTACACACACACACACACATATACATACATAAACACGCACAGTTTTGGTATTAAAAACATTTAACAGATTTTCAGAATAACAAATCTGTGAAAAAAGTTGAAAAAGTACTAGAAAGTTCTGGTAAATATTGCAAATTACGGATATTTTTTTATTGTTATGTAAATTTAATTTAGAGATGTCAATTAAATAGATACTTATCTAACTCTCTATAGCTGTGTTTAGTTTATTTGTAATCTCAAATAGAAAAGAGAGAGCAGTACATTATTGAATTTAAAACAAAAATCACACAAATAATTGATAACAAAATAAGACTTATATTTACAAACAATACAAACAATATTTTGTAGGAGCGACGCAATATTACCAACTGTTTTAAAACGCAGTCAAAAATGTTGAAACGGCTCATTGTATCGCTTAACATCTTGCTTTAGGATCTCCCATCTCCCGTGCTTTCCTCAACACCAGACGGATTTGGTCTCTGTGTGCATGTTAAGAGAATTAAATTTCCATTTTAACATTTCAACATTTTCTTTTTTGGCCTTCTTTATGTATTTTCGGTGCCCTTTGTCTGATGGCCGTCTTGTTCTGCTAACATACCCAACATACCCGACTCGACGGGTCGTATAATACAATGCAATACAAGTTAACTGATGATGAGAGAGAGAGAGATGAGATCTAACTTCAAACTAGCTGTTGTTAGCGGCTTCGTCTGCTTCACAAACAATGTGTTGTTTGTTGAAATGATATCTATACATACTATCAAATGTGTGTTTTGAAATATATTCTTTGTCAGTCCGTCATAGTTTTCTCAATGTTAAAGAGTTCTCCTGTCTCATTCGCACACTTTTCAGAGATATTTAAATTATTTGTATTATTTTTGTTAATATTGCATACAAATCTCCAATAATTGTTTAAATCTTTCCAGATTCGTGCAGTGTGGGATATGCTATGTGAGAGCCGGCTCGGACGCAGGTGACGAGTGTTAATGACAGACAGTGCTGGACGATGGTAGGTGGTACAAAGAACACCAGGCGGCGGAAACTCGGTGATTGGTGAGTGTTTACGTTTGTATTTCATTATTTTTAATTAAATAAAAATAGCCTAAGCTTTATAACATCCGCTATCGGCTGTCAAAGTCCTGTTACAATCGGTCCAGCTGTTTCAGATCGTCGAAAATCTATAAAACCTAAAACATATGTCTCGAGTAACCTAGCAGCTTCTACCCAGGATGTAATATAAATGTGTTTTATAAATGTTGCTCAGTAATATATTTTTTAACTTGCCCCTCCTCAATTTTTTAGTGTATGAGAACAAAGTGTCTGTAACGAGTAATGATACAGAACTAAAACTAACACATCAAACACTGTGATTATCACATTGTAAGTGTTACAAGTATTTAAATAAATATAATAATTGCCATGTTATCAAAGTTGATTAATTATTTTTCACGGAACGAATTACACTATTGTTATCTAGGATAGGTTTTTAATAAATCTGTTTATATCTAAACAAATAGTTTTAGTTTCAACTTTACTGTTCTTATATCTGACTATAGAATTTAATATACACAGAAAAATTAAAATTTCTTGAGGAATAAATAGTAAATCCAAAAAACTCCTCCCTTCCCCTACACCTTCTAGGCCCTTCTACCCTCCTTCCATTACTCTAAATATTTAGACTCAAAGCTTAGTAGCCTTTATGATAGGCGATGGTACCACTTTTCAGTCTATACTTGCCCTCCAATCTCATCTACCATTTCACATCACAGTCACAAGATATACTGTTATATAATTTATCTATACATATAAATCATATTACATATGAAAATAATGTATTTACGTAAAAAAAAATAAAAAAAATCTCTGTCTCTCTGTCTGTTTTTTCCGGCAAATCTCTGAAATGCCTGAAATGATTGTAAAAGGACTTACACCGGCGGAAAGAAGTAACTTCGGCTACTTTTATTAAAAAAACATACCCACGCGAGCAAAGTCGTGAACAGAGCTAGTATTATATAATATTTAAAACAACATATGGAATTAAGCGTGAATTTTGTATTAAAAAGGCTTTATTATATATAATTTAAAAAAAATTGTTTCTTTTTAATGTGTCTTATATGGAACCCAAACACAGTCCAACAATGGCCAATGTTGGCCCAATATTAAACCAACAATTTAGTAAACCCGACATTAAAGAGCAGCGAAAACGAATTCCAAGAAATATAATAATTTGATATCGGTAAATATATGTCGAGATCGAGAGAATTACCTGTAATATTTGTTATTCCGAAAGCGGTGTTATATCGGGTATTACATTATCATTATTGGGTATGAATTACAATGTCCGCTTAAGTATCAATGAGGCGCGAGAGACGTTAAATTTATTTCAACATATCACATACATTCTCTCCCTCTCTCTCTTTCACACACACACACACACACACACACACACACACAGATATATATTACAGATATATTCAATATATTAACGATAATGGTAGGAACTAATCAAGTGAGATGTTCCGCGCATTCCTCATAATAATGCACTTTCGTTTCGTGCAAAAAATATATTTTATCGCGCGATCGCGCCTCATCGGCTCCGAGCGGTTCTCACTACAGCATGCAGCATGGTGTATGGTAATACGAGGGGTGCTCGCCGTTTGTAGATTTTAATTCAAAGATACGCCCAAATAAACCTCCGGAAAGTTAAATTTTAACGTAAAAGTCGTTTAATGCGTGTTGATTAATTATTATGTACATTTTGATTTTCTCTTTTTGTTATTTATCAAATAAAAAATGTTTTGCCACGTTAAAGTATTCTTTATAACGTAAAGGCAGGATGGACATACCTAATCTTCTTAAATATTAAATAACATATAATTAACTAAAAAAAAGTTAACGGTACGGTGAAGATTTAAACTAGGTTTTAAATTTCTTATATTTCAACAACCCACAAAACAACCCCCACACCCTCATTACAGCGGACCCCTAAGCGAGAACAGAATATTCTCAACTTTCGTATTTAATACCTTCCGGTAGTAAAGCATGTTGTAGATATAACAGTATCACTTAGTGTTGGAAAACTATCTATTACTATTAGAAACTGCGTGTTATATTTTTAATAGCTACAATTATATGTATTCTAGAAGTTTAGAAACGGTGGCTTACTGAGTGGGCAGTTTACAAACAACTTCACTACAATTTGTTTATTTTAGTACAATCCTTCATTCAATGACAATCAAAATCGAAAATAAATATATATATAGTTCCAAAATAGAATTAATAATAAAAAATATGTAATTGAATACTTATTACCAACTTAGTTGTATCGAAATACACGAAATACTTATTAGTAGACTTGTCCCACTTCGCGGTACAAAATTGTACCACCAAGTCATTGTGAACTGAACCTACCAATCTTTATCAGTGCACGGAGAATTGGGCTTCGGCACCTTCATTAAAGGAAAACTTTCTTATTTCTCTAACATACATGTTTTTATAATAATAAGAATCAATAAAATTATACACTAACATTAAAATCTTATTATAACTATTAGCTTAGTTTTCTTCCTTATAACCTACTACTACTAAATATAGTGCTGACACTGCCACTAGATACAAGTGATCACTGGTCTTGAATCAAAGTGAAAACATATTAATAAACAAATAAAACTACTTACCGTTTTACTAAATTCCAAATCTCGGCCCAGTTTGAGCATAAAAGTGAATTTGGTATAAAATTTCAATTTATAATAAACATAAAACAAGATGGCGGTGACAAGCGTGATGGCTGAGAAAGTCTCTGAAACTAGTTTAGCGATTATTCAGATATTTTCACTTATGTAAATAAATCCCGCATTCCTGTGAGATGTGCTGTGTGATGTACGAAATTTTACTATTTACTTCTTTTACTATTTACCTTTTTTATTATTTACCTTTTTACTATTTACTTTTTTGTATTCACAAAAGCTTTTTGAAAATTTAGCGCCAACTAAAGCGGGGTATTAATTGCATTGAGAATTAAAGTCATTGTTATATTTTTTTTTTAATTATATAATTTTTTGTTTTCTACAAACATTACCTTTTTTTTGTTTATAATAGAATTTTAATTTACTTTTTCCTTTTATAATTATATCCGAACAATTAACTTATATTTTATTTATTTTCAGGACCAAAATGGCGACCAATGTCGCGTCACAGATCTCAAGGACAACATTCATCTGGTTATTATTGGCTTTAATAAGTGTAAGTAGATTATTATTAGTATTGTATATATAGGAATATTAAATAATAAATAGGTAAACAAATAATTGCATATGCATAATATTATCAATTAATAAAACATCCCGTTGCAATATTATCTAGCGACATTCGAATGCTAAGAGTCGCGTTTAATAACTTCGCGAGCGTCAAAAGTGAAGTCAGATATAATCTGAAATACAAGAAAACTAGAAATACTAGATAAAGATTATCAATAAGTAAATATAAACTTGTAATGATAATAATCAAGAAGAAATGTTACATGTTGAAAACAAAAGCAGTCCTGGCACGTACATACCGACGATAAAGTTATTTATATGTATGTGTGTGTGCGTGTGTGTGTGTTATAAGAAAATAACACGTTAAAATAAAGAATATATTAACAAAGTTCAATCCTTTGAAGTAGTGGGCACGTTATCTGAAAGAAACTATTTGATCCTTTTTTTAATAAAATTCAATGTACTTTTGTTACAATCAGTACATTTAAATGAGAAAACGAGTTATATTTATTGGGAATGTTGTTTCTTTTTGTTGTTCGCTAATTCGTTTAGCGCTTTTTATCTGAGGCCCGTTAGTTCGTCTACGAGCTTGGGTTCAGTGTTTGTATTCGAAAGAAACAGCGACACTTGTTAGATACACATGCAAAAATACACGATGACAACTTGGCAATTGAATAAAACTATATACCAACTAAAAGATTAATTAATTAATTAATATAATAACGTGTGACAGTAAAACAAATAGTTTATAAATGTAATTCATCAGTAAGAAGTCGACCCAGAAACGAATAAGCAGAAGCGGTCCGTCCTCGAGGTCGCCTCAATGCCGACTGACGACCGATTTTCATAACTTTCCTAAGCCTTATTACATCGTCTAGATTAAAAAATCATCTAATCTTAAACGAATACAATTTTTAACTATATCTGCAATGCATTTTAGTAACAATTGATTGAAAAAAACTAACTAAAAAATAAACATATATATTTTCTTTATAACGGAACACAATTTAAGAATTATATAAATTAAATTAACTAAAAGCTATTTATCTAATAGTTTTTATGAATCATCTAACTATGTTGAGGTCTGCGCGGGTGTCGTTCCATTTGTCTCATCCGGCTCGCATAGTCCATAGTCACATAGTCACATAGTCGGCATATCGCACGCACCGCTGTAAAAACACACGGACGGACTTAAACCGCTATTTACTCGTATAAAGGTGAAGCTAAACGAATTCCAAACAAACAATATATATTTATATTGCAATAATTACCGAGGAATTTAAAACTCAGTGAGTTGTCTTTCAACACAACGCGATCGGCGTCGTCCGTCGTTCCCAATAATCAATCTTTAAGAGTTTAAAGTATTTTATCAATGTGTTTTTAACTTGTCTCATGTAGAAAAATGTCATCTGTCAAATAAATGTCAAACACATGATTTTATAGTTCCGACTTTGACATTTCGGTGTAGCTATCGCTAACCAGAGATAATATTTGTGTGATTGGGTCAGCTTCAAAATATAAATAGTGACTGCCGAAGATCGGTAACTGTTGTTGTAAAAACGGAACCTCGCTTTGTGCTAACGTCATGTAATGTCCATTTATATATTATGAAATAGGTAAATAGGCTTCTCAGAGCAGGTCGCGTTTGGAACACTCGCAGCCTTATTTTAAGTTGGAGTGTCTTTACAGATTTCCGATAATGTTTGAACCAAATCACTGGTATTGATTCAAAGGGGAAAGATATTAATAGATATTTTAACTGATTTTATAATAATTTCTCAATAATCCTTGATTAATAAAATTTAATGCCATACTATTCTTATGTGTTAATTAAGCTTACTACAAATTTTATTTAATTTTTTTGAACCATTTTAACCAAATGGATTTGAAAAATAAACGTTTTTAAGTCTCTTCGAACATAACATCTTTTTGACCTTAATAAAACCTAATTATTATTCATATAACGAAAAATAAACAAATATACGGTTAGAAAATTACGTTCGCATTCTTCTAAGAGATTTTAAGATTAGTTTTCTTCGTGTAAGCAAATTTCTTAAAAAATATATTCACCGTCGTCATCGTAGAAAATGTTTAAAACACTTAAAAATATATTTTATCTCGTCATTATTGAATTGATACTTTCTTTTTAAACATTTTTATAAAAATAATTCTAATGAATATATTATTAGTAGTAAGTAAAACTGGGAAATGCCACTAAGCTTAACCTGTCTCGTCACGTCCTGTTGTGAGAGCATGTGAATCAAACCAAACCAAGCTATTGGCGAACCAATTACTCATTAATTACAAAGAATTCCAGAATTATCTGGATTTATTTTGTTCCCGATTTCAATTACAATGACATGGAATGATTTGTGAAAAGTATTCTTTAAAGTTTGTTTATTGTATTTAGAATGTCTCCAGAGGTCTCCAGACGAATAGCCACGTCGCTAAAAGATGTCCTGGTTCCCTGTAATTGTATAAATTTTGTTTAAAATGACTGCTTACAATTTTACATACATACATACAAAGGACTCGTTTGCATAATAAGCTTCACCAGTTTATTCATTTATATTATTGTTTTCTCTTTTTTTTTGTGTTAACATTTATGTCGATTTTTCGAAATAATAGTCAAAAAGCTACCTTATGTATAATGTATTGCATTAAATTTATGTATAGGCTATGAATAAGAAATCGAATCAGTCAGAAAAATGGTTGGCTTTTACCACATATAATTTTATATAGATTTTTGTTTTAATTATAACATTTTCATATATTTTCGCCTCAACCGGAATTCGAAGCCACGAATTTAGGAGCACGAATGAATGACAAGAAGAAGAAATACCGGATTCCCATTTCTATTTCGATACATATTCATAGTGCAGTCCACAAATTAGCATCTCAAGGTCAGTAGTTTATCTGATACAGTAGGAACTGTACTGCGACTATGAATAAAACATAGATTCACCTGAATATGCATATCAGCTGACGCCCCGTCCCGGAATGCTAACGGTCGGTACACTTCAACAATGACACCAACGAAAGTAATCACAACTGGTTTTATACATCTCCATACTTCATTTAATACTCCATTACTCCATACGTAATAACCACTCGATAACCCGCTTTACCTTGGTTTTTATACGTTTTTAGTTTATTTTACGATTAGTGAGGTTAGGAATCATTGAACTCTCTACACTTAAAGAATCTGAACTTTTTTATTAATTGTTTGTCATTACAACTTTCATTTCCTTGTAATCTTAGATATATTTAATACTAGCTGTGCTCTTGACTTCGTTCGGAGTATGTTTGATTTTTATTGTAAAATAAAAGTAGCCTAAATTACTTCTTATTATATCAGCTATCCGCAAGTGAAAGTCTAGCCAAAATCGGTCCAGCCGTTTCAGAGATTAGCCGGAGCAAACAGACAGAGAAAAAAAATGTTTTTTTATGTAAATACCGTATATAATTTCATATGCATTAAGTGAAAAGCTGCTAATGTGGAATTACAACCAGACACTTCAATTTTATCTATATGTAGAGATTGTGAGAAATATATTTGTCAACTCATTATTAATTTGTATTATATTAACTTTTACTTATACAATAAAGTTATGTGAAAATGTTATCTACCGTTGGTTTATAAATACAATTGAAGTGATTGTTACATTACTCACTTCATCATGTTGATTATTTCAGCTATCGCTACTATGTGAGAGGCAGATTAGACTAGTATTTGCACCCGGTTCTTCTTATCGATGCTCGGTTACACTTTACTACTTAACATAATTGAATGAGGTACTTATTACATCGGGTATCCAGTGAAAGTTCTGTTAAAATCGGTTCAGCCGTTTCTGAGATCAGGAACCAATAGATAGACAGAAATTATATTTTTATGTAAGTAGTTAAATATGCATTTAGTGAAATATTAATTTGTAATAACAAACGGACACTTCTATTATATTTATATGTATATATATAAAATAGGCGTAGTCTCGTAATGACGAAACAAATTTAATTTTTCTTTCTATTATTTATTGTCCTTTACTTTGGTCTGTTTACAAACGAAATATATCATTAATACCCTGGTGTACTTATATGTATGTGAGGTTTGTATTAATTGAAGTCACTGATTCGTCAGAGCGTATTACATCAACACATATCTCTTGCTTCTAAACCTCCATTTTTATATTCGTCTTTATTAATGGTATATCAAATTATTATGACTGTTCTAAATAACTGATTACAAATTTATTGACAGCGGTATGCAACTAGCTCTGAGAATGATTTTTTAAGTAAATCTACCAGTGAAAATCCTATTACCGTTTGAGAGTTTAGCCGGAACAAACAGGCAGGCAGACAGAAATTTTTTCTTCAATGTATTGTATATGCTTTCAAATGTATTTAGTTAATTCCTTAATTAACAGATTTTCTGTTAATTTGAAATTACAAAAGGATACCTCGATTTTATTTATATGTATAGATACTATATGTATTTATTTAGATATAAATAAATAAATTATATAATAAACAATTTAAAGGCACTAATTAATTGTATTAAAATGTAAAATGTTGCGGTCAAGTTGTGATCCTAATAAGGTCCACTCCACCATGTCATGAGACACAATGAGACAGTAATTTATTACTGGTGATATAACTATGAGTGTGTGGAAATTATACTTTTTGTCACTCGAATATTTATTAACTGGGAGAAAGGCCTTGATGGTTTCTTTTATATCCTATATATATATATAAATAGTTATCATTATTGTATAGATTTTTTATTGTCAGATAAAATTTAACTGGAGAATATAATGTTTAGAACTTACTGTATTGTTCTCAGGTAAGGTAATCACACAATAAATAATGTTTGAAAAGTTTTTTAACATATATATATATATATAATTTCGAGTTGTTTTGAAATTAATATAAGTTATTAACATAAGTTTACACAAGAATTTGAAAGCAACAGAAATAAATATTTTAAATAAATTAAAAAAATAAGATATCAAAACAACTATATTTTTCATCAACCATTTAGATTATGTACACTTGTAGCGCAGTCCGCAGCCATCTTAGTATAAAGCAGTGATACACAAAACAGAATTAACATTTTCCACTGTTGAAATATTTTTTCAATTAGTTCGGTGAGAAAATGACATGTGTATACACGGCCCGGCCTCCCCGGCCTCCCCGGCCTCGGGTGCCTTTGAACTATCATTATCATAACAATGGAGGTAGGAGACTAGATGTACCGATTGTCATCGTTAATACACAAAATTATATATATATATATATATATATATATATATATATATATATATATATACGACAAGTAGTCAAAGATTGGGTCTTACTATCGGAAATTAAGTGCTAAAATAAACGTGTTTCTAGATTTGTAGTTACATGATTATCTTTTAAACTCAAAGTATGGTCTAATAGTTACAGAATAGTTCAAATTATTATAGATTTGACCTTAACTTCGTAGATTACGACAACTCAAAGATTAAGTCTTACCTTTGAGAATTAGGTGCGATAATAAATTCAATATTTATGAATAATAAAAAATGTAAGTATGTCTATTAATGTATCTGTAGCTCCGCGTGCTCGTGTGCTCCAACACCTGGCACGAGTCGTTGATCCCGAGGTGTTCTGTGGACACGGTGCCGAAAAAACACACGCAAAAAAAACATAGAACTTTGTGAAATATCTCTTAATAATATGATCTTCATGTAACTGGGTTATAATGATTGTTATGAGATTATTGTGTATGTGTATTAAGTTTAAAATGTACTATCATTTATCAAATCATTTATTTTGTCGATTAATAATTTGCGAAAATTTAAGGTATATTATGTTATATATGGACTTTATACTCGCTGTGAACACGACTTTCTTTGCGTTAAACGTTTTTTTAAATATAAGTAACCTAAGTTACTTATAACATCAGCTATCCCAGTGAAAGTCCTGTTAGAGTAGGTCCAGCTGTTTCAGATATTGGCCGGACCAAACGGACAGAAAGACAGAGAGATATAGATGTTTTATTGATTCAAATTGTATTTTATGTAGTTATTAGTTTGAACTAAGAGCCAATTCTCTAAGGCACGTTAGTTTTAGTGTATCTTCATACAGTTCACACGCTGCCACAGGTCGGGCTTAAACTGGTTTATGAATCATTTAATAGTTTATGAATCATTTCATTCAGATTCATCGGCCTTTTGGTTATTAAACATAAAACAAATATTTTTTATACCTATTACATTTTCGCCCACACGCATATCAGTAGCAAAGAAAACGTATTTTTCAATATCTCTTGAAGAGAAGTAAGTGCTGATGTTATGACATTCTTAAGTTATGCAGCACTGTCTCATCAGTATACTGGGGATTGAGTTGTCGGTCTGGTCTTAGTATACTAAGTATTATATATGCTCTTGAATTCATCGTTTACTCTTATACTACATATTTTAGTATTACACATATGTATATATATATATATATATACATAATAGAATAAAGTTAAATTGATTCTTTCAAATGATTTGACATCAGTTGAGTTAGTCTCAGATACCGCAGACCGCATCTTTTATCTTTTTCAAAGTCTGATTTAATTTGTATCAAGTAAATTATTACGGACATACAAACTGACAGTTATTTTGATTGTATGTCCGTCTCGTCTGAAGCATGTCGTCTCGTTTCAACTCGTTTCGTTCTTTAAATTCAATAAATACTTCTAAAACTATGATTAGCGCTTGTCATCGTCGCTAGGTAACTTTTAATATGAATTTGAATGGCAAAGTGAAAGTGTGTTTGTTTTTTTATTAGATTCCATCTCGTGAATTCCTGAATGGGACGGTGACAATTCGTCATGTGACACTAAAGAGACGGTCACTTTCGGTTTTTAGATAAAAAAATAATATAATAATTGTTATTCTTTCAAATAAAATGATAAACACTTTGAAGACACTTCTTGTTCTAATTGGACACGTTTCAAATATTTTTTGTCATGTATTTTAATAATCTCTACATATAAATAGAACTGAAGTGTCTGTTTGTATCTAAAGTAATAGCTTTTCACGAAATGAAATATGAAAGTATATAAGTTGTCTATATATATATATATATTTTATTATTTTTCTCTGTCTGTCTGTTTGGACCGGCTAATCTCTGAAACGGCTGGACCGATTTTAACAGGACTTTCACTGACATATAGCTGATTATAAGAAGTAACTTAGGATACTTTTAAAACGTATTCCGACCGAAGTCGAGGGAACAGCTAGTTATATATATTATTTTAAATTTGGGTTGTCTAGATTTAACCTTATAAATACATATATCAAATTAAGTATGTCAGTATGTTGTTCATATATTGTTCTTATAAGATTAGTTAATTGCAAGAAATTTAAATCTTCTCTTAATGTAATATATGATTTAGTGAGAGGTGACTGTAAATTGATAATGGCTTATCATTTGTGATTACAAACATTGAACTGTACCGAGTAATGGCATTTGCATAAACTGTAAATTGCTATCAAATATGATACAGCACTTTGGATTGGTGAAAATATGGGAATTAATAATAAATTTAAAGATAAAAAGATTTACTGATTTATTCTTGTACTGTCCTTTAGTGTACACACACATTGACACTTTAATACACACATGGAAGGATAGTTTAAAAAGATCGAAGGACGACACGGAATACCTGATTGCGGATAAGACCAAAAGCAATTGGGATAAGGTGAGGGATAGCAAGGATAAAGAACTCCATCCTTAATATATCGGATTAAATCCTTCATCCATATTCAATGGAAGTGATAAAAATAAAGTTAATCTAAACATATATATATATTCCGGCCATATTTTTATTTATTTTTTTGATATTTTTACATGTGTTATAATTTATAGTTAAATAGGTGGAAAGTATAATAAAGCATTCGTAATAGCAGCTTGTGATAGAAAAACAGTTCTTATTATTACTGTACTCTCTATACTGCGTTACTGTAATTCATTTGTTTATATTTATTTTATTATATTTATTTACTTGTATCACAAAGTGTCAGGTTTATTCTGATACCACACTTATTGAAAGAATGAAGAAGAACGTGCTCAGGTGGTTTGGGCACGTCGAACGAATGAGTGATGAAAGAGCGGTAAAAAAGATTTATATAGGAAAAGTGAGCGGTAAGAGAGACAGGGAGAGGCCTCGAGTGACCTTCGAAAACACAGTATCTATGATACTGGAGAAAGGTCACGTAAAAAGCATGAGGACCCCACGGAGGGCATGTATGAAGAGGTTGATGTCTGTGGCCGAAGCGAAAGAGGTATGCAGGGTTTGGCACTCCGTCGTCTCTGGTTACCCCGCAAGGGATATGGCGTGAAGCTAAATAAATAATATATACTTATTGAAAAAACAGTAAGGACTCCAACTTAAAATAAGACTACGTCGATTCCAACCGCGCTGCTCTGAGAACACAACATACTTAGAGTATTTCTCTATTGTGATCACAAATGTCCAAGTACCATCGCAATCATATCGATAATCCGCCCTAATAAATAAGTTGATTGTCGCTTTTCCTCTATAGTTCCTTATAATTCAGTAATATTTTATTTAATCAGTATATATCGACAAAAAATAGGCGCGACTATTTATTTTAAATTAATTTTTTTTATGAGAGAAAACTGCAAAAAATATTTTTCTAAATCTGTTTTTAAGTAATTTCTACCCATTCATTCATTTCTACACATTTATTCATTTAATTATAATGTAAGTAAAAAGAAAATAAAAGTAGAAAGTATTTTTCTAACTCTATAATATTAGTAATATAACATAAATCATAGTGTTAGAATCGTTGAGATGTACCTACTCATTGAGCGATCCAACACTTTAGAAATTCACTTAATACTATGGTATTGTAACCATGACTCGCATGTAACATAATTTGTATAAAAAACATGATTTTGTGGTAAAAAAGTATATCAAGTTAAGTTTACATCATATTCAATTCACACAAATATAATTATTGTGTGATTTAACTTTATATAAATAAAATAATAAAATATAAGCGGTTATTACATAAAATGATTCTTTGAATCTCAGTTGCAATTATTTCTCAGTATAGTTAAATTAGTTGCGTGTTTAATCTAGACAAACAATTTCTATCTAGATATTCTAGTGATTATATCTACTTGAATATTTATTATAGAAAAGTTAGAATCAAATAAGGATACAAGTTTATCTTATAGAATTATAGGATATATATAAACTAATAATAATTCCCTGTATTGTAAATACAATTATTGTAAATGCTTAACGAAATATTAAGCAAGGTATTCTCAATTGCATCATATTTCCGGTTATAAAATAAGGACAGAAATGCAATATTGCGAGGTCCATTAAGATAGTGTTCAATTTAATTCCAACATTTCCTACAGGAGATAGGATAGCGTTAATTACAACAATAATATGATATTCTTACGATATCTGGAAAAGCAATTCATCTTAGCAATTCACTGACTTTCATATTTAGCTCTAATTTACTGAAAGTAATTTAGCAATTTTAGTGTTAGTTATAACATATTCTGTTAGAAAATCTAGTGACTTTTGATAAATGAGTTAACAGATTAGTGTAAAGTAATATATATAACAATTATTTAGATAATTTAGTCATTTTGACTGTAGAATAAGTATATAAATCTCATAGATGTTCTAGGGGAAAGTTAACTAAATAATACTAAAGTCGGTATTCGTATTAGTATTTATAATATTCATAAAAAGGTTAAAAAAGTTTGCACTCGTATGTTACCAGATCTTGTTTTAAACTTAAAAATCTCAACCGTGATGTTAAAACTCTTCCTTGCCCACGTTTGTGTGTGTTTGTGTTCTGTAGATATGACACGTGAATACCGGGTATTGATAATCGCTCGTATATAATTTATTGAAGCTTATGATTTCACGTCTCACTGTAATATTACAGCCACTTTCGCTGCCACCGGCCACCGGCCACCGGCCTGTCGTATATCGTTCAACTCACTCAATAATTCCATACTAAAGGCTATACTTATTATATTATATGCTGTTTCAGACGATTTTCCACCGACTCATTGATAATTTCATATTTCTGAAACTTAAAATCGTATGCTCCTAAATTTTCGAAGAATTCAATCCATCTCGGACGTAACTTTTTAAAATGGAGCAGTCTCACGGAACCTGTCCGAATTTGAAAGAAAAATGTAAATTGCAGTTATCCCTAAAATGCTATCTCTCTCCGACACGCCATTAGCAATATAACCATCTCGCTTTTGAATTCCGCGTGGGAACGCGATGCGGCATCATTCCTGGAACGCGCGCGTGCGATTTATCAAAACGCTTTCGTTCAAAGATCAAAGATGAGATGGGCTCATTTAAATTAATCACATTTTAATGACATCTAGTAACAATCTACCTTTGACCTCTGACCTCTTTTGTAATGAGTTAAAGTCCTACAATTGTGTTACAGACGAGGGCAAAGGCCGGGGAGCTCTGGCCGATGGAGCGGCCCGAGGGCATGCCCGTCATACAGTCCCTAGAAGTAATGTGTGGGAAGGACCACATGGATGTTCATCTCACATTCTCGCATCCCTTCGAGGGCATCGTCTCCTCTAAAGGTATGTTGGAGTTTTTATTGAATTTCCGATAACCGCTTGTGCGTGTTTTAAACTTGACATATCTAATTCTGCGAACGAACTTTACTAACTATTATTATATTATTATAGGTGTTAAATTATTAATGTTAATATAACATTTGATATAAATCTTGTAAGTGGTCACTCGCCACGCATGGAACAGTTAGTTTGACCAAAACGTGTCCCATTTCCAAGTGGGTCGTATTAATAATTCAGTTTTCCATAATAATTGTGAGTAAAACTCGTGTAATTATAAGCAACAATTATCACCGCTCTGATTGCGAGTGACGGGAAATCACACTATTGAAGCTCCGCGTTCTTGGCGCTGTTTGCTGCTGTCAAAGTCTGGTGCTTAGATAAAATATGGCTGGCTTTTCACTAATATATTAAATAATTAGCTGTTTTTACGACTTTGTTCGTGATAAATTTATATTAAAAAAAAAAAAACTTAACTGACTCATCATAACATCAGCTATCCGCCAGTGAAAGTTTTGTTAAAATCGGTCCAGCCGTTTCAGAGGTCAGCCGCACTAAACAGACAGATGGAGATTTATTTTTAATTTGTGTTTTTAATATAATAATCGTATATACTTTCATATGCATTTAGTAATAAGCTGCTAATTTGGAACTACAAACGGACATTTTAATTTTATTTATACGTATATATATTATATTATAAAGTACTAACTATAGTAATTTACATTTTTATATTTATAATTTAATGTACAGATACATAGAATATTATAACTAAGACGAGTTAGTTTTTAAATCTAGTGAACTGTAACAAGTCATTCACACAATGCACTTAACTGGATGTAGGATGCAAGCATCATTAACCACAAGGCAACTAAGCACTAAATACAACTAGAAATTGATCCTGTTCTTAATCACATGTATCATATCATATCATATCTCAAATATTACTAATTTAGCGCCTCTTGGTGATACGAGATGATATTATAATTAAACCGACCGAGCAGTGTTGTACGCAGTTAAGAAGCATAAAGGACCGTTAAACGCGTGCTTTCTAATTGGTAGAGAAAAATCATTTGCTCTGTTTTATTTAGTTAATTTTAAGTAAAGTCATAGTATTTATAATTTAATGTGTGTGGTAACCCTCGCCTTAATCTAAGTTGGAGTGTCATAACAGAAGGGCTCTTGATAACTATGATATCGATTTTTCATTTCATTTTTTATAATCATATTTTCTAATCTATATTTGTGTTATTTATTTTTGCTTACTTATTTCTTAATTAAAATTTATTTTGCTTGCTATGCGACTGTAATTATTAGTAAATATTCAATACATTTGATGAATTGTTATACTAATTGCAAACCGTTAAAAAAATAACAAAAAATGTTATAGGTGTCGATTATTTTTAGAGATTAAAACTTAAAATATTTATTATTATTTAAGTTATTGTAATAACATGTCAGTAATATTAATGTAATAATGTGATATATTCTTCGGCGCAGGTCAGCACGGTGACCCCAGGTGCGTGTACGTGCCGCCGTCCACCGGGCAGACGTATTTCTCGTTTCGGATCGCGTACGCTAAATGTGGGACAAAACCGGGTGAGTTATATATATATATATACCTAAATATCTGTGTAATAGCCTAATACAATTAATGTTAAAATAGAGAGAGATTTAAATTTTTATTCTATAGATTATTGAATATTTAAGAAACTATGATTTGAGTAAATCAAAAACAAAATGGAAGTTAATAATTATTAGATAGTAATTAAAGTGTTTAGTAATCGTTATATTTGAGAGGGGATTCCTCCTTTCCTGTCTTTCGGTTATGAACTGGTCATAACAGATAATACTTCCAAGTGACATTATCTATAAAAAGTGAAATGTATTTAAAGTGTAGAAGAAGTCACACAGTCGCACAGTCGCACAGTCGCACAGTCACACAGTCGCACAGTCGCACAGTCACACAGGCTATCAGCGGCGCTAATCGCACGGAATGTAAAATGAATGTCTCGTATATAAAATGTTAATTTTATTGCTCTCAGTTCGTTAAAGTAGAATCTTTATATATTTTCTATCATTTGTTATAAAACGAAATTTGATTTCTAATATATTCATGAATTTATAATATTATAGAGAAATGTCTTCATTTCCGTTAAGTTGGATTGATTTAAACTGAACCGAAGATCGTTAAGAATACGAGTAGGTATATCAGATCTTATTAGATGTATTAAGAAATGTTGCTACTATAAATAATACCATGTTTTTGAGCCTTCTGCTATTAAAGTGTTTCAGGCCGACGCCCGATTAAACGATATAAAAGTTAAGATATTTAAGCAGAAGCAAAAAATAGTCAAAATAATAAGGAACAGTTAGAAATTATGTGACTTAATGAAGGCTATATAAATTAACTGGCTGCGTAAATTATCATAATATTAAATCGTTCTGGAGGCTGGTAATGTATTCCAATGTTTTAGGGTACTCTGGTAATCATTTTTTTGTGAATATTATAATAAAAGATTTTTTTTAAGGCCTTTATCCCACGTTAGATCAAGCTTCTTATTCCATTTTTTCTATATTTCCTACTCTATATTCACTCCCCTTTACATCTCTCATTCTCTCTCTCTCTCTCTGCCAAAATTTCTTCCAAATCATCGCCTGTAATGTTTATATCTATACTAATAAAATACAATTGAAATAGCTGTTTGTTCATATTTTTTACAAATGAAACGAATAAACGGATTTATTTTTTTTCTCAATTTTCTACTCCGAAAATGAATTGTAAGTTTTTTTCCTCCACACGTGAACAACGTCGCGGATTTTCAGTAGTTGTCTACAATTTTTTTTTTATTAAGATTTATTATTGAATATAAATCATTCATCTTTAGCTATCCCAATTATTAAACTATCCTTACTGTCGTCTTAGATACTTCACTTCTTTGCTATGTCATTTTTCACTTGCTCTGTCCAAGTCTTCATCAGTTGCCCTCTTCACTAAATAACCTAATAAATATTAATTAATAATTGAAATGTACGGAACCCTCAATAGTATAATAATAAGTCTACGTCTGTACGAATGTATTTTCATGACGTCATTAAGTCATATAGCTTCACCAGAAAGCCGACTGGTTCAAAAACCAGTACTTCCCGTTGCCTTTTTGACCTCATTTATGATAATATTTTTGTTTTTCTATGTATTGATATGTTTTGATATCGGAACATGCCTTCAGTGGACCAATATCTTCTTTTATATGTTTTTTAATCTGTGGTTTTTAAAATTATATTCTGAATAATGACAAACAAGAAGCTACAATCAATTATAGCGAATATTCTACTGATATTTCTGATATAAATTGTCAAATTGCAACCACATCTCTCTCTCTCTCTCTCTTAACAAAAGCTCTGTCTGTTTTGTTTGTATTAATTTTTATTTGCAAGAGTTCATTTCTTTCCATTTATTAAATCAATTATTTTAAAGTATAAAATTTTGATACTAAATTATAAAAAATACTTCCAAAATTAAGTACAAATATTCATTCCCTCAACACTCATATTATGTTACGGGGGTCATAAAATATATATCTCTTAATATTATTATAAATATAGCTGCTATTTCTCTTAATCTAGTACATACGTAGTTTTTAAAGTAGTCTATAAATTATATTTTCTCAGCAATCTGTCAATGCTTCCGCAGTACACTCGTCCAACGTACAACACGTTACGTACAACAAGGACAAACATTACATTATATATATTATATCTTATATATACTTACAAGTAAATAAACTATTTTAATATAAACCAGTAATTATCGCAGACCATCCAATAAGTCACTTGCAAACTTCTCATTTAACAAAGTAGAGTTAGTTTTTCCGAGCGTTCCCTATTTTGTCCTACGGGCGGTGTCAGTAACGGACGCGACCGTTCCTTCTTCGAATCTTGAGCGCTCTTTGTTTCTTAGAAGCACTCGTCATACCGCATAATTCAGCACAGCCGAGGCCCATTTTACCCTTCCCTCCGATCCTGACTCCACTAACTCCTACGACTTTATGTGCTGGTCGAGTTACGTCGATGTAAATTGAATTTTATGTCTCGATAATAGAGCTTAGTTTAGGAGATTGATGTTCTAATGAATCGCGTCGGTTAAAGAGGTGGTAAGTGATCTTAGAGGTTAGAATCGCGTGCCGAAGTCGTCCGGTCCGATCCGCGTTCTTTGGACGACTTCAAGTTTTTGCCCGAGTTCACCCGCGTATAGCTCTAGCGATAATAAGGATTTGAAAATTAAACTTTTTAACTTGCAATTTGACGTACTTTTGAATTATTATTTGGTTAACGCTATGTATATCATTAAACACCAGTTACAACGATTTCGCCCGGACCAAGAATAACTTAAAGAAATATAATGAATCTCCTCCAATTCCAGACCTCCACGGGCAGTTCTATGAGAACACGGTGGTGGTGCAGTACGATAAGGACCTGCTGGAGGTGTGGGATGAAGCAAAGCGACTGAGATGCGAGTGGTTCAACGATTATGAGAAAACAGCCTCCAAGCCCCCCATGGTGATCGCAGACTTGGACGTCGTGCAATTGGATTTCAGAGGTAAAACAGTCAAAATCTTTATTAAAAGTGAGTTTTATACAAAATATTTGTTGTCAAAGCAACCACCAGCTCGGAACGGTATTTGATAACTGAGAAGAGCTGGCGACAGAATATCAGCGGGCTTGTCTTCTACCTTATTTTAAAACCAATAATTAAGATTTAAACTACATTTATAATAAATCTTGAAGTAGCCTGATCTTTATACCCAGGGATGCACCCTGAGTTTTGAGTACATCCATTAACTCTTAACAGGTGACAACGTGGACTGCTGGATGGAGATCCAGGCGGGCAAGGGACCCTGGGCAGCTCCAGTCTCCGGGATTGTGCCCCTGGGATCAACCCTCACCTTGGTGGTCGCTATAAATGATTATAGAGGTATGTAATATTCTAGATGATATTCTTGCTGCATTATTTCTTTCTCTTCTATTAAAGAGCCATACTTTATCCATTAGCATCAGAATCTATAAAATTTTCTGCTGTATATTTATTTATTATCATTTTTAGCGTCGGTATATTACTTCCTTGTATCTATCCAGTACTTATTAGACATTACAAATAAATAGTTCGTTAGGAATTCCATTATGTTATCGTATGTTTAAATCAGTGTCTGGGATTACCGATAAAGATGTAAACAGCATCCAGGCGTTATCTTAAACAAATTAAACGACCATTGAAGTGTAAGATATGGTGCGTTAACATGAAGACAGACAGACACTCGGGCATAACTTTTATGTTAGTACTTCCTTAACATATCTTAAGACTTAATATTTTTTTTGTTAAATCCTTTAGCAAACAAAGATGGTTGATTGTAATCTCTTATCAGTTTAGGTTTTAAGACTCGTATGTTTTTTTTTTATAATGATGAAATTGTAATCCGTGCGAATCAACGACAGAGAACGAAAGATCATTCGATGTTAATGCAATCATTAATTCTACTGATTTTATCAAATAACCGACAGCAATCGACTGTTAACTACGAAATGGAATGTTTTTACATTAGCTCAATATTATTGATATAAAACTTTTACACCTCTCTAACATTTTTTATTGATCTAATATAATAATATATTGTATAGAGCACGTAGTTTAATTATTATAGATACACCTGTTGTAAGCAATTAATCACGAGCGATGAAGTATTATTTTATATACATTTTTATTGATCTACGTCGACCTGTGTCGGACCGACTAACTCCACCAGAACGAGGTACCGGCAATTAGAGACTCGTTTTTAAACTTTTTTTTGGTATTTAATGTTTATATTATATAACCCTTAAGTTTTTAAAGACAACTTTTTCTTTCAAGCATTATTATATATCCCGATTTTACCCGGTTTTAGTGGTAATAGTGTTTCCACGAGCTGTCTGACCCTCAAAACCCGTTAACCACGATCTAAGGTCACAAACTATTACTTACACAAGCTTAATTAATAACTTTCTCGAAATATCTGGAAGCGAGGTATATTCCAAGTCCTGAGAACAAAAATACAATTGATCACCCATCATACATAAAACCTGTTTTACCGTCGCCTTACCGTTGATATCTATTGACAATAATAAAAGATATCCAAGATTTTTCCTTTTTTCTTTTGTGATATGTGTTATAGATATAATTATTTTAAGTAGATAAGTTAATCTTTGAATGCTATTTATTTATCGATGTCTCAATCTGTTACGTATATTTTTCAGTATTCTAAAATATAGTTAAATATTGGTAAATTTTAAAGCTCTTTTAGCGACTTGTTACCATTCAATCAGTGTGATTTGTATGAAATCAGATTATCTTAAGACATTTATTTATTACTTATTACTTAAAAGAGTCGGTCAGTATGCTCGGAGTGAAGCAAACAGTACCTCTGATAAGCAATATAAATAAAATTAAAAAAAATCTAAATAATATATATATATATATATATAGAAAAGAGTAAGTACAAATCATAGAAAGTGTTCTAAATATATGTCTGTTTATTTCATAAATTTAAAAATATCGTATCAGGTTACAGTCGTTATATCCAAATCCAATCCAATCCGAGTTGAAATTAAAATAAAAGTTTACTTAACCACGCTAATTAAATATTAGTTACAGACTGTTTAGAGTTAATTAACATATATCCTAACTGTCTTCGCTTCGGTATTTAGAATTATTTTGTTTATGATTTATCAATTTTAATATTTAACCGTAAAAGATATGTTTAAAATGAATCAATCCAGCCTAATTGGGTAGTAACTGTTAATTTTTTTAATGTACTTGAAAAGATTATTGCTAACCTTTCAAATATTTAATCAGGCGTTTAATTAAATCAACAAGTGGTGTCCGATTGTGTGATTGTGTGATTGTGTGATTGTGTGATTGTGATGTCGGACTCGCCCAATATACCGCTACCTCACATCATGGAACCGAATCATCACGGAACTATCCCATAAGAATTTATACCAAGTTATTCATAGTATTATTGTATTTCGATATATTTATTGCCGTTATACGATTGACGTTAAATCTAACTGTGATATTAAGTGCCAATCTAAATATAATAATGTAAATGTGCACTATTATTCTGAAGTTTTTTACCTAAAATGATTTTGTTTGTTCGAACGCGTCGGTCGTGAGCCGTGCGTTACTGATTATAACAAAATGCCGGATATTTGTTTTCCGAATTCGATAAGTTATTAATTAATATTTCATTGGTTACAGAAGTAAATCTGTAGTCCAAATTTTAAGTGTGACCGAAAATTTCAGTTATTTGATGAACTATGAGCACGCTGTGTAGATTTTTGGTTGTCTGTCTGTCACTTATTATACAAATCCCTTATTACAAATATAATCTCTTTAGCAGGGTTCTAAAGGGAGTTACAAACACAAATATCGGACACATACATACATACATCCAAAAACACAAAGATTTGACCCATGAATACCCCTTGACTTTAGTGCCACCACTGCCACTACGAAACAAACACACTAACAAACAGCCGTCAATATTTTATTATATATAATAAATAACACTTTGACAAACAATTTATATTATTCAACAAGTGAGTTGGTCACGTGATAACAATGTCCGTCTTCACAATACGATGGCTCGCACTTTTAATTCAAAAGACTAATAACGGGGAACACGTTCTATTGATTTATTAATATTCGATTTTGATTCTTATCATATTAACAAAGGGTATATAACAGCTTGGTGTAATTTTAATGTTGATTTATCGCGTGGGTGGAAGGTTGTTCGTCCTGAATAATTAAAAGACAAATGAAGACTAAATAATTTATGGTCGAGCACACACTGAGACACAATGCACTAGTGTTTATATTACAACTATTTATATATTATTTGTTCTTACTTTTAAACTTGCTAAAGTTTTCCAAGCTTCCATTAACCCAATTTTATTATATATTAGCTGTGCCTGCGACTTCGTTCGTGACGAATATGTTTTTAAAATAAAAGAAATCAAAGTTACTCCTTATAACCTATAACCGCCAGTAAAAGTCCTGTTAAAATCGGTCCAGCCGTTTCAGATTAACCAGAACAAACAATCAGACAGACAGATTTAAAAAATCGATTTCTTATCTAAGTATACTTCAATATCCATTTAGTGAAACATAAATTGGAACTACAAACAGACAGTCATTTTATTATATATATACATATATATGGAGTATTTAAAATGATTAATATTAGGAGTAAGCGACACTTAGTAAAAGCGTCTCTAACAGGGTAATAATAGTGCAAACTCTAACGGTTCAAAGAATAGTAAAAAGTAAACTGGACAAATACGAACGAATGAGTTTGCTTAACGGGCTCCGGCTCTAGGGCTGCCAGCGCCAGAGTTCATTATTATTATTGATTAATGATTTGTCGCTTCTTATTTACTGTATTTATTTGAATAAAAGAATAACACTGTATATGACATATTTAAGTTTGAAATTTATTTAAATTTTTAAATATATACTGATGATATTTTATATACATATAAGGTTATTTTTCAATAGAAGAAAATAACTAAGATAAATACTTTCAGATCCTCGCGTAAGTTAGGTCTCGTACAGTATAATATATTACAATGGTCCATTTACAATAAACTCCTTTTATATTTATAAGCCCACTTACCATGCAAAAGTTCTTTGTTAAGTCAAGTATTGTTACTGGTTTTAAATAGCGATAAACATTTCGCTGACAACCCTATACAGGGATGTGGAAGGACTGGAAATGATCGCAGCTAGTTCGTATGGAGTTAAAATTCAATATTTACTAGAACGAAGTTTTATGATGACTGACACAATTAGCAGTAACAGTACTGAAGAGGCGGCTTGAGTTACGCACCTCGTACTGGTAGTAAAGTACGTACATTCCAAACGAAATAGGTCCGGTGAAGAATCTGAGCGTGGAAAGAATGCAAGATTGAGATAGACAATAGCATCAATAGCATCGGTATACCTCAATAAAATACCGTTGGGAGAATTATGGCTATATAAGTGGTAAGTTACAAGAGATGTGTAATAAGTGCTAGGAATTTTAAGGAGAAACTCGATAGAGAGACAACCAGATAACTCGATAGAGAAATAAAACTATATAGAGAAATAATCAAATAACTCGATAGAGAACTAACCAGATAACTATATAGAGAAATAATCAAATAACTCGATAGAGAACTAACGAGATAACTATATAGAGAAATAATCAAATAACTCGATATAGAACTAACGAGATAACTATATAGAGAAATAATCAAATAACTCGATGTAGAACTAACCAGATAACTATATAGAGAAATAATCAAATAACTCTATAGAGAACTAGCGAGATAACTTGATAGAGAAATAACCAAATAACTATATAGAGAAATAATCAAATAACTCGATAGAGAACTGACAAGATAACTAGATAGAGAAATAACCAGATAACTCGATAGAGAAATAATCACATAACTGGATAGAGAAATAATCAGATAACTCGATAGAGAAATAACTAGATAACTTGAAAGAGAAATAACCCGATAACTCGTTAAAGAAATAACCAGATAACTTGATAGAGAAATAATGAGACAATTTAATAGAGAAATTTGATACTTAAAAAACATATTGCAAATGGGAAAATACATAGAAAAAGTTTACAAAGATTTGAAAGACTATTTTCAAAGTAATATTGTGTTGTCATTTATATTATTATTATTCTCGTAACAAATAGTTGTTATAATGCGATCGGTACGAGTATGAACGTCGCGGATGAAGACGTTCTCACAGATCGATTAATTGATCAATTTGATTGATTCCAAGCATACTGTTCGTGAGAGAGATGAAGGCAAATTAATATTAATTTACTTGTAGTTTTTTAAATGCGAACTATCTCAAACTATCATTACATTGTAATCAAATTTGAACAGTAAAAAACTATTATAAGTTACGTTTGTGATTTCAATAGAGATGGTATGTGATATTGTATAGTAATTGAATAGCCTTGAGTGAGTGTTCGAGGTGTGTTTGTTGTGCGTCTCCGGTGAAGCTGCGGTTTGCGTGTTCTCTCCTAATTACATTTCACTTAGAGTTAACTGGATACTTAGCTATTTATTGTTTAGCGTTTACTCATTGAAAGCATTGCGGCGTCCTACTACGTGAACGAACTTAACAACTTCAACAGAATTTTTACCGCAAGACATTTGTGAATACGAATTAACATATTAAGAGATATTTACAATTAAACGTAAAACCTACAATGTTTCAAATGATTTTTATGATAAATTAACAAATATTAATTTACATTTATTTTAAACGTAAGATATATTTTTATATGGATATAATATATATAAATAATACTTTTATTCCAGGTGAATTTGACATGCGAGTGAAATCATGCGCAGCTTCAGATGGTTCAGGTCACGTGATCCAGCTGTCCGATGAATATGGATGTGTTTTGCGTCCCAAAATGATATCCAGGTGAGTTCTATATCATTGTAGATGGAGCAAACTATGAAATATAAAACAATATAAAGTGAATAATATAATAAATATAAAATTGTAGATTTCTCAAAGCGAAAGCAGCGGACGAGCGAGCAACGGTGATAACGTACGCATTCTTTCACGCGTTCAAGTTCCCTGACGCGTTGAGTGTACACATACGATGTAAAGTGGAGATATGCAGGCACGGGTGCTTGGACCACTGCCAGCTGGCGGGCATAGCGCCTCAACACGGTGCCCTGGATAGGAAAGACGACAGAACTCACCAGGATCGTAACGATATTGGGTACGACATTATAAAGTACTTTATTTGAGCTGACCGAGTAGACAATTGTATAAAAATAATGTTAAATTATCATAATCCACAGTGACTCGTCGATAGAGGAGTCAGACCTCAGTCTAGCTGAGGATCACCAACGTCTGCCGCTGGAAGAGGCTTTCGGTGATGAAGTGTCTGGTGATGCTGTTCCCGCTCCAGCTCCTCTGCCACAGAGAGCTCCAGCTCCTCTATCACAACGACCTCCCGCGCCTGTAGTAGAATCGAACTCAGATCATATGTCTGCTGTTGAAGAACTGGTCGAAGCATTGGCTAGACCTTTTACTGTAAGTTTCAGGATTATCGATTTGATATGTTTTATAAAACACTAGCTGCGCACACGACTTTGCTCGCGCGGGATATGTATTTTAAACAAATGTGTCCTAAGTTACTTCTTATAACATCAGCTATCAGCCAGAGAAAGGCCTGTAAAAATCAGTGCAGACGTTTTACGTTTTAGCCAGACCAAACGGACAGAAACAGAACAAACAGAACAAACAGAAAAAAAGTATATATTTTTATATGCATTTAGAGAAATGCTTTTAATTGGGAATTACAAACCGACACTTCAATTTTATTTATATGTATAGATAACAATGAGTACGATACGATTTATTTATTTATTTCTCTAAACTACTAACGTTCAATTTTCAGGATCGACCATCGGACCTTGGTGAACGCGAGCGTTTCCCCCACGGACCCCGCAACCTTGGCTCCAATGTGCAACTAGAAGCGGGAGATGGCGTGGTCTCTAAGCATCCAGGCCCAGCCGTTGCTGGACCCCGGTCATTGCGTAAACGTAGAACAGTGAGAGACACCAGGTCTGCTGATGTCGGAGTGTCGGGCATATACGATGTGGTGTCAGAGGCGGATCTCGCGTTTGGACCCTCTAGAGAACCTGTCACAGTTTTTAGTGGAAGAATACGCGAAGAGGTATAAATTATAGTAATTCATTAGATAAGAAGATAACGTTATAAGTTTCATAATCCTACAGTTTTATTCAGAGAAAAAGCATAGATAAATAAACTGATTAGAGGATTTACATCCAAATTTTATTGTCACTTAATAAGTTTTTTTACGATAATGCATTTTATAAACTTTTATCTCTCAGAGATTTTAGCAGCGACTTATTAATAATTTTTTTTTATTAATTTATAAAACAATAGTAACACTAAAACACCCGAACACTTCCATCATAGGTGGTGTACGGCATATGCATGGGTGCTGTGAGCTTCGGCGCATTGTTCGCGTCGGCGGCCGGAGCGGCTGCAGGTGCTGCGCTCGCTGCAGCGATACTGCTGCAGAAGCTCCGATCTCGGACCCAGGTACCCGTCACTCCAGCCACCGCCTCGCACTCCCTCGCCGCCTGGATGGCGTTACGCCTGCTCGGGACACCACACTCACGTGAGGGATGACTCTTACGTCATTTAGGACTATTATTAAAAACTGTTTCACTCTTATATTCTAGTAAATCGTTTCGGGTATTGACTTAAATGCGTTCTTTTTATTTGTCTAATAAATTTATATTCGTATATCATTTTTAGAAGTTAAAAGCTGAGTTATTAAGCTTCTTTTACATCTATTGTTTTAAATCAGAGGTTCCCAAACTTATTTCGTCTAACGCCCGTCTAAAAAATATTTTATAGCGCAATCCATTTTATTCACCTTAAAAACCTCAATAACATGTTAGTCTCGCCTTGACTTTACAATATTAAGAGTAATTTTCATTATAAATTAACAATAATTAACTTCTCGTCGGCGTCCCCCAATTGTTGTGCCTCTTTGGGTATGAATGTTAAACATACCACAATGCCTGTCCCAAGTACATACTCGTAGATATATGAAATCAATGGTACTAATTCATTCAAACGTTGGTGCTAAGCCGTGCTAAGGACTCCGTCCTCAACTAATTGTAATCACTTTGTTGTGAAATTTACATTTATAGGTTAAGTTTTTGTACAGACTTTACTTATTTATATATTGTTATTTCTTGATAGGATAAAATACGTCGAGTCATGCCATTAGATTAAGTTTAGATGACATATGTCTTGTGCTCTGTTATATCATGTAACGTGTTTGAGGATTCATCAGACATTATTGCCAAATTATCTTAAATTTCACTTCATTAGTTATCACTTATAAATATATAGCTCTATAAATATAATAGTAATTACATATACTTTGCTTTTTTAATGTAATCAATGAATTAAATGAAAAATATCACGAAATACATTTTACATTTAATTTCATTTACTTATGGGTACTGGGCGAGTCTTAAATTATCTTTTTTTTTTTTATTGTCAAAACATCTCGCATTTTTCATTTATTAACATTTGAATGTAATTTATTATAAAATATTTTTAAAAAAAATTTAATATTATGATTACCGTGAAAATATATTGAATTCCGATGTTTTTTATATATTTATTGCTTTAACAGATAGAGTTATATCATTTAAGGCTAAGTTAGTTACTGTAAGATACGAACCGTCCATTCACAGTAATGATAATCTTTTAAAAATCGCATTTATTTGCATTTATCTGTATTTTTATTGCTCAATATTAAATCTTTATATAATTAGTTGTAATTAGATTTATTTTAGTATTTAATTAAATCTAGATTCATGTTTGGATTGAAAGACTAGACTGGACTTTAGATTTTTTGTTTCAAAATATTCTTAATAAATAGTTTCCCTGATTGTATTATTAAATCTAATTTTTCGATTCCGACCAAATATCATTTTGGATGTTTTCATTATTACAGATATTTTCTGTATCTTAACTCGATCTATAAAATGGAGATCAATATCCCATCGGTCTTTCAATCCTTGTTACATAACATGGTACTATAGTATCGTGCCACCCAAAAATCTTGCATTTATTTTAACTATTACGTTATAAGGTATACATTACTTGGTGTAAGTGCAATGTTCGACTACATACATACATACATACATATCCCTTAGTCTAACTGTCCTTCGGTTTGGTTCTTCGACTCTGTATTTTGTCTTCGATGTGTAAAAGTTAATAATTTATTGAACGCTATTATATTTATCTGTATGAATGTGTAGGATTGGTTATCGACGCACCCGTTTATTTTTATGGAATAAAAGTTACGTTGATAATGTTTTGTTTGATTTTTTCTTTCCTTTTTTAATATCTTTGAATGAGGAGTCGTGGTTCACAATCTCACGAGTTGTAAGCTTTAATAGACACATGCATTATATGTATTATCTGTTTCGATAATGGGTATAGGTCTTTAATAAATGAATATATTTTCAACTAGCATTTGCCCGCAGCGTCGCTTGTACTTAGTTATATGGTTTCCAAATTAACTCGCCCACAGAAACAGAATATAATTAAAATACAGAATAATCGAATTAAAACTTGTGTTACAATGTGTTGTGTTTTGTCAATTTCTTAGGTCCTAACATTTGTGTTAGCACAAATCATGAATATTTAACAATTTTTAAGATCGAATTATTGAAACAGACAGACACAGACGGAGATGGAAAAATTTAGTGAAAATCGAATCAGTGATGTTGAGATGATTGTTTATCAAAATTTAGAAGATAAAACCTAATGTATAGACAACCAATAAATTTATATGGCAGAACAGGTCGAATACGTTTTGTTTACATTTGAATTGAATGCATTGTCAATCAAAGTCATGTATGATTTCATTTAAAGTTTGTTTAATACAGCTAATGTTAAGCACAATTGAGGAAATGTATTTCTTTGTAATACAATTAATATATTATCTAACCTGACTTAGTATCTTCATTACAAGGATGTGGTCTTTTAGAAATCTTATTTAGTTACTCAATTTTAGTACGTAAAGTAGACTACATTGTTAATGTTTAATATTTTATAAAGGTATTTGATATTTTGGTTAACACTAAACCTACCGACAAGAATGTACCTGTTCCTACCGCACGCCGTCAAATTGACCGGTAATTAAAAGTTATTTTATTATAAAACGCAGGTAATAATGGGAATAACTAAAAGTAAAGAGTGTAGAAAATAAATATTATATGCATATTGTAAGAATTGTGATGTAGTTTGATAACGATATTATAACGTTTAAGAATGTGTAAGTTTTACAAAAGTTTAAGAACGGTCAATTTGACCGGTACTTGGTAGGTTTAGTGTTAATTACATTATTTTCTTTTTTTCATATTATTGTTTAACAAAGACTTTTATTTTTTTATAAAACATTATTAACTAAAGTTTATTTTCAAAGTGAAATGTATGTTAATGGTATTTAGATCTACCAATATCTCTATCACAGAGACACCTTTTTGCGGATATTTTAATTTTATTTATAACCACAAAATATAAAGTAGGTATTTGGTCCAAATAGGTTATAACAAAACTTCACAACAAATTCAGCGCCACCAGCACGAAAATACTAATAAAATTAACCTGTCTGTTACTCCAGAAGCAACACGATCACTGACAAATAAAAATTTGAGAAGTTGATTCAAACAGATGACAAAGATAATTTAATATTACAAATATATATAGAAAAGTGTACTTTTTCATAATAAGAATGTCTCTGTGAGTTAATTTAATGTTTAAAGTTATACTTCTAGCTGATCTTTAAAAATATATATAATTTTTATATATTTCTATTTCTTATTTGTAAAGGCAATTAAATAAAAGTAGTCAATAATTTTATATCGTTTAAATATATTATATTGAATGCTACACTTGTTCATGTTCATACATAATTCACTTATATTAGATAAAAAACCTTTTAAAATAACTTCCAGAAAACAGATTTCTCATCAACAACACTCAACATTTCGTAAAATTCGTACAATATTAAATAAAATAAGAGAACAACTAAAACAAAAGGGTCCCCGCGGCGAGGTCGACCCAACAGAAGAGGAGGTACTCAGGTGGTAAATAACATAGCTAGCATGTAAGTAATGACTACAACGAACTTAACTACAATAAATAATATTAATACTAATGACAAGTTAGTTTAAATTATCTCTAGCGGTTTAACTAAGTGTCGCTACACCACGTATTTTCCGTTGCCCCTGCATCAAAAGAAACATTCGACAAGAGGTAACAGAAGATTGTACTTGGGACGTTTTAATACTAATTTGTGTAAACGTGAAATTCCTCCGACTCGTCTCAACGTAGATACTGAAATTAAAAATTTGGCACCTACCAATATAAGCTAAAGATTCTTTATGGCCTTAATAACCTACCGCTTACGAAGATGTAAGTACATTATATTTTAGGCTTTTTATATTCCCTTAAGCAGAAAATAAAATGATTGTACACATTTATAATATAATAATTAAAGTATTTTATACTGAAGCCTCTTGTTAGCATTTGGATTGTTTGATATCTTATAAGATTGGATAGGTGCTACTTGAATGACACCAAATTAATTAACACTAGAAGGATTTTGAAATTAAAATATTTGAGCACATAAATAAAGTATTGGCATGGTCATACTTCAGTCTCATTACGCTACTATATACAAATTAAATTATAATCCATTACATGTTATGAGTAGAATCGACTTTTCGAGATGACGTGTGGTCCTGAGGCCGGGTGCGGTCGCGGTATTGTGCTTATGGCAGCAGTTTTCTTCTTAAGTTTTGTAATTGGGCGTAATTTAAAGAATAACACGGCAGATACTGCGCAGGAGCATATTAAAGTGGCGAGAAGCGTGCCGAGTGTTGCAGCAAACCCTGGTGTCGTCATACATACAAGCCCTGGGGTGGGTAAAATTTTAGGAGCCGTAGATTCCTCGGTGGCATCTAAATTTAAGTCTCCAGCAGATACGACTCGAATGACTCTGTTGACTCCGACTTCTTTCTCGGGGGTCGTTGCTCTACGTTGTCGCCTTACCCTTCTTTCGTCTCGCCTTATTTCAACACTGACGGGGTAAGACTGATCTATTTGCGGTGGTCCGTATTCAGCATGAGGAGCGATAATATTGTGAGGTGTATCTGTACATTGTTCGGGGCAACGGTATCTGCAAATCTGTATCGTGCATTGGAAATGCACCTCCATGGAATCAGGGAATTTAAATGCTTGGAAATGGGCATATGAAAGAACAGACGCGCTGGCTCCGAAGTTCTTTATCTTTGTAAATCGTGACATTAATTTTGGTCTAGTAACACAGCCACGCCTATCGACTAGTTGTATAGGAGCGCGTTGACCATCGTGTGCTACACAATCACGGACTAACATGTCGAACTTAGCATCATCATCCTTGATAGCTAACACCATAGTCATGGTCTGTCCTATCTTCACCAATCCCGATACTTCCGAAGCCCAAGGTCCTTTTCCAACTTGTATTTGCATCCAGCATCCAACATTGTCACCTGCAAAGTCGGCGCGTACCACGTCTAACATATCTACAGGGAACGGACGGAATGTTACCGCTTTTTCGTATTGGTCGTGCCATGTGCACCGCAGCTTGCGTGCTTGATCCCATACTTCCTGAACTTGTGGGTCGTACTGTATGACAATAACGTTCTCAAAATATGTTCCAGCTGCAGCAACATCACCGCGGTATCTTGGGTCCCCACTTCCAGCGGTACCGCACGCATGCGCTCCGATTTCGAATGATGCCGATGTTCTTCCCAGATTAGGTGGGAGATGAACGCATTGGTGATTAGAATAATGACCTTTGGAGAAAACTATACCAAAGAATGGTTTGTCGAAACTAAGAAATACTCTCATAGCATTCTTTTCACACTTGACGTCAAGAGATAAAATTTTTGGCATATCAGGTGCTGGTGCTGGCCACACGTCTCCACTTGTGCTAAAGACTTTATCACTGGCTGACGTTTGAGAGTCAGCTGGTGGTGCCGGCGGAGGCGGTGGTCCACGGAATCCAGTTCCAATATCATTTTTATGATGATTGACTGGAGGTCCAAGAGCAAAAGGTTTTGAATGAATTTGCTGATGATTAGAAATACGGGGCATACCTGAAACAAAATGATAATATTAATATTACATTTTATACCTTACAGTCGGTCTATGTCACTCTCTGTTGGTTCTGTCGGTATACTTGATTTATTTTCCATTAAACTCGAATTAAAATATTTTAAAACATTTAATCTGGTACAAAAAGGTCACCTATTGGATGGTGTGACTGGTGATGAGGGCCGTTCTGTCGTCTGTTGGTGACATGAGGTGGTGGCACTGGTGGTGGTGGACCATTATAAGCGTGACTAGGGGTTTCCCTTTCAGAAGACTCCATCGCCAACTGATCGCTGGATGGTTCTGCAGCGCTGTTACTGTCTGAGTTTGGTGACCCCCCGCCGGCACCCTCATTTGAGGTCTGATCACTCAAAGCTCCGCTCTGAAAGAAATAAGATAATATAAGCATATGCATCAAATTTCAAAGCACTTTAGTAATCATTAATTTCAGTCCATTCATTGAAATGCACCGTAAAGTCTTGTAAATATTTATTAACGGAAATTGTACTTAAAATACGTAAATTTATTTAAGAGTACGAGTGTATTTAATAGAATTCAGAATTTGAATTACAAATATCGGTCTACATTAATGAAACTGTTATTACAGTTTAATTAAAATCACACCACCAGCGCAATAAAAAGAATCAGGCTTTATAACATTCCACTTCTTAACTCGTATCTTAGTCTGACATGAAAATTATATGTTTTTCGTAGTAGCAGCTTTCACTAGTGCGCGTGGGCAGTGTTTTAAATATTATTTAATTCGACACACTGACCGTTTTAAATATCTTAAAACCAGTACCCGTGTAGTTATAGAACAACACCCAAACTCCTCTGAGCAAAACCTGCCTAGATGACTCTCGGATTCCAATTTTCTCGACATGAATAGAACCATCATGTGAAAGTTGGCATGCTTCTGACTTCTAGTCCAGATTAAATTTAAATCATTGCCCAATTGACCGCTCCGGTTATAATTAAACTTGTTTTAACACTTTGTTAATTACTCGTTTCCCAGATGTCTCGTATATAAATCATTGGTGGTAAATGGGTGGTCGAATGAAGAATGTTATGTGAGTTTATCAATCTTTTATTGTTGGCTATCAGTAAACCTAGAATTATCGGATCGTCGATTCTTTTATAACTCTCATTTGTTTCGCCTCGGGCTACAAAATTAGAAAGTATAGGACCAACGTGATTCCGACATTAGCGAGATGCATCGAGTTTTTTTATTTCATCAATAAAGATTTATGAGTAAGCGTAAAGGTACGGCCTCGAAGGTTGAGTCGAATCCAGCAATTATTTAAGATTGGTATCACCGTGACTCCGCTCCTACACCCATTAGTATTATGTAACAGATTCAAAAGAGAAAGTTGAAATGAAAAAGGAATTACGTTTCAACTAGACAATGCTATTAATGATTAATTGCGTCTGCGGCATCTTACTGTAATGTGTTCATCCTCTTGAGTACCGTCATGCAAATGTTATGAAGGGTTTTTATTTTAGAATATTTGTAATTAAATGTGGTATTAACTTTATTGAGAACGAAATTATCTTGACTTGTATAGGTATCAAATTAATTATATATTCTTTTTATGTCCAATTTGGTAGATTAATTATTAATATTGCAAACGTTCGTATTGTCCTACGTGTATTGAACTAAAACAACAATAAAAAGTAATATATAATAGGTAATATAAATAGTCTTTATTTTTAATAAAAAGTCAGAAAACCAAGTAAAAAAACTTTTCCTAAAATATGGAAAAAATGATATTCAAATAAAAATGTAGGGTAAAAGCCCCGATCGTCGTCCACTAGAAACCACAAATGTAATCGTCAAAGCGGTAAGCGTAAGCGTAAGCGTTAAGCGCAGAGCGAGTCCGCTGCAGGGAGCGCCTCAAGCGCCTCAAGTGCAGTGTGTCACGCGGTCGTTGATCTCCTTCGACTAATTTTACTTTCATTAAATCGTAGTGGAGTATTCGTGACTCGGTCTTTATTTGGTTTCGGTTTTTATTATATATTATAAATATAATTTTAACTTCATTAAACATTTGAAACACAAGTATCATATTTCATCTCTAATTAGAACCGAAATGAATGGTAAATATGTAGAAAAAGGTATAATAGTAGGTAGAGTGAGCAGGATTACAAGTTCCATGTGTGTCGTGGGTTTAGGTCGCGCTGTGACCGACGGACGGGAAAGCTGGCTTTTACTCTTACACTCATTGTAATAAATCGCTACGGCCTTCCTCACATTCCGGTAAAAATATATTATAAATGAAACTATTATTATATTACATATACTTTATTTGATTTTGACTCGCACTAAAACGATCTGAATCACTTTTTACGTATACAAAATTATATTTTCATCAATTTTAATATCATTTGCGTAGCCTTAAAACTTATAATTATTTAAAATATTAATTTGTGTCATAATATAATATAATAGTGGTTTATTAATCATAAATTACATTTAATATTATGAAAAACAAAGATTTGCCCAAGGAATACTACAGTATACATACTGTATAAGTATACATAGTTTTCTACACATGTTTTAAGAACCTACTTTATGTCAACACATTTTAGAAAGCATACTAATTGATTTTAGTTTAGGACTTTACTCAAATTTAGTGTTCAATAAATCGTATACTAAATAAGGTACAACAAATTTAGAATACTGAAATCAGTGCAGCCGTTTTTATTTCCGAGTACACAGAGTTGTTTACAACGTTAGAATGATACCATTTTAGTTGCAGATTCTTGTACTGAAGTACTGTGCTTGGACGGATCTAGACACGTCCGTCACCGTCCAGTCCGTCCAGTCCGTCCAGTAGGTCAGTCCATCAGTCCATGTTTGGTCTTCACCCGGTGACCGTATTAGATGGTATCTCGGTTTATTTCCTCACATATTTTTAACATATTATTGATCTTTTAAGACTAATTTAACATCTCTAATCATAGATTACTTAGAGACTGCTAAATAATAATAAATATGAATTCACAGTAATTATATGTAGGTCGAACATGATGATGAACACACTGTAATGGTGTACTTAACATACTGTACATGACGCGAAACAATTTTGATTTGTATGAGTCTTGGTTTTTTGCTAACGTTATTGACAACAAACAAATTGAAACTACACACAGTGTAATATTGTGTTCGGGTCTTACCACTTGACCCTGAGGTCATTACGAAGTGTAAAGAGAAATTTTAGTTAGGACAGAACATAACAGTTCTTATTAGAATTTGACGAATCCTAAATAACATACTATTTTTTATAAGAATATGATTTTGAAAAACTGTAAAATATTTTTATTAATAAATAAAAATAGTAATATTAATTGTTGGTTATATAAAAATAAAGGTTTTTCCTTACCAGATGTAAAGCGAGGAGAACGGCGACAGCCAATCCGCGCCCGGGCCGCATCGTGAACTGCGGACAAAGACGTACATACAGATAATGTGTGCTTCTTGAAAGTTTAAATGTTTGAAGAGTACATCTCGTTAGGGAAAGTACCAATAGATCGTGTTACCAAGTGTCACTAAATGGAGTTTGGATGTACCCTGTACAGAGTCATAGTCTATAAGAGTACGCAACTTATTTGATTTGTTACTTTATATACATATATTTAATTAAATATTTAGAAACGATGTCTTAATTACTTATAAAAGAAGTGGGTATTTTTTGTTTATTACTAACGTGATTATAGATGAAGAAAAAATTATCAAAATTTGTTTATCTTTTTAGGACCAGAAGATTAACGGACACCAAAATTTGATTTAACATAAAAAGTCTATACTATTTGTTTATTATAAATTGGGAAGCTTTTAATGAAGAACACCTCTCTCTCATTAAACGCGCCGAGCAAAACACAGGTAACGTTAGAATTTTCTCATAAACAAGAGATCAGACCTCCTATTGTGGTTGGTACCCACGAGATAAATTCTTATTTAATTGCAACTCGACATTACTTATTGTATTTCAGGTCAAAGTGGGTCACGATCTTTATTGTTTTTTTCTATAAAAAGAGTAAAAGTAGGTATGTTGTAAAGAATAATAGAGTTATCACTGGAATTGATAGAAATATATTATTAATATTATAATGTCGCGGTAATATAAGTTATAAAGTAAATAGCAACCGTGACTTAAGTTAATGAGCCTCGAGAACGGGTCAAGGGTGAGCGGTTATCGAGCTGAGTTCACTTCATGGGATCTGAAAGGAAAAGTTACTCAGAATGTGAAATAAATGAAATATTTCTATACAAAAGTACCCTTTAAAGGAGTAAGAGATAATTAAAAATATGACAATTATTATAATTAACATTCTGTATGTGTAAGTAATTAGTAGTGACGGCGTTCAATGAGGCGGTGATATCCGGCTCCAAAGATTGATCTCATTATAAATGAGTTCTCGTCAACCAGAAGAAGAACACGTGTCCAATAAACCAGCTCCTCTAATTGGCAGATGAAAAGTTGAAAGACGCGAGGTAAACGAATATTTGGGCACTCCAGAACAGGTAGGCTGGCAGCGATGGGATGGAGAAAGTATTACGACTACTGACCAAACTTGTTGGGGAGGTTGTACTCACAAACCTTGGATGCGGTTTGTTGTAATGGTTTAATTTGGACTGTCTAAATATTGTATAAAATATATAAAAGAATAAAAATATTATTATCATTAATCTTACACATTCAAATGACAAAATGAATTATTAATGAAGAAAGTTTATAGTTGTATTATGTAAATCACAATTACAATATGTCATGACACGATATTTTTTTACGTTTTTTGTTTTGCTAATTTTAAAATAAAATTTTACATTTGAACTACAAGGCTTATTTCTTGTAAGTAGTTAAAAGTCGAGCAGCATATTAAGTTTAGATCTAAAACTAGATATAGATATAATCTAGATGAAATCAGTAATCTATTTATGATATATATATAAATATATATCATCATTATTATTAGGGTATTTTTAATTTAAGTTACAATTAATTAAGTTGAGGAGAGATCGGCAGATGTTTTCTGTAATACTTAAAGCAAAGTCAGGAGTATTAATATGTATTAAGTTATACTACATTTACAAATATTGTTATATAATGATAAAAACATATATTTTATGTTTCCGTAAGGTCTATAAATCTTTGTTAAGTAGAATTATTTATATCATAAACTAAATGGAATTATAATTTTAGACAATCAAATATTATATTTAATACATAGTTAATTCCCCGACTTCGGCTACCGGATGTACTTTCACTTCGGCCTCAAATGGGCCCTTAATCAAAATTTCTTGTTATTAGAACTTGCAATGAGGGTATTAAGGTAATACGATAGCTTATACTTTTATTCTTATAAGGAAGTTTTTGTATAATAATTGAATAATCATGAGTCTTGATTTAAGTAATCAATGAAAAAAACACTTATATTTGATAAAAAAATAAAAAAAATCCTTTCAAGTATCAATGAACTGATAAACGATTTGAATCCATTGATAAAAAGAAATTTGATATCAACACTTCGTAAAACACTCGTTGATTTTTTAAAATGAATTCTGTATTCCTTAATTTAAAGTTTCATTTTCATTGTATGTTAAGATGAAGCACCAAAATAAATACAAATTTATCGATTCACACAAATATAGAGCCTCAGATATTATATTTAAGGTTGAGATTTCTTTCACATTATTTCAATACTTTGCAAGGCGAGAGTAAAATTACCGTACAATAAAACCGTTCACGCTGACATTTAAGATAATACCTAAAATATGTAAAGCCATATCGAACCATATGTATTGACTATAGGGTTGTCACATACGAATTATTTTATCACTAATATAATACGATACGATATATATCTATATATAATTTCGATTCAAATAAACGATTATGAAATGTCGCTATCAGATACTTAAAAAATATATTCAATATTATACCTTTTTTAAGAGACAGTGACAACCCTGACAAAGATGTCAATCTTTCTATTGAATTATAATTTTGTAAATATCAATGACAATGTAATTTTATAGTTAATTTTAAATGGGAATAATATACAATAGTATACTTCTTTGAAGTAAGAGTAAAATACTTGAATTTATAAAAAAAAAATATTAATAAAAATTAAAAGGATTCTTTTCAATCAACAAGTTTTTTATCTGTTGTATCAGAAAGAAATCAGCGCCATTAACATGTATGTAATATATATCATATAATATGACATATATGTATATATGTATATATATATATATATATATATATATATATATATATATATATATATATATATATATATATATATATATATATATATATATATATATATATATATTAGCGATGTAAACCAATCAATAAACATTTTTTTGTTCAATTTTGAATACAATTTAAACCGTAGGTAGGTACTGACAGACACAATGGTAAGTCTGATCAGTGTGTTTGTAAACTGAAAGTAAAAGTGAACGCGACACAGAGGTAACTGAAACTGTCATTTGCATTCACGAACCAAGTGACGTCTGAGGGCTGATTAATACTGAGATGTAATTATATGAATTAATAACTTTTAAAATTAATTGGTTTAATTATATTAATAAAATTAAAGTGTATGTTTGCATATTAAAGTACATACGATAGATACAAAAATTTTTTTTCTCTGTCCTTCTGTTTGGTCCGGCTAATCTCTGAAACAGCTGCAATTTTAACAGAACTTTCAGTGGCGGATAACTGATGTTATAATGAGTAACTAATACTACTTTATAATTAAATAAATATTATATTGATTAGAGTAATTATAAATGTAATATCAATTCAATAACATTATAGTTAAATATAAGTGAAACACTTTTACAAGTAGATAGGTAAGATTAAAAAAATGCCAATTAAACGTCCGATATCTGTGTAAGTGTAAGAGCAAACAACTTAAACGAAAGCGCTCAGTGTTTACACTTTCACTGCTCCAGCGGTAAGTCCGTTGCATCAGGTTAGCCAAACTCAATCTTTACATTCCTTTCTAACATCATATATTAGAAAGAGATACATGAATATTATAGATTTATCTCATTATACAATTTAGGGGCACTCTTTGACCCCAAAATTAAAAAAGTTAAAAATCCACCAATAACACGCGCCACCAATAACAGTATGCCAGTCCACTTAGCACTTCTTAAATGTAAATGATTTAAACTTCCAATGTGCTAAAACGACATACAATTTAGTGGCAATTTTTGACCCCAAAGTAGTTAGTTTCCACCACCAATCAGAGACTCGCAAACAGCCTACTTGTTAATTTGCTAGAAGATACAGCATTTGATTTGATGTGAACTTATTTTTTAAATTTTAAACATTACTAAACTGTATTCAACTTTACTAAATCAACATGTGTTCTTATCTCCATAAGTATTTAAGGATATCCCAAATTTAAAACTTTAATTAAGAAATCAAATTAAATTTAATAATTAGATTGATATCACTTTTTATTAATATGTTATCGATACATAAGATATTTTATATTTACGTCGAAATGACGGAAATTCATCCAATGACTATACTGCGAACCTGAATATTGTATAAACATAATCTATCTTTCCGGGATTTATAGGAATTTTCATAATAAAAGATAAAGATAACCATAGTAACAAATTATTACACAGATAGATATGATATATTACAACTAAAAGTTAATGATAACTGTACACAGCAAATCAAAGCCATCCGGATTTAGATATGGGACGATCCCATGGAATGCTAGGAACTGACAGTTATAACATTAATAATGAAGACAATGCCTGGGAACTTGACTATGGATTCATAGACCTCGTGACATACTGGCGCGTGTGAGGTCTGTATATATATATATATATATATATATATGTGTGTTTTTAAAATAACGTTATATATGTTCAAAAAATGTCTTTAATATATGTTATTTTGTTCAATACTTACTGTATGCACGTATTACAATGTCTGTATGATTCACTTCTCACGGTAGTTGTGGACTAACACACGTTATTTATGTGAGAATAATTTATAATAAATTAATTAGCCTACATCGTGTTAATTAAGCATCTCTAACTAACAATAGATGTCATCCCTTAGTTTAATTGATATATTAATATCAGAGAGTAGGAAATGAAATAAGTAAAAATAAATCAGTGTTTTAATAATATAGTGAACGGTGAGAAAGAGTAGCCAAAAAACGAAAGTATAATCGATCTAAAATCGGTTCGGCCGAAACATCGTCTTTGGATCGGATCGTGGTCAGTCGGTCGGGACTTTCACCGACTAATTAGTGAGTGTCGATGCTCCGAGACGTCGATATCGATGTTTGCCTGTGCTAGCCTGTGTGTGTGTGTGTGTGTGTGTGGTCTCGGAATGCGACACGCCCTCTCAATTTACTCAATTTTATTAACAGACAGACAGAATTTTATTAATAATTAAACATAATCTAGAATAAAAATAATATGACACCAATTTTAATAAATTTATTTAACTAAATGGAATATTGTAATGTAGTTTCTTCCAAAATGTATACAACTTCATTACATGTGTTGGAAAATATTTATTTATATACTTTAATGTACAAAATATCAAAGAAGAACAGAGAAATAAAGAATGGAATATACAAGACTTCTCATCTTCAAAAGACGATTGCTTTCTGACAACCTTAGGGATAGAAGAATTGTAGACAAAACCGGATGATGCAAAAGCTATAACAATAGACGTACATTCAAATATATATTTTTTTTCATCGACACAATCTTTTTATTCCACCGACAACTGGCACATCACTATCAAAGTGATGCCGCGCGGCACCGGGCGCTGGTCTCCGCGGTGAGGGCACTTGTCAAAAACAACATGTACGATAATGAACTATCACAATTTAAGGCTTAAATTTAAGACACATTTAAGTACTACCCGCAATCATCTTAAACAGCAATATCTTTCTTTTTGTACTTATTTTCTGAATCAACAAAATTCCGAAAGCGGAATATTTATAACTTTCTTAGTAAATAGTTTTTTCGTGTGTAATTAACGGGCGTGACAAGAAGCACATGCGAAATTATCACTGGTTCTCATTAAAATTTCACTTTATATCTCTTTTTGAACAAAGTTTCAGTTCTGTGTGAAACCACACACACGCAGACCCACACGGACACACCAAAGATCACAAAAGACCGTTTGTATACGCCAATTAGAGGCTTCAATGGCTTTCCCTTATAAAAATAATAACAACCGAAAATGGTACGTATTACGTATTAAGAGAACACATTTCACAATCTAACGTTAAATGAGATACGTCCGTCTGTAATGATAAGTAATCGTTAAACATCTCCATTGTGTAAGTAACGAGCGCTATCAATATTCTTCAATTATTTTATTGATTGGAGGATGTCATATCACCGGCCATTAGTGAAGCGTTCTGCGGATCAAAAATATATTAATGTAACTTAAATAACACTTCTATAACAATTATGAGAGATGTCATCATTTATTACGACGTGAAAATTATACAATTATTTCTTTGAAAGTGTTCCAATTAAAAAAAATAAATTTGTGTGTTTCATTTTTACATTTTTAATGTGAATGAAATATAACATTAAAAAAAATACCATTTTTTTGTGTTATATTACTATAATACTCGAATTTTTCCCAAAAACTTATCATGTAAGATACCACGTCCTTCAGTGACCAGGAAAATGTTATAATATTGATTCCCTGTGAAGGTCCGACGACAATCCAGGTCATTGTTGACCCCAGGGCTATTTATACCAATACATTTGTAATGTAACCTTATTTAAGTTAAAGTTAAAATAAGTGTTTATAAAAGTAAATTTGTCTCAATTGAGCGTTTAATAAAATTAATTTATCAGAAATCTGACCGCTAACAAATGAAATGTAATCAAATTAATAAAACTCGTTGCCAACAAATAGACGAGATGATGTATTGAAACACGATATTTCAATTTCACATAATCTATTAATAATTGGATTTCAATTTAATGATAACAACATGTCAGTAAGATTCAAAATACCGAATTTCTTGGAACGTCGTTTGACACGTGTTAGTTTATGTTTAGTTTTTTTAGTTTAGTTGAAGTGGTTTCAGTGAATAGTGTTTATAGCATTCGTGACTGTCCATTCTAGATGTCTTGATATCTTTCTTATTATTAGTTTGGCCGCGGGGGGCTGTCAATGAGATGTATCAATTGAAGCTCCATTATCAGTTTACAATTTTATTTCAATATATATTTTGGTTCAGAGACTATTGACGGCTGGGTATTTTCTTACGACGACATACATATATGTGTTTTAAAATAAAAGTACCCTAAGATACTCCTTATAATATCGGCTATTCGTCAATGGAAGTCCTACTAAAATCGGTCCAGCCGTTTCCTAGATTACCCGGAACATACAGACAGATAGATAGAGAAAATAAAAATGATTTTTATGAGTATGAAAGTATATACGGTTCCTACCGTATATAATTTAATATGCATTTCGTGAAAAGCTATTAATTCGGAATTACAAAGACTTTAATTTTATTTGTGTCGATGAATTTGAAATATTTTTTTTTTCCTTGTATATTAAAAAAAAAAATTACGATAGGTTTAGGAAAAGAATATGAAGTAATTTGAATATAATAATTATTGAACATTTCCAAAATGGCGTCGTGAGTCGATGGTATATTAATACGCTCAGCGAATGGAGAGAGTCTAACGGAGTTGTGATTTATGGACTAATAAAATAAAATAAAATATTAAATTATAATAATAATAGCTTTTATATCATCAGGATCTTGTTTTATTTAATTATTATTCTGTATCTAAATTTAAATATTGTTTGGAGTCGGTCGAGAGTCGTGACCGATCTGCCGCAGAGAAAGTCACATTGTCTCAATCTACGAATACATATGAAAATTCTTTAATATAACAATTTATGTCTTCTAAAACCAAGTTGTATTGATTAATAATTCATTACATTAATCAGACTCGAACCCTGAGAGAACACATTTAGTACGCGACAGCTTTTATTTGGTACCGCAGATACAAACTCTATTTCGCCCGGCATCTTAACATAAAGCTGTGTTAAATCAAATTGCATATTTTGTTGAGAATTTAAATTACTATGAACATATTCTATTAACACAAATAAAATTTGTCGTTTAACAAACTTGACTTTCTCCTGTCGCTGGATAGAGTCTTGTTTTGATTGTTGCTTGGTTTAAGCTTATAAAGCATTGTTTAATAAAACATGATGCACACCCAGCACCTTCATCTTTTATGGATTACAATCTATCAAAGACAAAACTACTAGTGATTTAGAATAAGAGATAATATTGCCAGAAATATGATATTAAAATAAGTTAAAGAAATGATACATATAATTAATAAGTTGAAGGAGAAAGCCCTGCAAAAAAGCGTCCATCGACCGGACCGGAGATGCGTTTCTCCTATTAACGTGACGATTAGAAGCTATTAAACGAATGCCGGCGATCGCACGCGGGCTTCCTGTTTACCTCACTGACGGCTTGTTTGCACATTCTTCATTCTACCCAATTACGTTTAATTCAATTTGCTTTACGAGTGACAAATGAATGTTACAGTTTCACTTGTAGTACTCGAAGGTCTGCTTCGAACACATGGAACATCGTATATATCTTATATTTAATAAATATGTTGGTTTGGTTGGCTATTAATTTTAAATCTTCTTTCTTTTTCTTGTTATTTCTGCAATCTACAACAAATCCTGTTTTCTTTACAGTTGTAATCTTCTGTATATATGATCTTAGGATGTCCAAAGATTGATTGGTAGCTTCATTTCTACCTTTTTACATTTTTTTAGTTGTAAAATAAAGTATAATAAACCAATAACACTGATATATTATCATTTGATATAAACCGTTAAAGACAGGTACATGCGATCTAAAATAGCAGTTTATATAAAATAACGTGTCAAATGTTAAAACTATTTGATATACAGTTAAATGAATATTGTACACAATTAATAATTCGTAAGTTAACGGCTGCAGGAAAGTGGCACAGAGACAGAGTGAATACTCTGTAAACGAGTTCGATTAGTTTTTATTTTATGTTCCAAAGTATCTCCAATACAGTGCTATAATATCAGTTAATCAAATCTTCATAAACTCTATTCAACCGAATTCTCGTAGAATAAATATAACCGCATCGAATGAGTGATTTGTTCTTAATTGGTCAATATTTATCTCATTCATGCTTGATGAGCGAGAAATGGCGGCGTTTTCCAAAGTAAATACAAACGAACCGATAAAATTGTTAAAGTTTGAAAAATTGAGCGTAAAAAAAATAAAGCTTGTTAATAAAAGAAAATACTTATTATAATTATTATAATTGAAGTTATATTGTAATAATCAATTGATTTGGTGGTGTCACTGTTAATATTTCATCATATAATATATAAAAAACTGGTCCCAAAATAGTGTGTTTATTCTTTTCTTGACGCCAAGTACCTTAAATTTATATAGAAGTTACTATTATTGTGATATGCTTAAGAAAGCTTTTTCTTTTAGATTTTTATTTAAAAAAATCTTCTTTCTACATGCTTTCTTAATTTCAACATGGAGTATGTAAATAAATACAGTTAATATAAAATATACAAATCGTAAATTGTGTTAATGTTAATTTGATATTCAAATTTATTAAATTAATGTCAGCAGGGCCGGATTTAGAGGTCTGGAGGCCTTGGGGCAACGAATGAGTGAAGACCCATAATTATTATGTATTTTCCAAATAAAAGCATTTTTTTTTCTGTAAAGTCTTTCAAAAATTAACAGTAAATAGAATGCAATCAGGGCTTCCGGTATATCGATAATAATATTATATTATTATGTTTACGCAAGTATAGTAAAAATGTTTAGGAGGAAAAACGTAAAAGTTACATTTGACCCGTTCACATTTTGTTATTTTTTTCTTTATTGTGGGACCTCACTCCTGTAATCCCCGGGGCTGTAGCCCCGCCCTCCCCTAAATCCGGCCCCGTATGCCACTATAACGTTCTTTATAAATACAATATGAATATACAATACACGTGCTATAATATCTTATGATTTGACGAGATCACTGCAATTTTCCACGCACCGTTTAATACCAGTAATAATACGTTTACTTTATTACAGTGTACTAGTTAAAGAGTTATCACATTTTGTACACTCTAACAGCCTGCAGTCAAATAACAATTATGTTTAGTATCATTTTAAATATATAGATATCAATATGATATTTATAGAAGAATATCTCAGAGCGGGGCGCGTTTGGAATATTCGTAGCCTTATTTTAAGTTGGAGTGTCTGTACAGAGGGCTTATTTCGATAAGTTTGGTATCAATATAGGTCCTCCCGACACTCCCATTTGATAAATAAGTGGTATAGATTCAAAGTGGTAAAGATATAAATAAATAAAATATTATGTTTGTAATGATGTAACAAATCATTGAATGGCAGTGGACGTGCTTTAACTTATTTGGACAGTACACCTTTTACGTTACCTATTGAATGAAGTTCAATGCATTGTTACACTTATTACGTGTCACCTGTAAATATATATTTTGTTAGATTCTAAAATGTTTTTGATTAGTTTTATATTTGGCAGGTAAATTACTAGGATCACACCTTTATATATTACCTTTATACCTTTGATAAAAGTAATTAAACTGCATTACACAGAAACAAATTAGGGTAACTTTTTTATATATTTTATATATTACATATAAATACAAATAAACTGAATTAAAGACAATATAATTTATATCAAACTCTAATGAATAAATCCCCGTCTCTGTGTACGTAATGCTTGATAAATGCGATACGAAGCGAATGTCAAGGCTGGTTGTACTCTACTCAATGAGTTTATTTACGCAATGCGCGTGCGCCGACGCGTAGCCACGATCTACAGACCTACTTATAGTTAAGATCTATGGAAACTGGAAGATCTTTTATCCGTACCGACCTATATTTATCGAGCTTCTTACATTTTAAGAACCACTTGAATCTCTCATACAATATAATAAAATATATATATTTTATTTTAAATGTCATAATAATAAAAGGTGCATTAGAGCTTTTCAATGACGTAAAATTATTTAATTATTTGAAAAATGTACATACCAATTTACCTTCCAAATTCAAAAGATCACACACAAGGTCACAGTTCTCACTGATAATGGTCCCACAGATAATCGGAATTGGTTTATTTTGGCACGCGTATCACGTTAGGTTGAGGCGGCGGTGCGCGCGCGCAGCCCGAGAGTGACAAGTGCTCACGGCGCAGGTGTCAGCCTCCCTCTAACAAGGTCGACCCCCCCTCTGCACACCCATTTCACCCGGAGAAAGTCTGCCTACATACATACCAAATTTTCGAACTGATTGAGTCGGAATTAAAGGTTGGTGATGAATGAAGCGAGGTCAACGTTGAAGGTTACTCGGGTTACTTGCTCAACTGCTCACCTGTACTCGATTCATCGCTCAGGCTTTAAGAATTTTGGTATTACAATGATTATATATTTCTGATAATACTTTACAATTTGTATGATCATCAAATAATGAAATAAAAAAAAAATAACATTACAGATAAATACAATTAATAATATATATATATGTTTTTCAAATAAAAAACACTAAAAAGATATATATTTTCTATCACTATTCATAATACCCGAGGTCAGCGTTGGAACGTGCCCTGTGAACGCCACCCCGGTGTAACTAAAAGTTTTTCCATTAGCTTTTCTCATCTGGAATTCACGATCAGATCTCGTATTGATTACAAAGAAGAAAACTTCATTAGTATCCTGGGTAAGTTAAAAAGCAAAGTGTACTTGTAGTGCAAAGCACAGTTAGGCATTAGCATCAAAACAATAGTTTGTTGCAGAGATGGCATTACTGGGAACACCCGCTAATGGAAGACGCAGAACAATTAAACAAAGTGCGATGCGATTGCTTCTGAACTATCCACGTCTGTATGGAAATTTAAATTATATTCCAATAAAATAATCTTAAAAGTTTCACTCAACGAGGCAATGATCAGTTATACTTTCAGAAAACCATAAAATTATTGCTAATAAAAATAAATTGGTAAAAATCAATGAACATCGAGTTAACCTTATACATAATTATTATTCATAAAAACCATTTGTCACAGCGCTGACTTTCAAAAGGATTATTTAAATTTTGTTAAAGGTCACATTCGATTCGAAGTTCACGTTCGTGTTATAATAAAAATGTGAGTTAAGACTTAAGATAAACAGCATCCCCGAAGGTGTTTCACGATTTGAGTTTAATTTTTGTGAGAGTTTCACTCTCGACTCCTTGTAATTGCTTTTATAAAAGTGATCTGTGAAATTATAATATAAGTTTGTGGTCTGAGATTAATATACTTTGAATGTAAGTCAGTAGTGTTCAGACATTTACCAATCTTCGATTATAAGAGTTCCTTCGAAGTTATTTTCTATGAGCCAAGTTTGTTAAAACATATAATATAAAAAAATAACATACCTTTTAAATTCCATTTAACTACATTGTGATATTCAAAAGAACATTTAGGATGGAGAGTTGCAAACTTGACATTCAATAAAAAGTTTAAAACCATTTTAATTTCGAATACTATAAGTTTAGGGATATAATGACTTTAATATCACTATAATTTGATCTCAATCCCACAAAATAAGACAACACACCACCAACCAACCAACACCATGCCTCATCAGAGTGACGTATCACGAACTATCAAAAGCCAGTGAGGCGATGAATCGTACCTCGACCGTGATCACTTACCCAGATGAAAGATTACAGCAGCTTTGTATCTTATTCATATTGATACAAATAAACGATTCATAGGTTACAGGGATTATGTGAGAGCGAGAGTAAGTATATTGTCGTCATTTATTCATATTTATGTAGGAAAAACATAGATTTAATTTTTTTTTTTATAAATGTTAATGAATTTGCCAAATTGCTATACCACTATCATTTTAATCCAATCCAATCAGATTTTTTATTAAATAAGAATGAATTAAGGATATACAATAATATTTATACATGATTTGTACTTAAACTAAGGGTTTTATTGCAAACAATTATGTGATTTGTAAAACATAATTATAAATATCACTTCTTATTAATTGTGAAACTTGGACAGGAAAATGTGTATCAAAATGATAGTTTAATTATATTAATTAATACCAACTCCAAATGGACAGACATTTTTTTATATTTTGTATTCATTAATTCGATTATGATTTCTAAATTAAAAATCTGATTGGATATACGAGTAATATGCGACTCTCTAACATTATATAACAAAATAAAATAAAATGAATCAATTTAATTTTGATTATATTTTATTAAATATTGAAAATGAACCAAAATAAAATTAAATAATTATATTTAATAGAATTCAAAAACATTTAAAATAAAGCTACGAAAAACAAAAGTAGGCCTGCGTTGAAGTAAGGAGCGTCTAAAAGAAATTTGTGAAGTAAACTCCGCTTACGTAACTGGTGTTTAAGAACAAATAGTATTTAGTTAAGTCCGTTAGAGATTTCTTTATTTCTTTAAATAGTAAATAGTCAAACAATGCGTCCGGCGAAGGTGAAATCTAATTTCATGTCGTGGGAAAGATAAGTCTGCTTTTGTTCTTCACTTTCTATGTAAGGATTAGAGGATTCACTTTTAATATACTTATAAAGAATCGTGATATACTCTTAATGTTCTCGAATCTATACACATACATATAAATAATTGAAGTGTCTGTTTGTAAATTAACATCATTTCATCAAATGCTTATGAAAGAACATACATTACATAAAATACTATTTTTAAAATTGTTTTTTGTCTATTTTTCTGAAACGGCTGGAGCGATTTTAACAGGACCTTCACTGGCGGATAGCTGACGTTATAAGAAGTAACTCAGGCTACTTTAATATTAAAAAAAATTCCGTGCGAAGTCGTGGGCAATGTTGGTAGATAATAAAAATACATATGTATTTATGACAATGTTATTTGTCGGAAATATATGATATTTAACATTTCAACCTCTCAAGCTACCCTTACAACACTTCAGAGGGAACACACACGGTAAAACATTGCCCTTCGCGTCTAACAATAAAGAAATGAATACAGTCAAGTACTCCTTCCCGTCTCGTTAAAAAAGGAAATCATTAGAGAGAAAGCTGCATATTCAAAGTTATATTCTAGGGCTGGTTTTCTATTGTTTTGATTTCATGTGCCTAATAAATAAATAAAAATCGATTATATTTTTAATGGCGTCACTTTTAATGTATTAATATTTTAATCTTAATTGAATGTTCCTTATATAAGTGTGAAATTAATGAAGATTGTGAGTGATGGTAGTTTTAGAAGAGAGGAAGTGAAACCTTAGGGCGCATGTCGGTCGCAAGGTCGCCTCTAGGATGCGCAAGTGGACTGTGGACATACATACGGCACTTACGTTTGCGAATATAATATTTATTTTTATGTATTATGGTCAATAATTATCATTCCACTGTAAAAGCTTAAGTCAATGTGGGACTGCATTAATATAATAATTTACACAATGTTATAGAAATAATTAATGAAATATTAAAAACAAATCAAACATTGCAATTATTTCATTGGTATGTCATTTTTTTATAATAAAAGAACTGCTAATTCTGACGATATTATAAATCTGCCAAACATTTATATATATATAATATATAACCCACTGCGTGTCCGTGTGTAGTGTCCCGTCGCGTGCTGACGGATACACATACATTTCTAGGAGGTAACTATTTATCCTTTCTCGCTTCCATTACACTTTTCCAGGTGATCGACTTTTCTAATAATTTCTAGAACGATTATATATATGTATATATATATATTTGTATTTATACTTTATATTAATAAATAAAAACAAAGTAATCGATAGTTTTATGAAAGTTATTTTATCTAACATTTTATTATTTTAACGAGATATTATTGTGTTCGTTGAACCGTGAGATGTTGAAGTTAAATTGTTGGCTGGTTATCGAGGACAGATCACAACAGACTATAATATTTATGGAATTTATTGAGTATATTTGTTAAAGTAGGTTTTTTTATTCAAACATAAACTTTAATCCTCTAGGAGAATCCGGGTAAGGCGAGGTTTGCTGTCGCGATGGTTTCTTTGAATGGGTAGAGTGGTCTTGTCTGATAAGGGCACTTTACGATACAGACACATTTAAGACACATGCGGATGCACAAAAAGTGTAACTTCGCGTGAAACACAACAATAAACACACATTACAATTTTAGTTAAAATTATTCAAGAGCGCATATGTTACGTATTTTTATACTATAAGTTATAACAATAATTATAATTAACACTTTTATTAGTAAGAATTGTGTATTTCCACCGCTAGTGAAAGGTTTAACCAATTTTGATTAAGCACAAAACTACTAAAACACTAAGAATATATTTAAATAATATCAAATCATAATTTGAATTTTAGATTATCTTGAAATGTTTTATCTTCAATGATTAAGTGCTTTAGACAAGGATTTTGTACTGCTTATTAATCACTTAAGTTATTATAAATAATAACAAAGATAACTTATATAGATATAAATTTATTACAATCGAACAGACGGATAAATAATAATATAAATTACAACTCTTCAGAAATGCAGCAAGTTAGGAAAATAAGAGCAAGATTAATTGTTTGCTTCTCTCCGTAGGAAAAGTAGTTTTGATAGTTAATTTATCTTTTGTGGGGGGAAGGGGGGATACTACCTGTCCAACTAGCTAGACTCTACCTGTGGTAATAGATACCTATTATCTTCTATTTACAATTACTGTTTAAAATGTAATCGAATTTTAACTTTCGTTAATCAATACTTTTGAGATATTTAAATATATTAGAAAAGTAAGGTTAAGTTAATCTGTGAAATAAATTCAAAATATTTTTATATTTTTTTCTTTTAAATTAAATACTCAATACCGAAAGACGGTTTAAACAATATCCGTTCGCTAAATCAATGTCAGTAGTTGTAGTTGGCGAGGCACTGGTCTGATGGACTGCGGACTGCGGCGCAATCTGTCGATACGGCGTTACAACAGCATCCGTATAAGAGCAACATACCATAACAACTGTAAAAGCCCATTACAACCTGGCCCTCCAAAATCAGCTTAACAAAACAACGCGAGGGTCTAACATAAATGGCCATGCAGACAAGTAAGGCTACGTTCTGAGTGGAGGTAGCGGAGGCGGATTGAATCGCAGATGTATGAGCTTGATCTTTGAACTAATTTATTTTAATAGTATTAGATTATCAAGTCATTTACCCGCTATATACCTAGACTCACGACGCGCGCTAGGAGCCGTCAATGAAACTCAGTCACACACTGGATCCGGTTTGTTAATGATGTTGCCGCGACCAACTTTTGTTTCAGTACAAACCTCGTGTATAAAGACTTTGAATACGACTGAATACCGACTTAAGTCTTGGATAATTTGCTAGCGATTTTGAACCTTCTAACCATGAGATAAAGGTTAATATGCATTAATTCAAAACAAATAGTCTTTAAATAAGAAAAGGAAAGAAATCATTCGACGCAAAATTACGAAAGAAGTTCTAAATCTAGGGGATAGAAATGAATTTTCTATGAAGATTTCTTACTACTGCTTCCAGTATAGACAGTGTTTGAAAAGAGTTAACAAACTGGTAAAGCTTATTGTGCTAGTTTAAGATGAATCTTGAGGTTAATGTCTCCTTTGATTTTACAAGACGTGTCGGTCTGTGGGTGTCGGAAAATTACTGTCCATATGAGATGCAAAAATTTTCTTTCCAAAACTAAATATTTTTAAGGTGTAGGTACTATAAAATAACTCATTAAATTTAGCACTGTGGTGCATCTTTTGACTCGAAGTCGAAGTATTAATAAAAAATGCTTCGATTTATTATAATTTTTTTATTTATAGCGAAACAATATTCATAGAATACTATTTGTTATTTCAAATAACTTTATATAGCTCACCACTTTTATTCTTATTTTTTGTTTAATTTTCAAATATATAAACCGTATTAAGGATATCTCGGGAAGTATTTTGAACTTTATATAAATGGAATAGAAGTTAAGTTATTCTCCTCGCCTCTTACTTTCCAATAAGTCAATAAGAGCTTTCGCTATCGCTAAACGAAAGCAGAATTTTGTTTATTTAAGATATTTGAACAATTTATTACATACAAACAGGATCAGTTTATAAGTGGCGGCTAACTCGCTCGGTAGTGGGACACGCACGACACACACGTCAATACATTTGATATTATTAATGAGTATGGACACTTAATCAACCGATAGTAGGCCTCGATCTGACCTCACCTTGCGCCCCGGTTTCTTTTACTAATTTGATGTAGATTTTGACTATTCTCATAACATATAATAGCATTATAATTATATATAGATAAATGTTACAAGATATAACTAAAAATAAAAGCGTTAAAAATTTATAATAAGAATAACAGATCGTAAGAAAATAATTTATCGAATTAATATTTATAAATAATATAATGTGAATGTTATTTTGATTTAATACCCAATTAATTCATTAATTGCTTTAAGATATTATAAACAAACCAATTTATGCACAATAAATATTATATATATCTTTTTAATCATTGTAAATTATATATTTGTGAATATAATTTCTAAATATTTGAAGGAGTTTGTAAGTTTGGGTGTAACAGATAAACTACGAAACTATTTATTGAAAAATCCTTCACTATTAAAATGAGTTATAGACATAGGCTTATTACGAACCAAGTCACGGGTAACAATTAGTCGTATAATATAAATATATATGTATATATATAGATCAGTTATTACACATTTCTGATTTCCAATATCGTATCAGTTATTGATAATTGAAGATTCTGATTAAAACTGAAACTATGTATTTTTAAGTACAATCTAGTTAGAAAATCAGAAAACGAACCATATTTGTAAGATGGCAAAGTTACTATCGATTAGAGCCTCTTCACACGCAACAACACTACCGCTGCAAGTCACCTTAACATACTCGTAAAATAACAAGGTGAATTAAAAAAATACTTCATTTGATTGTATATTAGTTTGTGAAAACAATTAACGTTTAAGTAATATTTGAGATTTATTCACTGCAAAATAACAAGGGACTTACAAGTTCAAATGTGACTTAACCTATTCACTTCTTCATGTGAATATTTTTCGTTCACATAAACAAGTATAATAACAAAAAATGCCATACAAGCGGTTGCTAGTGTGAAGCCTCTCTAAGTCCACACTTACCGGACGCACCCAACACACTAACACACATTTTTCTCCAACACAATTTTATTTATTTATCTGTTTGTATTTGAGCATTCTCCGGTGACGTCGATTAGCATTCCGGACTGTGATGGATTAGCTCCGGAACTGGAACGACCAAATGTGGGCTGGCTTTTACAATGTTTGCCAAAAAACTATTGCCTGCCAAATTATACAATATCCTGACAGTATTGTTGTGAACATTCTGTAAGTTTGGATGTTTGAACGTCGATCATGGAAAAAATATTGGATAGATTGATTATGATCTAGCAATGGATCTAAGAGTAGTATATATTTAAAATTAGTCTCCTTCTTTCTTTTCAATGCGAGCGGAGCCGTGAATAAAGGCTAGTAGTTTACTTGATAAGTTTCTTCACTCTTTGTTTATATCCTTTATAATGTCGCATGGCAAGAGTGACATCAAACTAAGGCTAAGAAAATAATTTCATAGTTGAGTTGATTGCCTTGCATTTCTTATGCAGGGAAGTCCCACATAGGGGTGAAACGTTACCAATGAAGTATCAATACTTATACTCGATATAGTAACGGTAGTAAAGTATCGATATTTACTCGTATCTCGCACTTACTCGACTCCCACATTGTTGTTCTCTCCATCCTGCCCGGGGCCAGGCGGTATCCATAAGGTTCATAAGGTTTCCAAAGGATAAAGGTATCCATAAGGTTCATAAGGTTTCCAAAGGATAAAATATGCATTAAAAGTAAACTTAAAATATTTAAAGAACATCACAAAAGATCGATATAAATACATTATAATTATATAAATACGTCAAACATGAACAATATGTTATTAAATATATAAATATCTTATGAGTACAGTTAAATAGAACGTGAAAAAACAGCAACGAAGATTCTTAATTTATGATATTCCAATAAATATCAAAATTACAAATACAAACACTCCCTAGATACACACACACACACACACACACACACACACACACACACAGACGGAATGCTTTTTAGATGATTCTGTGATAAAAATAGCATTAAAATCGTGTTTAGTAAATTTAAGACCATTATAATATTATAGCAATCAATATTTGAGCCGCAGACTGCTCGTCGTGTCGCGTCGGTCGGCGTTGTAACCATTACACATCCCATTAGGAGGAACCGGTTCCCGATGGGTATTTGCAATAAATGATTTACTTTCTCCTAAAAAATCTCATCTAAACGTTCCCACTTAATATGATCTAAAATAATTTTGATTTATTGCTACATAAATTATATTTTAGTAAATGAAAGTTACAAGTACTTGTATTAATTATAGCTTCTTACGAGATGTTTCTCTGTGAAATTAATATTTAAACTAATCCACACTTAGAGTATAACTTAGCTATAAACAAAATGGGACATGAATAACTTCTGACCAACCAACAGTTATACTAAAACAAAGTACAAATAGGTTACAAAAAAATACATAACAATATTTTTCAAATTGACCTAGTTAGGTAAAAGCCAATACTGGAAATAGGTTCACTAAAAATAGAGTTTGAGTAAAGCAATCAAGTTATTTGAAGCAATGAAGCGAAGTTGGACCACTAGACATGGCATGTTGCCAACGAGATTGCTGGCGAGATATCTTTGACAAGATTTCAATAAGCAATCAAAATATGATTATCATTACATATATTATTGTTACAGTGTCAATTACCTGTAATTTATTAAGGAGGTAAAGTAAGTAATATGTACTAGTGTATATTCGTATGGTATGTATTCTGATTCGATTGTAGTTCGTTAAAATTTTTATTCATCCGATGTTTGAGCATATGGAGATAAAAACAAATAATATTTTTCTTTTATGTAAAGTGCAGTGTATAGAATTATTATATTAGTTTGTAAAGTAGTTGGTATAGATTATACATATTTTTTATATAAATTTCATTGTATTGTATTGAGTGCTTTAGAGTTAAGTACTTCGTTGGAACGATTTAGTTGTGCAATAAAGATTTTAATTAAATAAACGAATATTAATCTTCAAATTTGATGAATTAGTTTTCTCGAAGGAAGATAAAACAAGGACAGGGATAAGGGGTAAGTGTAATAATTACTATAATATAAAGCACATCAGGAGAGACGGTGGTGCCGGAGAGCGATCGAGTTACTAGATTCTACCTTTAAATTTGAATATCTCCCATTCGTCGGTCAGTCGTGACATCACGCGCTTTAGAGACTTAATTATAGTTGTTTCTAGTTGTAATTGAATTACATTTATTCTCGCCTCCCGCATACACATACGGTACCAATTAAAAAAGGCTACGCATTTACACTTTCTACCGCACGCACTCTACCAGTTTTCTCGTTTATCTTAATTTCTAACAACAAATGAATGGTAATCAAATAACCGAGACTCGGCTATTATAATATTTGCTGTGATAAGCTCGCCGCGGCACTACTAATTATTACTTTTAAAGAATTCTACTATAATATTAAATATTAAAAAAATACAAGTTAAATCGTTTAGTTTGCGATACGGAATATTATTAGAAAACTGAATCCTTTAACTTTCACTGATATCACTGATTTTTAAAAAACTCCTTTAATAATTATCTAATCTTATGAATTATTAATAAATATCATATAAAATTATATGATTTTTTTTATAAACATTGTACTTTAATTTAAAATTGGTATTATATTTTGTCTTTAAAGATAGATACAGCAGTAAATTAACATCTCTTATCAGCATCCAAACCAATTGTCCAGTGAAGCAATGTGTTATTAAACCAGGTGAGAAAGTGTCAAATGTATATTTAAACGTTCACATAAAAATATTTACAAAGGGCAGTGGTTCAAAGAATCTCTCGGCTCGCTTGATCCATGATATTGCATTTCCAAAAATCAGAGAAAGGCTATTAACCTTGAACTCCACTGCAGAGTTAATTTTAAGGAATTGCTATTTTAATGTATTGAGTAATTTTTTAACTTTCTAAAATTCCTGTTTTTTTTTATTTAAAAGGGAAGTACTAGATCAATGAACTTAATGAATTAAAAGCTCTGACAAATTGAAAGTAGATATTAATATATATTTTTTCATCATAATTTATTCTAACTTTATTTCACTCTGTATCACATTACCTAATTCATTTTTATATATATTCTATTTATATATAGATATTCATTTATTTGTTTTTAATAAAAGGCTAACCTAATGCCTCGTGGCATTCTCTACGAGTTAAACCCTAAACATGTAAATAAATATTATTACAGTCCAATATATATCAATTATTATAGATATTAAATGTAATTAAAATTAAAATACAGTTAACTTAATTATTACTTATACTTAGCCAGAAAGATAAAAGAGGATCTTTAATTTTACTATGACTTAGATCTAGCAATAAGTGTCCTCCTTGTTTTGAGCAGTATGCACTGTGTTATCATAACTAAGATTATATTTCTTAAAATGTAATTTATTTCATTTTTATCAGTTAAGACAATTTCTAGTAAGATTAAATTTTAACTGAAATATCTGATTTAGGATGAGGTCCCCGGTCGCGCTGCCCCTGGGGTCGGTACTGACAGTTCTTATATTCTTTACTAATTTAATAGGTTGTGATACACCCTTGCTTGGTCTATTCGTAAAGACATCACGGGCAATGATCCTGGGATTATTTTATAACAGCATACAATATGTGGAATGCTTCTGAAGTCACGAACTTAAATTCTTCAAAAAATATTCCTAAACTGCATCTTCCGTAAGGAGCCACAGTAGCAGTTTTAAAAATGATAATTAGGAGACTAACACATAATTAAATTATACTTTTAACAATTATTCCTAACCGGACTAACGTACGTTATAAGACCAAAATTACCAAAAAGTTGGGAGCGAAACGATTGCCAACATCCGTGCCTTCTTAATATTATACATACAGCTTTCATTAGGCAGGATATAAGTTGAAGAGTGTGTGAGACACATTTCAGTGAAACTGTCGATCGTACAGCACGGAATGCTAGGAAAGTGGAGGCACAGTACGTGCACTGCGTACTGCGGGTCTGCCACAAAAACACATCAATTGTGATTCTTCAGACGCAAACTAATTTAGATTCGCGGAGAGATCCTGCGCCGGCGTTGAATATGTAAGACAAGTTATTGTCACTTCAATCATAATATATGATCTGAATACTTACTTCTGATAATAATACAACTACTTTTAACTTATAAAATATTTATACATTGTGATATATTTCAAAATATCTTTATAATCTTAGATTGTCAACGGCATCATTTATCAGAAATCAGATCAATAAGCGTTCTCAGTTTAATTGAATATGCATTGGATATCAAAATTCCTGATTTAAGCGTGCAATGGCATGTATCGGTGATTAGAGCACTTAGCTAGCGTTGAATTTGTAAAGTACGTCAGGAGCGAAATTATAATACATTGCAAGTCCGTCCGTGTCAGTCAAAGAGAAAATATCGATTGGAGCAATCAATGTCCGAGATAATGATAATATTTAGTGTTATGTTCTCCTTATACGAACTTCTGTATTAATATTTCGTCTGCTCTCGTTATGCAGGGAGTGGAACAAATTATTCTGTGTGTTTATTCCGTGTCCTTTAAGACAGTTGTTTATAATATTTAAACAAAATTATTTTCGATTAAAAACTTAGAATATATTTTTGATTTAAATAAACTTCTTTTGTTTTTTTATTTATTTTAGTAAACAAAGACATACGTAATCGTTATAAATCGGTGAAAATTAGTACAAAACTTCTCACAATATACTGTATTGGTCCAGTAACGCGTCTGGTCCACTATATACAAAACTAAAAACACTTTCTGCTGTATCGTTAGAGATGGAAACGATAAGTTGACATTCTTTAACTTAAAACTTTGTTATTTTGACTAAATTATAAATAACATGAAGAAGAAAATATTTTTGATGCGTAAACTAATAAAAAATATATAATTTGATGAAAAAAAATCGTAAGATTTTCTTAATTTTTCAATACGAAATATTTAAAACAAAATTAATTAATATTTTTAGTGAGTTTAATTTAAATAGCTGTCAAAGTAAAAATAATCGTATCTGGACAATAATTAAGATTAATAAGAACGGAAATTGTATTTTGTTTTAATATCAATGAATTATTGAAGAGTGGTGTCCGTGAGTTCATGAACATGACATCAGCTTACGTGTCTTGATACACGTTATACCTATATTTAATATATTATTGATAAATATGTAGTTTAATAACAAATATTATATATCCAATTCAAATAAATAAAAGTTCCTAAATTGCGAACACGACCTCGATGCTTCTCTATCTATACATATAAATAAAATTGAAGTGTCTGTTTGTAACTCCAAATTAACAGCTTTTAACTATATGTATATGAAAGTATATACTTTACGTACATAAAAGTATTTTATTTTTCTCTGTCTGTCTGTTTCGTCCGGCTATCTCTGAAACGGGCATTTATACAGGACTTTCGCTGGCGTATAGCTGATGTTATGAGTGAATTATATCACTTTTATATCCGCGCGGACGAAGTCGTCGGCATGCGTAGTATACAATATAAAACAAATATTCACGGCATCTTAAAATATATTTTTACCTTCCTCATTTACACGAGAACACCAAAGTAGGTTAACAAAATTTTAAACTAGTTGTAATGACACGGATTTTTCTAATACACACATTTAAAACCAGCCCGCGACCACAATGTGGAATAGTAGTTCATATATTATAGAGATTAGTAAATCGTTTTTTTATATTTTTATCTGTTGAGGAAAAAAAGAAGTAACATTTTAATTTACGTGACGTTCCCGGTAAATGATGTCGTGGATTTAAACACATGCATTTTGCACCCTTAAACTAGCGAAACAAGTAAGGGTACGCGTTGGAGATTCCAGATCTCTCATTTACTGCACGAAATACAGCTATAATGACTAGCTAGTTCACGCCGATCTTCTGTGAAAGGGTGTCGGCACCCCTCTGACAATTTTTTTAATATTTTGAAGGTTTATTATAAAATAAAATAATTAGAGAAAATTTTATTATATATAAACATATTTGAATAAGGTTAATTCGCTTGAATTTTAGAACTTTAGGGGATAGAAAAGTTTTGGATAAGAAAACTTGAATGTTCGTAAACTTAATAACATGAGCTTAAAATGTAATTAAAAAGTTGCTACAGAGTGTCTTGAGAAGGGCGGCTGTAATTAGAACTTATAATTACATGAATAAAGATATTTTAAAATAGATATATTTAAAATAACACAATTAGTTAAGGTAAACAACAATTAAATAATTACTAAAGATTAACGAGTTTTGTTTAACTTAGTCTGTTAACATAAAGTTAACTATTGTGACTCAGAGCTGTTAATGGAATGCTCAAAGCGTCCTGACATCCAAAGTCCCATACAAAGTGATAAGGCCCCATTGTTAGTACAACACTACCGCGCGGGGGAATAATACGTAACTACTGCGATTTATAAATATTATTATTTTTTGTTTAGCAATGGCGCGTTTTCTAGTATGTTTTTCGGTGTTAGTGGTAGTCAGTGCGGTGTCTGGTAGAATATTGGACAAGAGGAAGTGTCCTGAGGTTCGAGCCGTACCACATTTCGATTTATCTCAGGTAAGATGATATTTCATATTTAGTTATATTATTAAGTCATATATATTTTGTGTTTTGTTGTTAATTTTATTTATTATAATATATATACCTCTTATCACATGTTAAGTTTAATATCCGTTTAATAAAATATCCCAAATATACTTTCTTAGTTCAATGAACCTTTACTTCATTAAGGGTTTATTTTTAATTTTATATTACTATTGACGATTACATATCATATCATATCATATCATACAATAACTTTTTCTGACCATTAATGTATAGTAAACACTAACAAAACATCATATAGTGTTTTGTTTTAAACTGATGATTAAAATCATTTCAATCTCAATGTTATAGAAAAAGTATTTGTTTTTTAATTAAAAGAAATTTAAAATTTATCCATATTGCATCGTAAATGTACCTCTGTTATCCTGGATATAGCAGATTTGAATCCTATCATAAATATTAATATATATTATATGTATATATATATACGTATATATATATATATGTATATATAAATGCAAACACAGAATCGATAATTACAATACCGTTTCTTATTTGCAATAAATGAAACTTATGAAGTAACAGAACGAAACAGACAACCGGAACGTTTTGTTATATATATATACTCGTACTATCAGTCCGTCTGTGGGCGGCGGACGGGAGATTGATAACCGATTATTATTATTATATTAAACATGTTACAATATTATTTAATTACCGTTTTTATTATTATATTATATGCTTGACATTTTGCTATTATTGTATCAAAATTAAACACTTATTCAATCCTGAAGTTGTTGGTAATTATCCAAATAGTTTTTTGATTGTCAAAGCAACCAACTGCTCGAAAAATATAGGCTTGTCTTGTTTTTTGTTTTTTTTAATACCTAATTAAGACTCAAATTACATTTATTTTAAATCTCGAGGTATCTTGGTAGCGAGCGCTTCATGCCAAGGGTGGAACATGTTGTAAATATTAAGAAATTCTGTAGAATCCCTTAGCACATAAAAATGTAAAATCTGAACGTCTAGTTGTTTGTGGAAAAAGTGTATACATGCCCCATAAAAGAGTTACTCACTTTCTGAGTCGAGTAACAGGTAAAGCGAGCTTGTATTCGTTCCTCATATTATATATATAATATTAAGAATAAGGATTATAAAACTATTCTGATTCTTATATACATATTTATGATTTTCAAAAATATACGGACTAGCGACCGTGCGCTTATTAGTTTGCTTAAACTAGTCTCGAGAATCCCTAGAGACCAATTAGTAAATTGCACGATTAGCTCTCTTTTGTAAAGGAAAAATGGTATTTTATCTACAGCCCCAGAGTGGTATACCATGTGTAATTATGATATGAAAATAACTACAATAAACTACCTTGGCAGTACTCAGTCAGAATCTTTTTTGAATAGCATATTCAGAACTAAAGTTACTAGCCAATCCATATTTGTTAATGTTAAACCAATGCACTGTTTTACAAAGAGCCTTATTTACGTATTAAATATGGAAAAATCAAAAAACTATCAATCAATAAACTGTCGTACAATGAGAGTCAAATATGGGTTTGTCTACAAAAGTAGGTATAGATCACTCATGTAAACAAGGAAGAGAAATGGGCCTAAAATTGAACTTTGAGAAACCCCCATATCAATCGGAGTCCTTTGAATTCTATTAGACAAGTAAGAAATCAAAATATTGACATCATTTTGTTTAATGATTTTGTCGAATGCCTTAGATAAATCACAGAATACTCCAAGGGCATCATGTGTTTTTAGTTTTGTGAGTAGACCGACCTTTAGTAAATCCGAACTGCTTACTGTGAAGCAAACATTTTTATTAAAACGATCTCATAAAATATTAAACCGGATGTTTTTAAATATTATGCTAGTTGAAGACAACATCGATATTGGTCTGTAATTGGATGTGAAGCATTTAAAGCGAGCAGAATTTAAATTTATGTTTCACTAGATCAGGATACACCTCAAGAAATACAGCCATGTAGTTGTTAGATGAGGCGCAACAATGTGTACTACTGGATATATATAAGTCGTAGGAATTCTTATTATTTAATGTAAAACTAAAGGTTATAAATAGGATAACTTAAAAAGACTGCAAAAGTATTCACAATTTACGTATAAGATGAAATAAGATGAATTTATTTTTTTGAATATCAAATAAAAAATATGAAAAGTTTCTCCGACTTTCATCGAATCTGATCATATTAAAATATCATATTTTAAAAAGTGTCTAAAATGTTATACGATAGATATTGATAAAAAAAAGGTATAATTTCTTCCAATCATGTATAATCTTTTTTATTAGTTAAAAATGTAAAAATTCTTAATTATATATCTAAATATTGATAGCAACCGATAGAGACTTGTCAATTTAATAACATTATATTTTTTGGGTACTAATTAACTCTAACAAAATATACTACTTTCCATTACTTTTTTTTAAACACAAAATTTATTTTTTATTTTACGTATGCATTCATTGCACTTATGAAACATCAGACAATAGTCGACTGGTTCCAAAAGTCAGATTTATAGAGAAGAACCGGCCAAAATCTGCATGGAAAATATTGCAAAAATTATAATAACCTATTGATACTATAAAAAAAGTAAAATTAATTAAAGTTGAAATATTCAGGAAGTTTATTAGCGTGCTCCTCCATGGACCTACCCCTTGGAACCGTTCCACTAAAACCAGACGATTCTTAAGTGTAACGAATGCCTCTGTGAAATAAAACCTTTGACTTTAACTTCACTTTTCATAAAAATACAGACATATAATAAATCTAGAGTACGTTGGGAACGGAAATAATATCGATTTTATTGTCAAAGATACAAAATATAATATCAATAAAATTTATCGAAAGATTTAAAATTAAAGTTCCTAAGGTACATCTAAAACATCTAGTTAAGTCAATTGAGATTAAAATATAACTACGGGTAATATACTTTTAGGGGGTGAATGACCTCTATAAGATGACGTCGACAATAACAATTAAGTAATCCAGATTATTTTTATTAAACCAATTAATCTCGTTTGAAACACTCCCTCTTATGCAATATTTTTGTTCATTAAATTGTTTTATTAAAATAAATCTCAAGTAATACACAATAAGTTTGGCTAAATGTAAAGAAGACTTGGATTTATAAGTTATAAATATTTCGTGATTGATCTTCAAAAACTTATAAATCAGTTTAAACCAATACTAATAGTAAAATTTCTTTTGTAACTTGCGTTTTCTAAGGTCGGATTATGAAATACTCATAAATTTTAATTTATTTGTGTTATATTTCCATTACATTTTTTTTACATTTATAGACGTTGTATAAATGTATTATATGTAAGCCCAGTGCGTATCTTTTTAAAGAGTTATGAGTATAGCTTGACACAACAACTTAGTTGAGATTAAAAAAGTTATATATATTTTTTTCAATTAATCAGAATTTTTAATTCTCTCCCAAAAGATAAAATTGCCACAGAGCTCGAGTCACGACTTCAATTCCGTTACCAATTTATGATAGGTGCTCAAACAAATAAAGCAGGGTTAGGATCAAATAAGAAAGAACTAGATATAGAAATAATAAAATCCTTTATTCGGCAAGATGAAAACGATAATTGCCGGTTACACGTGATGAGCCTAGAATTGAAAAATGAATGGGTGACCATAGGAGGTTTTTGTATTTCACTAGCATACATGATTGGTCCCCAGCATTTAAAAAAAATTATCTTAATGCATTCCTAATGACTCTCCCAGATCAAAGTAACTTAGTAAGATGGGGCAAAGCCATCGAAAAATCTTGTAACATCTGTGGGGAGGCAGTAAGAACCGTGAAACATTTGCTAGTAGCGTGTAGGGTACTTCTAAATAGAGGTAAGTACTCGCGTCGCCACGATAAAGTATTAGAAATTATACGAGAAGCGATTTGTCTTTCTGTAGCAAGAGCGCAGAAGGGTATAACAACCACCAAAATATCAGTAGAGTTCGTAAAAGTGCTCAAAACTACTAAGGCGCGTTATGCTTGTGGAGCTTACTGTACCCTGGGAAACAAACATACCCAAAGATTATACATTTAAGCTTAACAAGTATTACGAACTATGTAACGAACTGATCAGGAATAAATTAATAGTTAATTTGTACACTGTAGAAGTAAAAAATAATTGATTGCAAAATGTAAAAGTAGAAAAAAAAGATAAAGATATCTTAAATTTAAATAATAATTAAACATACATTATTCATAAAAAAAAGAGATAGTTCATAATCATAATTTATTTTACACAACCACTAGATCGATTCATACAATAAATATAATCCGTAATAGAAAGTGAAGTATGGCTGATTCAGTATTATGCAAATGACAAATGAAATGTCAGATTATGACACCTGAGTGAAGCTTCGAATTGTCAAAAGGTACATCAAATATTTTACCGGTTTTATTAACTTTTATTGTTTATCGCTTCAATCTTAAATTGTGGAATTTACTTACTTCAGAACGTTTATTAGGTCTTTTATTAAATGTTTGTTATTTAATATTGTTTTATTTAACATCAACTTTATTAACTTCTGATACTTGTCTGTTAGCAACAGTTTATTTAAGTCATATTATTAAGCAAGCAATGATATAAATATAATATTGCAACATAAATGATATGTAATAATTACTTATGTTAAATAGTAGCAAATCAATATTACTACGATATAGCTATTATATTTTTGGCAGGCGCTATAATATAATGTTTTTAATCATATAACACATTTATATAATTCAAGATGCTTGGGGATTGGTTCGTGGTCGAGTATTACGCGAGTGCTGAAGAAGCGCTCTCTTACAGCTGCATGAGATCAGTTTTCACTGAAGATGACCACGTACAGGCCGAAGGTATCCATATAATATAGAACATAATAAAGAAAATGTCTAATAAGTTTTATAGTCATTTTATATCTCATATTTCTACAAAATATCTATATACTGTATATTTCAGATGGTTCAATAGAATGGACACCGGGCGTTACAATGAACTTCACATACCGTTTTGCTGACGATCCTATCGGAGAAAATCTCTTGGGAAATATAACATGGAAAGTAGATCTGAACGAACCAGCGCATTGGACTCATTCTGAAATTACTTGTAAGAATTAATATTTAATAAAAAAAATCATTTCTAGACGAAACAAACATAAAAGATACCAAGCCTAAGTTACTTACTTGGATGGTCTTAAAGATTAATTTAATTAAATATTTATATCATCCGGAATTATAATTATTAAATTATTAACAAAACTACTCAACAATAATTAAAACTAATTATTATAAAGAAATATTTACAATCTTATCTGCAGTTGTAATCATTAGTTTCCTAACTATAGTTAGTAAAAAACGTGTTAATGAATCAAAAACAAGGATATGATATCTATTTCTCGTATTTCTGATAACTGTGTTGATTTCCAAGTGGTAATAATTGTTTTAATTGTATTGTATCTGAAAGTTGAGTCTGCTCTGCACTGCTCAGGGATATCTCAAACTGTTAGAAATCGTGATTAACTGATAATGGTTTGCGTTTCTGGGGTTATGTAACTGTATCCATACAGGTACTATTATTAATCTTTTTAACATACATTGTCTTCAAGAGCGCATCAATAGATTCTTTTATTGTTAATGTTGTCCGTGGCTTAGAGGACGTATTCATATATGTTAACTTTTTATTTTATTATATGTCATGGAACCTAACTTGTTGATTCTCCGAAAGGTATTGAGATCATGAGGTTTTATAAAAGTAGGGGTTGTTTTAGAAAGCATGTAGTTTCGACTATAACAATTATACATATATATCGTACTAGAACCAATTCTAACTAAGAATCCAAAACCTTTTCCAGATGATGGTATTTACAACACCTATGTTCTGGACACTGAATATAAGACCTGGATGCTGTTACTCCACTGCGCCGAGCAGAGGGAAGGAGCGAGGTACCTCAGTGCGTTCGTGCTCTCCAGAAAAACTACTTTACCAAAGAACGTGATGGCGTATTTGAGGGATAAATTACCGAGGTATGGTGTGATTTGGGAAATAACAAAATCTAACCTACCCTAATTATTTTCTATTAAGTCATTTAATTATTCAATTTATTATAAAAAAAACATGATATTGATGTGATTACAACGAACCTCCGAAATAATAAAAAATAAAGAGATAATGAGTTGCGTCGGTTCTCAGGTGAATGAAGGGAATGTAATGGGATCGTGATTGATGAATATGTAAATTAGGAAACTATTTTGAGGAGTGATTAATTGATAAATCGAATATTATTATTTTAATATGTGTGTTTTACCAGAAAATAAGAAAATTTTGGCTTTAATTACAATAAAACTAAAGATATATATAGATGGAAAAATTATACTCTAATATATTTTATATTTGCGTACTTTAAAACAACACAAATGAATCATATATATATTTTTACTTATTTTATTTATAGTAATTAAAACATATTTTTAGATACGATGTGGACATCAAATACGTGTTCCCTATTTCTCACGAGGACTGTTCCGACAAACCGGCTAAGTCTGATTATTCTCCAATCTTCGTGGAAGTTGGAAGTAAAGCGCCGAAGAAACCTGGAGTCAGCTACAATGTTGGTTTTGGTCATTGAGTCTCATAAGAATATGTTTTATACCCATGTGTATTGTATCAATAAACTACGTAACTTGCGATCACTGTTTTTTATATCCTTTATTGTATTGTCTTCTTGTAACGGTCCTCAAAAAAAGTTATATTACATCCGGTTCTCCTTATAAGGTTCGATATAAAAGGCTTACGTATACAATAACAAAATTAACTTGTTTATCATTTGCATTCAATTTTATAAACTAGATTGTAGATTATATTAGGTCCTTATAAAAGATGTCTCAAAGGAAAGTTCACAAGAGCCAGGCTACCGATTGACACCCCCCGCTGCGCCCCTCGAAATAGTTGCGTTCACGCAATAACCAAGACACAAGCCAACTTTCTTTTAAGACACCTAGTATATGAAATTGGCGTTTGGTATGGGAGGAACAAAACGTCGAATATTTTGTAATAAAATATATTTATCTAATCAAAGTATGAATCATTGTTATCTATGCACTTTTGCAATTTCTTAGTTCATGGATCCCTTTACTAAAAGAATCATTTAGACGGGAATCAATGAAATCTGTGTTGGCGGGTTGGACTGCTAAATCGCAATTGATTTTTTTTGGGTCATTTTTCGCTTGGGACAGGATTTGGCTGGCTTGCCAAAGTTCAGCCATTGCAATGAACGCTTCCGATTACTATATAGAATTCACTTTTCATCATAAGTAATGATTCGATATAAAAACCCTTCATTATTGTGCTGGTTAAGTAATGTAACGCAGAAGTCGACGTGCGTTTGCTGGTTTGCTTCACTCAATTCTTCAGGTAACCATCTGTCACGCTTTTTAATCTTTCCAATTTACTTCAAATGGATTAAAACAGTTTTATCACTAATACTGCAGGCTGCCTTCAGCTAACTCGGACGTGGTTTGCGATGTATCCGCTTTTACAATAGCCTTCAATTTTTCATTACCAACCTGGGCTTCCGGCCGTCGACGAGGCTTGTTTTGCAGGTCAACATTTCCAAAACGACAACGTTGGAAACAAAAACATACTGTATTATCTTATGCGACACGACCGTGATACACATCATTCTTCGTGCCGGTACGGCAGCCCTGGTGCCACGGTGGAACCCATACTCGTAAATAACGCGATATTCCAAGTTTTCCATTCAGTATACTGAGTGACGCAAATAGAAAAAAAAACAGAAGAAAAAACCGAATGAATGACAGTTAACGAAACAGAAATATATGTGTATACAGCTGACTAAATTTGAATTTGAAATAATATAGATATATTCAATAAGTTTTAAAAAGTTGAAGAAATTATATATTTATGTTAAGATAGATAAAAAATACGATATTCTTATAAGTAAAGACATTTCAGAACAAAGGTATTTGTTTTGTCTCTAACCGCTTTTACATAATATGAAGCCATTCTTTTTTGAGTGCGCGTGTTGAGAAAAATATCCATGAGACTCCAGGTTTTTAAAAGCCATTTCGTATAACTCTGTTTGGGGGTTTTGTATCAAACCTTAACAACTTTGTTTTTAATTAGGCAGACTGTGGACTAAAAGGTTTTTAAAAGACTTTGTTTCGCTACTATATTTGGCTTGTATCATGTTCCCAGCCATATAGCTATTACAGACATAACTACGCTATTTTGGGTGTTGAAATGATTTAAAATATTTTATTTTATTGATGCTAATACTTTACTCCAAAGATACTCAAAAATACAAAAGGCGAGGTTAGTGTCAAAAAGCCATGCTCCACTTTGTTATTGTCTCTGCATTCTATTGTCTATTCATTTGGATTGCTTCAAAAACCGAACCGATAGAAAAGGAGCACTAAATTACTGGAAGAATCAAGAGATCTCTCATATTTATCGATGAAAAAAGATAATTGAAATGTATGATATCTGCTCCAGGTACACGAATGAACGCTCTTTGAAATATGTATAACTAGGAACCGTCCATAGTGCGTGGCGGGAATTGAGCTGAGCGCAGGAAAATCTATTAGAAAATAATAAAAGGAAATAAATATTTAATTGAAATTTAATAAACAATTAATTGAAAAAGTTTGTCGCCATGAAAGTTAGACTACGGGCGACACAATCACGAGTCTCTTAGTTTTTTCTTTATAACTTTTGATTTAATCAAGATTTCTTCATTTTGTTGATGCTTATTTATTAGTTCTACATTCCAAATTTGACTAAAATCGCTCCAGTAGTTTTTATGTGATGAAGCGACTCAGCTCCTTTTGAGGAAGACGATCGGCAAGCGAGCGCGAGAACAGTTAAGTTAAAGATATGCGAGTTTTTCGACCATAACTTTTGATTAAATCAAGATTTTATTAATCAGTTTTTTTCTGTTGAAGCCCATCAACAAGAGCTACAGCAATGAAAATTTTGATGAATACCGACTGATTAGTTTTTATGTGATGTGGTGACATAAAATTGATTCCCAAACGGTTAAGAGCTTCGCTAACGCTCAGCTCAATTAGTATATGTAACTTAAAATAATTTAATCCGAACAGTGTTATGAAGGCAGTGCAATTATCAAGAAGCTCACTGCATAGTTAATAAGTGGTAGTAATAAATTAATTAATTCTAATTTGGTATCAATTCATATTTTTTTTTTAATTGTATTACTTTCTTTTAAACAAATTCGTACAAAATAAGAAAGGTCTAAACTGTTATAGATAAGGAGATAAAAAAATTATCACAAGTATATAAGCACTTCAACTTACGCTTCACGCTAAATAGGTTAAGTGTATAACATATATTACACACTCGGTAATAAAATAATAATGTATTAACAAGTAATAATATTTAGAACATTATATTTAGATTACGAAACAGTACAGTCGTTGATATTCACAATTCTATACCACATAGTAATTCATAGAAATGAATTCATTGTTAATACAATTAGTATGCATGACGTCTGTATGTAACACTATAACAAGACGGGCACCTCTGTAAACACGTCTCTGTGACATTCAGACTTGACCGTGTCCAAATTAACAATATCCGAAGTAAATTAAACGACCATCCACAAGTAAAACAATAATTTTTGTATGAATTAAAATTTTCACAATTTGTTGAAGGTTGTGCCACAGAGTAGGAAAATACAGATGTTCAACTTTTAGAATTGTTTGGAAATAGATACACGGACACGATGATAAAATATTTACAAGTGGTTAATTATAGTAAAGTTTAAAATTTAGCCTTAATAAAAAACGAATACGCTACTTTTGAATAATCACTAACCTTGGCTTATATCAGCAAAATATATGTCTAAATCTTTTAAACTATATATTATAATAATTTATATATTATAAATGATTTGTATAAATGTGTACTTAATAACCTTTGGTTTGTCTATGATGGTTACTCTTCAGCACGTAGCGCCTATTAATATTTCAGACATCTTGCGCAAAGTCATAGTTTTAAGCGCGTAAGGAATCGCTGCAGTGTTTTTTCAACGAAAAATATTAGAACCATGGGTTCAATAACCTTTAACGTGATATTATTTGTGTCACTTGTGCAATTTCAAGTTATTTTATGCAAGGTTCGTTTTTAAATAAAATAACTTTAAAAAATATTTTTTTGCTTTTTTTGAAAGTTTTTTTTGGTGTCTTATAAAAAAACTGTGAATATATGTTAAATAAATTTAAAACCATCCTTCGGTTATAAAAATATTTAATATTTGTGTCGCTTTGCATACTTCAGGTAAAAGATAATGTAAATCTTCTTATTTCAGCCGTTTCTTTTCGATTTACTATGTGATTACGTATGTGATGATGATGACAACAGCACGACCACGAATACAAGTGATGATTACTTCGGCTTCAATGATATATGTGCGTGCGGGACCCAGGCCCCGCCGACCACGAAACGAGGGAACGCTCCCAGTGTGGACTTAAACTTACGTAAGTAATCATTACTTTTACTTTTACCACCTTTAATGATGTTTGTAAAACGTTCAAAAAGACTAAATATGTAACTCCTATCAATCAACATATAGGAATTAAAGAGCTGAATAACTGATCTATTAATTAACAGGCAGTGGCAGGCAAAACCAAACCAGCGATAAAATAGTACATAAAAGCATTAAGATATTAATTTCACTACAGATGTATAAATAAAATATTACAAAAAGTGTCTAGAGTAATTAATAAAAATAATTCTTAAAAAAAAATTTTTTTTAGCTGGAGTAAGCCTTCAAATGAGTAACACTAACGGTCAATGGTCACTGAGTGTGAGCGCAAACCCCTCAACTCCTGCTAACTCCGTCGTTCCTTTACCTGCTCCTAACGGTGCAAGTCCAGTTATTCCTGGTCCTCAAATGCCTGGAAGTCCTCAATTGCCTGGAGGTCCTGGAGGTGCACCATTACCTGGAGGTCCTCCAGGCCCTGGAGTTTCTGGAGGTCCTCCAGGCCCCACAACAGCTGCTGCAACTCCTGCGGCAGCGGCGACTGCAGCGCCAGCACCAGCGCCAGCGGCATAAATTAAATGATAGTATTTCTTGTAGTGTTAGAAGTAATGTACACAAATTATTTAATTTTAGTTTCGTCCATAATAAATTAAGTTTTGTATTTTCTTTTTCATTTACCTTTTTTATCCTTTGGTAGGGGACGTTGCAAAAAGTCCGTGATGACAGGTGAACGACCCTCGTTATACAATATAAGAAATATGGCCTTTACTAATTTAATAAATCAATACCATAGTCTAAATTTTATTTATTATTTAAATAACGTTTAATTAACTTATAACAATTTAACCCTTTTAAACAGAAATTAACCCTGGTATACATAGTTGGAGTCAGACACTTGAGTCTGAAAAACAGCACTTTAAACATTCATATTTCATAAAGGAATCTCTTAATTCAAAGACGGTTATGGCAAATCCTTTATATTTTTTAAAGATTCGTCTAGTGATTACCCACATTAAGGGGTTATTTTAGAAATAAAAAGTACAAATACTTAGAAGGTCTTCCCTAATACTATAAAAAATATATTCTCCCATTTTATCGGCGTGGTTAATACCTTTATTCATAATTACAGCTTTCTACTGCTAACAGTCTGAGCTTTGCTGTGGACAGACAGACACATGAACAAGTAAGTATAAGGATTTCCAGTGGCCTATGCAACTCTAGAAATGCAGTTACCACTTACATTATTGTACATTGATGTATATGAATACATTTATTCCATTACAATGTTAATGACAAAAACATATCTTCGAGACTCAATTTGTTTTACGGGAACAATCTAAATAAAAGTTTTTAAGGAGCCATTTATTTTCCACCACCCCTTCTTTAAGTTTTATAATCTACTGTGATTTTTTATAATACAATGTAACTTTAAAAAGTAAGTTGGGACGAGTTTATTAGCTGTTTGCTCTGGAGGTGCAATCACATAGTAACAGGACCTAGCTCTAAAAATATATGTTGTAACAATAAATTTTATGCTGGAATTTGTTTTTATGTGATTATAACGTAACCTAACGCACGTCTTAAATAAGACCATAAAACAACTTTAAGGATCTGATAATAATGTAAGATAGGAGATTTTTTTCATGACAGATCTTGGAAAGTCGTTAAACGCGGCCTTAGTGTCGGTGGCTTGGGAAATATTTTATCATACAACATAATTGAATATAGTTTTGTATATATGTATTCCTTGGCTACGTGTATATGTACAAATATGTTCGTATGTCTACCTTTCGCGGTTCTTGGCAAGGCATGTCTTTTCAGGAATATATTAATAATTTTTTAAAGCCAGTGGTAGTTCATAAGCAATATTATGTTTTGCTAATAACTTACTTTAAACCAAAATGTTGACTTTCAATAGAATAGTAATATTTGTCTATGATAATATTATGAAGGTTTTGGAAGGTTTAAATCTTTTGGGCAACTCAGAGGTCGCAGTTTGGAGACCTGTCCGTTTCGTTAAATTGAATTCATATTGTATTAAAATTGTTGTGATATATATAATTGTAATTTATATTTGGGAGGCTTTAAGGTGCATACTTTTCTAATATTACAACTCATTATTATTAAAATACAAACAGTTAAAATTGCTCTTTCACCCTAGTCTTGTCACTATCAGCTATACAGCTTGAACTAGGTATCTATATTAATAATATTATGTAGGTACATTTGTAATGGACTGATTTTAAAAACTATTTCCCCTTCGAAAGCTACAATATCAACGAGTAACATAGGCTACTTTTTGCTCTAACATTTTAACGGGTCCGAGACGTATCCGGTATAATCGCAGTAGGAAAATAAAACACACCCAACAAGAAACAAAATACCTTGAATAATCAATTCCATGAACTACAAAAATCGTTACAAGTCAAAATGTTTGAAGATCAGCAAGTATTGCTTTATTATTTTAATGAATATAAATAATCAGTTATAAATTGACATCGACTCCTAATGAGTTAGGAATTTTAATATACAAAAAATTTATGAAAAACGAAAAATGGAAACATGTGAGCCATGTTAAGTTTATTTACGTTTTAAATATAATAATTATGTAGAAAAATTCATTAACACGAGCAGGACTGTAACATGCACGGACTGGACTGTAACACTCACGGACTGGACCGTAGCGTGCATAAATCGGATAAGTCTAAAATTATTAAAAATAAGTAAAAATTCTTTTATGATACGTAAACAAAATCTAATGTAGTAAATTGATAATAAATTCTTAAAACCTTGAAAATGGAAAACTTTAAGAATCAGCTTACAATGTACTAAGTAGGTCAATATTATTAAAATAATTATTCAGCGGGATAGAATATAAACTATTAACGAGTTACGTGAATTTATATTATATAATGTGTGGAAATTTTGATTGTTTGTTTGTTGGCTCATTTGTAGGGTTAATATTATAATATAATTCAAACGTTGTTACATTTAAAAAGAGCAAGAGTGGAGTTTCTGATCTTCTTAGCAGTGCAGCATTGCGAGTTGGTAGGTTACTCACGGACTGACTAAACTGGTCTTTTTTATTGTAATAATTGATGATTCAAAAGTGCGTGTAAATGCCCACTTGTATTAATATATTTTGAATTTGAAATTAAAAGGCAGACCGCTTCATTTAGCAACAATTGTCCCTTGCATTTAGTAACAAATTTCTATAACGGATTTTTTACGGTCGGGAATTGAAGTTACTATTATTAAGTTAATTATATGATATAGTTCGTATGATAAAACAACAAATTATATTGTTTATGTAATACATTTAATTGTCAAAAAATGCGTTGTAAAATGGCTTATTATTTACGCTCTTTTTAGAGGCCAAGACACCATAGACCGTATTTGTTGTGTCCCTTTTCTTTTGAGGCACTTAAGGTTTGAGGTATTTAAGGTTACCTCATATTCTCAAAATGATATTACTTACTGAATTTATGTATTTTGTAATCGACTAGAAAGTACTTGGCCTTCTTTGAAGCATAACGTAATCTAGTATCTAACTGATATTAATACGTTTGTGTAATGTGTTACTTCCTACATTTTTTTAATAACTACAAAATAATTTAAAAAAAATGTAACAAACCAAAAAAATATTTTTATTTGAAACACAAGACCGAAAATTATCTCTCTAATATCTAAATGTTATTTTGAATCATACATTTTATAATTTGAATAAATTATATAACCTCAACTCAGTATCAACCAAAAAATATGTAATTCCTAGTACAACGTTAGGAATTTTATTTGATTTTAATAAATAATGTACCATGTACCCGCACATGTATTAGAGTTGAAACATTCACATATTTTATTGATTTATTATGTTAAAGCTAATGATTCATGTTATTAAGTGCTCCTTTTGACTCGCTCTGTCTTAACGTTGTATATAATGAAGTCTGATATTTTCAGATAATTAAAATAAATGTTTATTTAACGTATACATAAAAGGAAATATTAAAAATATACCTAAATAAGATAAGTTTCTATAAATGTCACCACACACCACTACCGCAAAAACATTCTAAAGCCTCCACAAAAACATTCAAAACCTTCACAAAATCATTTATGAATCAAGTAACATTGCTCCTCGAACCTAGATGATGGACTACCTACGGTGATTCCAGGTGTATATGACTTTGTCTTCAAAGAAAAGCACCCACTACTCAAGGGTCGCCTGCAATGTTCTTGGGCGTCCGCTGATGATGCAGCACTATAGTAAATTAAATCAATATTTGACACAAATTATAAGAATAAGTGCAATCGCGAATCCTGGTTAATTGTTAAATTGCATCGAATTATTTAACCGTACCTCATAGTACTTCACGTAATGCTTAAGGCACATTATTCCAGAATTTACGGTTTTTAATCCAGCCCTAAAAACAATTTTGTAGACACACATCGATAGATATCTATATTTATTTTGATCAGCAATATCTCAATCGTTATATTGAATAATTCCACCTAAGTGAAGATGCCTCACAAACATTAAAAACAGCGCAGTCAATACTCCGGGGAGACGCGAACCAGCTCATCCGCTGCTCAATTCTGAAATCATCACGGCCATGATGGTAATTACTAATAATTCTGCACATGTTACTGCACTATCTAGTCTATCTAATAGTTTTCTTTTTTAGATTATTGTTAAGGTCCTTGTAAGTGTGAAAACATCCTAGAACAAGTAAATGCATCGGTAATTATTATAATCTAATAACAATTAATAAAAATCACATGATAAATAAATCAATAAACAGGTTAAAAACATCTCCGTGTCGTCTCGCCGCTTCTTCTCCGTGTTCCAAGCCTTTGCAATATATCAGTGCAGCTCGACTCTGACGTTTCATAGATGTAATACTTATACTTTAAATGTATATTTTTGCTTTTTTCCTCTGACGTCTACAAATTTTATCATATTTTTAGTTTCTTATGAGTGAAAACCCACCCAACCCTCTCTCTGCCAAATATTTCTTCCAACCGGCGTCTGTCCTATATTTATAGTTAATTATAATGCTTAAAAGTGATATAGTCTATAATTAATTTATTAGAGTCATAATAGCTGTATTAATGTAAATAGGTCCGGAGTATCAGTAACAAATAAATTGGATCGAGATTTCAACGAATCGTATCAAAACAATCTGTCTCATTAGCTGGTTCTTGTGTAAAAAAATTAAGACTGGAGAGATATATCGCAGGACCAACGACCGCTTGATGGCAGCGCCCAACGAATGCCCTTAGAGCTTAATTACTGCTTCTGGATGCGAGTATTTCTTTTATGGAATCAATTATTGAGATAACTATGAATCAAGGATACAGATAAAAAATCAAGGATAGAGACAAAAAATCAAGGATAAAGATAAAAACAAAAAAATAATAAAAATTGATTTAAAATTTTTTATTGAACCTATTATACTCGTAGCAATTTATTGCAATTCTTTCTTAATTGTCTTGTTAATATTAATTGTAACTGAAATATTGTTTTCAGTCAATTAATAAGATATATGAAGGAAATCATTGATTGACAGCAACAGGAAGACACCGGTTATTTTTTAAACCGGAAAGCATCGCGTATTAATGAAGTAGGGACGATCCGAAGCTGACATGCGTACGCGCAGTTAGTTGTACCGCGTATCTGAGCCGCCGTGGACGTGGACGCGGACGTGGACGTGGACGTGGACGCCTGTGTTGGTTCAGTTCAATGACATTTGCATCGGGATGATATATTTGTTTTTGATATAATTTATATTTTGGATTTTATGAGGTGATATTATTTTTTTTATAATGAAAATTTCCTATTAAGTATACTATTCTTATATTTGTATTATGGATAGTAATTATTAACATTATTAAGAATATTTTAATTGGTAATAGAAACAATAATCTCAAATTATTCAAAATCAATCATTATATTATATAAATATTTAATACAGATGTCGCTCCATTAACATACTATTAAAAAAAAACAAGTCAATTTTGCTTTGACCAATAAAATTTTAAGACCGATCGCAATTATTACATCCTGAAATAAAAGTTCTTAATAGTCATTAAATCTAGTCGAGTCCGATTTTATTATCCATTGAGAGCTTTATTACCTTTCATTAAGATAAGATTGAATTTACAGATGTTTTAAGATATTAATCGGAGAGATTTGTTAAAATGTGGATCGAAATGAAATCCATTGTGATATTGGTGGTGGTTCTGGTGGGAGAGTCCTCGGCCAAGTCCAGGAGGTACACGAGGCTCCAAACTGATCCGTTGTCCACCACGAGATGCGATCTCGTGTGCTTTGATGCCAGCAAAGAAACTAGATCTCAGGTTGGTATTACAATCTTTATGTATACTAGCTGTGCCCACGACTTCGTTTGCGCGGAGGATGGTTTTTAAGTTACTCCTTATGACTTTAGCTACCGGCTAGTGAAAGTCCTGTTAAAATCGGTCCAGTCGTAACAAACAGGCAGATAGACAGACAGAAAAATAAAAAAATATATGTGTTACGTGTATACATTAATTTGGAATTACAAACGGACACTTAAATTTTATTTATATGTATATATTATAAGTACAGCATAGCCTTCGCTCGAGGTATTGGATTACCCTTACATACAGAGGTAACATTTTAATTATTATTATTATTACACATCTCCAGTTATCTATACATATTGAAGTATCTGAATGTTATTTCGAAATAGCTATGTTTTCTTAAGTACTTGATACCAGGACGTAAATAATATTTTTTTACGTTTGTCGTCTGTCTGTCTGTCGGTCTGTCCGAGATAATCTTCGGAAAAACTTACCCGATTATAATATAACTTTCACTCGCAGATTGAGAACCTTATATCGTAACATACAGATTATATTTTATCCGAGAAATATTAAAAATTCTATTATAAGACATAATCTACAAACAATGCACAATACTTGAATTTATAAATCTAAAGTTATATGAAAATCCAATCATTTCGTACTTATGCCGCGGACAAAACCGTTTGTAAAAACTAGTATGTAATGTAAAGTAAGGGATAAGTATTATAATTTTGATTATCATTAAGTTGTATAATATATATTATACTATTCTGAATTATTGATTAGATAATTATCATTTTACAAATATTAATATAAATTAGGAACATTTCTCAAATATCTTCAATTTAATTTTAATTGATAAATTTTATTATTAATTTCAATAGTTTCTGTTTATTTCTATATCAGTTTTGGAAATGAACTCTTGCAATATACCCAAATAACTTTGAAATCACGTATAGTTTATCTTTAGAACTTCTTTACTTGATTACTCTCAGAGATAAAAGATAAACACTATGTTATAAATTAAAAGTTTTGTATGAAATTTTATGAAATAAAAAAAACTTGCTAAAAGGACACTATGATGTAGGATGTAAATGTAAATATGATGTATAATAATAATGTATCTAATTCATATACTTTATTCGTCGTCAATTTTGATTTCAATCTCATTAAAATGTGCACGAAATTATTAAAGGCACGTATTTACCAGCCCCATAGAACTTCAATTCTAATATATCCTGTTATTCGATTTTAATCTTTTTGTATAATAGGATAAGGTTCATAAGACGATTTGTATTTTGTAGTTGAGTCATGTAGTACCTCAGAGGAAGTGTTGTTAATGCGAGGATGTTAATTTGTTCTTATAATGAACTGTCCGACCGCCATTGTGAGACGCTTTCTACTAAAACTGCTAGAGAATTCTTCCTATCTTTTTATAATTCTCGGTACTCGTATTGTTTGTGTGTGAATCTCGTATTTATCAGCTGCATCTGGTTTGAGGTTCTCGGAACGGAGCAGCAACGAAGCACAGCGATCCGATTGACATTATAAAGATATATTACACATATAATATACCACTTACTAATTGGAAAGGAATGTCCGATGGAATGTTTCATTTCGTTAGTGTGTACTTCTACAGTCTTATCTTATCAATTACTTATGGTGAAAGTATATTAATATGTTTATACTTTATTGGGACAAATGCTTATCATTATCAATTGATCGAATAACTATAAAATTATTATTTTATGATATCTTAATGTAATAACTCAATAGTATAATATAGTTTCATGGTTTCGCTAAAATAATTTCAATAGGAGAGGTATATTAGATACCTTATCTTGCAAGCATCTTAATATCAAAGCTTTATCAATTTTATATATATTTTTTATAATATAAATAAAATTGAAGTGCTTGCTTGTAATTTCAAATTAAAAGTCGTACAGCTTGGAGTTGTAATAAATATTATTAAATGTAATGATGTTTTAGTGTCGCTCTTCATGCCGTTCAGAGGAACGCAAGCCGGGAACATGTCCAACTGGAGACGACCCTAGGTGGATGGCGGCGTGCCTCGAGGCCTGCAACCAAGACTCACAGTGCGACGGGACACAACGGTGCTGCAAGCACGGCTGCAGCTCCACTTGCAGTGAACCAGTTGATCTGTTAACCATACCAAGTATGACAGCTATTAAAGCAGCACTAAGTTAATCCTGTACCAATATTGAATCAAATATTTTATAATTGTTAACATTACATTTAATTACTTGCGCGTCACGTCACGTCACGTCACGTCACGTCACGCAATAAGTGATTGAAACATCAAACATATTACAATTGTTTATTGAGAGCAATATAAACCAACGATATCAATCAATGTATAATAATATATTTTATAGTGGACATAAATATGTTGTAAATTATTCATAATAAAATTTAATTAAATAATTTCTTTTGTAGGCCTTCCAGCAATGCCGACTATGGAAGAACCGAAAGAAAGACGTCGAGCTGTTCAGATCAAGTGGTCCGATGGAGTTGGTGACTCAGCTCGAGCCGTACCAGGTCGAGTTCTTTATCTTCTAGAAGAACAGCATCACCTCGGACCGAATTATGATGAAACACGACTCGGGGATTGGAACCTCCTCATGCGGACTAACAAGTGAGTGTTGTAGCTTATTATATTGCGTTTTCTCAAAATGATAATATCACAATTAAATAATTCACAGAAAGATTTAGAAATAGAAATGATATTTCATATTTTTTTATCTTTTCTCAAATTTAATTATCATATCTTGTTATCTTTTTTTACCTACGGACTCATTATTTAATTAAGAACACCCAAAAAAACTTATTTGCTTGCTATTCATATATTATTTTCGACGGCGTTTATTGACTTGTCCAAAGATTAATACAAAGTTAAGTTTCTATTTATTTGCTCAAAAGGTTCTAAATGCGTCATTTAGTGCGTCAATTTCTTTACACCTCGACTTATTCGGGATGATTATCATTTTATTATTTTAAAGATGTGTCTACACTTAAAGCGTTTAATATTTTAATAAATGAAACAGCCTCGAAATTCTGTCATCATCGCGATTGAAGACTCATCCTTATGAGGTTTTTGACCCTAGATTGTGATCACCGATTGATATGAAGTAATAAAAGTTATGATTATTATTGCATTTATAACTAATATTAAAGATATATTAGTTTGAAAGGTCAGAATCGGTTAGAACATAAATAATATTAATAACAGAAACCGGGCTATGTAAGATCCGGCAGACACTTGAACCGGCGCTCGAACCCGGAACCCGCTCGAAGCAGTTCATGTTATTAAGTTTTTCAATCTCCTTTGTTTTACGATTATGATACAAAAACAATATTAAGTGTAAATACACGTTTGTCCAAGTTATATAATGTTAGTCCAGTTACGAAATTAATAAATTCACTTTTAAATTATCGTTTTTTATTATTTCCTAGTTATAACACAAGAATAAGAGAAAAAACTCCCTTTTCAAATAAATCGTTAAAAAATGCGATTTCTTCGTACAGTTTTCCGCGTTGCGTGTTAGCGTCAGTGACGATGCATGTCGCAACATGGATTATGTTACAAGACATTCTTTTCCTCTTCCCTTTCTTGTAGTTGTAGTGTAGTTGTAGTTGTAATTTGGTGGCTTCAATGTACTTCATCTTTGAATTTTTTAGATCCGTGGTATACAAATTTAAAGTTTCTTATCGTATTCTGTTTTTTTCCGACATTTTCTAAACATTAATCTAATATAAATTTGATTTTATTGTGTTTGTTTATGAACGATTGTATTGTTATCGTTCCAAGACTTAATACTTTAATCTTTTCCGACTAAGTCAGTGGTTGACTGGCATGTTAGATAGAGCTCTAGTGTCTCCGAGACATTGAGAAAAAAATATAATACTTACAGATGTGGATTATATTTCAAGATCTCTTCAAAATTCCATGAAGATCAATAAATATATATTATATATTTTTAGAACTAAAGTGTCTCTACGAAACAAATTGAAACCGGGGCGGTGGTACCGTTTCCGAGTAGCCGCTGTAAGTGCATCAGGTTCCAGAGGATTTTCTGACCCAAGCGCTCCTTTTACCCCACGCAAGGGACCTCGTCCTCCACCACCGCCGAAGAAGCTCAAGGTGGAACCAGTGCGCTCTGAAAATGGTACGAAATTATGATGTTCTGACGTTATCTATACTTATATATATATATGTGAAGTGTCCGTTGTAAATTCCAAATGAACAACGTTTCATTAAATGCATATGAAAATATATACGGTACACACATTAAAAAAAATGTTTTTTTTGTCTGTCTGTTTGTTTGGTCCGGTTAATCTCTAAACCGATTTTCACAGGACTTTTAATGGCGGATAGCTGATATTATAAGAAATAACTTAGGTTATTTTTATTAAAAAAAATATATTCATATTACAAAGTCGTGGACACAGTTGTTAAATAATAATTTTATGATTTCTGTTAATATTTATAACGAAGTAAATGTAGAATAAAGTATAACGTATACCAGGTACAGTGACAGTCCGACTTGAATGGAGAGAGCCAAAATCCGATTTGCCCGTGATGAGATACAAAGTTTTCTGGAGCAGACGCGTCCGAGGTCTCGGAGGGGAATTGGATTCCGTGTTAGTTAATCATCAAACGGTGCCAAAGGTATTATGTAGTTTTTGTAACATACATTATACCCACCTAGCTAATACAAATTATAAGTATAAGGTTGTACAGAAATTATTTGTTATACTTATTTTGATATTATTGTGAAGTGTTTTCTAGTATTCTAACTTCTCAAACCATGATTTCTTAGAAGAAAGGAGTTTCTATATTCGTCTATATTTTGTTACAATATGAGTTCTCTGCAGGATCAGACCTTTGTTGATATAAGTGATCTTCAACCAAATTCAATGTACTTCCTGCAAGTACAGTCAATCAGCGCGTTCGGCGGCGGCAAGCTGAGAAGTGAAAAGGCGGCCATTTTCTACAACACCACGGGCACTAACAACAGAGGTTATTAAAATTAATAAGCTAATTATACAATTACAAGTCCACTTAGCGATTCAGTAAACATGTTCATTTGATTTATGTTGCGTTTTAACAGCAAAATGATTCGAGAGAGTCACCCAATTTATTCATGTAATTTTTATATTAGATTGTTTCTCAATACAGTTTTGTTTATTTTAGAACAACCCCCAGAAGCCTTAAAAAGGAGAAACGACAACACTGTAATAGGTTTACGATTGAACAAACTCATTTGGTTGAATCACAAAATTAAAGCCAAAATATCGTGGGAGCCATCTCTACGAGCCAAGGGACAAGCGAAGAGGTTAGTTTAAAACTTTAATTTGACGAACATCCCAGATATTTCAAACCTAAATTCGCCATGGAGTTTAGTGAATGTAAGGAGACAATAAATTTGAATCTAAATAAGTTATTTTGACTTTCAAACTTCTCGTGAACGTTCGTTATGTTCGTTATAAATATGGTTTTGGTACGTGTATTTTTAAAATGGGTGCAGATATAATAGTGTACTATTACAGATATTTCGTTCATTGGAAAACTTTATCGTGCCAACACCCAGCTACGGAAATAAAGGAACTGTCAGCAATTACTGAAGTGAGTAATTATTTATATAATAGCGTTACAACTTCCGAATGTAATAAATGCACGCGAGCAAATAAATACTAGTTATTAAATTATACTTTATACTTTACGTTAAAAATACTTCATTATTGTGCTCTAATTGTGCCGGAAATATTTTAAGGATAATTTTATTACTAGATAAAGTTATTTCTTATAAAGATACATCTCTTACAATGAAGGTGTGTCCTATCGTCTAATGGCTTCTTTGATACAATTGTTTCTTTTAGTGACAAAAAAAGAAATTAATAATAAATCTTGTTTTGAATATTAACATTTTTATAAAAAGGAATTGAGGTGTCTTTAAACATGTTACTCATGTTATTTATCAAGTCATATAAAGTAAAGTCATCTAATAAGGGCCGTGTTTTTAGAAATCCTTATCAATCAATTTTGAGATGTGTGTTAATTTATAAGACATCATTATCAGAAAAAACAAATATTGTACAAAAAAAGACAATAATTGCGAATTACTTAAAAAAAGAGTTTTTAAAGTGCTTCTCTGGTTCTTATTGAGCACTAGGGTTTTTAATAAGGTCCACAATTGACCTGCAAGATTATAGGTGTTGTATATCAGAAAAATTTATATATATATATATATAATTAGCTGTAGCTTGTAGCTTATCTATTTTCCAGTTTTAATTCAAACTAATTATAGTTTTGTGCTATTTTTTAATTAACTAGTAAATAAAATCATAAATTAATATGACTAATTATAAACCAAATGAACCTTGTTAGACTCTGAAGTAAACAAACAACATCGATATAAAAAAGTAATAATTTTAGTTACTAACGCCATCGATGGATGTTCTGAAAGTATTTTAACAACACTATATAAAAATTATTAAATAATAAACAGATTTTATATAATTTTCCTTTAAATAAGGAGAAGGGGAGAGTTTTAAAAATAGGACCTTCTTTGGAACCGGCTCTCATTAGGCGGATCCACCTTATATTATATACAAAATAGCCAACAACAGGGACCGTAGCGTTTGTGCGCTCCGTTGTCTCTGGCTACCCCTGGCTCTGGCTGGCTCTGGCTTGTGAAGATAAATAAATAAATCATATACGAATGAAAAATATCCTCGTGACATAGAGCAGTTGGTATAGCTAAGAGGACAATACCTCTGCCTCTGCGACCTCTGGGAAGAGGTCCTGTTAATAAATTTAATAATTTGTTTTTAATTAAAAATATTTACATACTAAGTTTATTTATGCATCAACAATTAATTCATTGTTAAAGTATATTTGAAATTAATATGTGTTTTTATCTTTTCACAGCAAAACAGCTTCGAAATATATGAACTGGATTACAAGTGCAAATATCAAGTGAACGTGAACAGATCATCGAACACAAAGTCACCTGACTCTGAATACATATTAACAGTACCCGGGTGTGATTACTTCAAACGAAAATTTAATAACTTATACGTTAAATGTAAATGACCTAAAATGATAATTGTAAATTTATTTAATTTAGACATACCCATATTTTGTTAGATAGATCGAGATCATTTGTAAATTGTAAAACCACCAAAACTTAAGAAGTTTACACACGTTATGAGTGATATAGGCATAGTTCTCATTATGAGAATTATTTGAAATTAAACCACCTTAAAAGTATTATATAAGTAGAAAGAAAATAAAAAAGAAAAAGTAGTAGAAATCGACAATTATTTTTTAATGCTTTTAATTTAAGCGCAGCGTTTGGTTTTTTAATTTTTTTACGCGTTAATTATAAAAGTTTTCTTTTTAATACTATGATGTAAATTTTGACAATTTTGTATAAGAAAACATATTATTTCGTACATTTATTTTTAAATAAAATAAAATGATTCATTTACTGTTGTTTGCGTTTATTATTACTCCTCTCGTTACAATATCTTTCTTAAGAACTTTACTTCTCTGTAAAAATCTACTTTTAACATTCATTTTGTCATCATCTTCGTTAATGTCAAATAAGTAAACAAAGTCTACCAATGGATCTGTCAGTCTCAAGGAGATGCGTGGTACGCCACGAATTATCTAAACGCTTCTCATAGTTATCATTTAGTATGAAAACCTATATATCTGGTAGCTAATGGTTTATATTGATGTAACAATGTAACCTTTATTATATGATCTTAATAATATAATAAAGGTTACATTGACCTCAATATATTAATACTAATTCATAGCGGTCGTTTTCAATACACTGAAACCTAATAAAATATAAGTTAAGTACTAGTTTGAAGTTCATTATTATGCTAGGAGTGCCCTAGTTAGTTATAATGTGAACTTTAATTTGCTACGTCATAAATATTTACCCACAGGGAGCACGGTGCGCATGTGCACGGCTGTAACCGCCTTAAAATAACCAATACTTTATATTATTCATAACATGAAACGATGCAACTGTTTCATAACAATTATAACTAAATAATTGCTAAGTTACATAAAAGTACTGCATGTAGCACGGTTTTGAATAATATATCTTATAAGAAGGTACAAACAGATGTTTATTACTACTGCCTTATGACATAGTAGTCGAGAAAAAAGTATATGAGTAAGGTAACATCAATAAGACAAATAAATTGATAACTAAGAGATATTTCATTTTGTAACAAACGGTATTGACTTAAACGTAAATCATACCCCCTTTGAAATGTTTAGCAACTAACCTTAGCCAATCTTAGCCTTACATTACAAAGTAATAAGACAGGACTAAAATATTACAGCTAAAATAGAAAGTACTATATTTTAGTTACGTATTTCATAAAGTTTTAACCATTCATATTATTACATACCGCTAAACCTATTTTCAATTTAAAATAACTTGTAATTATAAATCTGCTCCTGGCAACATTTTCTTTCTGCCAACTTCAATCCATACCTTTTCATGTTGCAACCCTTACTAAATGTCAAAAGTAAACAGAAAATAAGAGATGGGACATTATTTTAAGATATTTTAACTTTTATTCAAATATTAATTGGTCTGCACGTGATTTTAATAATCTTTTACTATATCTTAAATGTTGGTGTTTTATTGTGATAAACTATATTTACAAGTTTTGGAAAAATGATTCTATGATCGCAGTTTTTCACATTTTACTATGCACAATTTACGTCTATCTACTAATATTTTTTATATTTAGTTGGTAATTAATGCACCACAATTATAAATAAAATATAATTTATAGTTTATAAAAAAAGAACCTTTATAAAATATTAAATTGAATCCTGGGCGTAACCTTGTAACTTCGAAGTGTACCGGGCTGTGAATATGATATTCTTGGCCTGTTTCTGAAATATTGTGTAGTGAATTAGTCGTAAAAATGGCAGAGGACGAAGTGCTGTTCGACGATGTGTATGAACTTTGCGAAATTATTGGCAAGTAAGTACGAAAAACCCTGAACAGTTCATTCGAAATCCATGCTCAAATTGTCCTAGAATATAATAGGGGCGTTTATTTAATACTCATTTAAGTATTGTGCATTTAATATTATTTTTTCACAAAAAGTTAAAATTTAAAATATACATACAAGATTTTAATGTAGTTAAAATTTTTATCTAATAGAGGATAACTAGGACTATATTTTGTTACAAGTGATAATTTTAAATCAAAACAACTATTAAAAGTAAACATATTTCAAGAGCTGCCAAAGTTATTTTATAACATAATTAATATTTATTTCAATAATGAAAATTTTTTAAAACCATATGTCTATATCTATACGTATCTTATTTTGATATTAAAATTTGTAATCTCTTAGAAAAATAATTAATAATATAAATATAAAAAAATCTTGGTGATAAATAATAATACAATAGCTATAATATTATTTTAGATTTTATTAATTTGGAAAAATAGGTTATATTTAAAATCTGGATTTAGTTAAAAGAGTGATCTTTTAGTATTCTAGACTGCAATTAAATTTTTCATAGTTTCGTTCTCAAAATATACTTGGCTTTACAAAACACCATTGGTTATTTATTAAAGTAAAAAAAAAGAGTGATGTTAGCTAGAACCTACATTTTGTTGCAGGTAAAAAAATTACTTTTTTTTATTATTTCAAAAATTAACACATAAATAAACATAAAAAAATATCTTATCTGTTTTGTTTAATTTGTAAAAAAAATACTATGTCATTACGGTAAATATATTTTTAAGTGTATATATATTAGTGTAGTCCAAATGTTTATAAGTCTTTAGTTATAATGGTTATTATGGTGGTTAAGTACCTCAATTTAATGGAGAAAATTAGTGTTGGTTTATCTATACATATAGATAACAATGAAATGTCTCTTTGTACTTCCGATATAACATATATTTTCACTAAATGCATATAGAAGTATATAAGTTACTTCAATAAAAAAAGTTTAAAATTTTTGTTTGTCTGTTTGGTTTGCCTGTCTCTCAAATGGCTGGACAGATTTCAACAAGGCTTTCACTAGCGGATAGCTGATGCTATAAAAAGAACTTTTATTTAAAAAAATGGTTCACACACCAAGCTGTGGGCACAGCTCGTTCTAAATATGATAATATATTTGTGATGTAAAAATAATGAAGCTCCTAACTAATAAAGTCCTAAATATAGCAGAAACATAAACAAAATATTAAAAAAAAATCAAATAGATTATACATAAATAATAATATAATTTGATTATTAATGCTTTATATGCTATGTGTTTCTAGGGGTCCGTTCAGCCTTGTCCGACGTTGTGTTCATCGTCAAACTGGTCAACAGTTTGCAGTGAAGATTGTGGATGTGGCTCGCTTTACAGCCAGCCCCGGGCTTAGCACTGCAGGTATTATAATAATAACAATAATATAGCCTTTTATTCAAGTCATTTTCATACATTTAATTTGTGTACAATACATAAAACAAAATCGAAATTGTCTTCAATTGCTTGTCATTCGCAAATTCCAACCTCTCCCACTGACGTCTGTTCCTTTCCACCTTACCCCAGGCCCAGTCTGCGAAATTGGTAACTTGTTCCCCCATCTTTTCCATGGTTTTGTTCCTTCCTTTCCGAGGTACCATTCTGTGACCTTGCTCCTTTTACTTAGTACTGCAGGTATTATTCTTTAAAATATTCAAGTATATACAGAAATATATATAATCATTACCACTCATTATAGATTTAAAACGAGAAGCAACAATATGCCACATGCTGAAACACCCTCACATCGTGGAATTGCTGGAGACCTACAGCTCGGAAGGAATGCTCTACATGGTCTTTGAATAGTAAGTTACATTTTGATAATTCTATTTATATATTGAATAGAAATAGTTTTTAACATATTAAAACTGCCGTATTATTATATATAATAGACATATAAAATATAATATTGTACTATTAGTTATCATAAATTATTTGAAATATATAGCTAAATTAATACTTTGAATGACAATATTTTATTTATATTAATATATGCAATACTCTTGGGTAATTTAATATCTAAACTTACTTTCTATGACTACAAATGTATGTTTTGGAATTAGGTTAATAATTCAGAGTTAAGGTAAAGTATAAGTGGATCTATATTAAAATAAAACTTTCCAGTATGGATGGATCAGATTTATGCTTTGAGGTGGTTCGTCGAGCAACCGCCGGATTTGTATACAGCGAAGCAGTTGCTTGGTATGTACTTACTTAATGATTCAAATAAAACATACATTTCAGTTTGATCGTGACAATGAAGAACTGATAATGATACTTAAGCTCAAGTATTGATGGTCACTAGCAGAGCTAGTCGGGCCTAGTCAGGAACTAATTATGACTATTAAAAATGTTCAACGTATCTATATGAACTATAGTTTTAAATCTGGACTATATTGATAGTCTCAACTGTTATTCATTATCCGATTAAAACATCTAGATCGGATTCAAATATCCCCAAATACTTTTGAGTAATTGTGCAGCAGAATACCTTTTTTTTTTCAAACACTATGCTCCCTTCTATTGGATACTTTGGAAAATGCAAGTTTGTTAACAATTATTTCTAGTTTGTTCAGAGGCGGTGCCTTATGTTTTTGTAATCTCTTTGTTATTATTATTATTATTATTATTCTTTGTTATTCAGTCGGTGTAAGATAATTTAAAATAAGATAATCTTTATTATCTAAGAAATACTTTACCGATGTTTTTCCTTGGGGTGGTTCAAGCGCAGCCATCTCCAATGCCCTCTTAAACACGTTTGAATTCAAAAACATTTCTCTTCATTGGTAATCGTTGGAGCTGGGTACTCTTATAATAAATTCATATCGTCGTGAATCTGCTTTGGTAGCAATTTCTTGTTAGTGTTGATTTCATTACAGCATATTGTCTAATTTTATATATTTTGAATATTTTCTGCATTTTCTCTCATTGCGCGTTCTAAAAATAAGACCGCATGTGGCCCAAATAAAATTTAATAAAAAAATATGGATAGGCAGTATAACAAAAATATGACAATAATTTTTATGCGAGGTTGGAAATATTTTAAACTACCCTTGAACATAAAAAACGATATGTAACGAAAACATTGCACCTAACTCGTACGTAGGACACGTAAGTGATTGCCAAATTAATTGATTGTCCGATCAGTGTTAGTAAAAAGTTCAGTATCGTCCATCAACATTGTCGTCATTAATAATTGGCTCTGTATCAATAATATTCCAACATGTAAATAGCTTATTTATAAACAGGACTACTTTCTCTCTATTTTTTTTAACTTGTTGGAGCCTAACTTGTGCGACTTGACGTAATGATCTTATACAAGATTACTTACTTTTATAAGTATGTTTCGTACGATGAAAATGATATTTCAAAATTGGATGCCCAAATTATTTCTTTCTTATCCGTGCATCCGTCTCGTATTCACTGCGTGCGTGCATGCGTGTGTGCGTGCGTGCGTACTCTCCAGTCATGCTAACTTATTTGTCTTCAAGTATTGTTGGAGTTTATTTTTAGATCATAATCGCGATCAAATAATATTCCAGTCACTACATGCGTCAGATCCTAGAGGCTCTCCGTTATTGTCACGAGAATGATATAGTGCATCGCGATGTTCGTCCCCACTGTGTGCTTCTCGCCGGTCGTGATAACTGTGCGCCCGTGAAGCTGGGCGGGTTTGGCGTGGCAGCGCAACTGCCAACACCCACCGCCCACAGAGCACCACCAGGTGAGCTTGATGTATAGTATAAGTGAAATTGGCCTTAATATTTTGGTGTTGTAAACGACTTGTAGTGAAGATTATTGTGGTTTGTACTTATGTTTAATAGTTTTGAATGAATATCGTCTTGTATAGTAAGATATGTCTATATATACAATGTCCGAAAAGTATTCCAACTTCCATTTATTTATTTATTTATTTAAATTATTTATTGCACAACAAGGTACGAAGGGTGAGCTTAACGCTAACGCGTTTTCTACGAGCCAACCCAAAAAGTGATTTATTACGGACAAAGTCCTCAATTATATTAACTTTTTCCAATGAATTCAAAATAGTGTTTTCGAAGTTGACGGACAATTAATTGTATACAGAGCTGGTGATGGACAATCGACCTCTAGTGGGTCCTATGGGCCAAGCCTATCTGAAATCAGATGAGTATGGTAAGACTCAAAGCAAATTGTGCCGTACGTGCATGTGAATAATGTGCAATTTTCATTGGCACAAGCATCACTCTCTTCACCAACTAGTCGTCTTATAAAACAGACCCAACTAACTCACATACTCAATATGCGTGGCACTGTTCACAATAACACTGTGTTCGTGGATATGTTTTGTTTTTACGTGTTTGTATATAAAAATAACATACTTGGACCTAACTCTCACCTCCATTACCGAGTACATTTAAAATTCCTTTCATCTTTCATATACGCTTATATAAGAAAACAGTCTGCTAGTAGTACGAGTAGTAAGTTTGGTGCGAGGTAGTTCCAAACGAAATAAAATATTTTTTAATATATTGGGCTTAAGATATTTAAAATAAATTGTTATAAATAATGAACACTATAAAGGGTTCCGTAACATAACGCTAGTTTCCTGTAAATGTGTGATTGTTAAATCATTGCCATATTTGTATCCGTCAAAGTCTATAAATATATGCAAATATTCGTTAGAAATTGGTGCTAGTAAATGGTATGTAACAAAAGTAAATTATATACAGTTTCAAATACATTGAGTTTTTGAAATTGTACATAAACGTAACTTATTAAACAGGGCAGGGCTTGAACTTGCGATTTCTAGAATTTCTCGGTTATCTCTGGTATGGAGACTAAACCAGAAATCACGGGTTTACGTCCTTCCCGTATTTATGAAATTCTATATTATTAAAAAAAATCCTTTGTTTATTGTAAACTTTTCTCTTATTCATTGGATGTTTTATGAAATTTGTATATATTTTTGACTTTGACTGTCAAAATATCGTATATAATACTAATAACAAAAAAGTTCCAACTCCAATAAGAGAAACACTTTAAACCGTACCCTCCATAGGACGCATTGGGACTCCCCACTACATGGCGCCGGAAGTGGTATCAAGCCAGTTGTACGGAAAGCCGGTCGATGTCTGGGCGGCCGGGATCCTCTTGCACGTATTGCTGGTTGGATATCTTCCATTTACCGGCACCAGAGAGCGCTTATTTGAAGCTATATGCCGTGGAAGATTGCGCGTAAGTAAACCGTCCACCTGTTCCATCCATCCCGATTGTTTGGAGTTGCTCAATACGTCTTTTATTGTAATATCTTTTTAATAGGTTAACAAATCGCTCATGGGCTTGATAACTTATTAAGAAGATATTATATTTTATTTAAATTTGAAGTTGAGATATTTTAGACGTTTTCAAAGTTTTAAATCATACAAAAATGTATTATTAAATAAATCACATTCAAGAGTTTTTAGTTGATCAAAATGAGTGGAATATTTGCAGGGTTGATATTGTAACATACATGAAACATTGTAAAATTTAATTTAAAAATATCAGCTGTTGAGTTTCTGAGCGGTTCTTGTCAGCAGAGCAGCATTCTGAGCTGGTAGCTTACACCAACCTATTTAATGTAATAATTAATTCAATTGAATTTGTGTTAATCTTATATATTAGTTTGATGCACCGCTCTGGGAAGATATAAGCGACGCAGCTAAGGATCTGGTACAGAGGATGTTAACTGTGGACCACACGCAGAGGATCAACATACAAGAAGTGTTGAACCATCGGTGGATTAGAGTGAGTAAATAATAATCTATGAATAAAACAATATTTTCTTCACTTGTAGGTAATTTACCCCATTGCAATGTAAAGATTATTTCTACTTTATTTATTTGTCTTTTTTACTTCGTATCAATACTGATCACTTGTGTATCACAAAGTGTATCAAGTGTTAGGACTATTTTGATACCATACTTATTAAAATACCTTCTGTAAACATTCTCATAAGGCTTCGAGGGTGTTCTGTTCCAAAGGTGTTATGACAACCACATAACATACTCGGAATATTTATTTATTGTGCTCACATTCACAAATGCATTAAATACTCAAGGACCGCGACAAGCAGAACCGCATACATCTATCCGGGACGGTGGACGAGTTGAGGAAGTTCAACAGCCGGCGACGCCTGCGTGCCGCGACCCTTGCGGGGGCCTCCGTGGATGACGAGGAGGAAGAGCAGCCAGGGAGGAAGCAGGTCATGCTGGAGGAGGCCAACGCTGCTGGTGAGATTACAGCTCGTGGAGCGTAAAGTATCATGGAACATAAGTTAACGTTAGCTTAAGTATTGCCATTTTGGATATGGAGCGTTATATGATGGATGGAGTTTTTTGTGAATAGATACTGTTCTAATATGAATATATTATTGTCTATGGAATTCTTGCTTATGAATAAATATATATATATATAGAGAAAAAAATATTGATGGTATTTTAAAGCGAAGCATGTTTTATAAGTTTGCTATTACTGATTGAAATTGAGCGATAAGTGTATAAATAATATATATTTATATATAAATAAATATATAATAAGACATTTAATAAGGGAAGTACTATGTATAAGATTTTCATTGTAAAAACATAAAATGCTTAGAAAAGAGGTTTTCTGGGACGCAAAGTGATCCAAATAGACTAACTGACAAAAAAAGTGTATGTAAGCGTGTACTTGTGTGTGTGAATTGCACGCACACAAGTGAGACTTCTGTAAAGTAATCAACTAGGGAGTGAGATAGATATATAGTACTAGTATTTGGCTACATGTGAGGTTTATTATTTAATATATTAATGTTGAATATTGGTATATTAACATATATGCTGATATTATGTTAAAAAAATAACTCGACTAATAATTATAAAAACATATCAACGCCATCTATTGTAAGTTTAAGATAACAACTTCAATACACGCCTCACTTTAGTTGATAGATTAATCAATAGATGGCGCCATAACAGCAGGGCTACATGTCTTTTATCTCACTCTCTCCTATACATTTATGTGTATTTCCTTATCGTGACGCATTTCCGTTACATGGAATATATATGCATATATTTTGTTACAGCCGTCAATCTCATAGTGGAGTCCCTTGACGATGTGTCCGTGCTGCAAGATGGTCCGGGCGTTATGGACCCCGACCTCTTCCACAGTGTTCTCGATGACCTACAACTGCGGTCCTTATTAGAGGTTAGTGTGACGATAAATAACACATTCAAATTATGTTACAAATTTCAATAATAATTAATTTAAAATGGTTAATTTCTTTACAAATAATTGTAGTAGTGGTCGAATTTTTTTTCCGCAATGAAAAGGAGGCTTCAAGCTGTTGCTCGCGACCCTGATCGATCGATCGATCTGAATAACAGAAGACAGCGTTTATAAGAAAGTCATTCGTTCGACCGTTTTTTCTTTTTGTTAAAAAAAAGGTTTTCCTCGCATGATTCATTTTTTACGAGAACTGTAACGTTTTCTCCATCTCGGCAGCTCTTCTGTATAGTGAAAAAAACATTTTTAAATGGAATAAGTATATTCTAAAATTAAATCCCACATTCAATTGTAAGCTCCAAACTAATCAAACTGATTATTATAAATAACAGTAAACCAAATGTAACTTTAAAAAATGTAACTTTTGTCCAGGTGTACGACCGCATAGCGTGCACGGTGGTGGTGTCTAGCGGGCGCGCGCCGGCTGCAGAGGGACGCTCGAGGGCGAAGGCCGCGCTGGAGGCCGCCACCAGACTGCGCCCCGGGAGTGCTCCGGGCGCCGCCCCCGCTACCGCCACCTCCATACACGACCTACGGAGACTCCTCTCCACTCCACATGTCAAGGTCAGTCTTATAACTCGTGAAATCTTGTCGCTTTTGCTACGACCAGTTTAAAGGATTCATGATTTCTCTTGAATGTTTCCTTCATGAGGATCAGCTAACACTGATCGTGTAACAGCGTGAATATTGCAGCGTTTGGCCGTAACACTGGGCGTGTTACACCTGGGAGTGTTAAAAGAATACAGGTCTTGGAGCTCAGGTCACCTTTTTGTTAAATAAATGGTCTAAGTTTCTAAGTACATAGTATGGTTTATAAGGTATATAAGTTCTGAAAATGTTACAGCAGTGGCACATAAAGTGTAGTAACCCAGTACCGTTCAGCTCACTACAGATCTAACGCCATTACCTCTCTCTTCTCTAAAATAATGGAGATCATCGTCAACCGACACCTCCTAAAGTACCTTTAGGATGAGTAGATCACTGACCGGCAATGTGTCTTCCGTCGTGGTTGATCGACTGGTGATCTTCTATTATATCTTATGCACCGTTGGGCAGCTGTTATTGAAAACAAGGTTGAGGATCTGGCAGTTAGTCTGGATATCGCGAAAGTCTTCGATCTTTTATGGCACAAGAGCTTCTGTCGAAGGTTCCTACCTATAGGCTTCCCGAGAGTTTATGCAAGTGGTTCACTGGGCGGAGCATACAGGTCGTTCTCGACGGTTTTTGCTTGAACCCGTGAACGCTGGTGTACTCTAAGGCTCCGTGCTATCCCTAACTCTGTTCCTCCTGCATTTAAATGATATGTTAGATATTTCCAACATATATTGTTAGGCGGATGACAGCACTGGGGATGCGGTGTATTCCGGCCGTGCAGGGCTCTCTCGGGAAAACATCGACGAGTACCGAAATAAACTTGTGTCTTCTATAGGGACTTCCTTGGGGATGGTCTCAGATTATGGTGAATTGACTCTCGTTTGTATTAATCTTCAAGACACAAGTTTGCGCTTTTACTATGAAAAATCCCCATTTGTCGTATCATCGCTCTTTTAAATCACTTCTCCTAAAGCCTCGCCAAGTATAAGAATACTGAGTCTCGACTCTTCCAGCCACTGTCGGTTTCGTGGTCATCTGGAGAGCCGTTCGTATTGCCGAGGACCTGGTGCTCTGCGAACGGTTGTGCTTTCTGGCATTGCGTAGAGACGTGGCATCTTTGTGTGTTTTCTATCGTATTTGCAAAGGGAAGTGTTAGAGCTATTGTATCTGAGGCATGCCGCCGAATTTCATAAGACATAGCACGAAATCGTCAATACCATACGTACCACTTGAATATCTGGCGACCTTCTGCTGTGTGATTCAAAGACCTTTCTTCCACATGCCACTAAGATGTGGAAGGAAGTTCCTTCGGCGGCGTTTCCGATATTTCTATATAGATACGACATGGTTACCTTCAAACTGACGTATTCTCCTACCTACAAGGCTGGCAATGGCCCTGCTAATCGTCAGATGTTGCTAGAGTTTGTTGGCGATGATTGTCCTCAGCAAGTACGTTTGTCGTCCTCGTCCATAAAAAAAAACCGCCACATTAAGTGTTTCCGTAATTTGACTTAAAATTTCGATTCCGTTTTATTATTTCGCAGGCCATGGTCAATGTCACTCGTGACGTTTTTCAAATCAATTGTTTTTTAAAACGTGTTTCGTGTGTGTCCATAATAATAGTAATATATTTATTACTCGGCTGTAAGCCGGGAATCCTTGTTACAGAAGACTGCCTTCAGATATTACACATGGAATAAAATATCTTTCATCATAATAACAAAAAAAAAAATTACTTTGCACTGCGTGTTCGCTAATTAAATTCAATCTTGATAATACGTACAGTTATAATATTTTTTAACGAAACGTAAAAAATAAAATAAAAAGCAACTCTTCGCCAAGGGGAGGCTTGATAAGACTTTATTATCCCGCCCCTCGCAATAAAATATAAATATCAAAGAGGATAGCGATTATTTACACCCCTAACTCTTACGTTTGGTCGTTATATAAAATATACGTGATATATGGCAATTTTGATAAGCTAATTCAGTTATTAGTACAGCTATTTATCGATAGGTGGCGTTATTTGTAATTATATTTGAGGTTTTGGGAAATAATTAGTCCGACTTGGTCAGAGTTTGATCATTTCGGAGATAAAAACGGTCTAAATACGCTCAAGACTTACATATACCAAGATGAAAATATATATAGATATAAAGAATGAAAAATTGGACTTGAGTTGTTGAAATCTATATATTGTTAAGAAGTAATAAATGGAGACACTGGAATCGATTCAATCTCATTAAAATACGACACCGATTGCAATTAAATTATCGAGAAAGGTTGAAATTTGAACAAGGGATCTTATATATAATTAACAAGTCTTTAAATTCGAGCATCGCAGCGCGCCGTAGCTAACATTATTATTAATGGCTGCCACTCGCCGTCATAATTTATCCTTACAAAGTTGCAAAGTGTCAACCCTCTTTAAATTAAGGACCGGTTGCTTTGAATGTCGTACGTTTGTTATTGTTTTAGCGATCTCAGTGTGTTCACTGTTTTAGAGATTTATCAAGAGACTAGCTTTGCCCACGACTTCGTTCGCGCGGATTATCCTTTTTTAAATACGTCTAAACTATTCCTTGTAACATCAGCTATTCACCGGTGAAAGTCCCATTGAAATCGGTTCAGCCGACAGATAGAAAAAAAATAAAAATATTAAAAGTACCGTATATACGCTCTATGCATTTAATAAAACGCTGTTAATTTTGAATTACAAACAGAAAAACACTTCATTTATATTTATATGAATAAATGTCTGTTTTTTAAATAAAGTTTTCATATTAAATTAACCTTCAAAGGTTAATTGAATCGAGTTGAAGGTCTTAAAATAATATTGAATTAAATCACAAAGACGGCGCGGGCAATGAATTATTCTATTGCTTTGTATTAAATGAATTGGACGAGACCTCGACAAATAAGATCAACCCCCTGACTCCTATTACGAGTCGCTATTACATGTTGCTTGAGTACCTAAAATGCCCGGACTGTAAATTTATCATCTCGGACTATTCGGAGGACTTCAATGAATTGTAATCAAATATTTTACCTTACCTTGTCAAGTACTAGTTGTGTCTTCTAAATCAGTTTTTCGTTCAATATATACATATTTATAAACACATTTTTGAGATAAAAATACCCTGTAACTATTACGATAATTTTTAAAGTTTTGATTCATATGCTCGTATGCACATTTGTTAAGAATAGGCGTCAACAAATACACAACTTTAACATAACATAACGTTTATAATTCGTTCAAACGCTTGTCACGTGTCAGTGAAAATTTTAAGGTGGAGAAGAAAAAATCTAGTAAAGTTAACTAAAATTTGAATATATTTAGTTGTTTTGCAGAACGAGAGAATCATTTTATTTTTTTTTTTTTTTAAAACATTGCAATATTATATATTTTTTTGTTTTGTTGAGTTTACTGCCCAAAAACATTGCTATCTTAAATAAACTTCTTCCTGAATAAGAGAAATATTTTATTTTTTTCTTAACATCCAAAGCTCATAAGACCTTTCTCTAGCGGCAGCTTCACCGGCCTTCCTTTGTTACAAGCCAGATTCATCCCGTTTGAGTGTCTCATTGATCTCTTAGTCAATCATTAAGTACGTAATCTATAGATATAAATAAAATTCTGTGTTTGTTGGTAATTTCAAAAATACCGACGTTTCGTCAATTACTCGTGAAAGTATGTACGTTAATTAAAAAAAAAAAAACTAAAATTTTTCTGTCTCTGTCTGTCTGTTCCGACTAGTCTCTGAAACGTTTAACTAATTAGCACAGGATTTACTGGCGAATAGCTGATGTTATAACGAGAAATTTTAGCTACTTTTAGTATAAAAACCATCACATTTCGCGCAAACAAAGTCGTGGGCGAAACTATACTATACGTATTATATAAGTAGGAAAGGATTTATATTTATAACTTTATGTCTCTTGTTAGGATCACGTAAATAAATATAATAGAATTCAAATAAATGATAATATAGTATTAAATGAGCAATAAACAGAAAAAATAAGACTAATATATGGAGCTTAGAGTTATTTGTAGCCCACGAGATAAATACACTAAAACAACAAGCTACTGAAGGCTTTCATTTAACTTAATTAGGTATTAAGTCTCAAATGAGTCCTGTAAGTAGGTTATTTAAGAGTTTTTTAATGCTTTTCGACCATGATAGCAACTTTCATCGTTCGGTATAATCCCCACCAGGGCGACTCATTAATCACACTAATGACCCTAGAGGTGTGATGGTCTTATCAATTTATTTCATTTTATAATTAACTTCGGTACTTTCAGAGGGTTTTTTCTATTCAGCTTTTCGCTGTTACTTAAGATAACAATAGTTCCTTATCTTGATATAATGATAAGGGCAATTTTAGGTTCACTAAATAAACTATTATTAAATTATAAAGTGTTATATAAATATATATATACGTATTAATATAAGCATCTCAAATCATCAACGATCATTTTACAAACAAAAAAGTATATATATTCTAATAATCTTTTTTACTTAACTATATTTATTTCTTGGATAAATGAGGTAAGCTAAAAGGATTTCTCTAATTGAGAAAAGGACCTTTGCCTCGTGGCTGTATAATTTACTTTTATATTTGTTAGCAAAATATCTAAGAAATAAACAATTGAGAAATACAACACAGTATGTATTATAGTTGGATAACTGCCAAGAATATATCCTAGCATCGGTAGATTATATCTAGAATGTACTGCGTAATTAATGAAATTAGTATTGTTGTTGGTTAATGGCGTGGTTGTCTTCTTACCAACGATATTATTTGAAGGCAAATTAGTACCTGTTATCAATACACTTCAATCTAATGCTTGTTATTATTAAGACAGACGTATAAAACACAGAATATGAAGACAGTCTTTGTTATTAAATGTTCACGATTGCACCATATACTTTACCAGTTTCCAAAAACACCACCCCATTAAATAGTTAAAACTTAAATTTAGCGATTAGGTAACCGTAGGAATATACAGAGGAAGAGAAACATAATATTAATATTAATATGGTGAGAGGCAATGGAACCATGATTCGGTGTACTTGAATAAAGTTAAGAAGTCGATTCATATTAGAAATAAAATCTTAAATTCAGAAGACAAAATAGATGCAACTGGTTTTATCTAGTGTTGCATGGTAAACTAGGGTTGCCAATGGACCTATTAAGTTAAAAATTTATAATATTGATTCAATAGTATTTCAAACCTGGTCAAAGACTTGCGCTCTATAAGGCGGAGGTGATCTTTGGGGTATGTCACATAAATTTGTTAGTACTATTATAATTTATATTGTCTGGGAAAAGTCGCAGAATGAAATCGCAGTGTTTTGCGATTAATCCAAAGCCTTTGTTGGCGCAGACTATCACACGTTACTATGCAAACTTTAACACTATGGTGTACATAGTGCTGCGCTTGATCTTATTGCCTCTTACCTAAACCAAAGAGTCCGAATGGTAAACGTAACTAATTCTAAATCGCTGGTTTCCTTAAGATGGGTGTTCCACAAGGATCTATTCTTGGCCCCTTTTTATTTTTACTTTATATTAAGGACTTGTCCTTTTTACGTATAAGGTTTATGTGACGTTGAACTTTTTGCTGAAGACACCTCGCTTATTTTATAGCGTGGTCGGACTACTTATAACTAAGTTAACAGTGCTCTGTCACGTGTCCTTCATTGGTTCAAAATTAATAATTTAGTCTGGAATGCCAAGAAAATTAAATGCATTGAGTTTACACTTCCCAATGTAAAAAGTAAAAATGTTAGCTTGCTGCTTACGATGTAGTGTTAGAACTGATTGACTCATAAAATTTCTTAGGTTTAACTTTAGATATAAAGCTTCAGTGGAACCCCTCTAAACACTCGCAAGCACACTCAGCTCTGCCGTATATACAATTAGAAAAGTTAGACAATTCACGGATGTTAATACGGTTCGACTTACTTATTTTAGTTATTTTCATAGTATTTTGTCTTTTAGTATCTCCTTCTGGGGTATTGCTGCCGAAATTAATTCTATATGCTATTTACAAAAAACAGTTGTCAGAGTTATTTATAACTTAAAAGTTAGAGGTTACCTGAGAGATGTTTAAAAAAATTTGCTATTGTAAGCCGCTTCTCAATATGTATTTAATAAAGTATACGCCATTTATACGCCAAAATTTAAATAGTAATATAAAAACAGTGACAGACACAGGATAAATAAAAGAAATAAAACTAAACTCGTAACGCCTAAATGTTGGCTTTAAAAAGTTAGCAAATGCCTAGTGGGCAAAAGTGATTAAATATATTTTGATCAAACTTTGCAATTAAATAGCTTAAACATCACAATAACATATAGTCTACAATTTAGAAACATATTAGAATATAGGGCTAGCGGGGCCGCAGACAAAAGCTAATTAAACACTGTATGAATTGTGTTGTGTTTAATGATGTTATCGAGTTACATCCGTATCATTTTATACAGTTTAGTGGTACTGATACCAGCTTAGGTACCTGTTATGAATCCAACTAACTCCAACTAGATTAAATAAATGTTCCACTCTAGACGAGAAGAGACGACCAACTTGATTAAGTGAATCATTTAAAACACATCGCGTTTAATACAATTTTTAACTTTCTACGTTCTGTTCGTATTACTGGAACGTGTAAGCTTTTACTATAGTATATTTTATTTAAAAGAAAATAGTATATCTGTAAACAAAATTAGTATTTAAAATAAATAAAGTGTATAAATATACAAAAGCTGTTATAATAAAGTTGTTTTCCTTCTTTGAGTCGTCAATGTCATATTAATGTCATTTCATTGATATACTTGTTTCGTGTTTCATCGTATCCAAAGCATCGGTATTGTGATGTCTGAAGGTTCATGTTTAATCAAATTTCTCGTCGTTCAGTCGATACACGTGGCGGTATTGAGCTTGTCTCTTTGAGGAAATGCTTTTACAGACTACCCTTTGGGGATGTAAAAAGAGTTTTCTCCTTTCGGAATTTTCATCATCCCGTAGATATTAAAAATATTTATTAGATTTTCACGTATGTGTTGTGTTTAAAGTGGCTGTGTGTAAAGTTATTCTTTATGTATATCAGATTTTCTGTATTATAGGAAAGTAGTCTAAAATTTTTCTTCAATACATATGATTTTTATATATTATAAAGACAACATATCGTTCTAATTATATGATTGTATTTACGTTGGGATGCCTGAGAAAATTTCATTTCAATTGTTTGTTTATAAAAAAAGACAATGACGAAGATTGAGATAGAAATTTCATTCGTTAGAAAGTTTTGAATTCGTAGTCTCTTTTACTTTTTCAATATTCTTGGAAAATACTGACTGCATCAGGAATATTTTTTTATCGAATTTTCGTTAATTTTATTGACTTTTTTTCATTTGTATACTACGCAGCTGCCTCTAGCTTGTAATTCTCGTAACCTTAAAAAGATCGAGATGGACCGTTAGGTGTTAAAATTTATGGACTGTATGTTATATTATACCAAGATTTATATTTATTTTATACCAAGACACATCCAGTAGGAAGTTTCTTGGTATAAAATAAGTATAAATAAACACATTGCTATATTTATATTCAGTATATACAGTGAAAGTGGAAACATGATAGTAAATAAGTTTGGATTAGTTTATCTTTAATCTGCGTTACAAAGATATCTAAATCTTGACGTTTAAACGATGTATGATAGGTAACAAGTAAAATCATTAAGCTTACGTTTGGTTTTTACCACATTAGGGTTGACGTAATCACATTCACGCTCTTATGATTTTTGTACGAATAGACTTTGAATAGATGAAGTCAAAGTAAGGATGTATGTGGTCTGAGGTTTCAGATAGGAATAATGAATGTCCTCAGCAATCCACATATCAATAGTATTCGGGTGTCTCTCAATAGGTACATTGTCTGTTAGTAGATACAAAATGTTTTAGAGCTTAGGATAAACCGGATAGCAAATCTTATCTTGTTACGTTCTAACAAATCCTAATATTAGCGAGCTATGAGAATAGTTTTCCTTAATTTAATAATTTGGAGCATTGCCAGATGAAATAACGAGTCTAGAATTTAAAATGCAATATATTCACTAATTTGAATGAATGTATTAGTATAGATTGAAAAGTGAATGATTTGCATGACGAGAACGCTGAGAGATGGCCGATGTCCAAATTTTAAAATTAAATCTTATTTTCGTAAAATTTTTAATATTTTCTCTTGTCGAATTCAAATTATGATCCACATTTTACTTTTATATGTATCACTGTATTGTAGTTGATATCATGTAGTTCGTATAATTATTTACTTAAAAGATGTATTTAGTTACTTTTTGAAAATCTAAGAACTCGACCTATTTTATTTCTTTGTATTAGCTTTGTGGTCTAACAACATCCTAAAAACAGTAAGCCCCTAAGAACGGCTCGGGCTCTTTCTTATTTCCTTGCAATAAAGTGGCCATCTTGGAGGTATAAGCTTTGTAGACGTATAAAGAGATGTATTGAAAATACGTAACATATTATAACATTATCGACTTCTTTAAAACTACCCAAACCTTATAAAAACTTGTATATTATAGAGTTCTTCAGTAGTTACAACGTAAAAAATAATAAATTTGCTGCTTCACGTTTATTTATGTTGCTATACATGTTTTTCTTATTTACTCTTCTTAATTTTTAGTTTGTGATTTGGATTTTATGAAAGTTTGTTTTTTTTTTTTATTTATTTTTAAACTATTATTTATTTATTTTTCTTTAGTTTGAATTTCATAAAAGCATGTCTTTTTTCATATTATTGCATTGTCAATGGTCCTTAATAAGTATGCAAATTTTTAAATTAATCCGACATTTGAAGTAGGTATGTCAAAATTGTGTTTAAAGTTTCCGTTACATACATACATACGACTGATGCTAATAAAAGCATTTTAAAGAGACTATGCACAAAAAATAAAATAATATTCAATCTTTAAAAAACAGTATGAATTTTCTGTATGAACCATACAGCAGGCTAATTATGATTCTTAAAAAAGTGTTATAACAGTAATGATGAACGACAGGAAATGTGTTAACGTATACTAATGTGTTCTGTCTTTTTCGCCCGTTTTTTTTAGGAAACAAAATTTAAACAAATTTTGTAGTGATGAGGCGAAACTCTTGTTATGACGTTTTCGAGTTACAAAAAGGTTTTTCTAAAGCTCTTTTTCATATAACTTACGTAAGCGAAATTCTAACACATTGCCCATAAATGTTTACTCTGAATTATTGTTAATACTGTTTCGTCTTTGACGTCACCCGTTATCAGACTCCTTTCAAGATTATCCCTAAGAGGAGATCTATTAAGTCCAAAAGTAATATTGTATTAATTCGAAAATGTTCATACTTGACAAATTGTTTTATTTTTTTTGATTTATGAGATGTTAGGTGGTATACTTAAATTTAGTTTGGCAATTTTTTTATTTAGTTTTTTATTATGACGATGTGTCCAATATGATATTTTTTCCATAATCTACTGCTTTTATTGTTATTTTTGTTGTGGTTACCTTTTCATGAACATTCTAAAATGATTTTATTTTTCTTATTAGGAGTACAAATAAGTTTCCGCCGTTTTATTGTAGATGGCGCGGCACGGAGTTTCGGTTAGCTTTCGCAGATGATAACCGGCTAAAAAAATAGTTTGGACATTCAAGAACACCATAACCTATTAATATTACTGATTTTATATTGGTAAAATATAATTTTTGTAAGTTGAAATTGTCAAAATTTGAGCCAAGTAAGCGTCATTTGCGGGAAATATTACTTTACTTCTTTAATTTAAAGAAATCTGCTGCTGGGGCGCATAAATTGCTCGTAGAAGCATACGAGGGCCAAACTGAAAGTTTTTAGAACTGGCCACTTAAAAGCATTATATTAAAAAAAATAATTTAAATTTTGAAAATAGAACTCTTTACCAATATTATTGAGTGTACATTTTATTCATTTGTCATTTGTTTTACGATTTGGCGGCAAATTGAAAATTGTCTGTGCACGTCAGAATGAATTTAAGCCGAGAAAATTTTCGTGCAATGATTTTTTATGACTTTCGATGTTATTTAAGTTAACAAGAAAGTTATGATAGACTTCGATTGGCTTTTCACAATGAAGCCCCATCTCGTGCCACAGTTTACAACTGGTTTAATGAATTCAAACGTGGTCGAACTAATCTCACCGATGATTTGCGTGAGGGACGGCCTTCTACAGCGACGACTGAAGATAACATCAGTGTTATGCGGCGTATGATAGAGACTGACAAAAGAGTGACCTATCAGCAGATTCGGACAAGTCTAGGCATAGGTATGAGTCAAGTGCACAAAATTCTCCATGAACATTTAGCGGTCAGGAAGCTTTGTGCCCGCTGGATACCGCATAATTTGACCGAGGCTCAAAAACTCCGCCGTGTTGATTGGTGCCGAGAAATGATCCAAAAATTTAACGGAGGTGACTCAAATGCTGTGTTCGACCTACTAACGGGTGACGAAAGCTGGATTTACTGTTATGATCCGGAAACCAAAAGACAGTCTGCTCAGTGGGTGTTTCCTTCCGAAGAGTTGCCAACTAAAGTGAAGAGAGGTCGAAGTGTTGGAAAAAAGATGGTGGCCTCGTTCTTCGGAAAGACAGGTCATTACGCGACAGTAGTCTTAGAGGATCAGAAAACGGTTAATGCAGAGTGGTATACTAACAATTGTTTGCCACTTGTCTTGGAAAAAGTTCGAGAAAAACGACCTCGCAGCAGGATCCTCCTTCATCACGACAATGCCTCGTCGCACACCGCCAGGCAAACGATCGACTATTTGGTGACCTCAGACGTGGAATTACTGGGTCACCCGCCGTAGAGCCCCGACCTCGCACCCTGCGATTTTTATTTATTTCCGAAAATAAAAGAAAAACTTCGAGGAAAACGTTTTATAGACGCCGAAGAAGCAGTGGCTGCGTTTCAAAACGCCGTCGAAGAGACCCCTAAGGCCGAGTGGGCAAGGTAATTTTCTCAATGGTTCCATCGAATGCAGCGATGTATTGATGTAAATGGACGCTATTTTGAAAAGTTACAATAAAACTAATAACTTGCTAGAATGCTTAGTTTTTGATTTTCTAAGAACTTTCAGTTTGACCCTCGTATGGTGAGGGTGTTTTGAGTGAGAGAAAGTGTCGAGAGTGGTTTCAAAAGTATAAAAACGGTGATTTCGACGTAGAAGACAAGATCGCAGTGGAAGGCCAAAAATCTATATAGTAGAATTAAAGCCGAGAGATATTGAACGCCGACTATGCTTAAGTGAAATGCTGCTAGCTAGACATAAAAAAAGGGTTTTTTACATCGTATCATAACTGGTGATGAGAAGTGGATACATTATGACAATTCAAAAAGAAGAAAATCATGGGGATTACCTGGTCACGCGTCAACATCAACAGCAAAACCGAATATTCACGGAAAAAAACTTATGCTGTGTATTTGGTGGGATCAGCTAGGTGTAGTGTATTATGAGTTGTTTAATCCGAGCGAAACAATTACTGGAGCCCTCTGTCGAACACAATTGATGAGATTGAGCCGAGCTCTGAAGGAAAAACGCCCTCAATACTACTCTAGACACGAAAAAATTATTCTTCTGCATGACAATGCTCGTCCACATGTTGCAGCTCCCGTGAAAAAGTACTTGAAAACACTTGATTAGGAAGAGTTACTCCACCCGCCGTATTCACCAGACATTGCACCTTCCGATTATCACCTGTTCCGGTCCATGGCACATGATCTGACGGCGCAGCGGTTCACATCTTATGAGGATACAAAAAATTGGGTTGATTCGTGGATAGCCTCAAAAGACAAGGATTGGAATGCTGCCTGAAAGATGGGAAAAAGTGGTTGCAAGTGATGGGCAATATTTTAAATAAATTTATATTTCCGTTCTTCTATAATAAATATTTAATTTGTGTTAAAAAACGGCGGAAACTTATTTGTACTCCTAATATTATTATTTATTATTAGGACGGCTTATCGAATTGATTGCGATGGTTCTAGTTGTTCGTACATTGCTCACTAAATATATTGACGTTTGTGAAACAGTGATCACAATAAAAAAAAAACCCGGCTGAGTTTGTTGTGTGGTTCTTCTTAGACCAGGGCGCGTTTGGAACCCTCGTAGCCTTATTTTAAGTTGGAGTGTCTTTACACAAGGAATTATTTTGATACATACGATATCAAAATAGGCCCTCCTGTCACTTCCATTTGACGTACAGAAGTGATCACTGGTTTGTATTCAAAGTTTAAAATATAAAAATATATAAATAAATGATATTTAACAAAATTTGTATGCAGAGTTAGTCATAGGTGCTGTCACTGCGTCACCCTCACTATAGCACACCACCCTTGAACTTTTAGTTGAAGGTTCTAAGTTCCTAAGTTAACAAAAAAAAAGAAAATTTTGTGATATTAAAAAAAAAACCTCCCAATAGTGAAATTTTATTTTATAAAAAACAACTAACCACGGGAGTGAAAATGTAAGTAAAAGTTATTAAGTGTATGAATAACCAAGTACCACGAGATTTTCATGCATTGTATGCAGAATATTCTATATATATATCTCTCTCCATATTGTTAAGAGTAAGTAGTAAAAGTTTAACAGCCTTTGAGTTGCGTGGGGAGAACGCCACTTAGCAGTTCACTCAGCAATACTATTTATCCCTGAATAGAAACTATCTTCTACCTACTCATACCACTAGTAAATATTACCTCAGGCACTTTTATATATTGCAATATTTCATGCGTTAGGGTTACAGTTTATATAGTACTAAATATCAGCTCATATTTTAAACTACCCTAGAAAATACATAGTTGTAGGTATGCTGAGGTATACTTTTTAAGAATCAAATATTAAATTAAAATTTACTAATTGCGTCTCGTCCATCTAATCAATATTTTCTCTGATTCACTTATTATATAAAGTGATTAAAAATAACCATAAATATGTAATTGAAGTGTTATTTACACTTTACAATAAGCCTTTTCTCTTTGCATTCCAAATTTTAGTTAAATTTCTAAAAAAAAATCTTTTTAATTGGCAAACGTGAAAGAGTGGCCTTGCGCCAGAAACGGATTCGCAACACCATCCTCTTTCATATCCTCCCCATCCATGTTATTCAAATCAATATAACTTACTAGAGTAGCATCCTGTACAGTAGAATTAAAAGAATCCTAAACAGTGTGTAAAGCTTTGTAAATGGCTATGCAAATATTTGTTTCAAGCGTTTTTTTACTGAGAGGAGAATTAAATTATTTAGGATACTCACCCGCTGAAGGGAACATGGAAAGACCCTTGGAGACGTAGTTTTTAAAAGATGTTACAGCATTGGAGTAATATATTGTCTCATGTGAATGTCTTATTTCTATCAAAACTGCAAACTCAATCTCTCGCGGTAGATCAAACACTTTATGTTCAGTACCTCTTATGAATAACGAAACATCGATATAAGATCCGTGTCATTGAGTCTAGGACACTTTATGAATAAAATATCTCCGCCTTATTGATTTAGGAAGTATGGTAGGATATTGTGTCAGCGGGAATGCAAATTTTGTATATTTTATAATATATTACTTTTAAACTTATTAAATTTACTGTTTCTTATTCAAGTGAAGGATGCTATGTTATTAATTATAATTTACTTGATTTCTTATGATAACGAAAGGTTAATGTCGACATGAGGCTTGCCTCACAACATTATTAGGTAATAGTGACACACTGTCAGCTCCTTTGACGGAGGATTATGGCTTTGCCTCAAAATTAGAATCCGATATTGATTTTGTGAATACCACCGGTTATTACAGATATTGGAAACATCGTTTTGAGTCAAGTTCACACATGTTAAATATTTTCATATTATATTTGAATTTAATAAAAATGATACGTTCCACAAACAAGGCCAGGGAATGTCTCTCTAAAACATTGTATGTGCACTTTGTGATGTTTTATTAAAGCAGATTTTCTTAGTAGAAATAACAAAGTAGGTACTTTAACATGAAATGTCTGCGCGCCAGCGACAAGCAAAGTATTTTTCATCTCGAGAGTTGAAACTCATAAAAACAGAGTTTCCGTTCGGATCGCACCGTTCCACTGCTATTGAGATCTGTCTTTTTATGCCTTAATAAAATGTAAAGTTTGATTCGTTCCTTTTTATTTAAATTTAAAAAGTAATAGTTCGTATCGAACTCTGATTGAAAAAGTTATTTCTTGTTGTGAGTGATTCGGGTTTTTAATTTTTTATGCCGCGTTAGCTCACGCTGCTAAATGGCTTTTTAATTTTTTGTAAAAAATCTAATGTTTCGCGTGATTGTGGCTGGTCTTCCTTTATGTTAAAACATCGACTTTTCTAGTAAAGTGCTGAAAAATATATAAAATGAGATTTGATACCAAGGTTACTGACTTTAAAGATGTATATTGAGATACAGACATCTGATATAATTTACTTTCTGTACATGCACTATATATTGGTGTGAAATAAGGAATATAAATACATTGCTATATATATATATTACTAGTGTTATTGTAAACATAATAGTAAATATGTTAAGATTAATTTATATTTAAACGGAGTTATACGAAGCAATCTAAACCACGAAATATGTGTTTAAACGATGTATAATACGAGTAGCAACGAGTAAAATCATTAAGCTAACGTTTCGTTTGGTTTTAACGCATTAGGGTTGACACGATCACATTCATTCTCATATGATTTTATACGTTTTAAAGGCCCTGATTCGGACTAAAACCCCAAAACAGAAGAAATCAAACTAAGGATGTATGTGGTCTGAGGTTTCAGATAATAATGATGAATATCCTTAACAAGATTGTTAAGTAGATACTTATCAACGCGTTACTAGATTTCATTAATAAGAGGACGTTTAATGAATTGTAAACAAATATTTGACCTTGGTACCTTGTGTAGTACTAGTTGTACCAAAAGAATCTTCCATAAAATATTCCATGTTTATATATATAAACATACGAGGGGAGGTCCAAAAGTTCCAGGGATAAAGAGAATGGAGCGGGGGTAGGGGCGCTCGCTTGGTGTCATACGAATCGGAGACTCATCATTAGTATAAATACCGAGTTTCAACCCGATTGCGTCATTCGTTTATGAACAGTCGCCTGCTGTACAAGTTAATCCGGAAGAAAACTGAAAGTATGGAGAAAATTGAACACCGCACTGTGATAAAATTCCTTACCAAGCAAGGAAAGAACGCTCAAACCGTTTTGAATGAAATGGGAGTCGTTTATAGGGAACAGTGCCCTAGTAAATCAATGATTTACAAGTGGCATGGTCTTTATAAACATGGTCGAGAGTCAATTGAAGACGACCCCCCCTCAGGAAGGCCAGTTGAGGCTACCATAGCGGACATCGTCGAAAAAGTGGAGAAAATTGTACTAGAGGATGCCCGTATGAAGAAAAAACAATTATCTGCATTACTTGGAGTATCTGATACCACCATTTTGCGAATCCTACATAATCACCTGGGTATGACAAAAGTCAGTGCAAGATAGGTATCGAGAATGCTTACGCCGTTTCAGAAAGAGCAGCGCGTCGATGCGTCAAAGCTTTTTTTGGAGTTGTGTGGAAATAAACCTGCACAGATTTTGGACCGAATTGTTACGGGAGATAAAACATGGGTTCATCACTTTGAGCCTCAGTCCAAACAAGAGTCCATGCAATGGCATAAAAAGGGGACACAACCGTCAAAGAAATTCAAGGTGACGGAGTCGGCTGGAAAGATGATGGCTACTGTTTTTTGGGATTGTGAGGGGATAATCTTGATTGATTACAAAGAAAAAGGAAGGACTATAACCGGAGAATACTGCGCAACGATATTAGAAAAATTAAAGGATGCCATCAAGGAAAAGCGGCGAGGCAAATTGACAAAGGGTGTTTTGCTCTTGCAAGACAACGCGCCGGTTCACAAGAGCAGAATTGCAATGGCTTCTCTGCACACGCATGGGTTCGAATCCCTAGTTCACCCACCCTACAGTCCAGACCTGGCCCCAAGTGAGTTTTTTTTATTCCCCAATTTAAAAAAAAAGACTTAAGGGGAAGGAAATTTTCCGACGACAATGAGGTAAGGGAGGCAATTTCGGCCCAGTTTGACGGAAAAGATAAAACATATTTTTATAGTGGTTTAGAAAAATTAATTTATAGGTCTAATAAATGTATTGAGCTTAAGGGTGATTATATTGAAAAGGAAAAATAGTTTTGTTGTTTTATTTTATTTAGATCCCTTTCATTCCACGAACTTTTGGACCGCCCCTCGTGAGTTCAGTTTTGAGATAAAAATACCCTGTAAATGTACTAGAAAAGATTTTAAAAGTTTTGACAACTTGTACGCTCGTATGCACATTTGTTAAGAAAACGCGACAAGATACAAAATTTTAATACAACGGGGCTTACGTTTTGTTCCGACGCTTGTCACGTGCCAGTGAAAATTTAAAGGTGGAAAGGAAAAAATCTTGCATACAAACGGTTCAAGTAACTTCGGTATATTTAGTTATTTTGCATAACGTGAAAATCATTTTAAAGAATTATTCTTTTCGGTATTTTCTTAAAACGGTACAATATTATACATTTATAATGTTAGAGTTTACTGCCTAAAAACATTGCTATCTTAAACAAACTTTTTCCTGAATAAGAGAAATATTTTATTTTTTTCTTAACATCCAAAGCTCATAAGACCTTTCTCTAGCGGCAGCTTCACCGGCCTTCCTTTGTTACAAGCCAGATTCATCCCGTTTGAGTTTCGCATTGATCTCTTAGTCAATCATTAAGTACGTAATCTATAGATATAAATAAAATTGGGGTGTCTATTTGAAATTTTAAATTAACAGCTTTTCAATAAATGCACATGAAAGTATAAACGGTTTTTATATTTTATTTTTAAAACTTATTTCTCACTCGCAAAGTCGTGGGCACAATTAATATTATATAAATACAAAAGGATTTTTTTATATTTATAACTCTTTTTGACTCGTATTGGGATCTCGTAACTAAATGTTATCGATATAGCTTTAAATAAATAATTTTATAATATTTATGACGTGAACATAGCAATAAGAGAGAAACAAAAATAAGACTTCGAATATATATTTTATGTAAACTTAATATGTAGTAAGTCGGTACTTTCAGAGGGTTTATTCTATTCAGCTTTTCGCTGTTACTAAACGTAACAATAGTTCCTTATCTTGATATGGTGATAAGGGCTATTTTCACAAAATCCATTACTATTAAATTATACAATAATATATATATGTGTATTTAAATATGTATATAACTGTTTATTCATTGGTATAATATAGTTATCACTACTAGTTATTTCAATAACATTGATATAAATTTTCTCGAGTCATATTTTTATAAAGTGCATACTCGTATTATACAGTTCCATAACTGTATAATACTATTTTTTTCTTTAATGTTTTTAGTCTTAAGGTAGCATTTACGATCAAAGATTGTATTATATTATTTGTATGTCGTATCGTTTATTAGTATTAACTTTACTTTTTTTGTTTTTTGTTTTCATAAATCTACTTTTTTACTTTTATACAAACTGTTATAGTCAAGGGTTTATTGTTAACATATAAAGTTAAGCGAGTGAGTGAAGCGCTAAACTGTCTTGGGAAAAAATTTAATCTTAAAGACAGTATCGAATTTCCTAGAATTCTAAACTTGCCTTAATAAGATGCATATTCAGAGCTTCTTAAAATATAATACTTTGATATATATTATCTAGGTTTATAAACTAATACAACGTAGTATTAATTAATATAACTATCTGAAATCGTCAACGATCAGTTTTCAAATACAAAAATAAAAATAAGATTTATTTCTTTTTTACTTAACTATATTTATTTCTTGGATAAATGAGGTAAGCTAAAAGAATTTCCCTAATTGAGAAAATGACCTTTGCCCCGTGGTTGTATAATTTACTTTTATATTTGTTAGCAAAATATCTGAGAAATAAACAATTGAGAAATACAACACAGTATGTTGGATTATAGCCAAGAATTTTTTCTAGCATTGTCGGATTACAGGCAGAATGTACTGCTTAATGAAATTAGTATTGTTACTGGTTGACGGCGTGGTTGTCTTCTTATACTTTACAACGATACTATTTGAGGGTAAATTAGGACCTTTAAATCAATATGCTTCAATCTAAGCTTAGTTATTATTAAGACAGACGTATAAAACACAAAAGATGAAGAGAAGACGGTCTTTGGCTTAAATGTTTACGATTTCACCATATACTTGACCGGTTTCCAAAAGTAGCAGCAATAGCAATGAAACCGGTATATCCCTAGATTTTATGAAAAACAATAAAGTAGTTCCTTTGTTTAAAAGTGGCGATAGACTTGAACCCGCAAATTATAGGTCTATCCCTGATTTACCGACCTTCAGAAAGAATCTCGAAAAAAATTTTCTAAACCAAATGGCATAATTTGTATATATCAATAAAATCATACAAAGTAAATAACACGGTTTCACCAAAGCTAAATGAACATCTGATTTATCTAAAGCCTTTGATTGCGTAGACTAACAAACATTACTGTGCAAACTTAACCACTATGGTATACGTAGTGCTGCGCTTGAACTTATTTGCTCTTACCTAAATCGAAAGATTCTAGACAGTTTATGTAAATAATTCTAGAGCCCTGGTTCTCACCTAAAAAGCCAAGAAGAGATCCTTGTGGAACACCTATTCCACAAAGATCTCTTCTTGGACCCTTTATATTAAAGACTTGCCCTTTTCCGTAAGAGATTCATGTAACGTTGTACTTTTTGCTGATGACACCTCGCTTATTTTTTAGTTGAGCATGATAGAACTAGCGTGTGACGAAGCGAACAGTTCTTTGGCACGTGTTCCTCATTGGTTCAAAATTAAAATTTAGTTCTAAATGCTAAGAAAACTAAATGCATGAAGTTTTTACTTACTAATGTAAAAAGTCAAAATTGTAGTTTGCTCCTTAATAATGAAGAGTTAAGACTGACTGTCTCTACAAATTTCTTCGGCATAGCATTAGATAAAAAACTCCTGTGGAATCCCCATCTCTCAACACTCGCTAGCAAACTTAGTTCGGCCATCTCTGCAATTAGAAAAGTTACATAATTTACGGACGTTAAAACGGCGCGACTTGTTTAGCCTAGTTATATTCTTAGTATTTTATCTTTTGGTATTTTATTATGGGGCCTTGCTGCCGAAAATAATTCTATATTTATTTTACACAAAAGAGCTGTGTTATAATGTAAAAGCTTGAGATTCCCTGGGCCATGTTTTTAATGAAATTGGTATTCTTACAGTCGCTTCTCGATACGTATTTAATAACATGTTATTTATATGCTAAAATTGTTATAATAATATTAAAAACAGTGACAGACACACGATAAATACAAAAAATAAAAAAGAACTCGTAACGCCAAAATTTCGTCTTCAAAAAATTAACAAGTCCTTCATGGGCGCATATATTATTAAGTTTTACAACATATCTCAGACTATCCTTTTCTTAGTTTTAAAATGACAAGTGTATTATAATAATTGACGATTTAAAAGTGCGTGTAAATTCCTTCTTGAACAAAGATATTTTTAATTTTGAATTTGAATATATAACAGCTTCCACCCGGAACACTGCCAATACTAAAATAATATTTTAATTTTAATACTCATTTGGCTTCATACACATTAATATTTCAATTAATATAATAAAACTATCGATTCAATAATATTTGTATATTACAGACATTAATTTAATATATAAAATTATTTGTTCTCTTTTTGCTATGAGTGTCAAATGTCTATTACTATAGACATTTCGGAAATCAGATATTTTTTAATTGATTATAATTCTACAAGTTATACAAAAATATAGGTTATTTATCAGAATAGCATATACGCTACAGTTTAAGAACATATCATTTTAGAAGCGCCGCGTCGCGGGCTAAAGCTAGTTAAATAATATTTGTTAGTTGTCTATAACAGTGTATGTTTTATGATGTTATCAAGTTCCATCCGTATAGTTTTATTCAAATTAGTAATTCTGATAACAGGTACGGTATGACTCCAACTAACTCTAACTAGATTTAATAAATGTTCCACTCTAGACGAGAAGAGACGACCAACTTGATTAAGTGAATCATTTAAAACACATCGCGTTTAATACAATTTTTAACTTTCTACGTTCTGTTCGTGTTACTGGAACGTGTAAGCTTTTACTATAGTATATTTTATTTAAAAGAAAATAGTATATCTGTAAACAAAATTAGTATTTAAAATAAATAAAGTGTATAAATATACAAAAGCTGTTATAATAAAGTTGTTTTCCTTCTTTGAGTTGTCAATGTCATATTAATGACATTTCATTGATATACTTGTTTCGTGTTTCATCGTATCCAAAGCATCGCTATTGTGATGTCTGAAGGCTTATGTTTAATCAAATTTCTCGTCGTTCAGTCGATACACGTGGCGGTATTGAGCTTGTCTCTTTGAGGAAATGCTTTTACAGACTACCCTTTGGGGATGTAAAAAGAATTTTCTCCTTTCGACATTTTCATTATCGCGTAAATATTAAAAATATTTTTTAGATTTTCACGTATGTGTTGTGTTTAAATTTGCTGTGTGTAAAGTTTTTCTTTATGTACAACAGATTTTCTTTTTATTATAAGAAAGTAATTTAACATCTTCTTCGAAAGTTATGACTTTATGTACTCTATAGATAATATATTGTTTAAATAGTCCAATTGTATTTATGTTAAGATGCTTGAGAAAATGTCGTTTTTTAACACGTTTAACACGTTTACTGTTACTAGATTAAATATTTCAATATATAAGTTCTATTAACTGAGTTTAAGTCTGACAGTATAAATATACCAGATAAACCAGATAGCAAATGTTATCTTGTTACGATCTAAGAAAGCTTGATGCCAGCGAACTATGAGGATAGCTCTGCTTTTAATTTAAATTATATTTATATTAGATGACATTAATTATACCCGAGATAAATTGCACCAAAAATCCTTTTATATTTGAAATGTTAATTAAAAAAAATACAGTACAACTAATTACTGTAGATTAAAATGGTTTATTGTTTTCGATAGTAAATAAAAGAGGAATTTATTTCTTAAAAATCATATCATCCATATGCAATCCTTCATTATTCTTGCATTGCTGCAATCTAGAGCGGAAATTTTCAATAACAGGTTTAGATATTTCTGTTGAGATGTTTTGGATTTCTGTGCGAATACGATTCTTTAATTCGTGTAGAGTTACTGGGTTGGTATCGTAAACTTTAGCCTTACTATATCTCCGAAGAAAAAATCTATTGGGGATAGATACGGCTACGAGGCGGCCAGTTAATGTCCCCCCTCCTTTCGATGTCACTTATGGGCCCAAAATGTCTCTAACTTTCCTTAACTATTCATTACATGTATGATAATTGGCTCCATCTTGCCGAAACCGTGAGCGTTGATTAAAACCAGCAAAGTCCTTGCAGCGCTGGGGCGAAAAAGTTTTGTAACATGATGATATAGCACTCGGAATTGACCGTAACCGCACGTTCTATTGAGTCTTGAAAAAAGTATGGATCAATAATGCCTCTTGTAGATAAAGCAGCACATACTGTTAATTTGGGCGAATAAAGGGGTATTTGTAAATATCGGATATGTGTCACCCCAATAACAATAATTTAGTCTATTAATATGCTCATTAAGGTTGGAGTGTGCCTCGCCTGAGACAAAAATGTTAGTCAAGTTGGTGTTGTGCTGTCAAGCTGCTCTAGCATTTCGTTTGCAAAATGCAACCTAGTGGCATGGTTCTGAGGCCTTAATTCCTGCACCATTTGGATTTGATAGTGATGTAGACGTAAATCTTTCTTGAGAATGTGGTTTAATGATGTTCTTGGCACGTTAAGGACAGCAGAACGCTTTCGAGCTGAAAGTCCAAGTTCGGCACGAACAGACGATTTTACTCGCTCCACGTTTTTAGGGTCCCCTGACGTTCTAGGCCGGCCAGCTCGATGTAAATCCATTGTTAAACAGGTCTTCTCAAACTTCCAAACTTGAGCACTCATTTTTTAATTACCACACCTGATGGAGCTTGATTTTTGTGTCCTATCTTGTAATGATTGCCAAACCTTCCATGAGCTAACATCGCAGAATCGTTGTTTCGATAGTACTCGCACACACCTAACGCACGTTGACTAACGCTGAACGACGCCATGGCACTAAATTCTCATTTGCCGAGATTGCAAATAATCTATAATATGCGTAACCCCTCCACCTCCCGCCGCCGCCGCTGCTAGACGCGGCAACCGATTTAAATGTTAACGGACTTTTGGTCCACCCTGTTATAAATTTAAATAAACCTAAAGGTTATCTGTTTTTTTATTGGGTTGTAGTTAGATATAAACATGGTATAGGAAATTCCTACAAATGCATATAAAATGAATATAATTTGGAGCACTGCCAGATGAAATAACGAGTCTAGAATTTAAAATGCAATATATCCACTAATTTGAATGAATGTATACTAATATTGAAAAGTGAATGATTTGCATGACGAGAGCGCTGAGAGATGGCCAATGTCCAAATTTTAAAATTAAATCTTATTTTCGTAAACTTTTTAATATTTTTTGTTCTCGAATGCAAATTATGTTCCACATTTTACTTTTGCATGTACTAGTGTAAAAGCTTTGTATCATTGTTTAGTTAGAAGATGTATTTAGTTACTTATTGAAAATCTAAGACCTCGACCTACTTTATTTCTTTGTATTAGCTTTGTGGTTGTGTGTGTAACAACATCCTAAAAACAGTAAGCCCCTAAGCACGGCTCGGGCTCTCTCTTATTTCCTTGCAATAAAGTGGCCATCTTGGAGGTATAAGGTTTGTAGAAGTATAAAGAGATGTATTGAAACTACGTGATATATTACTTTATTATTTCTTAATCATTAGTTTTGATACTTTAAAACGTAACAACCAAAAATGAAAAAAATGGGTTGCTTTTTAAGTGATATATTGATACGTCACGTTTTTTTCAATTGCATTACATTTTTTCCAATTTAACTTCATTATTTTAGTTATTTTTGTTTAGATTTATGAAAGCGTGTTTCTTTAGTTTTTTAAACTATAATATATTTAGTTTGCATTTCATATCATTGCACTGTCCTTGATAAGTAAAACAAAGTTTCAAAAGAATCCGACATTTAAAGTACGTCAAAATCGTGCTCAAAGTTTCCGTTACATACAAACATACGATCGAAGCTAATAAAAGCATTTTAAAGAGACTATGACCAAAAAATTAAATAATATTAAATCTTTAAAAAACAGTACGAATTTTTTGTATGAACCATACAGCAGGCTAATTATGATTCTTAAAAAAGTGTTATAACAGTAATGATGAACGACAGGAAATGTGTTAACGTATACTGTGTTCTGTCTTTTTGGCGCGTTTTTTGTTAGGAAACTAAATTTAAACAAATTTTGTTGTGATGAGGCGAAACTCTTGTTATGACGTTTTCGAGTTACAAAAAGGTTTTTCTAAAGCTCTTTTTCATATAACTTACGTAAGCGAAATTGTAACACATTGCCCATAAATGTTTACTCTGAATTATTGTTAACACTGTCCCGTCTTTGACGTCACCCGTTATCAGACTCCTTTCAAGATTATCCCTAAGAGGAGATCTATTAAGTCCAAAAGTAATATTGTATTAATTCGAAAATGTTCATACTTGACAAATTGTTTTATTTTTTTTGATTTATGAGATATTAGGTGGTATACTTAAATTTAGTTTGGCAATTTTTTTATTTAGTTTTTTATTATGACGATGTGTCCAATATGATATTTTTTATAATCTACTGCTTTTATTGTTATTTTTGATAATGTTACTTCTTTAAGAAGATTTTAGATTGATAGATAATTAATCTCCTAGGTACTAAACTAACTACACTAAAACGAAAAGTATGACATATAAAAAACCCTCCCAGTAGTGTAGTTTTATTTGATAAAAAACAACTAACACAGGAGTGAAACGGTTAGCAAAATATATTAAGTGTATGAACTAACAAAGCACCACGATATTTTCATGCATTGTATGCAATTCAGAATATTCTATACATATATCTCTCCATATTGTTAAGAGTAAGTAGTAAAAGTTTAACAGACTTTGAGTTGCGTGGGGAGAACGCCACTTAGCAGTTCACTCAGCAATGCGATTTATCCCTGAATAGAAACTATCTTGTACTCATACCACTTGTAAATATTACCTCTGGCACTTTTATATATACCAATATTTTATGCGTTAGGGTTAGAGCTTATATACATATATATATATATACTAGCTGTGCACACGACTTCGTTTGCGTGGAAATAGATATTTAATTTAAAAGTTGCTTAAGTTAATCGATCAAGACCACATCGAGAAAAGACAGACAGACGAAAAAAATTTTTTTGCAAGTAGGTACTCGTATATACTCTCATATGCTCGTAATGAAAAGCTGTTAATTTGGGATTACAAACAGACACTTCAATTAATTTATATGTATAGATAAACTGTTTATTTAATTATGTTATAATGACTATCTTAATAAGTAATTTTCCTTGTAAGGATTCACAACTATTTATTGCCTCTAAAACGTTATCTTTTCTATCCCCGTTTTCGTTTTGGTGTTAGCTTTTTCAAGATTAATTTATTCGCGAACAAGGGGTCATTTATGTTAGCGTCAGCTCATATTTTAAACTACCCTAGAAAATACACCGTTGTTATAGGTATACTAGATGTGCCTCGTCGGTATAAAAAACCTTTTAAAATTTAAAACGTATCTAGTCAGTAGTATCTTTTCTTTGACTCAATTATTATATAATGAGTTTGAAAATAAACCTGCACAAACAGCCATTAGTATAGTTTATAGTCCGGGATGTCTTTTATGTAATTGAAAACAAAATATAAAACTACATAATTAATGAAGTGTAAATATATAACCCTTTTTTTCTTTGCATTTTGAATTTCTCTCTCTGATATTACGAAGCCTAAAAGGGTGGCCTTGTGCCAGCAACGGATTCGCAACACCATCCTCTTTCATATCCTCCCCATCCATGTTATTTAAATCAATATAACTTACTGGAGGAGCATCCCGTACAGTAGAATAAAAAGAATCCTAACTAAACAGTGTGTAAAGCTTTATAAATGCAAATATTTGTTTCAAGTGTTTTTTACTGAGAGGAGAATTAAATTATTTAGGATACTCACCCGCTGAAGGGAACATGGAAAGACCCTTGGAGACGTAGTTTTTAAAAGATGTTACAGCATTGGAGTAATATATTGTCTCATGTCAATGTCTTATTTCTATCAAAACTGCAAACTCAATCTCTCGCGGTAGATCAAACACTTTATGTTCAGTACCTCTTATGAATAACGAAACATCGATATAAGATCCGTGTCATTGAGTCTAGGACATTTTATGAATAAAATATCTCCGCCTTATTGATTTAGGAAGTATGGTAGGATATTGTGTCAGCGGGAATGCAAATTTTGTATATTTTATAATATATTACTTTTAAACTTATTAAATTTACTGTTTCTTATTGAAGTGAAGGATGCTATGTTATTAATTATATTTTACTTGATTTCTTGTGATAACGAAAGGTTAATGTCGACATGAGGCTTGCCTCACAACATTATTAGGTAATAGTGACACACTGTCAGCTCCTTTGACGGAGGATTATGGCTTTGCCTCAAAATTAGAATCCGATATTGATTTTGTGAATACCACCGGTTATTACAGATATTGGAAACATCGTTCTGAGTCAAGTTCACACATGTTAAATATTTTCGTGTCATACTTGAATTTAATAAAAATGATACGTTCCACAAACAATGCCAGGGAATGTCTCTCTAAAACATTGTATGTGCACTTTGTGATGTTTTATTAAAGCAGATTTTCTTAGTAGAAATAACAAAGTAGGTACTTAAACATGAAATGTCTGCGCGCCAGCGACAAGCAAAGTATTTTTCATCTCGAGAGTTGAAACTCATAAAAACAGAGTTTCCGTTCGGATCGCACCGTTTCAGTGCTATTGAGATCTGTCTTTTTATGCCTTAATAAAATGTAAAGTTTGATTCGTTCCTTTTTATTTAAATTTTAAAAGTAATAGTTCGTATCGAACTTTGATTGAGAAAGTTATTTCTTGTTGTGAGTGATTCGGGTATTTTATTTTTTTTATGCTGCGTTAGCTCACGCTGCTAAATGGCTTTTTAACTTCATTGTTATGGCAAGAATTATTAACGTTCTCTTTCATAAAAATGTAATGTTCCGGTGATTGTGGCTGGTCTTTCTTTGTGATAAAGATTCTACTTTTCTAGTAAAGCGCTGAAAATATATAAAATGGTGCATGATATGTTCTGACCTCTATATTAATATCATGATATCGTATGTTTTACAGAATATTATTTGTTAAGATATATTATATTTTAGAAATTTTATATCATCTACCTAATTTGTCCTCTTTATGTACATTTAGTTTTAAAGCTACAGATAAATATGAAAAATAAATTAAAGTTTTAAATATAAATATTGTGTTCTTCGGTTGGACACTTAAAATAATTTAAAAAATCATTAAAAACGAAGACTGATCGTTAAATCTCTCCAACGTCATCATTATGGGAAACTGTTTTAAAATGTATGAATTGTCTTGATATAAAGTTTTTTATTTTTTAATATAACACTTTTGCTATTGTAACAGTGTGTGGTAGATCCTAGTAGTAGTCAGTTTGTTATTCGTATAGGTGCTGATTCCTTGGAGGTAGTGCCTACTTCACAGTAACGGAGTGATTCAGATGCTCAAATCCTTTCCTTTCTATGCTATGTTGTGTTATATTTTATCATTGCTCATGTTATATTTGTTTGAGCAAGGTCACCACTTGCCACCAAACGAACTGCCAAATCGTTCACCACCATTATTAATTTCAGCTACGCCTACAATAGAATTTAATATTTTTTCAATTTGCTCCTTGTTTTCTTTTATTATTAAAAGCATCACCCATTTATTTTAACGCAAAAGTACAGCACGTATAGTTCGCTCTCAAGTTAGACGGCCTAGCCTGCGTTCGCAATTCAGGCTTCGCAAACAAGCACTATTGAAGCCGAACTGCGCACAAATATATCGATAACGTGTGTTCAAGTATCCTGCTGAAATGAGTCCTTTGTTCCAACCGACTCATTGTTCCTCGTGAATGCAGTCACGAATTCGCTTCTTTTAAATTTTATGTTCAAAGTTTTGCAACGTTTTTACGAACGCTAAACTCCCGGTCTCCCTTATTTATTGCATATTTTTTTAGCGTCATTTTAATTTTAGCCAAGTCTCGAGAGCTCCGACCCTCGAATTTAGGAGTTTCTCGACCCCACTCGACTAGACGCAATTACTGAGCTGTTTTAAGACAGTTTTATCGTTTCGTTTTCTGTTGTTAATTATCCTTAAAAAATGTGAAATGCAAGTTCCATCGATATTAGAGTGAACGAAACCACCCCTATTAGCAAACACTATTTCATACTGAAAGTAGCTGTAACGCTCCGGTGGCCCCGTTTCTGCGATGTGCACAATAAAGTGAAAGTCACTGATGGTAAACGGTGTGATTCTACCCCAGACAGCTCTTTAAAGGACCGATTTGATAATAGAATTACTAATAATTTTGTATACAATTTATTTGCTTACAAATGCTATAAATAATACAGTGTGGTGTCTTGACTCGTAGCTTTGAACGACTTGACTCATACATGAGCTCATGAGGTCATGTTTACAGTTACATTTGTATTAACTAATACTTTGAATTTGTATTACATGTGTCGAAAATTAAACTATTTATATCTATGTGTTTAATTATATGTGTGTGCTTGGGTATATATAATTTAGTTGGCGCTTTGGTAGAGATTAGTTTTATTCACAGGCACAGCGGCATGCAAGTGCTAGTGTTATATTGAAATTAAAAGCATCATAAATATATGGCATAAATGAATATTGAGGTATTATTGTTAAAATATAACATTTGCTTGGACTTTTTTGTACAAAGTATATTATTATCGTTATCCGAGAAAGAACTCTTTGTGTCGTTTCTTTTAAAGTAACTTGTCTCGGATGGGTATTTGCGTACTGTAGTGAGGTAACAAACTGTTAAATTTGTCTCTAGAGAAAGCATCTATCAACTATTTTATCCTTTTGTTTATTCCCTAGAATAAACTATATTTATACTTTTATATAATAATATATATATTTTTTTTATTCTTAGAAAGTAGGGGAGACCGGGGTTGGTTGACTATAGGGGCAGGTAGACTAATTGTCAAAAACGCGAGTTAGGCAAACTTTTTGCAAAAATCGACTAGGTGAGCGTATCCATTATTCCCCCGCGCACAATCATCAGAAAAACCGCGGAGCAGACCCAAACCGTTTGTCAGCTAGAGCCTATTGTTCAAAAACAAGACACTTAAGTAACTATTTTTGCCTTAATTCTATTTGTTATAACACTTTTCATTTTGTTTTGATTGCTTGTCAAACTGTTTAATACGAATGTTTGATTTCCGAACTTTGTATGCTTCCTTATTATTTTTAATTACGACACCATTTTAAGGTTTTGGCACTTAGTTAAAAATTACTAGATCGTTTGGGGCTGGTTGACTAATTTATAAAGGGGTTGGTTGACTAACTAGTCAACCTGCCCCATACAATTTTGGATATACTAAATATAAATTGGTATAAAAATTATTGTTCTTAACCTAACATTTCCAGTTTAGAACGATGCAAATCTATAAACGAAAGTCAAATCGACGTAAAGACATACTGGAGAGAGTATGTCGACAAGTTATTTTCGCCGAAAAAAGTATCAATTCAAAGAATTTGCTATACCATATAAAATATCGCCATGTAGTAAATATGAAAAAAAAAGAATGCAATCCCGGACTGTCTAGATCTCAATTGACCTTGGAAAGCGTTGGCTACATAAAAAACAGACAAATATTCAGTGACGAGGAAGAGCATGCATCAGAAAATTGCCCATAAGGGAGCTGATGATGTTTATTATGGATTAACGCCTTACGAGTCCCGAAAATTAGCATATGAATTTGCAAAAAAAATAAATAAATCTATTCCTGAATCATGGGATAAAAAACAGATTGCTGATGAAGATTGGGTAGGGAGTTTGCTTAAACGTCATCCTATTCTCTCTATTCGATCTCCTCAAGCTACTATTTCGAACCACTTCTTTCAACAAAAACATCGTGCAGTTGTTCTTTGATTACCTAAGAACCGTTTACCTACGTTTAAATGTAAGCCCTGGGTATATATAGAATGTAGATGAAACAGGACTGACAACAGTTCACATTCCTGATAGAGTAATAGCTCATCTTGGCACCAAAAAATTGGGAAAAAGACGTCTACTGACCGAGGTTTCGCTGGTGAGAGTCGCAGTTGCTATCTTGGCCTCGGCAATATGGTCCTTCCGTTCTTCGTTTTCCCACGTGTTCACTATAAATACTATTTTGACTATTTTCGACTAAAGGACTATCAAAGACTATTTTAGACTGGAGGTGGACCGATAGGTTCTTAACGGTGTTTACTGTTGTTGAAGATGTTCTTAAAAATGATGATTGCATTTACTTTAGTATTTAAATCTTGTTCCTTCGTAGTCTTGGTACTCATTACTTCTTAGGTCAACTTACCCCTAGTGACAAGTCAACCTGCCCCAGGCACGGGGTAGGTTGACTCGTTTTTCCCGTTCTATAAAATCGAGCCTATATACTATGTTTTAATAGGTATCGAGCTTATTGTAATTTCTTTCTAGAGCTGAATAGTGTCACTATCAATGGAATTGCTTTTCACAAAAATAATCATGAAAGCAATAAAAATATTAACTTTTAAACTGAAAATTGGTCAACCATCCCCGGGCTCCCCTATAATGGTTTTTATAATTATTGTTATCTTCATCTTATAAAATATACAGAATTAATTCTGACAATGATTTATTCTTATAGTTTCGTTATAGAATGCTTTTATGATAATAGCGACAAAGAAAAATCTTTTCATAGTAATAGAAATAATAAGATAAGGTAAATAAAATTGTTTGAGTTGAATATTTATTAATTAACGTGAAAGCACGTCTACGCATTTAAATAAAATAGAAATGTTTGTTTTTAATTCAAAGTTACGGTTCTTACATAAAAAAAACAATTTTGAAAATGTTCTCCGTCTGCCTGCCTGTTTGTTTCGACTAATCTCTTAAACGGCTCGATCGATTTTAACAGGACTTTCATTGATATCTGATGTTATAAGGAGTTACTTAGGCTATATTTATTAAAAAAAAAACATATTCCGCGTGAACGAAGTAGTGGTCATAGCTTGTTTTATATAAAATATTTGTTCATTTGTTATTTCTTCCCGTATCGACTAATACCTCCCGGGCTATCCCCTCATTTTAAGACGACCGTCGGAAATCATTAAATGGGTTGTTCTGTGGTATTTCATATTATTTTATTTAACTCTAAACTACTGTTACGTAACGTTGATGGATGGTATTTGTTCCATGACCGTGCAGCCAGTGCAGGATATTAATTTTAACTAAGTATTCAAATTGTTTGTGATTTAGAATTATATATTTATGAATTTTGATTACGTGTATTGTTATGTTTCAAATAATTTATTTATTATTAATGTTTATATTTGTTTGTTCTTTATGCTCAATATTATTGTATTTATGAATACTTTTGATAAATATAATAGGACTATAGTTATATACATTATATGTATTAGTTGCTTTTCGCTTTCCTTTTGTGGTTTGTGGATCATGAAAAGAGATTTACTCGGACGAATTTTAATCTATTATGTCTCTTACCGGCTTTTAGCTGTCTTGATAAAATGTGGAGATTTAAAGGAAATAACAAATAATTATATATACATATATAATTCTTCCCATTTAACAAGACTAAACATTTTTATTTAATCTCTAGTTTATTAAATTTTCGTCATTAATGATTATTATTAACTATGGTATTACCCGACTGTACTTATTTCAAATAAATCGGTATGTGCTGGACTACTCGAATGTTATTTTTACTTATTATGGAATGTAATTCGGTCATTTGAAATTTCTTCTCAGTTTAGTGTAAATTTTTTATTAGCAGCTGCAAAGGAAATAATCGCCGCCATTATTGAAGTCATAACAGACCGTAAAAGTGAGAAATGAGAGCACGAAGTCCCCGCAAACTTGACTGAACGTAAGTTTCTCTCGGTCATATTTCAAAACTCGCTGTACGTCTAGTTGCGGTTTGTTTACTTTAACTACCGGCGGTCTGGGAAACTGAGTCACGCCGCCGTAGTTAGATTTATTACGTAAAGAATGTGAGCTGTGAGCTGCTTTTGAAGAAATAACTGACTCATCTTGCGGATACGAAATAAATAAGACATACTTGCTACCTTATCTATATATGTAAATAAAGTGAAGCTTTTGACTAAACGCATATGAACGCATATACGGAGCATACATAAAATTTTTGTCTGTCTCTATTTGGTCCGGCTAAACTCTGAAACGTCAGGATCGATTTTAAAAAGACGTTGAGTGGAGGAGAACTGATGTTATAATGAGTAAGTTAGGTTACTTTTATTTAAAAAAATATGTTCAAAACGAACGAAATCGTGGGCGCACCTAGTTAATAAATGTATTAAAATTCAATGACTTGTTATATCCTCAGCCATGTAACATGCAACTTTGTGACGTTATATTTGTTATGTGGAAATTTTAAATGAGTTTAGACACTTCCTCTTCGTAATAATGAATCCCCGGTATTTTAAATTAAAACAGTCGTCATAAATATATTATTATTATTTTATGATGTAAAAGTACCGTCTTCACTAATTTATAGTTCCTAATGCATTCCGTACAGCTCTAGTACTGTACTGTAGTGAAGTAAGAGCAAAGTGGCTGTTCAATGTTTGTCTTTACAACGTGCTTCACTATGTAGGTCATGCCTCGGTTACCTGTTTGATATTTTATATTTCATGTGGAAAATATATTTTTTAATTTGTAATACGTTTCTGTAATGTAATGTTTGTATCTGTTACATCACTTATACTGTAAATATGTGTTTTATATTTATAAACTAGCTTTGCCCGCGGCCTCGTGCGCGCAAACTATTTGTTTTAATAAAATTAGCCTATCTTTCTCCTTATAATGTCAGTTATCCGCCAGTTAGTTCTGTTAGAATCGGTAATGCCGTTTTAAAAATTTGTCGACAGACAGACAAAATGTTTTTTTATGTATGTAACGTATATATTATCATATGCATTTAGTGAGAACCTGTTAATTTAGGATTACAAACAGACACTTCAATTATATTTATGTGTCTGTCTAAATGACAAAAAGAGACCGCTCTTACATATTCTGTAGTATAGCTTAATTATAGCGGAAGGTATGTGTATAAAACATAATAAACGAACAATGCCGGGAGCTGGCGCCATTCAAGTTGTAATTAATAGCTTAGTGTAATAATAGAAAACTGTTCATTATAAGGGGAGGTTATAAAAAGATGATTTGTTGTAATACTTAAAGTATATTTTAATCCTAGAACATAATACAACTGCTGTAGTTGCATCCTAGTTGAAATATTACAGCTGAGGATTAGTACGGTTGGGATTAACGAGCTGCATTTCAATTTATACCTGACTAAAAGTTGGTCCATATCATTTATATAACAATCTCACTTTATACCTACACCTACTTCATAGTTATATTATCATTAATTAAAATTACATTCATTAAATAACAATCACATTTATATTTTGCTATTGCTGAGATAAACCAATTCACACCTTAGAAAGATTCACTACAACGATTTTATACATTCGTTAAATTTAAACGGTTACTCGAGTAGTGTTTAGTGTAAGTATTTGAACGTGAAAATTAAAACATCGTCTCGCTTAAGATCGAATTTATTTTATCTTAAAAGTTAACAAATACAGAGTTTTCTTTGAGACTATTAATTTAAGCTCTCATCTTGAGCTTATCTTAAATGAACCAATGAACGAAAAGTATTGTCCGATATAACAAAATTATTATTTTTATTTGATCTGTGCGAGCAAACCAATGACAAAAGCTAGTATGTCTTTATACATAATAATAGGCTAATGTGAAAAAAAAGTGATGAGTAACTTTTATTTTAAAATAAGTAAGCAAGTTTCTGCTTTGACGTACAGATTTAAGACTAGCTGAAAGATATCCCGGAGATTTTGCAGATATAAAGATAAAAAATTTCATAGTTTATCTTTCAACTTGGTAAATTTCTTATATTTAAATGTATTATATTTACCGTCACATTATCTTAAATTTTGACATGGCAATGTTTTGTTTACCTTTTAATAAGTAAGTTCTAAATAAATATCCCTCACCCCGGTGCTACATTCACTTAACAAAAAAATTCATGATCTTTATTAAGAGAAATGACTTCTTCAAACGGAGGCGATATCGGGAATGGTATTCGATTACTGTAAGTAGCCATTATGCTTAGAAGGCCAATGTGTTTTATTTTCTTTTCCTTTACCTTCTGGAATATAACGAGATAACCGTCTCGTTATATTTGAAATGATAACAAATATAATTTGGATAATTCTTATTTATTACATATTCCGAAAATTATGTGTGTATAAAAAAAAAAAAAAAAATTATATAGATATTCAATGTCAAAATGAAAAGTTGAAGATTTTTCTTTCAATTACGCATAGTTTGCATTTATTTTTATTTATGAAGTCAGATTCTAGTTGCAGGGTTATAAAGAATAGGTCGATGGAGAAGAACCGTCAACAAACATGATATATATTAAATTATATATTTATACAAAATGTTTTACAATTATTTTAAATTCGGCGCACGGCATGCATTCCACAAACACTATTATATTTGAATTGCTTTTGAAATTTTGCAAAGAAGGCAAGCGTAAATCGTCTCGACATTCTAGTTTAGTAAACATGTTTACATGTACCTACTGGGATTCAATCTTTACCCGTCACGTGCAGATGTTACGCTGTTGCCATACTCATCTGCATTGGAGCTACTAAATATTTGGCTTATAAATTAAAAGCATTTAATACACAACTATCAAATCACTAAACATTATTTAATACATTGAAATATTTTAACATTTGATGGTCACTCAAAATAACATACATTAATGTACAAATTGTGGTATTAGTAGTAAGTGCAAGGTCGTTAGGACTCAGTTATCAGCACATGGTATCCTAGTAAGATATTCAGGGCAAGTCCAGATATCTACTTTCAAATATCCCTTTTCACTAATAATGTATGCTGTAATGTATTGTAAACTATAGTGTATGCTGCTAAAATTAATAAATAAATAAACATATAGAACTATGTTATATAGCTATGTAAAATAGGAAGTCACTCCGTGTTTGTGTGTATGAATAATTTTGCACTTCGTTCGCACAGCCATCCGTTACCTAGATTATAAAACGCCCTAATTTTTACTCTTTTTGACCTCAGCGTTTTTAGTTCAGGGTCGAATTAGTATTCCGTTCTGGAATTGAGCTATGAATAAATTAGTTGAAATTCGTGGATGTTCCAAGTTTATCGAAATCGAGTTATGTTCGGTCGCTTTTCTGTTATTTGTGTTAATTTTAATTTGGTCTCTGAATTCATTGGCTCGAATATTTATTAGCACTCCTAAATTATAATAAACAGAAACACATCTTTGAATTGTTATTAATATCAAATTGTTTTTATAAATATTATATTATAATGCCGGCTCGAAGTGAAACACCCTCCTTGACCTTGGAGACCTTCGTCTGTGCAAACTGTCGGGAGATCCCAATCTGAAATTATTAATACCGAGACGGTCTGACAAACCTTTTTAATAACTGTGCATTATTAAATCTGATACCGGACACTGACATGCCCTTCTAAATGCTTATTTAACTCTGACGTTGAAGCGCACAGAAAATCTCTATTCAATATTTTTTTAATTTGAAGGAAAATAATATGAATAATAACACCAACGCCTCGGCTTTCACCCGTAGATTTTATCATAAGTTTGTGCATTTGCATAGAACTCACATTAAATTATATCAGAATTTAAATTTTAAGCCCTTGAAAAAAAAGATGATCAATAAAAATGTACATTTAAGAGTTAAGAATGTAAGGGTCGGTTTGGACATAGCCAATATGAGGGTCCAAATACCTTGACATAGCGCGATGTCAAGCCTATTATTCGGCTTTATGGTATTTTATTTAGGTTTAAGCGTAGGCTTTTCCCTTACTTGGCACTAGGGCGGCAGTTTTTAATGCGGCTGACTTGAAGGTTGAGGAGTTAAAGTGTTATAACCTTATTACATCTCAAGAGTTCCAGAATTTAAATAATATGTTAAATGTTATTCTTAACACGGTATGTGATGTATAGATAATATTGTTATGATTACTTCAATAACGGTCATCGTTCATCTGTAATTTTGGAAAGTTAATCGTAATGTATATCCAAGTATAAAAATTATCATTCTGACTTTAAAAATTGCTACAATCTCTGAAAATAAAATTTACTTGAAAATTGTGATTTATGTTGTAGAGGTGCAAAAATAATTTCTGCATTCCGTACTTTTTAAAATAAATTCTCTACTAAGTATCCTTATCTGCAACATGTGCATGTTATTTTTTTAATCTTTTTATGAACATAATGTAACAGTAATTTTCATACAATACAATCACATTTAGTACAATCATACATTATAAAAAATAAAGAAAACTAAGACTTCGCTTTACAAGCTTTCTTTGTTAAATTACTGTCTTTTATTTAAGTCTCTATTTTAAGGCAAGGGAAATTATTAAAATCGAGCTGAGTTGAGTTTCTCATTCTAGGAAAAAACTTACAACAACTCAGTGATGTCATCTTCATAAGCCGATGTATTTTCCTACTCTTAAGATAACTGGTCTTTGGTCTATTGACGCTTTAATATATGTGATATGTGGTTACTTTATCCGTTCAAGGAGTCAAAGAAAATAGGTAAGAAACAGTATTGTACGTAGATGTAGTACTGAAAACTTTACCGATTGGTATCTCGTATAAAGTTTTGGTCTTTGAGAATAGATGTCGATAATATATTAGGGATAGCTTTCTTTTTAAAGAACGTATCTGATTTAAAGGTGGACCCTATGCTCCTGGACCACCTAACACGCTAAAAAACATACATACAAAAGATATCTTGAAAAAAAAAATAGAATTTCTTCCAACTTGAAAATAGATTCTAGGAATTGTGGAGAAGAAGGGAAAGTGTTAATACAATTCTTTCTTACTCGTCATACTACACCCATCTTCTGTCAGAGTGTACTACCCCGGTAGATTCAAACATGACCGCAGTACGTGACTAGAGCTAGCCTTTACTGCTTATGAAATAGTAATTAATAATTCTCGCTATTTCAAAAGAAAACTGCTAACAGGAGCGAGCTTAGTTGTAATTAATTGATTGCCACTCGTATACAGTCTTACCAGCTTGTTTGAGGTAATACAAACCTGCTACATGAAATGTACGTTAAATATATATAATTTTGATACATTCGGTAAATGAGAGCCGAATCCTCTTCCCCTTTTCTTTCGATCAGTTATTATTGAGCGTTTTATTTGGTAGCTTACTTTCTTGATAGTTTTCTCTAAATCTAAATAATATCCCAAGCTTTGCGAACATCACCTCTTAATAATGTACTATAACCAAATTATGAAATCATCAACTTCTGCCTATAACGACATTTTATTTTACACCCTAAGAAGGAAAAAGGTAAATCACGAAGCTTTATGACTTGCAATGAATAATATTTTACCTGTCTGCGCCCTCAACAAAATTTGTACTTTCTGAAAAATAAGAACCATGACAATGGAATCTTTGGCGGGATACATTCATTATAAAAAAACAAAAGGTAAATATGGTTAGGTAGGTTAAACATTGTGGTCTTTATATTATAGTCAAAGATCTTATTGTGTCTGACAAATTGAAAAATGTCTTATATATTTCTTTACAAGTTACTCACGCGTACCTTTACATCAACCTAATATTTGTCGATAACAATTGCAAAGACCATTTTAATAGTGCATAGTTTTATAACAAGGCTGATGTATCACGAGACTTAAAATATTAATCCTCTACATTTTGAGGTAATGCTTTTTGGAAAGATACCAAGATTTTGACTCTATAATACTCCCAATTCTTCATGGTTGAAATAAAACGACCGCGAGTGGAGTAATTTCACTTCATCATAAATGTGAGTGTTCTTACTTTTTACTACGCTTATTGCTTCAGTTTATTTCTCTTTGTTATTAAATTACATAAAACAATTTGTTTATACAATATTATAATTGAGATTTTTCTTTAATGTTTTGCCAGCCTTATGAGTCCACCCAAGGTGACATCTGGTCCCCGAGTGCTAAGCAATTAATCATATTAAACAATATATTAAAATTATTTTGATCAACTTATGAAATGATGTAGGTTACAATTAAATTAATTTTGTATTTCATTCAATACAGTGGTTATATAACTAGAGGCGCCAACAGATCCTCAATTTCGACTCGCTGCGCTCGCGAAATCTCGGGTGCCGTTTGCATATAGAGGGAAGCAAACCCAATGTAATGAAATATCGTTGTGGACAATGTCGGTAATGTAGGAGATTTCATTGTAAAGCAAATTTTTCGCGCGAATTTTTTTCCTATTGACTTCAATAGGATATCCATTTTTTTAAAACCATCACCTAAAGTGTGTCTTTTTGATTGCAAAATTTCATAATTTTCCCTTAAGTAGTTTGCGAGCCTATTCGTGACAAAGAATGTGAAAAAGTCTCCAGTAGAACGCTCCGCTCTCTACTCTCGCTTCGCTCAATAAGTATCTATGTAGTTGAAATAAATGCAGACGAGTGATGATTAAATATTTATTTAACAGAGAATACTTTTTCATTGAATCAGTCACAGCCCGGAGCTAAACGGATTCATTGCTATTGTTTTGAATGTCAACGTTTATTTTGCGGATTAGCGGACGGCCGCCGCACTCTTGTAATTGAAAATATTTAAATGTGTGCCGTTACAGACGCTGATGTGGAACGGATTCATCATTTATCTTTTATTAGGCCCTTTTATCTTTATTAATTGCATTTTTTTTTGTTCGTATTATAAAGTCGTTTTACAAAGTTCTGGCTAATATGTAGTAATGCCATTTCTATTCTATATGTTGTAAATGTTGTAGATACTAGATGATAGGGGTCTGATGTTTGACTTGTTGAGATGGAGGTTAGATATGTAGTTCTGTACTAATGTTCCGATCCTGTAGAGCCCTTCAGTCCACGTGGTCGGAGTCGTGGCCAACGTATAGTTATTAAATAAGTTTTGTGTCTTTATGTTGTTATACAATGTATTGTAATATAGAGTTTATTCTCAGCCTCATTTTAATCAGCCAAAAGAAAGTATGTCCCCTTTTAAATAAGCCTAATTCCTGTCTTCTCTCGGTCACTTTTGAGGTTTTTTTGATACAGTTCTTAAAACAGAAAATATATATTTTTTTAATACAGTTTTTGACGGCGGATAAAACCACGTTAATTATAGAAGACCGTCAGCTTATAATTATCTTAAAGAACTTTGTAAAGAGATTTCAATCAACCCCCGCCGAGTGTTATGAAATCTTAAGCAGTTTGTCTCAGTTTGAATCCCCTATTCTTTGACCTCCAAGAATTCACTTTATTTTGTGACCTTATAACGCTTTCAGCATTAAATTTTTCGATAAATCGATATAACTGTTAAAAGGTTATATTCAGTTTTTTGGCTTTATGATCAGCTGCTTTGACGTTTGCGGTAACTGAAAGCTTTTAAGCAAGTTTTGATGGATTTTATAAGTACAAGGTTGACAGTGTGGAGAGATGTGACCTAATTTTATTTTCACAACGAAACAATATCAATAATAATGTATTATCTTGTTACAGGTAAGTCGCTGACATTATAAGTGGCGGTAAGTTGTCGCATTTGACAACTAACTTACCAGATTTAAGGTAATTTTTGGAAGATGTATTTAACGCATAAAAATAATTTTTACATTAAATTATCTGTAAAATATAGGTAAATTATATACATGTCGTGTTTACAAAAGTGCTGACAATTAAGGTAAAGTTACATACCGTGTAGTATCTAATATCTCCATCGAATTCCCTTAAGTACCTTTCCACACTATCTTTCCCAGCGGCGTCGTGACAGAATTTAAACCCCCGCTATTCGAAATCGACATCCCCATTAAAGCTGCCAAATTCTAACAACGTTCATATTGTTTTATTTATAAATAAATTAGGCTACTGCCAGGAGCCGGCTCGAATGATCGACCCGAAAATTAAATTATTTCCACTCCGCCTCCTTCTTCATTTTGCGGCATAAACAAAATTTGCATGGTAAAGATTTTGGGTGGGTGGGTTTATACTTTGATTTATGAAAGCACAACCATAAAGTGTCAAAGTGTTTTTTACTTTTTACTTTACTCGTGTCATTATTTCTTTGCAGTTTAAGAAGTCTGTTCAACTGTCAGGTCATTTTTCACGATTTAAAGGGAGCAGTTGTTTTCTGGTTACACCTTATTACTTACCATTGGCTTGTTTACGAAATTTTATAAACGGTCGCTCCAAATTTTATTTATTAGACGAAAATGGCGATGAAAAGAATTCATCATTTTTTTTGTAAATAATTTTTCGGTTACAAAGTAAAAGATTGCAAAATTTTCAAAGATGCTTCCGTCATGTTACTTATTAACTACACGAGGCAAAGTAATAATATAGTTGCAATACCGGCTATGGTTAACATTTGAATTTCACCTTTATTTACGACGTCATTTTGGGCAATAAATCCTTGATCGCCCTGAAAAAAAAAAAAAAATTCTTTTAGTTTCTAATGAAACCTATCTGATGTACCTAAGTAAGCTATGCTGTATATAAAATATAAATATTTTTTCTAGATACATATAAATATAAAATTTCTAATATATTCAGTTTTTGTTATGTTTTGAAAAGTCTTACTCGTATTTCGGGACATACCGCATTAAAAGTCCGGCTGTCGGGATACGCCTCGGTGTGAATGGCGGGGGCGGATGGTTCGCGCAGCCTCCGAGGCTCCCGGCCATCGCCAGTCGACGCCGCGACCAGCGAGCTGAACCACGCACCGCTCGCTCTACACAAACTCTCACTACCAACTGAATAGTGTCATTTTAACGTACGAAGCTCAGCGTAAGTAACACGCTGGTGACGATCAACAGTCGTCAAATCTTGCCGGTCGATCTTTTCGTTAGATTCTCATTTAACTATTCGGTGACAGTTTGGTAAATCGTTTATCGTTTTAGTGTTTAATGTTAGTTTCTATTGCTGATAAAACCTATTAAATTATGCTATACACTCACCTGGTCTGTCTGGAGGTCAATGTGTCGTGGGGTGGAAAGATTGATTGATGTGTGCGCCAATCACCTGTCACCATTCACTAGACAGTTCGTTTCGTTTCCTTATCTTATACCTTTACTTAATCTTCAAGCCCTTTGTTAAGCTCAACTAATCATACCATTCAACTATATTCGCTTAACGAGTAATCGAACTTGATTATAACTTACGGTACTAGACTTTTTTCGTTAGAAGTAATATGCTGTCATTGTACGCTCTTGAAGACTCAATTTATTTGTTATATGGCGCATAAAACCAAGCCAAAATATATTTACTTCTCGTTGCTATAATTCTGCCAGTTGGCAAGCTTCTGACATTTAGAACTCTCTTTGCCGACTTTAGTATACATATCGAATGGGATCTCGGCTAAGTCGCCGTTAACTGCCGTAATCCCTTGCCTATATTTCCCCATTTTAAGTTTCGTTTGGCATACCTGCGTGCTGTGTGGTTAGGCTTCTCGTGTACTTATATTGTTTTGATTTTATTACTGTACAAATATTACATACTCGAATATAAGATGCGCTTTCATTCTTATAGAGATTTCTTACGGTATTTTCATCAAAATATAAATACGTGAAAGAATTTGAATCAATAATTAGTTTGTCTTTTTTGGTTTTATTTAATTAAAAATAATATTGTTAACAAATTCATTTTTAAAACTGTATATCAATATGTCTATAAACTGAAAATCGATATTCATTAGAACCTGTTACCCTTGGCTTTAGATTTTCGTAACGCATTTTAGTAAAATCATATTAAGAAAAATTAAGGCTTCGTATTTTTTTTCTTACTTTATATTTAATACCCGTAACTGTAATATATTATAATTAGCTGTTTTCAGTGATTCCGCCCTCGTGTACTAGAGAAGGGCGTCCTGAATACATTGGATATATTAGTTCAAATTTACTGAATAGCCGGAGGTAAATTTATATTTTTAATACGTATTACTTTATCTATGGATTATAATTTAGTGTAATATACGTTACTTACGACAAAACTCCTTCTCAAGCTTTCTATCAAGTGAAAGAAATATTTAAACAAAATTATTTCATTATCAGCATTTTTGTTTTGTTGTGAATATAAAAAAATTACAAATTTAGACTAAGGCCTCGTCACTGGGCCCCGAAAACATTATATTCAAGACATTCTTGTACAATGTACACTCAGAAGGCGTATTCTTTATAATATTCAGCTATCTAGTTTGATATTCTTTAAAAAAAATACTATTTTATTGGTTATTTTCATTTCTATTTCATATATTATTATATATATATATATATATTCAAACTGAAGTGGTTTTGGTATAAAATTCCATACCGCAATTAATGTTCATATTTCGTTGATAAGGTTATTATCATTTGGAGATCTAAATATATTGACTTACGTTAACTCACATAAGTCAATTTACGACTAAATAATTAGGTAATTAATTATTAATCGTACCAACAAAACATTGGGAAATGTTTATATATTATTTACAATTTATTTAGAATACCTAGTTTTACTTATCATCTCTTGGTATTAATATCATTTATTATCTAAAAATCAATGCTTACATAAGTGTTCTGTTGTACTGAATACGTTTAAACATTTGAACTATTGGCCACGGCGAAGCGGCTAGACCAATGAGTGCATGAAACTCAGAATTCGTGAACTGCTTTTGGATTAATCAGTTTGTTGTTTCCCCTGCGTATTGCGCAAATTACTTTATAGGATAGGATAATTGGTGATTTAAACTCTGACATTGTTAAGATACCAATCTTAGTGAACTAATCACACATTAATAATATTTTTTATGGCAGTATATATACACTATTGTAACTAACTTTCATTAATTTTGTTAATTGGAAGTTACCACTAACAGATCCTCGATCCGTGTTATGTAAGTCGTAAATAAAACTTAGTCCATAAATACAAATATTTCCGAAAGACCGATTATATTTACACTGTCTCTTGATTGTTGGGTCTCCCTCCGACAGAGGACCGAGGATGAGGATGTTTACCTAATTTGGCCGTGACCTGTTTTACCTTATTCAGGGATACACGTCTCGCTATATTACATTCGAGATATTTTAATTAAAATAAATACTAATGTAACTAGAACTAGCAATGTTTTATTCTTTATTCATTTCAAATGTTTACTTCGTCACTTTTAGAATATATAAGAATATTCAGTTTCGTTTAAGAATTAAATTTTGTCGAAGTAAACAAACTGCTCTATCGTATATCATTTTACGAAATATTAAGAACGTTTTATTATAATACAAATATCCACAAAAAAGTTATTACTCTCCAAGTTGAATACTGTTGTATTCCACCGAAATGGGAGCTTACCTTTGGTTAAAGATAAAACAAATATGGGATAGACAATAACCTACCCGCATTGTTTCATGTTTCGTGGCTGAGAATGGAGATTTTCCTCATCCTCATCGTATTATATTTCCATTAGGGCTTGTTTATTTAACCCTCAAAGAGCGGTGACTGCGGTTTCGTCAACTTTAATACGGCGAGCACGTATCAACGATTTACGATTTGGGGCCTCAGTTTTCCGTTGATTTATTTTCATTATCACAGTCAGCTGTGCCGATTTTTCATATTCAAAGTTTTACCCGAATTGAAATGCTGTACACTAATTTTCCGCTTCTCTTTTTTTATACAAACCACCAGGTCTTTACATCCGGGAGTTTGGTTCACTTGATGCAAAACCATCCTGTACTGCAGAGTTATCTCATTGTATGACAGCTGACACCAAACTGATGACCTAGTAACCTCATTCTGGACTGCAGCAGTTAGCGACCTCTGTACCTTAATATTTGTTTTGGAGTTCTGGCACTATATCCCAGTCAATTTGTCCATACACACGGCGTTTTGCAATTCTTTTGTTCGTTCAATTATTTCGGATTCAGTCTTCCTTCGATAACATGCAAGCTGTATATATTTGAATAAATCTAACTACAATACGCCCGACATGTCATGATTGTCGTTATGAATATTTGATGTGTTATTTTTTACTTCTCCCTTCATTCATGTGGTGGAAATGAATCACCAAAAACATTTGTCGTATGTGTTTTGTGCCATATCCGCGTTTTAAAAGCTCGTAAAGAAAAGTATGAAGGTAATAAAATGCCAGTTCCATTTTCGCCATTACTAGCAAGGTTCCCTTTAATTGTCGCTCAGCTATCGGCATAAGCGAGGCAGTGAAATTTAATGAGCCACATTCAGGTCAAGGCTTAATGACTTCAACCGATCTGTTTTTTTAGCTCCCTAATTGATTTGGCAATATATGTGGTCCTGATATATATTTTATGTTCTATTGGTTATTGGATTCAAATTAATCTACATATAGTGACAGTAACTATTACAATTTAAGTGATATTGTTAAATAACAAACGTAAATATATTTGTTTTAAACTTATAGACCGACCGATTAAGAAATTCGGTTTACGTCATTAGTGAAGAGAGAATTGTTAAGACTTTAAATCAGTAAGCCGACCTAACCCATGCCTTTGACTGTTTTCAATTAAAATGTGGTTCAGCGGTAACTTTTTAGCGCCCTTAAATTTTTTATGTTTTCCATCCCAAGAGAAATTAAATTCAGGTGCAGACTCATTCTTCTCGGGGGTTTTAGTAAGATGGACTTTCGCAAGACCTTTTAATGAAGCAAAATTTTCATATCTGTGTTCATTGGATATTCAACAACATATAATTAAGTTGGCTAAGCCGAAGCGGTTCGTAAATAACTCGTGAACTAGGAGCCATTGTTGGTATAGCAACGTAACTTGGTAGTACCTGAGGGATAACAGTGAATTAAATAGATCACGTTTGTAGGTGAGGCTTACCGCAGTCTAGCCCGGTGTCTGGGGATGCTACGAAACCCGAACCTGCGCTATTATTCTACCATCTTGGTTTTGTAATACGTGAGATCTCTATATATTGACTTGTATCAAAAGTATTTGCGCGGTTTTACCTTTTCGAGCAATGAATTTTTTATTTGATGGTCCTCGTTATATATTAATCGAGGCAGTTGTTGTTAAGGTTTCAGATTTCGTCGGATATCTTTATTAAGCAATAAACGAATTAAGATCATCTTGATATTTCGTCAATTCCTGTTAAGTATACGTTTAGGATCATTTCGTTTTTGTCAAAACAATCAGTGGTATTGGTTTATATTTGTTATCGGAATATTAAAAGGTAGTTTGAGATGCAAATCTGTGACCTATTTCTCGAACAAGGCCAAAGCTTGTTGTTTTGTCCCGACAATCTCAAATTTCTGAGCACTATAGAACAAAGGAACTGCCACTTTAGTTTTATTGAATCAATTATATCAAACATCTTTGTTTTGAGAACTCCTATGTGTCCTATACAAATAATAATATCACTATACCTTAGTTATATTGATGGGAGCTACAAATTATTTCACTGAATTTATAGTTTGTTATAAAAAGTAGTGTTGTAACGAAAAGTTCGACTTGGTTATTACAGTCGGTAGACAAGTGCAAATAAAAGATCCATAAAATGAGTGGCTAGTGATTTTTGGAAATCGTGTTGTATTTAACTTTAGTGTTATGTCTAAGGGTTAAAGTGTTATAAAACAAAAAAGTTTATTACTGGTTCGGTTCGGATGATACGATGCGCGGCTGGCGGTTATCCAGACGCCAGAGACCCTAGCGTGAGCGGTAAGCGTCATCAGAAAGGGTGTCGGGCCGCGAGCGCGAGGACTGGTGCCCGCACGAGGCGAGGCGGCATGCGCTGACGTGTACCAGGCGCTGCGCGTGCTGTGGCGCAGCGCGATGTCCCTCTGGGCCTGTGCCTGAGATGGAGGAAGGCGTGTACTGGCGGCCGTCTTGCTCGACGCTGTCGCTCGCTGAGCACCATGGCAGCACAACGCATCTGTGCGCTAGGCACGCTCAACCGCGGCTGGCGCACCGCCACACTTCGCACGCGCACGTCGCCCACGCCCACCATGCGCACGCCCACCAGCACGCCCACGCACACCACTTGCCGCACACGCAACATGCGCAGCACGCCTCGTGTCCAGTACACAGTCCTTTCAGACAGCCTACTCCGGAATTCTGTGCAGCTCATTCACAGGTTGGTCATATTTAATTAAACCGTTTGGATACAATTATTCATCAATTAAATATTCTGTAATCGTAATTATCAATAAGTGAGGATTTCCTTGACTAGCTGGTTTTCGAAAATTTATGCTTATATTCAATTACTGTTATCTCTGAAGTCTTAGGAAAGGTAGAAATACAATATTCATTTATCTACGAATCTTCAGCCAAAAAGTTTGTGACCTCAGTAAATTGATTTTATTTTTGTGCCAATATTGTATAAAATATGTTCTAAATTAAATATATGTTTTGTCTATACTTATAACACACAAAGTTATCCGAAATCTATATCAAAAATGTACTTATGTACAAAGAATAGAGTTATTCCATTATCAAAATGACATCGCAAGAAGTCTTCTAGTGTGCTGTTAGCGACCTCTTGAGTGAGGTGGACATTTCAACTCGCTTTTCGGGGTTTTATAGTGTGCTTAAAATTGGATAATGAAATGGGTCCATAATATATTTTATATGAAGAGCTCCTTTTGGATACTGCGGTGATAACGACGTCACGTGACCCAGCTGCTCTTGATGGATGCGATTTAGTTCATAATATCGTAAGTGGCACGATGATTGTTTATTACATCAAGAAAATTAGCTTTGTGCAATCCATTTGTTGTTTTTTGTGGATACCCTATAACTGATAATACAAGTCTTATTATCTTTTCCGTTAACACAAACTTTTTTATGATTTAGATACATTAAAAGTACTTTGCTAACGAGTAGCTACCAACTACTACTGGAGTACATTTTCGTGAAATGCTCAGTCATAAGGCGGTCTTGAGAGTCGTAAACTCACGCTAAGCAGTAAGTGCAGGTGTTCTATTGCAAGGAACACTTACTACTACTACGTCTACTTCACTCCATTGAATATTTCTTACAAAAACATATATCTACATACATTTTCTTTGAAGCAAAAGAACCTTATACTTTTGTAAGTACATAATTAATAAAGAAAATTTTAATATATGTAAAAGGGAGAAGTTAACGCGGTCAGTGGGTTAGGCGGGATAACATGCGTTTAAAAAGGAAAAAAAAACTCTTTATAAAATTGTTTATATTAGAATCACGTACTTTCCGCTGCAATTTAACGTTTAATTAATCAGTCCTTCTTTAAATAAATACTTACATGATGTACACAAACGAAAATACTATTACTAATACTATAATTAATTTTATTTAATTAAAAGTTATTTTGTTTTTTTTTTTATGTTAAACGCTTCCTTGGTCCTTTAAAATGTCCCAATTAAAATATAACGGTAAATTTGTTGGGTTAAGCGCGTAGAGACACAATGGGTCGTGTGAAATAAAATATTTTAAATTTGAATTACAAAGTGCTAACTGAAAAAAAATAATATTCCGTTTCACTCTCGGAAGATTTTTAATAAGGCACCCTGTTGCAAAATAATGATATGTATTTCTTAGTTTAGATCGAATTGAAACAAATTTTATAGACAACGATATAGTTAAAAATAAAGTATTTCTTAAAATGTTGCTTCTTTTTGTGATGCTGAAGTAAACGAAAAAAATGTGTTGCTGTTTTTTTATGTCACAATTATTTTAATAACAATATCGAAATAAATTACTTACGTTACAGAGACATTCCGAGGAAAAATTATTTATATAAATAAATTTAAAATTGAAATATCTTAATTTTTTATTTTCAGAAACATTAAATACAATTTCTACACAGTTTGTTGAGATTTTTCAATTATATCTCAGCTTTTTCTATTTTTTTAAATATTTAATTTGAAGAACATATTATTTATAACAATGACGTGTTTATAAATACAATGCATTGTTTTCTATATCTATAGATGTCACAGTAAATAAATAAAATATTGAAAATATACATATTTACCAGTTACAACCAAATTATATAATCGTCGATAGACTAAATCGATTTGAACGTTTGGTGTTCCAACCGCAACATCGACGGGGAATGGAGGACATTGTCATCGACGATTGAATTATGATCCGGTTTTACAAAAGCTACCTCGGTTTGCGAATTATAAATATTAAAATGTACGTAATTTAATTCTATTTTTGTTTTAATATTTGTATATATATTGTATATTTTTGTGTTTCTCCACACATTTTTTTAGTTCTAATTAAATTAAACCATGTCTTAACATGTTTATAAGCAATTTCAAACTTTAACCTATAATATTTAATATACAAACGGTAATATCGTTTGGATGTGGAGCGAAATTAACTTTGTCACTTTTACTAAAAGCTACGAAATGTATGAATCAACTTTATTTTAAACGTACGTACTTTAAAGAAACATAAATAATAGTTGCTAACAAGTTAATGAGTCAACATTTATATGAAATTAACGGTTGAAACATTAGAATAACTGTTTTACTTTTAAAAAAATATACACATTATTCGTATTTTCAAAGTAATGGCTAACTGCAAATGACGGCAAGAGTAGAAATGCCAGCTATAATAATAAGAACTTTCTGAAATCTAGGCCAAAAGTTCGGTTTAGTTGAAATATTACGTCATTATGGCACTGAGACATGAGACCGAGAACGCGTCTTACTTTCTTTGTGTACCTTTGAAAATAAGTAATTTTTTTTCTTAAGGAGTTGGGCCTTTTAATTTGGAATGCGAATATTTTATGCGCATATGAAAGTGTGCTCCTCATAAAATGCAGCGTCTTAATTATCGTGATCTTTTCATTTCACGGAATTGTATACAGGCACTAAATATAATAATTATAAATTAAAAGATATGATATAAAACAAGGTTATTAATGAAATACTTGTGCACACGAGTTCGTTCGTGCGGAATGTTTTTTTAAAATAAATCTTAAGTTACTCCTTAAAACATCGGCTATCCGCCAGCGAAAGTTCTGTTAAAATCGGTCCAGTCGTTTCAGACATTAGCCGGACCAAAGGGACGCAAACAATTTTAAAAACATTTTTTTTCACGTAATTACCGTGTTTCATATGTATTAAGTGAAAGGCTGTTAATTTGGTATAACAAACATACACTTATTTTACATATATGTACAGATTAAAAATATATTTAGTTAATTCCGCTGATTTTCTAAAACTTGCACGTTGAAAAAGTTAACACTTAGCATCTCGTAAACTTATGAGGAACTACTCAGCGCGCATTCAGTAAAGTTTAGTTTAGTTTGTACTTCCATAAACTAATTACCTTGCGAACATACCACATCTAAAACACATAGTGTGTAAGTTACCTTAATTGAATAATAATGTGTATATTAGTGACTAGCTGTTGCGAGCTTCTTTGTTTTTCTTTCGCTAAATTTTCCGAGTAAAATAAAATTTATAAGTCATTCAATTCAATCATTACTTACATTTGTTTTTTTCTGGTAAAAATGTGAAGAACCTACAGAAAACCACACACGCACACGCACTCGCATACACACACGCGCACGCACACGCACATACACACACACAAAACATTTATATTGCACAGACATTTGCCTTTATTATGTATATAGATATTCCGAAGATTACTTTGTATATTGTTTTAAGTTTTTTTGCACGTTTGAATCCACCCTAATGTTTCCTTTATTCACGAGGATCTAGAATCAATTCATGTAAATTGATCTCCCAATAAACGCATTTCGTCCCTCGTGTGTCGTAACTCGAAAGCTACGATTGAATCATGGAAAACTTTAAATAGTCTCGTAAATAGAGTGTTATCTGTCTGTGAAGTGTGTCCAGAAGTTTTACCGAGGCTTAATTAGTTTGCCTACAATGTTTAATGTCCATTGCCGTAAACGCTTCTTCTGTCTCGAGACAAATTGCACGTCTTATAATTAGAGCCTCGTCTGAGTCATTTCTCTGCGCTCCTTGCCATGAGTTTTCATCGCCAAGTTTAATTGTTCACTTTTGAGTTTTGTGACGGTAGCATTATATTATGGACGACATGTGTGTATATTGTGCGCTTAGCTTTGGCCTTTTAATTCATTTTCTTTATTATTTTCTGTTTTCTTTTTATTTAATTTAAATTTAATGAACTTTGACTAACTTCTTTTGAATTTACAATGGAAATGCGAAGATGGTGGTTCAAACAACATAATTGGATGATTGTATCTTTATTGAGTGTTGGCTGTTTTTGATTCATTATAAATAATATGATTTATATCTGGATTAATTAGGCAATTGATTGTATTGTACTAACACAAGAAATAGGTCATATGCATTAGGTCTTGTCTAAAAGTTTGCAACCCTTTACATAAAAGACATTAAAAGTAAATACAGGTATTTCTTGCTTAATAATATTAAGATATACACGTTTTTACAGTTATTTCGTAAGCGATGCTAAATATTACTTTGTAACTTTATTGTAACTACTTTCCTTTCTTTAAATTTTTTTTCAATGTATGGAGAAAAATTGTTATTTCTGAAAATAATTATGTTATTGTAATAATCATTAAGTCGACTCGATGATGAATACTAATATTAAATATTTTCTTTTACTTCATTTTCTTTATTAAATTTTGCATGGATTTTTTTTATTTATTATATTTCTAATTTATTACAGACGGCTGACTTTACGATACAACGAGAATTCTTTCCACCGATGTATTGAACTGAAATAAATGAGAGATTAATATTGATTATTAAACATTTATATTCAAAATAATATAAATTTTAATGAAATATTATAATACTTTTATCGAAACATGGAATGGGCTAAATAGTAATAATACTGTGCATCATCAGATTGTTCTGATTGTTTTGAAACACTATTTAGCCTTACACATTGGCTACAAAGCCAATTATTGATTAAATTAATCTTTTTGAAACAAATATTCTTTGAAATGAATACAAATATGCTTTTCTTTTTTTAAAAAAAATCATTGACTTGAATAGAGAGCGTATAGAACTTTATCCTTTACGGAGTTTTCACGACCCTCTTTTTTAACAATTTTCCTTACAATCTTTCATATTTATATCAGAAAAGATATAACATATTTTCGTTTTGCTATGATTGTAATTTTTTTTACACTAAAACTCGGTTTTCAAATATATAACGGAATTGTTAAAGATAAGTTGTTTTAGTATATTAAGAGCTGATGTCAAGACTCGTAGCTTATTTTATCTGGTATATCTTTTATATATTTTCGTTTAAGTTAACCGTGTGCGTAACAACCCTCTATAAATGTCTATTCCGTTGCCATGGCAACATTATGGCTCGTATCCTCTGTCTTATTGATTAATTACGGAACGTGAGTCTGATTAACATTGGCCGTGTTATGTTCGGGATATTAAACAAAAAATATAGCCACATGAAATGAAACATGGCGTCGATGTGCGACGGAGAAATAGTAAAGTGATATGTAAAATTTTATTAATTGTTCTAATCGAGGCTACGGTTTTAGTAGTATCTTCGAAATATTCTATATATAATAGTTTGAACTGAGTAAATATGATATTCCTCACCTTTTATAACTTCGACACTTCATATTACATATTTTAAAATCTTAATAGATTTAAGAACTCTTTAAATTAAAGTTGGCAAGCCTTCCATCAGAACGATATGCGGGCGTTCAAAGGATCGATGCCTCTCTGCTCTCGCGCTTATTAAAAATCTTCTACCAAACAATATTGCATCGGCATAGCGGTATTGAAACTCTGTTTCTTGCTATCAAATAATATCTGGTGAAAAATCGGCTTTTGAATGTTGAACGCAATGGTTTCCGTTATCTAAAATTCATCCGGACGATAGCAATAAAACGCTTGCAATATACTTGATTGTTTCTGATTGAATCGGTTGATTGCTCGCGCAATTATGTTCACTGCAATAGATGTTAGCGGCGGCCATGGCGTCCTTGTCGTGTTCCGTTGTCTGTTCGTTAGCATTACTGTATGTGACGCACGCGGCATACGATTATGTTAAATTTGGCCGTGAGTATGCATTAATCTATACATGTCAATAACATTTTAATGTCTCTTTGGAATTCGGAATTAATGGCTTTTCACTAAATGCCTATTAAAGTATATAGGCTACATCAATAAGAAAATCATTTTTTATATATTTTTTATCTGTTTGTCTGTTTTTTCTTCCGGCTGATCTCTTAAACGGCTAGACCCATTTTAACAGAACTTTCACTGACGGATAGCTGGTATTATAAGGAGTAGCTTAGACTATTTTGGTCGTGGGCACAGCTAGTACACTATATATAGAGGTAAAACTATCCTTTAATATATTGTAATTAATCCAAATTTAAAATTGGTTTAAATCGGAGGCGAATAGATTTTTATACTTAATTATACAATACACTGTCTCCTTAATTAAAACAGAAGTTCCGTCTGGATTTTAATTATAAAATGGATTATTCGAAGCATGAGAAAGATATTAATAAAGACTGGAAAGATTAGATTTTATATTATAATTTGTGTTGTTGTCCGTCTTCTCTCTGTATATGGACATTTTTATTTATGAAATATTACTTTTTTTTGCATTTTCCATGGGATGCTTGTTTAGCAAAAGTACATATAGTCTTCGAATTGATTACATTTATAGCTCTTCCTCGAATTGCCACGTTTAAAAGAGCCGAGACGTCGAGATTGTCGGCGGCCATGTTGACATAATTAACTGTATCTTGTTAGTTAAACATAATTTATCAATGTTGTTTGTGTAAGAACGTACGATAGTTTTAAAAAAGTTAGTTAATCCAAACTAAATTGCTATACAAAAAAAGCCGGCTGAGTTTGTTGTGCGATTCTACTGAGACCAGGGCGCCTTTGGAACCTTATAGCCTTATTTTAAAAGTGTCTGTATAGAAGGGCTTATTTCGATAAGTATGGTATCAAAATAGGCCCTCCTGCCACTACCATTTGACACACAAGTGATCACTGGTAATCAGTATTCAAGATGGAAAAATAAATATATATATATGAATATTCACTTGTTTAGTCTGAAGTTTTTATGATTTAAATTCCAGGCGCAGACGACGGTCCGTTTCCTTCTAATTTGATGAACATTCCTTACTATTGTTATCAAGCGCCTTCGAAGGGACCGTGTAGCGGCATGTACAAGGTGTATTTCTTTGATATTGTAAGAAGACAATGTATGCCGATGTTTTACTCTGGATGTGGCGGAAATGAAAATAGATTTACTACGAAATCTTCCTGTTTGATACACTGTCATCGAATGCGTAATATATAACATTGAAATCATGTAGTGCGTCTTATTGAATTCTGTGGTGGTATCGTTTGAATTTGCAATTACTTGCATATGATTAACCTTATTCTTTCATACGCTATCTCTTGTAAGTGTTCTACTTACACTGACTAGCCAGTTGGATAATCAATTTTGCATTCAACATATTAAATGCAATCACTTTGAAGCATTCATATACTCTAGCTGGCGAAATGCCAGCGGTATAGAAGAATGACGGTTTGCTATCCGGGGCGCGTAATCAATTTCTATATTGATTGAATTTGCTTATGAATAAATATCATTAATAAATCTAACTTGGTTATCCGTAACGTATCTGAATATTTTACATATTGTAAGTATTCTTTACATACGTACATATGTAGGTACATAAAAAGTTAAGTCAATTTAATTTAATTTTTAATTTTTCGCTTGGTTTATTTCGTCAAGTAGTTGGCTCGTAAGTAAAATTTTAACTGCAGTGTTTATCTTACAAAACTTCAAGTAAAACTGAACGTTGAAATATTTTAAATGTATCGAGTGGAATTTTCATTTCATGTTTTATTTATGTAATGTCAGTTATTTTCTTAAACGCTTTTAAATTTATTTTCACTCTTTGGTACCATAAGGAAAAAATATATTTGCTATGAAACCGGTCATATAAGTGTAATTAAGATTGATTAGAGACTAGGTGCTGTATCATAATGATAAATAGGTCGGTCATCGTTCTAATACCAAAAATATTTGGAAAATAAAGCAAAAAATACCTATCAAGACATTGGCAAAGTGTCATACGTTGCTATATTATTATTTAAATATTATTAAGGTAAAATGTGTAAAGATAACAACTTTTAAACGCTTAGAATTTTAAACTCAAGAATTTTTATTTAATGCTCTAGAATTAGAAACTTTTCGACTCGGGATTGCTTCTAATTCACTTTTCTCGTTTAGCAATATTTAGTCGCTGTAACGAGATAGTTCAAAGACTTGTTGTGATTGGACAAACAGCTTTCAATTTAACTTGCATAAGGAGTTCTTAGAAAACGTCAGCTCCAAAGAGCAAGGTACACGGGTCTGTTTATATAAGAACGTACGAACTAATTTCAAAATATTGAGCCATGGTATTTATTTTACAGAATCTCCAACTATTTTAGATATTGTATATATATTTATATATAGTTATAGGTGAGTATAAACTCTTGCTTGGAAGTTTGTACGTCTATTAAACGTTTATTTGAATAAGAGATCTGATATTGGTTCTACAACTTGATCTACTAGTTTGAATAAGCCGCTCCCGAGTTTACCAAATTTAGGTAAATCTATATGACTAGATACCATTGCAGTAGTATTTATTCAGGTGTCTGATTGTCACTTATAAATGTATTAATATTAGAATATTATGATATATATTTAAAGTATAAAACATTTTGTTTCAAAAATATTTAATATTTATATGAAATTAAGAAATGAGTTTTGATGAGAGATATTTCACCACGATATATCTTTTATTAATTATCTTTATACAAGTATTTTTTTCAACATTAAGGAAACGAAAGGCGGCTTCTGGCTAATTTAACTTGTAAAATATGCTAACAGTACGAATAAATTAAAGAAGGGTCACCTATCACTTACACACTTTCCGGTTCGCTGCAATGCGGCAGTCATTTTGCGACCAAGTGATAAAAGAGTTGCCTTCAGCCGTATTCTTATTTATAATAAAAATACAATGTATGTCTCTCGGTCGTGAGAGATGTGTATTTTTAAATCATGAACTTGTATTCACACGTAAACTTTTCATTTGTTAATGATATTATTAAATCATTATTGCATGTGTTATTAAGGGGATATTTCTATATACACCAATTATATTCGAATAATCGAGATACATTTTTTTTCGTTTATATAATGATAAAGAATGAACTCGATAAAGACGATTATGTAGGACACTAATTTTATTAAGATGACTTACGACATGACAGTTCATTTATGGAACAACGGAGATGTTATCCCAGAGGTCGCAAGTTCAAATCCTGCACGTGTTGAGGATTTTTTTATTTACATATATTTATTCATTTATTTCTAATCATGTGTTTTTTTAAGGTCGAGACTCACCTAAAGCATATAAAAGGTAATATAAAACTGCTAAAGGCAGACCTAAATAAATAAATCTCGGCGAGAATCCACGTCAGCAAACAAGGGCCAATAATTTTGCAAATTGAATTCTGCGGTTATAAATCACACATAATTAACAAGATTTTTTTTATGCTCACGTTTTTGTTTCAGTTTTATTTAGATACCTCGATTTATTTATGAGCCGTTTTCATTTATTTATTTATCAATATTTGTAGTGGGTCTGTGTGCTCGCGAACCATTCATAATGAAATTAAAATAAATACTTTACAGTAAACACATTTAAAATTTAACACAACTATTTAATGTATACGATTAATTATTGTGATTCGACTAGGACGTTAACTAACATTCATATATATAACTTTTACACTAAAACGAAACGTCAGTTTTTGGTAAAATGTAACTTAAAGAACAACATGTTATGCCGAGGTCAAAATTTTTCAATTACCGATACAAAAAAGACAATATTTCTCGTGGATTTACTTCGTACACGTGTACGTAAGTCACAATAGTTTTTAAGTCGCACGAAATTGTAATATATCATTTAAAAAGTAGTAAGTTATTAGAAACTGATGGTTGTCTTCCAAAACTGAATACTCTAAGATTTTTAATATTATTGATAGTCGTAGTTCTTATTTCTATTGAGAGATACGTCAAGACAGATAAGTCAAGAAACTCTGTTATTCGGCCACGAGCGGTGTCTCCGCTGCTGTACTTCCGTTCGATAGTAAGGCAAACTATCAGTGTAAATATATGTATATATAAAAGCTGAGCTTATAAAATATTATATACCATACAATCATTATTAAAATAACACAGCTCGTAGAACCGCAGATAACATGATCCAGATATACTCTTGAAACAACAACAAACGAATAATATAAATATATTTTTAGAATTCAAATCACACTGCAATTCGACGAAGTTGGAGCCGAAAATCGTCGCTTAGAATTCAGGCGACGCCCCTCGTTATGTAGTTTTGGTTTCTGTGCAGTAATGGTCATAATTGAATCATTTTGGAGGCGTATTTGGCAAGACCTGTTTTATTTTGATTACTAAAACACAACAACGCTCAGTGTTATTAATTTGCTTTCTTACTTTGTTGTCTTATCATTAGAAACCGTCTACATTTATTGATATACACATTATGTATGATTTAAGAAATGTATATTATTTTTTAAATTGGCCATATTGTATACCAACCCTTGCACTCTACGCCTATATTTTTACTACCAATTTCGTGCATTTCCCTCATGAGACACTCTTTGCTTTCACTCATAGCAGTTTTTATGTTAAAAGCTTTTGTTTATTTTCTTTGTTACTTTGTACGCAGAGTACAAACAGAACATATTCAGTGTAACAACGCGTTTTAGTCCACATAAAGACGATAACGTGCAATAAGAATATTATTTATTTACTAGATCTTCTCTGCACGGATGCATTTTTACATGTAACATTTTCAAGAAAACCCGTTGTTCTCTCGTGGAAGAAATATCTGGAATTCCACAAATGTCCAGACCACAATGGCATTTTAGAGTGAAATAACGCACGACCAAATTCGCTCGACAAAATTTCTATCATTCCAAACTCCTACAGCTTCTTTTTTGTGAAATCCAAGATAATGTATAAAGCCTAAGATCTGGATTTTATTTCTTTAACAATGGAACTTTCTTCTCTCACAGTGAACATTTAGCGAGTAGGTAGCTCTCTTTAAACTGTAAAATGTACTTTTATTTCAGTTTTACAAACACATTTATTAATTAAATATCAATGAAAGGTATCTTGCTAATAATAATCGTATCTTTAAACTTGTTGACCGTTATGTATTCCGATCCCAAACAGTTTTGAGATCAAAGTTTATAAATATCTCATAGTTTATTTCCTTTAGAGGAAGATGTTATATAAACTTGAATGTAATTATTGAAAACACTGCTACTGAATTCGGGTTTCTTTTAGGCGTATCTTTATGATCTTGAGAGATTTGTATGTGTAATAATAAATATATATTTTTTAATAAAAACAAGCTGCAATTATATATTTTTTTTTATCACATTGTTGTTTAAATTTCACGTTATATTATACACTTTGCCACCTGACTCTTACTAAGATATATACTTACTATATATTTTATTGTCACTTAATATTTCCACCTGAACGTCAGAAGAGAAACTCCCAACTCAACCCTTACCTCAGTATTTTAATCCTTTTATACAAATTATCAAACAGAAAACCCTAAGAAAGTGACAATGATTCAATTGGTGGTACAGTCAAAAAACTATTCAATTAAATATCACATCGGCATAATGTTATTAACTTGATATTTAATGTCTGTTACAATAAACATACATCATTCTGGTATTATTTTAAACATAAATCTTATATTAACATATACAAATTATCTATAAATATCTATGTATCAATATACAGTTGAGTCAAACGCACGATTAGTAAAATCTTATATCTACAAATATATTACATTGATAATTATCTAATACAATAATCGCTTGTAATTTGGGTAACAATCATAATTATTGTATATATTATATCAATACATTGATAACTGTTACAATAATCGCTTATAATTTAGGTAATAACTGAATCATAATTCTTCTATGTATTTTAATTATATCCAATTTATATTATTAAATATTGCATCATCATGAGACAATGTCATCGTGTGGATGCAATATACAATCAATATATATGTACAATATATATGTGGTTCCAATAACAATCTAGTCAAGTCTTATACTTATGTGTTTAAGTTGTATAGTATTATAATAATCATTTAATATTGTTATCTTTATTATAAACATAATTTTCATACATATTTATCATATATATGTATATTCTATCAAGCTCGAAGATAGTAAAACATTCTGAAATGTGATGATATAAGGTCAACTCAGTGATATGTCATTGCCATTATTTTGTCTTGAACTCAAAATATATTATGATATATAAATGCCAATATCCATAGCAGTAGCAACATTAAAGACAAAATTTTATTCAAGATTTTTAAGATACTTAAACTATATTAAATGCAGCAGAAGTTGTAGAGATACGTTTCTTTGACGAATTTAATCCTCCTTCCGATAATCCACTAGCTCTTATTGTGTATCGGCCATTGTGTGAGCGAATAGACTCTGATTAAAACTCAGTTTAATACTGTACTCGACAATTTTATCTAAAACTAAAACCTATAAAGAATCCACAAAAATAACAAATAAAATTGTACAACAAAAATACACTGAAGTATACTCAATATTTGTGAGCGATAAAGGATTTAGTGTGTACGGGAAATAATACAAAAAAAAATGCCGAATTGATTTACGTTTTTCTATCGAATATTTATGTTTTAATGTCGATAAAAAAAGGGTTTTCTATAAAAGAATATCGGTACACCGAAAAAGAGAGTATGTACTAGTGTTTACGTACTTCTTTACGTCGGTTTAATGAATGTGGGGCCGCTCACCCCATCTGACCCATTTTTGTTCTCATTAACGTGTGACCACGAGCTGGTACCGGAACAAGGAGATTTTCCGTTCCTTGTATGTCTTTACGGCTTTGCGTAACACATCGACGTTTTTTTTATATATTTTGTTTTCTAACCTATTCTATAGTTACAAAGGTATTTAATTTTATTCTGAATACTAACTATAAAATTCAATAAATTTCTTATATTTTTTTTTATTGTAAAGTTTTCACGTACGCTTTTATGGCAAAAATAAATTGCAATTAAAATTGAATAATATACTTTAATAATACTTAATTGTTATCACACAATATTATTGTAGCTTTTCCTATTACTACCATAATATTTACTTTTACAAAGATAATTTGACTACACAGTAATTGTTAAGGAATATATAAACAGCGTTAACAAGAACTAATTAAAAATAAACATATTTCCTAATTTAGAGCCCATACTGTATATGTACTATAATAATGTCATTTTATTGAGGTTAACGTCCTTTAAACCAACGAGGGACCTTATACAATATGTAAGACTATATGGGTCTGTCAATAACTTTGAAATAGCCCATGGTATATAGCCCCCAGCTGCTCCGTGCCCCCATTAATTAATAACGAGGTGAAGATAACTTTAATATTCTTAACACTTTATTAATTATAAATTACATTTGTATCCCAAATAAATTAACTATGTGGTAGAAATTGAAAAGAAACTTACGATAAAAATGTGATGTTTTACTTATATTTATTACAGCATTGTAACCATTCTCATGAATAAAAATTTGCTTGCGCTAAACACAAAGGAGGCAGTACAATGTTTTCTTTTTTTAGGGTTTCGTACCCCTCGAAAGACAAGTAATACTTATTAGATTTTTCCATTGTCCATGTGTCTGTTTGTCTATCAGTATTAATTTCTTAGGAATGTGTCCGGAGAATGAAGAAAAAGTTTGAAAATTACGATACCTGATGCCCCTTATATACAAACAAGCTATCTATTTACTTACATTTAAATAGTATAGTCAGCGTTATGCGTCGTGCGTTGTGCCTCATGTAAAGCTTCCATAATAATTTCTTATTTTAGTTAATAATTGATGTATATATAAAAAAGAAAATTCTAAAATAAGTAAAACAAAAGTGTTCGTGTTTCTGAGCTCTCGATTAGGTATACGCCAGAATAGGGCTTGCAAGATGATCTCATTCAGATGCAAAGCAGAGCATTCTATTATAACTTCCTCCTCGTTGCAAATATCATAAAAGAATCTAGCGCCTTTGTTCTATATTTCACTAAGAAAAATTGTCTCTTTGATGATAAAAATTATTTGCATGTGTGTAACGTGTTTATATAAGCTTAAATTTTAGTTGGAAAATTTCACACAAAAACACATTCATTTTAACAAATAATAATTGTATTTATTTAATATAATATTGAATAAATTAACATTCGTCGAAAAATATTTCGTTGTATATTTCAATTCCTTTCGCTTCAAATAATCCGTTCGGATTTATCGAATTCATGAAATAAATTTAGGTTGGAGGCGTTTTTAATGTAATTAATCTAGTTTGCGTCAGCGAAGTGTTTCTCCCTCAAGAGCCGTTGAAAATATGAACATTTAATCTGTAGCTATTTCTTACTATGAACTTTATTGATATTAACAGTTGTTCTATCATATCGTTTGTAGTTTTTACGTTACCGTAATGAAACATTTATAAAGTTATATAAAAGTTAACTTTAAGTAAGTTTGACGATAAAAGTTTTTGTCAGTAAAAGTGTATTTAATTCGTGAAAAGCACAAGCAATGCTTACGTACTCAGTAATTCTATTGTTATGTTTTTGTCTAAGTTACGAGATATTTAACATAAAATATTATTTAACAAAAGATAAAGATTTAATGGTTTTTATTACAGATTTATTCATCAGTTATTTGAACTCGGAATATGTAGCTGTTATTTGAAATACAACATTGATAAATTAATATTTCTATCATATTTAAATAATCTATTAGCAAGTTACTTTAAATTATTTATCAATGTGTGTATAATCTACGAGTTGAAAACTATAAAATTGTTTCACTCGAGTTAAACCTTATTAAGGCTAAAGCATCGGCTTGTCAACATGAACTCAGTAAGAGGAAATTTAACTCGAAATCGTGTCAAGCCGCACCTCCAGCAACCCTAGTGCATTGACTCTCATTAATAATGTCACACGAACACGGCCGCACGTGCATTGTGACCTGGACTGCGTCTCGTAAACACTGACGAATCACTCGAATTACTCTTATGTCAGGATTGGATATTGGCGGTTGAGAGTACAGAATGGTGTTGCTTATCAAAATTATTTTTATATAGATTCATTGTACTTATTATTACACCTATTGTACATAGTATACGTGTGTTGTTCGAGTGGTTATACTATTAGATCTGATAGGTGTTTAAGTGTTTGTAAGCCTTGTTTGAAGAGTAAATCGAGATTCAACCACAGTTACCAATAAAGTTGAAAAAAAGTCTTAAATATTCAGTATTATATCAAACGAGCTCTCCGTTACTCACTCTGTATTGAGTCTGGGATATTTTATGGGGCATAAATTTTTATCCATAATATGTATTAATAATAAAAATAAATTACTTAGAAGTTAACGCACTTGATCAGGAAAATTAAATATATTTTTGACAAAGGAATTAATTAAGAAAATGATGATGATGGACGAACAGAAATAAAATATTACTACAATTATCTGTATATCATAGTTAAATTTGTATTCATATATAATAAACTTTAAAATAAACCATGTAATAACTAAGATACAAAACCATACTGATCAATTGGACATCGTTCAACAGTTGCCACAAATGGACAAGATCATTTGAGTTGTCTGTTAATTACCGAAGTGACCCGAGTGTGGAGACTGGACGTTTCGGGTCAGCTGTCTTGTAACCGACGTGTTTGGTTGAATTGCTTTCATACCTTTGACAATGGAGAGGTGAATTTATCGATATATATAGATTTAATTCACTTCACTTGAAGTTTATATAATGGACCCTCGACAGTGAAGTTTTAACAGTTTTAACAGTTTATATAATCAAAGTCTAAAGTTTAAGATCAAGAATTGAATTGCTTTTCTAATAACACCCTCTACCCGTATTTTCGTCGACGCTCTTCAGTAAATTGCTTTTACAGCAAAACTTCGATAAACCTCGGTTAGCTTTTTCGCTTTACAGTCATAGCAATTTATTCAACTTTTTTTTTATTTAGTATGGGAATATAGAAATAAGTTTTAATAGCCCCGTATTGATTCTTCGGCTATTATCACATTTTAATAAAGTTTATACTAAAACGTTAACTACATTCTTCTAACTCCATTATGAGTATGTCAAGTGCGCTGACTGCTAAGTAACCTGATTAATTTCAGATAGTTCAAACAAAATGGGAAAATATTTATGCATTTTGCGGGTCCGATAAGTGAATTTTAAATTTATTTATGATATAATGAGACCGTTAGCAACATTTATATATTAATAACATATTCAATGTTTCCTTGTCTATTAATTTGGTCCGAATAATAATATTGTAGTCTCTGTATTTTGAAGATGTATTTGCTTATAATTGCATGTTCTGAAATTTTCACCTGGTAGGTACTCCCAAGTTTAGTAATCTTTTTGTAAAATAAAATAGCTGTTGGCAGCGACTTCTGCTATGGGGCAATGGCGGGAGGCATGCCCCCCTTGCTTCCGGTAATAAATCATCCTAAAGTTTATACAGAATTCTTAAATTTGTTGTGTTATTGTAATTTTAGCGCCAACAAAAATATTTGTCATTTCCGTCGACACAATAATAAATAATACTCGTTAATAATGAGGCGTTCGACGGGTACATGTATATTCATGTTACTAGTTATTGAGCCTATACGTTAAAAACAAATATACAAAAAAACTATAATTTTCTCTTTATAACTTCAGCAAATTAAATAAATAAACGTCGAAACCCAAGTACAGCTCCTATTTAATAAAGCCTGATAAGATTAATTATTTACACTGGGCTGAATTTTAAGCTTAAAAATTATCAACCTAATTAGATGTTCGTTTTATACAAAGGGGAAACACAAATTAACCATTGTTCTGTACTTTGGGAGTTATGTTAATGTTTCTTTTAAATCTTTTCAGACACTTTCATAGGGTTTTAATATTTGAAGGAGACAATGGTATTTATTAAAGAATGTCTGATGTCGAACTCATTGTTTAATAATATCTATAATTAACGGTTCGTTATACATTTAGACACGTTCAGCTGAACGCGGGTGTGTGTGTGTGTGGGTGAGCGGGGGGCGTCACAATGCGATGACTGCTTTAATAAGGTCTCGAGCTTCGTATTCTTTAATTAATATTGAATTCAATTTCACGGCATTGACATCTGTTCAAACCAAGCAACGTGTTTTTACTCTCATTTTTAAACGATGTCCTACTTTTTATATAAATAACGTAAGTATAATAAATAACTCTGAAAAGTAAACTTTTTAATTTCGTCAGTTTCTATAAACGAATTCCTTAATATTATTCCACGACCTCGTCCACACCGTTCACTGAATTCAAATGTATACCGAATTTAGTTGAAACGGCGTGTATCGGGAATATCCAATAAAATAAAACCATATGGTGCAAAGTTTTCTTGTACTTGTATTTGTCTTCTTTTATTATATGGACTGGGAATTCAGTTATATTTCATATATCTCATTATATCTATATAATGTGTTTTCTATATCTCTTTTTATTCACGTATATATCTTTTGTCCTTAAGTTCAGTAGTGTTTATGAATAAGTCTTTACAGCAGTCTCTCTGTGCTCTAGTCTGAAACTCGAGGCAAGGTTTTGTTTTCCATTTGTAATAAATATTATATCCAAAACAACTGTTATTTGCTCTGCTTCTATTTCATTCATCTGGACGACTGTTCTAAAACAAAAGATAAAAAAAATAATCTCATTTGAAACCAAGCTCCTTCAATCTTTTGTTTTTATTTATCTCAATAGAGAGACATAATTAATACAAGATGTATATTACTAACGGTATAATAAGTGTATCTATGGGATGTAAATGTTTTCAAAGGGAAACTGCTTGATAATTTGACTTACGCAGACCGCGGTGTAAAGTAACACCCGACACGTGAAATTGGAAAACCGTCTCTGTGTTTCATCTTGACAATTATTATAACTTTAAAAAATATTTAGTGTATAAATGTCGATTGTTTGTGTAAATTTCATGGTATTGTTATTGTTATATTTGCTCTTGCCCATGACTTTATCTTAAATCTTAAACGACGTCAGGCCTTCGTTGGAAATATTGGATTTTTTTTAACATAAGCACAGCGAAACAATCAAACAAGCAGTATGCATTCAATATGTAATATATTTTTCTTATTGATAAAAAATCCGATAGAAAGAAGCCATATGGTTTATTTTTCAAAACCACCGGGACGACTTTTTGATTTTTTTGTTTCTATAAACTTTTCCAGAGCCATTGCAATTACAAAAATAATGCTAAATTCATCTCGTCGTTTTTAAGTGATTTTTTCACAAGCGCAGCATTTCATTTTCATACATACATACCAGATTAGCTTGATTAACTAGATTGTTTGGACTTCGATGATTTTCAAACCAGATTTAATATTAATACAGATTTATTTATATTTAATTAATAAGAAAAATATTTTTTCTTTTTTCTTTACTACTTAAAAAATATCAATCTTCACGCCAACTATTTAATGCACTTAAAAATTCTCTTTTTCCAAGATCTTCTCCATATATTTATATTTTTAATGTTATTATAATGTTAAACATTACATTATAGTTCCTTATATTTACTTTAAACGACAATCCATTTGAGTAAATTCTATTTACATGCGTAGCTTAATAATGTTCAAATATTCGCAATTTGTTTACATGAATAAGACCAATTTCTTGGGCTTTCAATGCAAATTTTGAGGTACCGTCGGTGAGGTTTGATTAATGATCGTATTTCCGTAAATGTCAAAACATTTGCTCGTCTATTTCCGTGTGTTGGTTCATTTGCGGATGACAACATCCACATGTCTTGATTAGGGAGTTTGAGAATGACAGTTTAGTTGTTCTTTTAATCTAATCATCTATCAACTTTGATGATTTGACGTCGTTCGTGCTCTCTAAGTTAACTGTAAATGCATAAAAGAAGCGACAGTTAAAAAGAATAAATTCATTGTAAGTTCATTGATTTATTTCTATAATAATTTAAGTTTAGACTGACCTAAAGACATATTTTAGAATGTCATGCGGACTTTGTCTGTTTAATATTTATGAACGAATAATATTTCTATTCCCGGCGACATCCCGACCGAGGCGCCCGTTCTAGATGAAATGTGGGAATGGGAAAATAATGTGTCTAGATTCACTCTCTTTTGTGACATGATAATATAAAACTACGGGCGGCTGTAAGTATTTTGAGATTACATTCTTTTGACATGCACGTATATATTCATGATGATACATTTAGCAGATTCAATTGTATTTAAATTGATAAAGTTTGTTGATATTGTAATAATAATGTGTGTACAGGCTGTGACCGTGGATATAAATCGCTGAACTGGCAAAAATATCACACCACGGAGTCCCAGCGCAGCGCATGTATCCATGTCAGCAAGACGTATACCGACTGAGGGAATCTCATTTGAAAAATTCCGTATCCACTCCAGGATATAGCATTTTTATGACAAGCTCACTTACGAGGTTGATATCTATAATACATAAAAACGCCTTCGCGATTCGCTACGTAAAGTCACAGGCACAAAATTACCTTATAAAGTTGTAAGAAAGCTTTTATTACAAGAATGCCGTATAATTCACTTCAAATTGTTGAATTTCAATTTATTTATAAAATAATATAATACGTTTTAGGTAAATTAAAATCTTCGTGGAGAACAATTGTCTAAAGGAAACCATGTTTCTTGTAAATACTTTGAAGGCTAAAATACCTCTCTCGATATTGCACTTATTTATTTAAAATATCCAGTGTAAGTACAGTGCCTGTTCAAATACAATATTTAAAATGAGAGTTTTATTCGTTTGAACGAAATGTTCTTACAAAAGCTTAACTCCTTATTCTATTGTTTCTTGTATAAAGAAAAATGCAACAGGATTTTTACAATTTATTCACAATTGTTATATTATTTTCAATATCTTTCCTACACTATCTATCTATCTTAGTAGAAGTAGAATATTGTAGATGTGTAGTGGTCTTATCGATTTAATTAAAATGAATCCACCCTCCGTCCCACATATTACCTTCGAATAAAATAGTTAAGAAACTTTTTTAATTAAAATTATATTGTTTATAGTTATACGTTCTTAACTGGATTGACACATGAGTGACTTCAACTTTCTAGTAATTTGTGCAATTTTTTTAGTATCTGATATCTATTGTATCCATAATATAGTAGTTTATCTGTCTGTCTATAATTATGTTAGCCATGTTCTGTAATTTATTTTTATTCAATTCTATTTGAATTGTGTTTTAAAATTGTAATACTAAGGTCAGGGTGAGGTCAGCGAAAACAAACTTTTTTCTAAAATGAATATATTCATTTAAAATATATGTTTTTTTACAAATATTGTATCAATCATAGATTTAAAAGCAATAAAATAAGGTGTCCTTAATTAGTTCTTATCTTGGCAGATTAGTCGTTTTTAAATTTACTTCTTAATAACATTTGTCTAGAACGTGCACTGACTTACAGCTTAAGTTATTTAGAGCTAAACATGTTTGTAATTCAATATTTAACAAGCTCGAGCTAAGCTGTTCTGGTGTTAGCTCCCAGATGACGTTATACTTAACTAAGTATAATGTGCAAGTCTTTAAATTGAAATCTGCTCTCAAGTTAGACAAACTGGAGCAATTTCAAACTTATTCGAGAACTTTCCTTTTATATTGATCGGATTCTTCGTTCGTTTTGTTCTTAGTTTTGCGTTGTTCTGGAGAAGGAATGTCTCATATCCTATGCTATATCTTATCCTTATTGATATTATGTAATTTAATTGTATAGATATATGACTGCTTAATGACGTAATTAATGTTTGATTACATCACAATTATGTCGTTTCAAAATCGTATTTTATACATATTTTTTATATATATTTTTGGAACGGTAAATGAAAAAATACGTAATATTTCACGCATAAGTTTCCTTTTACACAAGCAACAGTACTCCGTACCGGGAACCCAGCAAAGAGAAGTCTCATTACACATGACACGCAAAGTACGATAATATTTAACCCACACACCTAAATACCAAGACCTCTTAATAATAACGTAAAAGCAAATAACACATTTCACTTTAAAGTCGCCCCACGCCTTTCAAAGTAAGTACCTTCCATTTTTTCTTATTTGCCCCGGCCGTAGCGAACTGGGTCAAGGTGTTTGACAAATTATTTTGTGTCACAGATCTCGAAGCCATTTTAGAAATTCTACTCACCTTTTACCCCAGTGAATTGTGTTTTTAGTACCGCCTACGCTCGGGCTTTAATGAGCTCCGACGTAAATTTTATCCTCGATTGGCTTAGCCGTTAACACAATCACCTTTTGTTTCAGCGAGCGTTACGTACTGACAATCTCTTACAATAATAGTATTACCCTGCTATCGTCGAAGCGTGCGTAAGTACCTGTAGGTATATCTATAAGATACTTAATTTTTTTTTATAGTAATATGTTTTGTGTATTTTGTATGTAGATGTTAAAGATAAGTAAATAATCAAATTTTGATAAATAAATTATACACATTTGCTTATGAAAAAGAATAAAATGGCAATATTTAGGGATAAACTTATTTCTATAATCGCTTTATTATTGTCCTTGGCACTTAGTACTCTTTAATATTGTAGTATTAAGTTTGTGACATTTTTGAAATAACTTTTTAAACCCTTTTAAGACAATGTACGTGCCTAAAACGCAGAGGAGTAAAATTACAACACTTACTTATTCTCTACTTTGTTTCTCCAAATATTTACATAAATACACCTAACAATATATTATTTTGTAGACAAATGGAGCACGGTCTACTCAAGACATGTATGTTAGATGAATGAGTATTTAATTAATGTTAATGTTTCTTTTTTTTAGTTTATTAGGAAACATAATATAAAAATATATTTTTGCTAAATAATTTCATAACCTAATACGTATTATGTAATATTTGAGGATCCCATATCTAATCTCGAATAGCTATTCTATATGTGCATACATTATCCGCATCTGGAACATTATTTGTATACGACTAATGAGATTTCCCTAATCCTTACGAGAAAGCTCTTGAGAATTTGTATAAGTACATTGTTCCTGCGTCTATTATTGAGTTCTCAATTGTTTACTGAGTGATTTCGTACAATACATTGAAACGGTAATCAAGTAAGCATTAAGTTGAGTGTTTTAGTATTAGATTATAGATGAAAGTCGTATCTAAGTTTAGTTTGTTTTGTTAACTGTAAATATAGTTTCGTAGAGTAGTTTACTATCATTAGTCTTATTGAAAAGTATCATTAATAAACGGCAATCCATCAATTCAGAAAAGAAATTACGAAGTCAAACGGTAATAGTCTGCTCTTATAGCAGTCTAATAGTAAAATAAATATTATTAAGGTAAAGCTTTGTGAGGGAACGCGACTGGTCTGCCAAAAGGCAAAATATATTCAATAAAATACGGTTCTCAAAGACTTTATTATTTCTCCCAAACACGTATTCGCAATAAAGATTATAGCAGCGTAAGCAATAACTTAAAAACTTATGTCAGCTCGATAAGTGTATATTGAAAACGATAAAATAAACAAATTCAAGCTAGAAGTTCACACGTGTGGGGGAAACTGTCGAACTGAACATCTTGGAGTGTTATTTCCTGTTCGGGATTGCCGTTCGACTCTGAAATAGCGTTTAACTTCATTGATCCGTTATCAATGTTATAATGTTTTGCCTATCTCACATATTTTAAAAATTCTAGTCGTACTAATAGCATTTATAGTGTTATTTTGAACTAATCTTACAAAGAGCACGCAACGATAGAAGAAAATATAGGATAGAATAAGCCGATTATATGAATTCATAGTATATATTTCACAAAAACACACACACTATCATTAAATTCGCTTTTGAACTGTTTTAAAACCAATTAGCTTTACAGCATAACTGTGACGTAATTACAAAGTCAATTTCACTCAAAATGGCGTTTCATTCTCCTTTAATCCGCATACGATTGGAAACAGAGCAGTTGTATAGATTTCAATATGAAAATGTATATAAATTTTTGGTATTCAACCGTTTTCATTACCGCTGGACATTATTTATTTGTGGCGTATCGGTTGTATTTAATCATTCGACCCAAATGAGTTTTGTAGTTTAATGCGTGCGATACGAAATAATCACCGATTCATTTGTACTTTTTGTTGCGATATTTAATACATTTATTGAGTTATTTGAAAAATGTTGTCAGTCTTTTAACTTACAAACGAGATGGTAATGTATGCGTTTTCCAAATTATTTTACCTCAAATAGCAAATATCATTGCAATTTTATATTTAATAAATTTATATTTAACTAAAAATCAGTACTTTTTATCATTATTCTCACACCTATCAATACATCATGTTAAAAAGATGAAATACCTACAGATAATTAATTGAAATTATACGATCTATTTATTTTAAATTTTTCTTGTATAACGAACGATCTTTTCTTGTATATAGAACGATTTGAAGTAAAATATATTTAAGTTTGACTTACTTAATACGGACCACGAAATACTGTTATTAGTAGATGATAAGTAATCTGACTTACCGACAGACACCTGTCTACATGTCGTGTTGAGCACTCGAAACCTTCTCAAATAATTTCGCCGGGTAACATCGAAAAAAAAAACTGTTCAAAGGTCTAATTATTTCCATTAATCATAAAACTTTTTATTATTATAAATCTGGTATACCTTATTATAAAGCTAAAACTGGAGAAAAATTCTGATCAATTGAACTGAAACTAATACTGAGCATACTGTATGCTCTTGAGTTGAGTCGAGACGAACTCCTGAACTCATGGAACTATGGTTTCTACTGTGGTATAGTGATATTGCAGGCATGTGGTTTGTTATGATTTAATTAGATTGCGCGTGTGTGTAAGTTGGTTTGATTACTATTGCTATCGTAGCATCTTAAGCATTACAATATTACCATTTTTAATGAATTGTGCATTTCACATTAAATTTCTCAGAGCTAAGTTGAAAAAGAACAAAATATATAATTAAATGTACAGAAAATCTTTGCTTAATACTAATACCTAATACCGTTTTATGGTCAATATATTTAACCTGAACGAAAAGTTCAAATATTATATGAAAGACATTAAAAATATATTAGTATTGCACTTGCTGTCAGCATCGTTAAAATTGGAGCACATATAACTGAAGTCACTTGATATACTGAAGGTGAAGTTATGATTATATTTACAATTAAAAATGACAATTATTATTCTAATTGCTGTGTTGGTTACAAATTAAGCGGATATTCCTCCTCCAGTAACACAATTGCACTCTCCGTTTCCACCTCGGTGTTTGTTGCTTTTGATTGCACTGTAATTACTTTTCCCTTAATTCGTTCCGTTTCTAGTGTCGTTTGAGAGCTATTTTAAATCAACCCGCCGTTGTTAAGGTTTTTATTAATAGTCTTGTGAATTTCAAATGAAATTCTCTTTTGGTTAACGGTAATCGCAATGAATTTATTATTATTAAATTTTATATAAAATTATTATTGTATTCAATAATAAAGACATTTTTATATGAAATACTTGTAACACATTATTGCATTCATTTAATATTTCAGGCTACGAAGTGTATTCTCGGATTCTCGTACATTGTAACATCACAGTTGTAGACATTTCTTTCGCAGAGCTTCCGTCGCGGGTCGTGACTGGAAACATAAGAATATAAATGTACAGTACAATGTTTCACTACGCACCCTTTGGGTCATGTAGTTTTTGACACAATACCGCTCTTATATTTTATGTAATAAGAACAATATTTGAATATTCAAGTTACTGATTTAACTTGCATACGTTAATTTGCTATTGTGAGGTTTACGTTCCAAACATAACAGCTGAAATGCGGAGGTTGTGGATAAATTTACATATTGCATTCTGTGCACGCACTGAAGCTTCGTCGCGAAATAATTAACATCCACATATTACAATATTGACTCTGAGAGAATTTAATGGCGTTCCAGTTCTTAAACTAAACTTAAAAGAATATAACTAACACTCGTGTACTTATAACGAAAACTTTAGTTAACCGCTTTAATCCTCGACCTGACATTCTTGACCGGTTTTACCACAACAACGTAACCCAGATAAAATATACTACAAAAATGCTTCTTCCCCTAATTGTCTCTACGACAAGTACTCTCAGGACGCTGACTGCATCCTTCAAAAAAGGATAAAAAATATTTTGCACTTGTTATTTTATAAATTTCTTATTTATAGAAAGCATTCTAGAAAAATAATATTATAATATTGATTATCGATGGAATATTAGAAAATAATATGATTTACTTATCCTACGACGTGCCAAATATCCCCTACACCCGTTTCAAGGAAGAGTTATGTGAGCAGAGTTTATATGCGGACTGCGTATGCTATTTGTCTTCATCTGTTTTTAGGACAAGCCAAAATGGCATGGTATACAATATCGTCAAGATTTATTTTCAATTGCCATACTAAAATTAGGCGGCAGGTGTACAAGTCGTATTTATTGCTCGTATATTTCTATGTTTACTGCCTCAGTAGTCCGTGATGTTTTACTGGAATTTACTTTTCAGTGACGAGGAAATATATTTTTTTGTTATACTTTAAAAACATTTTCAAGCAAAGAATCATGCACTTACCATATTATTAATCAGTAAGCTCATAAATGAATGTGAATTTTCAATCTTTCGTAATTATACTTCAATGAATACAATTGTGAGTGTAAGAAAGTTACTTTGTTGTCGTCTAGACTCGTAGAAAAACGAGTAGGAATAAATAAAAATACTAATGTATTAATCTTAATATACTTTTGACTATCCGGTTGGAAAGATCAGAACCCGATGAGCTAACAGCACTTAACCTGGATAAACTAACAATTGAATTTAAGAAGAATGACAAGCTTTATTTGGAGTATTGTAAAAAGCGTTTTTGACGGATTCCAGCTAAGGTAAAATGAATCGAGATATCGTTATTGCATACTTGTCCTATTATTAAAAATCTAATCTAGTAACTTAATTATTTAATTTTGAATTGTTCTTTAAATATAATCCAGATAAAACAATGACATGTTTCGATCAAAGTCTTAAACAGATAACACAACTATTGCTATTAACAGTGTACAACACAAATACGGGTGGCGCAATTTACTCCAACCTTCCTATAATTAAGAGGGTCCCAACGTTCCTACAGGGATCAAAATTACAAAGGTAGTGTTAGAATGCGTTACTGATGAGACCGCAAGGGTCGCGTATGCTGATTGCAAACGACATACGTTAGGTTGGATTCATAACATTTTATATACGTTATTACATATGAATGTAACATGGGAACAAAACAGTTTTGTTTAGTTAATTATAATTCATTTAAAACAAATATACTAAAATTCTGTCTATATCAGACGTATCGCAATTGAATTAATAATTATATTACATTATTCAGTGTGGTGTCCTCCTTATCTGTAAGAGAGTGGAGCACGCGCCATGGCTCCCTCGTTTAAGTTGACTCGATGAATATTTCGCAGCACATGCCTCACTAAATTCTGTTAAAACTTCGATCGACTTTAATTAAGATGTACTCTCATTGTGCCCAGACGCTTACGCTTTCAAATTAAAATTGTTGCCAAACGACTGACTAAAATGCCCGATTTTAACCGAGCAAGGAAATTACTTTGAATTGCGTTTTATTCAATTTAATAGGATCTAATTTTGAATATTCAGTAACTTAATTTGTTAATTTATTCATCTTGTTAAGTACGTAATCTATTTATTGGTGGTATAATTTTAATTTAACGTTAATTTTAACTTCGTGTCTTTCTATTAATATTCGTTTTCGAATTACAGTTTCATATATATCAAAATTTGTTTTTTTTTATCCAAAACTAAACAAAAAATTATGGCATCTTTAACATATACATACCTCTTATAATATGACCCTACACAGAGATTAATGTCTAAACTCAATCGATTTTTAACTATGAGTTTAATCCGCCAGCTGTTCGTCGCGAAATGTTACTATCAAAGTGGACGGAAAAATGTAGGTTGTGTTCTGATTTTTCTTTTCCTTTTTTGATTCTCCAGACCTTTTAAATAATTTGAGTATTTCCATTTCGTTGATTGACAATAGTAACTACTAGTGCTAGTATTTTATTTATTATTATTGCGATTATTTCTACTCCACTACTGTTGCACGAAGTCTGCTACAAAGTCGCTTTTCAATTATTATTTCAAACGGTTACTTTAATTAAATTGATTTTAAATTCCATTATTTTCCATCACATCGAAATTCTGTCAACGTTGAAAAACTAAAATCATAAATAATTATTTTTTTAAAATTATTCTTCATTTCTTATATTTAATGACTATCAAATTACTAATGACATTTTATTTACAGTATACCTCTAGAAATAACAGAACTTTTCTCATTATAAAACTTCTAACTTTGCTTTAAACGGGACATTATATATACAAGAAGGTCAGGCAACATTGCTAGTAAATTTAATATATGATGAAAAACACAAAACAAAATGTTTACTTGGGTCTGTTTTATCCTTCAAATAGTGGGCTTTCAAGTGCTTCAATAAATAATTGGGCGTGTTAAGCTTAATGGTTTAGTGTGTACGTGTTCGGAATAAGATTTCTTGTTGGATTATATTGAGGTGACTTTGTCCATTTCGAGTTTTTGTTTACAGAGCATTTCTGCCCAGTTTTTTTGTAGATTAAGATATTGACACAAATTAAAAAATAATTCTATATTTTTATTTTTGATATCTTAAAGCTATATAGAACATTTTAAGTTTAAATTGATTAGATTTCCACGTCTATTTTTCCCTAACACTGAAGTGTATTGGGTATTCATTTACATCAAATTATTTAAATATATAGTCGTATTACTGAATAGGCAAACCTATCCGTATGCTGGAAGCAAGGAAAATAATTAAAAAATCCAAAATCACGAAGGCCTTTTCCGACTGACACTTTTCTACTGCCCGACCAACGATGCGACTAAGTAAAAATATTAAAGTACATAATTTTAATTAGTAATGTTTTTTATTACTTTATGTTATAAAATTGTATTTAAATTTCCTCACTTGTCCGTAAATTATATAAGACTTGGTCACTAAAAATCTGGTCACTAAAAAGATTTTTCATTTACAAAGTTGCAGCGTCCATTTTTAAAGGCTTTTAGTAGTTTGTCATAAACTCAGTTAAAGACTTTCGCCAAGGGCTATTAGTGCATCAGAACTTTGAAACGACGGCCTGCATTAAATACTTTGCATTTTCTCATTAGCGCGGTCCTTTCGTCCAAATAAATACATTTGTTATTCTGTTTAACTAATATACGAGTACACTCTTGTCTTGTAGCTAAAGACTTAATGACCTCCATTAAATCTCCAAGATCCTTAATTTGGTTCACCAATATGTCCTAATTAGTCAATTAAAACCCCGCTTGTTTAATCTTATCCTGTCTTGTGAATAACTTAAGATGTAAAATTTTAATACTATCTATTTATGATTATTTTAATTCTATGTAATAAATATAAATAATTCTTTATTACACATTTCATTTTTTAAATACCATAAACGTTATTCCCGACTTTCCTCGAAAAAAAAATGTGAGAATTTAAAAAAACACTTCACTTCACACTTCATCCGTACTTTAAATAAAAATTGACATAAAACATCTTTTTTTTTTCTTTTTAATCTTTATTAAAGACCTGAGTCGCACTGACATAAAATATCTTTGTATATACAAACGGCTATTCAATGTTTCATCGTGTATACGCTGATGCATATAAAAATAATGAAAATTGAGATAGCTGCGAGCTGCGGCAGTGATTTCGAACCAACTAAAATGGAGCTCTGATTTTTGATGAACAAAGGTATCCCCGCTCAATATCCTGATCCACTTACTTGTGCCTTAACGGCTTTAACGGCTCCCTTTATATTGGATCTCACATATATCTGTTTTATAACGGACACAAGATGGTTTATTTTATACGCACCTGTAGTCGAAGGCGTCGAAGCCGAAGTATGATTTATTTACGCCTGGTTGATAAATTTAAGGGCCCATTCAAAGGGATCGTATACTTTTTTCCTTGTATTCAATTGATTCAGTGGTCGAGCGGGTTATTTTTCTCTTTTGTTTTTGAAAGCAAATATATAAGACCTTAACATTTTTTTTATAATCATTAACAGCCTTTCTTTTCATCGAAAATAAAAAAAATGGTATGTTCTCCTTTTTCGATTCATTATTTAACCAATTTAGAAAAGATATAAATCCCTCGATATCATTGCTGATTCATCGTGTATTTTATTAGCCTGACCGGACAAATCCCTTCCCACTGACACAGATAAATCATCATATTAGCTTTGAATCAGTGATCTACCAATCATTCGGGTGATACTTGAAACTATTTGACCTATGAATTCGAATTCGAACACACTCGAGTTCCACACTCCACAATTTGATATGTTTTTTATTAGTTATTTTGTTTTTTTACTTTGCATTTAATATATAGTATATAATATGAAGCATTTCATTATCCAATTTATCGAGCGCTACGTCAACTAGCATACTAATATCGGATTATGAAAAGGCGGTCAGTGGGTTGTTATGGAGCTAGTGATAGTGGGCACTATTAACTCGTAATATTTTGGGGCAAATAGTGCTCTCACAATTGGATAACGAAATGGACCCATAACCGATCAACTCTCACCTCGGGTGGAATTTCCAAAAACTCAAAATATAATTGGTAATTTTCAAACGAGACTGTTTATTGATCGGCAACTTAGATACGACATTTAATTTTATGCGTGTACAGGTGTACGAATACAAGAGTTTATTTACACTGGCCTAAAAAGAGTCCGTAATAAACATGTTGAAGTTGATTTGGGTTGCGTAGTTTGTTATTTCGCGGTGAAAGTTTTTAGCGTTAGAAACTTTAGGTATCAGTTAATTTAAAAACTGTTTAAAAAATCGAAAATATATATCTCATTAACCTTCGTATATTGTTTAATTTGATTCGTGAAATACAAGATTTCTAAGTTGTAAGTTTCAATTAATGGAGAATGGTTATCAATAAATTTGAGTAATAAATTCAATACCCGCTTTTAGCACTCTACGTTTATTTTGTAATTTGAAACGTAAAGTTTTGAAGTTTATAATAAGTTTTATTAATTATAGGTATTATTTAAGTATTTTTGATACTTTTTGATATTTTTTTCTGACAACTTTAAAGTATTTTTTTTCTTTTCAGGTAAATATTCACGTGATAGCTGATGTTATTCAAGTAAAAAAACGTAGGTATATTTAATAATTGTTACATTTATCTAATATGGCAAGAAAGCTATATTTTTTCCTTGACTACATCCAATTACCTTTTTCTTCTGGATGGACGATCTGTTGCCAATTCAAAGTTAATTTATTGATAAATATAAATGGTTGAAAAGAAAAAGTAACAGTGTTTGAACAGATGTGTAACGACGACACAGAAAATTTCGAAACAAACAAATGAGCTCTTAGCATTTCTACTGTTAAAGCCTGTTTCAATATCATGTTGTATTTTTATTTGTTACTTTTATAAAGGGACAGAGGTAAATTCTAAAACAGGTTCCTATTGTCTTCTCTTAGCTTCAGAATATCCTCTTTATTTACCACCATTTTCCAAAAACAGTATAAAAGAGAGTAAGCGTTGATAATTTTTTATGTTTCAAATGTTGTATTATATGTCCGATGAATGAAACTTTCAGTTCATTTGTGTGTAATCAATCGACCGGTTTTAATAGTAATGGAAGAAATCAAAGCGACTGTTACACATAAAACGCGTTCCGAGTTCGATACTTAATTCTTGCCGTTTCTCGCTTTTCTCGTTTAAACTTTTTTGATTTATTGCTTTTCCCTTTACAGAGGAATGCTTTTTGTAAACCTTTAATTTATTTCTGCTTCGAGAGTGTCGTAAAAGATTTATCTATTTATCTAATATACAAATCCGAATTGAATTAATTGAATAAGTGTAATAGTTTTTTACATCTAATTATTCTTTTAAAATGTAAATATACAATTTAAAGAGTACTGTACTGTATTCATATCTGTTCTATCCCAAACCTATTCAGGTCGTATAATTAAAAAACTTAAAGCCATTGCCATCAGTATGACTTTTTATTAACAAACCGATTGTTTTTTAACTTCATAAAGACAGAACGCTCTTTACCACGCCCATGTCATTTCACAGATCTTTGTTCTATTGTCAGTTCGGCCTCAGATTTGGCAAAACTTAATTTGGAAATTGCCAACTCTAAATGGATTGCTTTATCCCTAAAAGTTGATTGTTTCGTTGTTAAAAAAATGTTTTCGTTTGAGTTGACCCTCGAGTGAGTTGTTTATCGATTCCACGTGTTAGTGAAATTGTATTAAGTGATATTAAGAAGTAGGTATTCAATAATTTTTTATTAAAATACAATAAATGTATTGTTTATTTAAAAGATTATTTAGAAATATGTGGAATTAAAGTTACCAGTAGTATCTTACAGTCCTACTTTTTTTCAATCTGTTTTTGTTTTCAATCTGGACGCCGGTTAGGTTCATTTATATTTTAATTAATAAAACCTAGTAATATATATATATATTAAAATTCTGTGGATTATTTTTTAATTAAAAAGTAGCTCCCAAACAAACACACCTCGGGATGCACAACTAAAAATTACCATAACGTATGCTCCCACGCGCCTGCGTACATTAAAGTCCCTTTATTCAGATCTGATCGATGCTGTGGCAGATGTTACACAAAACTTCTTCTATATAGTGATTCAGTTTGGTATTATCTATTATGTAAAACTAAAACTAATCTCAAACTCGTTTTTCCCTAAATTATCGTCATTTGTAACACTTGAACGTCTTATTTCGATCATACTAAATAAATTATATTACATATCCGTTTAAGTTTGAAAATAATTAAAAATAAACATGAATAAAAACTTAATTGTCTGTCAATTGACATGCAAATGAGTCATAAAGCAACGTATTACTTTCATGAACAAAATACCATTATTAAAACATGTTTATTTATTTTGTAAATGTTATATTTTTATTTGTAATACGATAATTTGTTTTTTTATTACAAGTGTTAAGTTTAAATTTAATAAAATAGTACGTCTATTTCGTTACAATTATTGTTAAAATTTAATTTTCACCGAGTGGCAGGGATATTCAAGACTACGTCTGCCTGACGCGTTTACTAATGAAACCTCCTGTTTTGTTATGGTTTTGAAGCTCCGTCGCGAATACAAATTCATAGACTTTGACTGATGTTTCGCGGCCGAAGGCTCCAGATGAGAATTGTGTTCTTAAAATTAACGTCTGTTATTAAAATGCATTAATATATTTTACACAATCGAACATTGCGTAATGGTCGTGGAAATAAATTAATTTAATTATATACATACACACACATATATATATATATATATATATATATATATATATATATTCTCTTTTGTGTCTGTTTGTTTTTATAAATGTAAAGGTTTTTTTGTTTAAACTGTTCAAAAAAGAATATATAGGTTATTCTTTGATATTTTCTCTCTCTACTCTATAGGTTATTCTTCTACTCATTTTGTAATTAATTTATTTTTTTTATAATGTCACATTTCTATTAACATTACATTTCTATCTCATATGCTCGCCAGAAAAGAAAAATACATCTAGTATGTGTTCCTTTATCCACGTATATTTTGGTTAGTACAGTTGTTTAAGATATCTAATTTCAAGTTGCAATAGTGACTAAGCATCAACGTTACAGCACGGTTACATTTTGGCTAGTTTCACCAGAGTCTGGAATAGTTTTGGACGCATTGCGGAACATGCACCAGATTTCGTTGGTTTCAAACAAATCTGTGGCTCCGGGATAAACAATTAACTGCTAAAGTAGTAACCTTCATAAGTTAAGAAGTGATAATTATTTAAATTAATGTAATTATAATTCGTCTCTATTTATGTTTGTAGGGTTATTTGTTTGTTTATTGATCTCGTTGTCCAGTAGTTTGTTACATATATTTTGTTACAAAAAAAGCTGTTAGTACCATATTTGCTCTGTTAAAATCTTAATAATTGCCTTTAACATTAAATATTTAACCTCGCCTCCTACAGCGGTGATGAATGACACAGTTCACGAGGTCAAACAATTTATAACTTTTATCTTTTCAACTTATTCTTTTACAAAATAAAACTTGAAAGTAGTCACTGTACACTACCACGTCGTTCCAAACACTAATGTCATATATTTCCAAAAGTTTCTTACTATTTTTTGTATATATTTTATAGGCTTTCACTATTTCATGACTAACGAAATTATGTAATTTAAAAAAACAACATGTATCTGACATGAAATTGACATTTATATGTAATTTTAAAGTTATTTTTTATTTAATTCTGATAATTTAACGAGCGTAAAATCCGTAGCAACGTATGGAATTGAAGCGTCTGTCAGATGACTTGACATGTTTTATCTCACTGAAAATAAAAAAATATTATATTTTCTTTTTCGTTATTGATTTTTGGCTTTCAGATAGCTTTAGTTTAAAGCAGTCATTAAAATATTTCGTAGTGTTTTTATATAACCTCCGCCAGTCATATTTTTATAAATATAAATCAAGATCTTCTCACAGGAACTGCTTATATACAGTTCATTATAAATACAAATATCGAACGGCAAATGGAAATTCTAGATTATGAAGTCATAATTTAATTGAATTCTGGATTAAATTTGATAAGCTTCAATGTAACGCCCGACTTACGTAGCCTTTACGAAGTAGCATTCTGATACTCGAGTGTTTGAAATTAATTTGATAAATGCTTTATGGTGATAAATTTATTATTATTATTAAGCACTGTTCAAAGTATTTCAAGTTACAAAGAATACAAACGGGTTATATATAGATATGTTTTCTGAAATCGTTGGGTGTAATGGATGACACTTAAATCGAGATGGCATTAAAACACCTACGGGGGTTAATATTACGTAGTAGTTTTAGGTTTGAATGGTTTAAACGCTGAGGTGTTTAACAAATAAAGGATGTTTATTCTTACTCTATCTATCCATTCTTTGGCACTCGAGAACTATTTTGAACATGTCCTGGATTGGTGTTTTTATTTTAAAAAAATATTTGTCTGCTCGTTGAATTACCAATCATTATGAATATAAACTCAATTTTCGTAAGAAACAACAAATCATTTACTAGTTACTTCGTAGTTCTATTAGTCCTGCTGTGTACATATATTGACCTCAAAGGTATTGTACGTAAAACACCGCAGCAAGACTGATTGAAACTGTGTTTTGATGCACGTATCGGGCCTTCCAATCAGAGCACATCAGACTGGTGGCCTTCATCTCTAAATTAATGTCGTGCTTTGTTCTAGTTTACAAACCGTTGATGCAGTTGGAAAGCCTTTGACAAAAATACGTTTTATTTTTTTTCAGTTTCCACTTTTTACTGGTGATTTATTTGTCATTTATTCCTAGTATTTTACTTTTGGTACACTCGCCGGGATTATTGTACCAGTGATTCATTTTACCCACAAGTATATCACGAAGATGAACAGTAGTTCAATCTCTTTGATGTTTGATACACGAAGGAAGTAAGTAATCCTCACATAAATAGAAGATCAACCAGCCTCCGATGTACACTCGATGTGATAGATTGAATCAACAGTATGTGCCGTCGCTGGAATACCTTATTGATACATCCACTACAAAGCTTTGTCTGAAATACTATTCCACGTTTTACATTTGCTAAATAAGGCATCTCATCTCTCCATTTTGATATTTCGAATACGTATCAATCTTTATTAAACAAAACAAAAAACATACTTTAGTTTTACATTGTGTTCAGTCTTTTATTAATGTTGTTAATAAATTAATTAATATTTTATTAAATATATATATCAAATTCTATATATTACTTGGTGCTTTACATAATACTAAAAGGGGATTGCAATCGAATAGATCACTCCGATGTGTCTACACTTCCAAGTGCGCGACAGACAGCTGTTATTACGTACTTTAAAATTTTCTTTAAAATCTGCTCCAATTCTATTTTAAATGTAACATTTTCTAGAAAATTCTGCAAGAGTGGAACTAATTACCAAGCATACGGGTTTATAAAAATATAGAAAAATAGAAAGATTTTTCTTTCTTGAATTCATAGCAGATGTATTAAATAAATCATTAATGTGACTGTAGGTGGTCCATTATAAACATATTAAGGGTAAAAGAGATTTGTGATTAATAAATATCATTTATGGACGATTTATAAATTTTTGTATTGATACATAATGATCTACATACGACAAAGGGTTGAAAAAGAATCTGTGCCTGTCACCGCAGCACTGGTGACTTCATTGGTTCCAATTAATTGTAATTAACATGATAACAACGAAATACTGATATTTATTGATATTAAAGATTACATATAATGTGTTCATATGTACAGGTGTATTGGCCTCAACTAGGTCAGTTTATGAATTAATGCGACATTCATTGTTCATTTTATAAATATAATTAATAGCTAATTGTTACCAAAATCAAGTAATTACTTCATGTTTTGTGTTAAATGTTTCATAATTATCAATTATGAATCATATCTCAAATTGTAAATTAATAATAAGTTAAAAATATCCGAGGAGTTTCTTGCGGGTTCTTTTCACTGGACTCTTTGGAGACGTGCAGCTAGAGTTTGAAGTTTCACAAGTGTAATGTGTGTCTGATTGAAATTAAAACTTCGACTGTGACTTTTTATTTAAAAATTGAAAACTTTTTCTATGATTTGAATATTATATTATAGTTTCAATATTTAAAAACAGCACTAAAACTATTCACCGTTTCGCTGTCATGTTAAAGTCGACCCGGATAAAAACCCGGATTCAATCCGTTACACAATAAAATATATGTTTTTTGTACTGCGATTGCACATCCCGGGGCCTTATCGCTTCCGATTTTTAGTCGGAAGCTGTCGGATCATGCTTTGGTTCTTCATAGTTCCGATTTTTCACTTTACAGCGCAAAGATATATTGAACTGAACTGACACATATTGTACAGAGTATCTTATACAATTTTTACAGTTTCATAATATAACAACTATCGCCACATACAGCACCATTAGCGTGCAGATACATTTGAAATTTGATTTTGTTTTTATTTTGCATAATTAAATTTAAATAATTATGTACTATATATACATTTGTAATAAAGAAAAGTAAATCAACGAAGTACAGCGACATCAAATCAGTCACCGCTGTCTAAATATTGTAATAAATGTATAATTTAGACTAAATATTGTAATTTCCTAATATAAAAGAACGTTTTACCAAAATCAGTTTTTCTTTGTTTTAATTTCTGACGCTTGTAATTCTCTTCGTAATCATTTTTAATTACTGTTAAATGTTATGTTAGTAAAATTATTAATATTATTAACAAATTAAACTTCGTTTAAATAATTGTTTCTTAACGAACAATTTATATTTTTCGATAAATAGCGAAAAGAAAATGACACGTGAGGAAAGGTGAGGAAAGGTAACTCAAGGCTTTGAGTGTGGAATATTGACAGTCGTTAACTGAAGTTGACAGTTATTTCGTCATTCCTATCTATACACTTAACTTAAAAAATACTTTAAATAAAAATAAATATTCCACCTCGTGGACGAAGTCGTGCGCACAGCTAGTATAATATAAATTACGTTATAATTTAATCAATAAACGTTATAGAATTATCGTAACGAATCACATTTTATAAAATAATTTCTCCGCATTTTTCCAATTTCTGTATTCATTTATTCTTATTATTGTCGAAAATTATTTTAAAAGTTTCATGTAACCAAATTCTTTGTTAACGACCTTTATATTTTTTTTACTGACGGCAATATTATTCTGAAGTTCGTAAAAAACACTTGTGCGAATAATTAGTCCTCAGCGTCCTCGTTATAAAGTTTTCCTCCTAATTTATTCGTGGTATAGAAATATAATGAGTAAAAATTCGTTTTATAAAAATATATTAGTCAATTTTAACACACACTTCGTTGGATATAGAAAACTTAACTCTTAATTACAAAGTCTTCTTTTCTCTTTTTATTTACATTAGAAAAAGTTGGATTGTCTTTGAGATTTCAACTCTAAGGTAAATAAATATGTCTAAGAAAAAAAAATTAATTCAACAATAATAAAAATTATATAAATTTCTATGTATATTTAGAAAATAATGTTTCAGCGTTTTCGGCTAAACGTACCCCGAAGTAACAAATTTATTTATGAGGTATATTTCCGCTACAAAAGCTAGTATTTAAATTTTCTCCTAGCAACTAACTCATAATGGACACAAACCTCTCCTTCCCAGATTAAAGGTTTACCGACGGATTATTGCCTCAAGTAATTACTTGGTCTTGCCCGTTCCGTCGCTCCGCCGGAGCACCGGAGAGGTAAAATTAGGCGTAATTAGGTCCCTTCAACTCTCCAAAGTTCCTATCGGCTAATTTAAATCTTATTTTTATTCAACGTTCTTTGTTTTATGTTTCTTAAATCAAAATATATTTTATTATAAATTTTCTACACAAATAACTAAAATTGATTTTGTAATTTTATTTATTGGAAAACTTTTTATCTCCCTCTCACCACATTTTCAATTTCACTAATGGTTCCTTCTCTTTGACTGTGATATTTTAGTTGTAAATTATTTAGAAATACACGACTTTGATACAGTTTAAGCTTACATAGTACATACATATGTGAACGTAATTCTATCTGAAAACAATTAACTAATACCAGGGTTATAATAATCGAGGAGTTCTGTTATATAACTGGAATGTTAATATAAATCATGATCTAATCTTGACTATAATTAATATAATATATCGACATGCACTGCATACCGTGGTGACTGTGTGGCTGACCGGAACCACGAGATAGCTGGGTCGGTCACATTATAACAATATATTGTACATGTCTTGGGATAACGATTTGTGGTTCTTTAATCATATTAATATTATTATTTATTAATTAATTGGTACATCTATTAATGAATATATTTCTATATTTATTACAGTAATGTTTATGTCATTAAAAAGGCTTCAGTTTTTGCATTCGTCTAAAAGAAATCTAGTCGATTTAATTTTATTACATTTTATTTTATCAAAAAATTTATATTATTTATATTATTCTCCTGTATTTTAAGATTTATAAAATATATATGTTAATTAATAATAGATGTTAAATTATTAATATTACTAAAAAATGTATGACCACAATTTATTTGGCTTAAAAAATTAATAACCGCCGTGGCCAACCTGTTATACTGAAATACTTTTGACGACACTCATGAAAGCACATGTCGTATGTGAGAGCTTTGATGTATTACAAATGTACAGTAATAATGATATACACGCACATCTCATAACATAAAAATTAACACAATTACGATGAATCTATCATATATGTAGGTCATCGAAGTGAGCGACTCGTATTTGTAATAAATATTTAAGGTATTGGATATATATTTCGGTCGAGAACAGATTCAATGTATATGATTATCATATATGAATCATTTGGTATACAATTCTGAAACCCTTCCCGGTAACGATACAGGGAAAACGTGCTCACGGCTTATAGAAATATTTCCTTTGATATATATGTATGTATGTAGGAGTAAATTTAATTTACATTTACATATCTTATCGAATTTTAAATTACATACAAACATTATTTTATATAATTGTAGTTTTGTTAATATATTTATTTGATGTTTTTTTTATCTTAATATTTAATTTATATACATTAATCAAATCTAAATTGTGGATATTTACTATTATATATTAGATATTTATCTTAATTTTTAACCGACTTTTTCGCATCTTGTGTGTGTGTATCAAATACCACACGTATTGTCACCCGTGTGTGCTCTATTAAACTAACTGCTGCGTGCAGTGTCCGACATGTTTATTTATAAGATTCAGCAATTCAAATAAACCGACGCCATCCCTCTCACAATACACTCGAGGTCATTTATCCACCAATTCCTTTACACTTTTGTCTCGTTTTTCATTATCACCCCCACTGACTTTGGGTGGACGGATATTTATTTTTTAAACATAAGAAAAAAACTTGTTATTAAATAATCTAAATTATGTGTGTTAGGTATCTTTCATCTTTATCTGTGTGTTCTTTGATGAGTCCTTGTTATAAGAAAACTATTTCTTATCATTCATTTCTTATCATTGTACAAACTAAGAAAATATAAAAATGATATTTTATTTTTTATTTAATTAATATTAAATAACCAATATATTTACTGCAATTTAAGCATTTTTTTTATTCTAATACCAATAATGATGTTTGTTCTAAATATTAATTAATTTTTTTCGCAGTGTGATGAAAAATTTCCATAAATCTGTTGTAATTTAACATATGTAGTAATGTTGAGATGTTTTTCAAACAGAAATGACTTTAAAATATTTGACAATTTTTTTAACAGAATTAACAACATATCAACTGATATCTCTTATTTTTATTACTATGACTTTAATACATTATCTCAAATTAATAATTTTGTAAATACACTTGGGATCGTTACACTGTACCAATTATTTTACACAAACAATGTGCTCAGCGCCTAAACTTAACTGTTATCTGATAAAGATAAGCCGGTTTTATTAATATTCATAAAGATGAGGCACAAGGTTGTCTATTGAACTGTTATAATGCAAATGTCACTGCTAAGGTCAATCGATTTATTTATAGCTATCAGTATTATCGCACGCTTTCTAATATGAGAAGTATGTACTTTTAAAATTGTTTTCTATTTAACTACAAGGATCTGATTTGGATTCTTATACGTTTTGAAATAACTATTGTTGTAATGTACGTTAAGAGTTTTCTAAACATTAATCTATTCCTCGTACTTACTTTAGAAAGAGGCACATTTTTTTTCACTATAATATATTTCCGAGATATGTCTGTATTTAAAATAGTTTTTCCTCTCCCGTGACGTCGCACCTGGATACTGGGATACGTGGATCGCGGGTGAACCATAAACTAGCACCTTTGTAAATGGCTCGTGATAACGTGAAATAGTATGCATTTCGCTATTTTATGTTCCTGTTAGCGAGTACCTCTAAATTCTATTAAGATAAGCTTTACATTTCCGAAAAGAATTTATTTCCTTACAGTAGTAGGTAGTGTCACGATTTTGTTAATTAAATGTACTTAATATATTAGGAATGTTTATTTATTTATTTATATCTTTTCCATTTTAAATCAATAATGTTGATCACTTTTGTGATCGTGATCGCCGATGAGCGTCCGGAGCGCCTATTTGGATACCATACTTATTGAAATAAGCCCTTCCGTAAAGACTTTCTAACTTAAAGTTAAGTCTCCGAGTTTGAGATGAACCACGCAACATACTCAATCACTCACTCACAAACGCCAATATATTAAGTGAGCAATGTAAGAACTTAAATTTAATATTATATTATTATTATTATCATTCGTAAAATATATTTGTTATTGTTGAGCATAACTGAAATTCTTTTTCCCAAACGCTCTACTGGCCATCCTTTTCAATATACTTAAGAAATGAAATAGAAGTTTTCTTTTCCGTCGTATATATTTGGACGTTACCAATCCCTTATTCGCTTCTCGGGAGCCCTCGGTTATAATGGCGGTATATCTTTGGCATCCTCCCGAGGTACCTAAATCATTGAGTCTATCGTATGTCCGATTTATTTCATGGGCTCCAATATTGCTCGGATGTCCTTCAATGTATTGTGTCATGTGTCAGTGAGGACGGTGCCGTGCCAATATACACGGACAATAATTTAAGATGGTTCTATTGAATTTGATCCAACACAACCTATGAATATATATCGACTACTCGATCTATCTAAGCTATCTGGTTTATGGATACGTAATAATATTAATAACCCGTGTTTGATGGCCATAATTAAATATTGGACACAATGCTATGATTTAAAGGCAAGACAAAATCAATGTTTAATTTATTTTAATTAGTCATACATTGCACTGCTAAACGTCAGACTAGTTACACCATTCCAAAGAATAGAAGAACCGACAAGAAACTCTATGAATACTCTTTTTACTTATTGTTAATTTATAATTTGCTATAGTGTTGAGTCATGACCATGAGTCATAGTCATAATTAATATGTGACAATAAATTACAATTACAGTAAAGCAATCCAAAAGAATACTAGAGTAACGGACCACGCCACTAACTCAATATACGGTAAGATCTAAAGCAATAATTACTCATATATGTATAATGAATCATTTTTAAACTATGAATACTGATACAACAAAGACCTTCCCCTGCAGCTGCACCTGCTGCCACACTATCAGATTGTAGATCATCCACCAATATTTTCCTATCAAGAAGTGGTTATAAAGAGTAAATAAAATATAATTTACATGAATATTAAAAGTCTACCTTATCAATAATGTTTTTTAAAAATGAAGTATTTATAATTTTAATTTAATAAAAGTTTTCAAAGACCATTCTCACGTTTTTTGTTTTCTTATCTCTCAAGTGACTTTGTGAAATTAAGAAATATAAGGAAGAAATTTGCGGCACCGTTATCTCCAGTTTTTCAACAAACCGGATTATATTGGGCTCGTGTAAACCTAATTTAAGTTTCCCTACACCGAATTTGGGAAAATAATTAAACTTGAGAGTTACACTAACCTCAAAGGTTCCTCGCAAAATATATAATATATAGGAGTTGGAATAAAAGCAAGATAATAAATATTTTATCTCCAAACAAATAAATCAGGATATCTTTGATTTACAAGACGGAGCAGCCACTAACATTGTTAGTTATATAAACTTTTATGATTTTGCAGTCGCTAGAAAAAATAAAGTTCATAGATTTACTAACTCTGCTCACAGCAGCGTCTTTGACTATTGTAGATAGGCGTGAGAACTGCCTCTAAGAGTTGAGTGCCCTTCATAGGCACGTCGGACTGGGCTAAGAACTCGGCTCAAAACTCAACTATGAATATACACTATGTTTTAAGTTATGTTTCATTAATCACATTCATTTTCTTTTAATAGATTTGTGAGTATAGTGTGGTGTGCAAACATACACACATGTTAAACTAAAATAGGTTTAGTGTCTGTAAGGAATGTTTATATAAGATTTATATAAATTGAAGTATTTTTTACTACTAAAAGTAAACTTTTTGTTTGTTTGTCACTTTAAAGCTCTTTTTTATTTATTTCGGTTATAGGAAATTAAGACTTTGATTTTAATTCGGTAGTAATTTTTAACCAAATTTCTAATTCTAAAAATCGTTAAAAAAAATTGTAATTCAAGTTACTAAATTTTAAGTTAGAGTTAATTCTAATTCTGGAACACTCGAAGACCAAACAATCAGTAAAATAATAATTAATATTTACTAATCGAAATCATTAATTGATGATTCGTCAATTGCCGGAAATTTTGAAGCACGTATAACTATTCCGAACACGTTTGACAATAGCCCGTACCCTCTAACGAGACACACCGTAGGGTCCTTATAACCTTTATTGGGGACATAATTTCCTTCCAAGACTTTCTCCGTCCCCTTATAATAAAATGATGCCGGCGTTTTATCGACTCTGTTTCTTTTTTCTATTTACACTTATTTGCTTTGACATCTCTGAGCTTTATTGTACTTTAAGTATTAAAGTTATAATGACTGACACGTTGCATTTTTTATAACATTTTATTAATTAGTCTGTAAGAAAATAGAAAAAATAATGAGTTATTTGAACGAGGCTATTTATTTAAGATAACGTATTAATGTTTGTACTTTCCCTCTATCCTGAAATACAATTATAAAAGATATTGCTTAATTTTTCTGCTCTATCTCATACCATTATCTTGACAAGGGAAAATTGTTTCGAAATTCTTATTTTTATGAACATCTTTCCGTCTTTTGATCTTCTATTTCATTTGTAGATAATTTGTTATAGGATTACCGTTTACGGTATATTAGAAGTCGGAAAAGGTTCCTTTAATATGTTTTGAAAATAATCAGGTTTTTTGTGAAATAAATAATTTATCAAATCACAAAGATTATATACTTTATGTAGTTTAATTTTTCATTTATATTTTAAGTTTACATTTGAAAGGTTTAGTGATATTATAATAATGTATGGGGATGAATCCAATTAACATTTAATCTAACCATCTTGTATACGTAGTTATCATGTTCTGATTCGTCGAGTGATATGAACAAAGGATGATGCATAAGATAAGTGATGCATGTGAAGCGTGAAATCAAAGATTGAATCTATCTCGATGCCTAGAAATTGTCGAGACGTGACCGAGAGCTCAATTTTATACAAGACTGGATGTCGCAATTTAAAATGATTCTACAGCGATTTTACTATCTAGTTCTCTATGCATTCGACAATTTATTTCACCTAAGGGAAATGTAGCAACATGTCTCTTCGCGTCCTCGGTGGTTTAGACATTCAATTCAACTAGTTCTAGTAAGTTGTAATTTGTAGCGAATCATTCCGAATGAATGTCTTATATAGATATAGGACTCGGATTAAAGTTAACATTCTTTTATTATTTTACACATAACAAGTTGAAAATGCAAATTACATTTTCTGAATGTAAATGCAGATCGCACAAAACTTAGAATCAATATTGACTGAAAACATTCTGTGGATGTTCAGGGAGCAGCTTTTACAAATTGTTGAATTGAAAATAAATTTATCTTATTCTATCCGCTCTGTCATTTTATATATTTTAAATTTATATAATCTTATGTTATATAATAATGCATTTTTATTATTGTATCGTTATTTTTAATGATTTTTATATCTGATACAACAGAAGGCTACTTCATTCATCAAGATGTCGAAAATTGTTTTGTTTAGCATAGAATGTCCACAGGCTACTTTATTTTTCTTTTTGGATAACGAAGATAGAAGTCATTTATCTTAACTTTAATTTAGACTGTGGCAGGCAATATTTATTCTTTTAAAAAGAATTGACTAATGGTAAATAAACATGAAACGTATTGGATTAATATCTCATTTCAAATCAATACTTGCGAAATGTTTGTGTAAAGCGAAGTGTAAAACTTTTGGGATCTCTGAGATATGATCTCAAATGTCTCAATACTCTACAAGTTCGGCACACTACACTATACTACTTATGAATATACATTATAAATAAACCAACTTATTTCTCTTAATTACATGAGACAAAATCATATATACGGTACTTCAATGAATTGAAAATAAATATACCATTAACTTAGACACAAACAAATTTAAGATATAACTCATTTTTATATTATCAAGTGAGGAAGTTTGTTTACTTTCAAGAAAACTTTCTTTATCTGATTGTGTTTAAACTTTATCTTTAAGGAAATACATAAACTTAATGGATAACTGTAGGAATTTAGTATTAGATAAGCGAGTTAAACACTTATTTTATTGAATTCTTTACATTTCAACGAAGACGTAGTCGATTTTAATATATTATATATGACATAGTATTTTGTGTGTGTGTAAATTACTTAATAGACTAGTATCTTAAGAGTAACTTCCCCGGAGAAAACCAAAACTGTCATCTGAAACTTTGTATATAAATAAACACGAAAGTTGTCGGTCTGTGAGTCAAACTAAAAAGAGTATCGGACGTCCGTCGGTCGGAACTCTCTTCAAGGGATGACGAAGGTCATCCGTCCTCTAATAATTCACATATTTTTTATAACATTTATAACACTACTATTGTTAAATCAGTCATATTAATTTCTTTTTATTAATTATTTTATTTATAAATATTTTTTTTTAAATAAGTAAAAGACAACAAGCTTCTCAGTGTTTGTCACTTTTTAGATTTTTTTTATTCTAATTAATTTTATTTAATTAGTTTTTAAATCTTGTTTAAGAAACTAATTAAATATTTATGAGTACAATTAATTTCAAGAAAATTGTGAAGGTTTGTTTCATAAAATTAAGCATTGAATTTATTATTAATTGTAAAAAATAGTCGCATACAAATCTCGTGTTTCAACTAGTTTGATTAATAAAGTATATATTTTTAATTTTCTGGAATGTAATTATAGACAGACAAATATATTTTATATATATACAATCTTTATCTACGACACAGATACATTGATTCGTCTGATTTGTCCATATTAAAAAGGCACTCCCGGTATTAGAAAAATCTATTGTACCCGGCATCATTCAGTACCTTTTTGATACTGTCCGTCTGCACGTACAGAACAACATAATGACGACGGCATTGTACTGTATGAGAGGCAATCACAACTGAACCACGGCGTGAAGATAGGAACTTATGTAAAGGTGGATAACAATACATATAGATGCGTACATATACGAGTTATACATGTCTTACTTTTTACTTGTTTACATTTTTATATTTTACTATATTATAAGGGATAGTTTCTGAGATAAAGTTGTAAATTGATTTATTAAATTAAGTCTGAAACTATAATGCCAGCTTAGACTCAAGTGACTTTATCGGCTTGGATAAAACTAATCGCGTCTCAGCCCGTCTCGCTGATCCGTCGCCGTTATCCCCATGTTAACAATATCTTCGTGTAACTATCGAGGCAATGCGTCACAGACAACCTTTAACTATTTAGTGTTTAAATATAATTTAATATGTAATGAAGTTTTGTATCTGTTGTATCACAACGAATGTCTAGAGATATAAAGTTTGTTGAAAATATCATATCAAAAACAAACTGAAACAGTGTTCTCTACATGATATCACAATTACGTAGATAGAACTCGGTAATGCGTCCTTCTGGGGACATATTTAAAGTACAGTTCCTGGGCTTTGTCCCATGACTCGAAGTAATTACGTAAAATTTTAACTTCTATTCCAACCTCCTCACAAAGGGATAATAAACTGGGTCTCGTTGAAATTTGTATTAATTTTCACGTCGCTTCGTCACATAGCTACTGGATTTTTAGCTGCATAATATATTCAAATTACTTAATTAATTTATTTTCTATTCGTTATATATTACTATTTCTTCATATAACTAATTAGATCCCTTAATGATATAATAATGAGGCCCCAGGTTGAGAAACCCCGACCAAAAGTATATCATAGAATAGTTACAACGTTGCTTAGATTTTAAGGCGGTCAAGTGCCTCCCGGTGAGGCTCGATTAGGAACACGCCCCATAGTGGTAGAATGGATCCTTTTATACCCGGATCCATGGCAAAAGCGATGTTACTGTATTTATAAGGCTTTTTTATATAGTGAATGTTGCTTGCCTTTTCACTTTTTGTGAACTATAAGATACGAATGCTAGTTATTCATTCATTTAACTTAATTGTTTGATCTTTAATAATGCTTTTAATATATTTTTAAATGATTACAAATTTTATTTTAATGTTCCGTCAGGTGGAGGTAGGGTCAGTAACATAATGTGTTTTCGGAAAATGCTTCCATTTCCGAATAACGGCATAATCTGAACTGATTTGGCATGTGTCCAGCTTATATCCTGCATATGCATATGCATGTGGCTTATATGCTTCGTATTATATTAATGTGTTTATATTTGAGCTTATTTGGTCGCATTTGTTTTTAATATGACAAATAAAATGCGTGAATCACTAGGACCTGTTTTTAAGATATTCCTCTTGATTTAGTAATGACGTGAAGTTTATATATATTTTTCATAATTTATTTATTTTACAAGTGAGTCCACTTGTATTGAAAATATCTTTATTCAAGTAGACATGTACACGCACTTTTGAATCAATTATTACTATAAAAAAGGTCAGTGAAGTTAGTCAGTAATCTACCACCTGCTCCGAATGCTGCTCTGCTAAGAAGAGCCGGCCAAAAACTCAACAGTTGCCGTTTTTAACATAAATTTAAAAATGGTTGATTTATAATATAATATCCTTCCTCGTAATGGTTAGCTTCCACACATTTCGATGTACTAAATATTTTTGAATGTTATAATAAGATATATATGTTTGTGTTAGTAATTTATTAGATATATTTTACCTAAACATTTGAATGTAATAATAGACCCGCTTCTTACCTTTTATTTATTTAAAAAACGAATAAAAGAAATACATTGCGAAGTTATTTTAACGTGCAAAATGCAAATAAAACTATTATTGTTCTCAGCAAATGAATAGATATAGAAGATTTAGTTAACGAATTAACTCGACAGAGCGTTTAAACGGATTACACACAATACATTCACCTGTTATATGTTAATGTTAAATGTTGTCAGTAAAAAGTCTCTTATAAGTAAATTATAAATGAAACACAATAATACTCTTGCTTCTAATATACTAATATATTATAATATTTCAAGTTAATAGTTGTATAACAATGCATAACTGCTAGTGTTAGCAAACATAAATCTTGTTCGGGTGAAGTCAAACACAATATTCATTAATGCGACTAAAATGAATTGAAGTTTCGAAATTGCTTCTGCTCTTGCTCTCGCAACTAATCCTGTGAGCCGAAGTTTCTTAAGAACAATACCGCGTGTGTTAATTAGAATTAAAGATGAAGATTTAATGTTACAGAGTTTGTGACAGTCTTTAACAAACACTGTTGGGTTTATTAAGTTTGTCTAATACGTATTAATAATATTAAATTTTAAGATTTATTTGAAATATATTGTTTTGTTTGAATTTTCCATTAGGTCCCGATACTTGACAACAAAGATAGGCTACAAGGTTGATGGGTATTGCCATAGAAAATATAGCACTGTGTCAAAAAAAAAAATATTTTTAAAGATCAACCGGATTTAATTATTATTTTGTTTCCAGGTAAGTCGTCAGTCTCATAAATATAATAAACAAGTAACAAAGGTATGTAAAATATGATAAAAATACATTGTAATATTTAATTTGTTACAAGAAAATATATACGCGTATATGTCAGTACTGAATAAGAAATAAAAATACGCTTCTTTCAAGCTAAACGCAACCGCGCCTGAAAGAATTCAGTTCATACAGTTTTTACCTCTTAAGAAACGCCATCTATCGGAAGCTTCTCGTACTATTTCCAAATTAGGCTTTCAAAAGCGACATCTGATAGAAAGCTACTAAATTAGATACCTAGTGCTGCCCTCTAGTACTGCTTTTTTCATAAGGTTCGACACCGAGCTGAAACTTTTTCAGAGCTCTCACTTCAAGTTCCTGCCTTGAAAGGGCACTAGATGTCACTATAGTAAAATGTAATGTATTTTCCACTTGAATCCTGGATATAATGAGAGAATAACTACATCCCCTTGGTACGGTCCAACTAGATTCAGTGACTTTTTAGTGCGATGTCTATCTATTCAGTATAAGGCTTATGAATTTGAATAGAATTGAGGTCAGAAAAATAAAAAAACGAACCACTTTTTAGTATCAAATGAGGGGTCTCAGTTGTTAATGGTCCAAATGTCAATAGATACAGATGTATTGTTTCTATCGAATGCGAATTCCAAATGCAATTTATTTATTTAAAATAGTCGTCGATATATATTCTTTCAGCCATTATATTATTATTTTTTTATTACCCTGAGACTAATGGGTTACTTCATAAAACCTTGTTTAAATACGCAGTCTCATATGAAATATACTGCGCTTTAAAAGAAACAGAAGAAAGACTGAATGCTACTCAGAGCCGATTATCTGAAATTGTTTATGAATGGGATAGTCATATTATCCTTTATTTTTTTTACAATGTCCAATAGCTAAACATGTTTGAAATTGTTATACAATAGTTATACATTATCTTCAAATGTATCTTGTTTTTTATATTTGATACAAAATAAGAACACCGTATTTATTCTTACATTCAATATACAGAATGTTACAAATTGGTAACTCGATCCACAATGCTATGCTAATGATATGGTTTTTTCAAAGCCATTCCACATTATTAGAACCTTCAGATTTATAGCTGTATTTATTTGTCTCTCTTGCCTTCTTTTTATTTTATTTTTTGTTAAAGGTTTAATTTTTCAATCCCCTAATAAATCTTATTGAAGGTTTGTTTTGTTCCTATAGATAATTTATGAAAAATTTATATGTTGCAAGGTTTGAATAAATCTTTTAAACAAAAAAAATATTATGCCGTCCGCCGGATTATACAGTTTTGGTTGGTAGGTACTTATAATAAATATATTATGATATATAAATGATTCAAATTTTATATTCAATTTGTTTAAATCGCGCCTAACCTGAATTAATATGACAATGTCAAAAGCTGTTTTTCAAAATGAGGGTAGTTGATACCCACATTATGAGGTACGTACATATTAGACGAGTACTATCATAAAATGAAAAAAAAAAACTAACCCTTCAATATCTCGAGTATCTCGAAAATAATAAAATTTTACACGGAGACCGATTCGTTGCGAGGGTAAGAGAGTATTATCGGATAAAAAGTGTACGAAACGCGTGTTCGGTTGTAAAGAGTGGAATTTATGGGATATTTATGTCTTGATGTTGAAAAAAATGTCACATCGAGCTACTTTTATGCCTCTACACGTGTCATCGTAGTGAGACGATTTCGTAAGGCGCTCAGCTCACGGCCTCACTTAAGTGAAAGTCTCAAAGTATGTCGTAATGTTAAAACATAATATTTCATGGCGGTAGACGTATTAGAGCGGTATCTAAAAATTCACTATACAACATATGGTTTTTATCGCAAATAAATACGAAAATGTGAGTATGTATTTTATACTTAATAATTTTCATTGGTTCTTAGTTTATTTGGTATTCATTCAAATAGAAATACATGTATATATATATATATATATATATACATATATATATATATATATATATTCTTATTTCAATTATATAAAGGAAATACATAATGGGTATATAAGTAGTGTTCCTCTCGTCGTCGTCACACGAAGGCTATCGCAATCTTGACTTCGTAACACAAAAGTGGACTTGACCACGTTCATCATCTCGATTATTTTATTCATAACAAAATCGATATCTCCCTCTTGTCTTGATGGAAACTTGATGTCAAGGAAACAACTTTGTTTGTATCGTGAAGCTCAAAGTGAATCTTGGGTGTCAAGGTTACGTATTATTATTTTTTAGTTACATATATTCTTATTATATATCAACAATCCAATTTATATTCTTATGAAATATATTTCAATTATCACCAAAATAAAAATAATTAATTTTCTGTATTACAAATGATTAATATTTAAGTACCTATAAAGGAACTAATAATAAATAGCTTAGAGGTCGAATATGATGGACCATAGTCATCTGATGTTGTGTACGAAATGAGCTATCAGTAATTGTTTCCAGGTTGTTTGTCTCGTCCTAATAGAAATGTTGTCAAATGCGTTTCGAAATTACGAACTACACAGATCCTGTCGCAGCAATGTGCCTTCTAGGTCATTTCTGCGTCACACATATGACACGACCTATATTATAAGTCTTCAACTATTAAAGTCATACAAAACAATAATTAATTGGCGTAGTTGTGTGTTTTATTAAGCTATATAAATTCATAACGATAAAATTATATGTTTTTACATACATACGGCTATATATATCAACATAGGTTACATGTTGAAAGTTATTTAATATTAGAAAAAATGTTTGGATTCCCAATTGTATAATCTATTTTCCATCTATTTCTACTTTAGTATATATATAAATCGTCCGAAGATAACCTATAAACTATATCTGTCTATATCACTTCAATGTATTATAATTGCAATAGACTTTTGTCAATAATATTTAATGAAAACCAAATAAACTGTAAGACAGTTTCCAAGTTCACTCGTTTACAATTATTTGTACTACACACTTGACGACTCACGACTCTGTCAACTCAACACCCAGCTTAAACTCTGATAGTAGTCGTTTAAGATGATCAATCATAACTTCATTCGGTTACATAAATAATTTAAGTTTAAATGTTTAGTATTTGCATTTTAATAATAATATATTTTTACTTACAAACTAAATAAAAGTATCAGTATATAAATAAATATTATGTTATATTATAAATTTATATATATTTGGCCTTACGTTAAAGAAAATTTTAAGATAATGCCTTACAAAAATCATTATCCGCACATTTTTCCTTTTTCGATGATTATTTCTATAGAATACATTATTTATTAGACGAGCTATACAATTATTAACCCTTGAGAATCGTTCTAATTAAGTCCATTAATTATAACAATAAAGAATATAAGAGTATAATATTGATTTTAAATATATTTGATCTATACATAATAAAAATACACTTTGTTATTAGAGCAGTAGAAACTATTAGTACGTCTTTTGTATAAAGTTAGAATTTCTTGCTTCACATTTAATTGAAAAACATAACAAGCAGTGCATATTTTTAATTTAAGATTTTTAAATATTAAATTAAAAATATTAAGTTAATGGGAAAGTATTCACTTATTTGCTTAGAATTAAAACACAAACCTAGGTAAAGAAACAAAGATTTATAATTTAGAAGAAGGATTCTATACCTCTTACCAAAACACTTCAGTGTAACGTTTAACGTTATAGTTCTTAAATAATTATATTTATAAAACTTCATAAATAGTATGTGAAATTAATTTTGTTTTGTTTTTGAAAATGATATAGTATGCTATATCTACTTGTTAATGTCTATCATCTGTCCTCCACTCGGGTATTTCAAAGATCATCGTAAAAATGTCAGTTATTTGTATGACGCTAAAATAGCAACCAACGGAGATACGTATGACAATACTTTATTGCTTTGCTATACGCGTTGCTTTCACGGAATGCAATATTGCTTCACATTATAAGTTCTCGCTTTCCAATATCAATATAGTTTACTATATCAGTCTCCGAGCGTGATCACATTTCTATAGATTTAATTTTTTATACGAAGGTATTAAAAATAATATTAACCGGTTTCTAAAGTTTACTTTTATTTCGTTTTATAATAAAAGCAATTAACATTTTTAGTTTCAAATTGTATGTTTGTACTGGAAATTCTGTATTAAATCTAAAAGTAATTAAAATAAACATAAAACTGAACTGAACTTTGTGGATTATTAAAAAGTTGTGTTCAAATATTATAGATAAAAGTTGTTCCACATTTAATATTATATACTTTTGTTTATCATTTTAACATGTATAGGAACTATAATATATTTAAACTAAACATGACATAAATTATTAATACTACAAGATCAATCCGGTCGGCACTTGTTGAGTTTGAGCGAGACAAACGAACAGCAATTGATTTTTAAATATATATAATAAGGATACCATATTAAATTAAAAGTTATGTACATAGTGTATACATTCGTTAATATCTCGGGTTATAGTCTTCATATAGTTGGTAGCATGCGAGCGTGCAATTTTCAGTTGGCAGCATTGAGTACCTTTTTTAGAATCTTTTTGATGAGTTTTTTGTTACCTTTGTTGCTATATTGGTAGTGTTTTTAAATTTTACGTTTCAATATCGAAACTTATTAACCTTGAATTTAGTACCTACTCAATTGTTTGGATGCGAAAAAATAGTATAACTAATTACGTCGGTCAGAACCTTAGGTTCCAAAAGAATATTTTTTTTAAACCTAAAATTTAAAACTTATATTTAATTTACAAACTCGTGATTCCTGCTCAAATTTAATTAATGATTGCACATTGTATAGAAATATAACAAAAATTTGGATTGAATTAATTAATCAATAAACTAATCAAAGAAGTAATAAAGGAATATATTAACATTCTTACATATTCCACGCTTTGATATATTTATATCTTTGTGTTATATCATTTCAAGAAATGTTGACTTGGTTATAGTATAGTTGACTATATGAAAAAAAACTCTAAGCGTCACCAAGTACTAATATCAACATATAAAAATGTTATTATTAAACTGTTAGAAGCGGTTTCATCGCTTGTTGTGACATCGTAACCAGAGTGAGGAGGAAAGGCTGCCTTATTTGATTTTACAGAAAAAAACATATGAAATTATTATATTTACTTTTATTTTAAACAATGTTATTCTAAAGTATATTGTAAAAATATAAATTTCTGTTGCTTCAAATTTAACTTAATCACTGGGTAAATGTTAAATTACATGTTCAATAAAATACCAGTTAAAATATATTTTCAAAGTATTGGAAGTCTCATTCTACAAGAATATCCCAGATGTGGATATGGGTTTTCTTTCCCGGATTCGATAAGTAGTTCTGAACTAATGTTTCTTACCATAGTCCAAGTTTCCCAACCGGATTAGCTTTTATTTCTTTAACAAAATGCTATATGTATTAAAGAAATTATTTAAAGACTAAAATTAAATATGGTCTGATAGTTTTCAATGAATCCTCTTTGTGACTTGCGTTTGACATTGCCGAAGGTTTCAATCATGTCTCGACCTACATACGAGTGTCTTATTCAACCTTTTTGTTCATCTTTTATCTCAGTTTATGGCTTTTACTAGATATATAAAAATAATAATAACCTGGAGGAACAAGTAATTCAAAATTAATTTGTCTTCTATGAAGTTATTAGTTGATTATTTTTGTTTATCAAAAGTCACCAGAATTATTAAAAAGCAAAAATAATTCTTATTCACCCAATATTATCTTAAAAAATAAGATCCTATTATAATTGAATCAAGACGGACAAAAAATATTAAATATATTTATACATATACAACAAGGTACAGTAATGATTTTATGTACACTCTAGAGTATTCTTTAAAATATTATTATTCTATTCTGAGAATTCAAATAATATAAACGTTATTATCGATTGTTTTTTTTTATAAACATGTAATTTAACGTATAAAAAAAATCTAATTATAATATCTATATTTTATACCTGGAGTAAATTTTAAAAAATATGAATTTAATTTCTATATTAATAAAGTATTGAATAGTTCTATTCGACTTCATAAAACTGTAATAAAAGTATTGCCATTAAAAAAATCCATCCTATAGATCTCAATTAAATATGTATCTATTTGTAGCTCGGATACTTAACTTTACAAGGGTTAAGCTATTGTGAGTGGTGAAACATCAATTTTATGTATTTATCACATTTAATAAATACTCCACAATTTAATGATACTTTATACCCGGACGAATATAAGTGAAAATTTAAAGCCTGGTTAGTTTTTTTTTGTATTCAGGTACTGATCTGAGTAAGTAACCTTTTTTTTTCAATAAAAGTTTTTGTACAGCCCCGTTATAATAAATGCTCATAAAGCGTCTAATGATTCGAGTTCTACTTTCAGTCATAAAAATAAAAACCGTTTTAATTACTCGATAAAATTAATTAACAAATATTTAGGTAAAAAAATATTTTTATAATGAACTGAAATAACTCTGAGTACTTCGTCCACCTTTTAAAAAATATAATATCACCCAAAACAATGATGAATAACGTGGCTGAGTTTTATCATAAATGTATTTCTGTGTTTGATAATGCTTCCTCTTTAAAAAAAATGGTATTAAAAATAGATCAATGCTGGCAAGGCATTTTTGAACCTACGACCTATATGAAGTGGGAAGCCGTTCTACTGCTGAGCTGCCGTGTTGATACCCACCTTGATGCTTTTAGTTAGTCGTCTGTGTTTGGACGAAACTACTATACTATTATTATGTTAAATTAAAAAATATTCTAAATATAGATTTATAAATTCAATATTTCATTATTTTCCTCTTTTCTTAATAAAAACGAATTCCATTTTGTTATAAGTTCTTTTATTCCACATTTATCTCTGTACAGATTATTGAATTTAGTTATTGAATCTGTCCGTTTCAGATTCTTGGTTACTTTACTTCACTGATTCACTGTTGTTTTTTAAAAAAAAAGTAGGTTGTTTATTGAAATGTTACTAAAAAATAAACTACTACGTTAATAACATTTTCAATACACGTACCGTTACGAGGTGTCTGATTGTGGATTATTAAGGCATCCATAATGCTGTATGACCAATCATAACCATTGTTTATGGACATCTCCCAATACAAATATCATTAAATATATTAACGACTTATGAGGCGGTACTATAAGTTACATAATGAAGCTATTCTGTTATTATTGGCTCGTAAATATATCTTAATTTCATATTTCCTTTCCTTAAAAGTTTTTAACTTGCTTATAATTTTATTATAAGTGATATCTATGTTGCTAATTCAAGGAGTACGGTAAACTCGAAACTGAATGATAAATGTAAAAAATATATAATTTCGAGTCATTAACATATATCCGCAAAATTCGGGTTGTCGAGGGTTATGCTAAATTCTAAATGGTACTAATAGACATATAACATTCGTCTTATTGGTCACTATATCGAAACGTCACTGACATCGGATGAAGTTACAGTTCAGACAATAATGAGAATAATAATAATACTATTTATGAAACCCGATACTACAAAAATATCTACTTTCATTGTAACAGATTCTGTATGACCTGTCACATTTCATCAAAGCGCAGTCTGGTTTTCATTCAGTTTATATAATTAATTTCATTCATTCATTTCATTCAGTTTATATTCGTAGCGTTTGGCGCTCCGTCGTCTCTGTCGTGGCGTGAAGGTAAATAAATAAATAAATAAAATAATATAATTAATCAATAAATATAATAAAGGATTATCTTGTCATTCTAAATCTGTTTTGAATAATACCATTTTCGATTCCTTCCTTACAAAAGACATACTATAACAAGAAATATTTTTAAATATGTATTAATTATTAAATATCTTATCTGTCCTTACATAAACCATTTAAAATTTATTTCAAATACAATTCACTTATCTCCAAAACCAAAAAATAAATAAATAGCTGTATGAAATTTATTACCAATGATTACTGATTAGTAATAGTAAATCTATAGGAGGTACCTATATACGTATCATTGCTAAAAATACATAACTTAGAGTTTGCATTTTATGGACCATAGTATTCTGATGTTGAAATGAACTATCGGTAATTGTTACCAGATTGTTTATTTCGTCCTAATGGAAATGTTGCCAAATGTGTTTCGAAATTGTAAACTACATCTTGTCGCAGCAATGTGCTCGCTCTCGTCACGCTCTGACACGACTTATGTTATTAGTCTTCAACTAATAAATGATTTTATGCAATAAATTATTTATTAGACGAGCTACATAATTAATACTCCTCGAGTGTTGTTCTTATTGAATTCATTCAATATTTTAATAATTAATACGACCTTTCAGATGCATTGCGACGAGCCCCCCAACAGGCACATCTTTAAAAAATGTGTCCGCAAATATCTTTCTTAATATTGTATTTATTTTTAACTTCACAATTTTCTAAGGTAGTATGTATTTTATTAACATGCATTATATTATTTTATGATTGATTTGTATTTATAGTTATTTTATTAGTTTGCAATATTGTGTTATTAAGTAGTTAACTATTCTATATAAATTTCATTGTTTTGTTGCCCCCACTTTTGTTCTCTGGTTGACTGAAAGAAAATGCTTTAGTTATTAAGACCGCCTTTTGTATGATCTTTGTTGTGCAATAATGATTTTAAATTAAAAATAAACTAATAAATTCTAAAACTTTTAACAATTAAACAATGTATTTAAATATCCTTTGCTTTATACAAAATGTAAAAGTTCAGTTTGTTACTAGGCCACTGGCAACTGTAACTACGTCTCTTGTTTGAAGTTCCACTTTCTAGCTTAACACTTAATTGCAAAACTTAAGAACTGCGTATTTTAAATTTAAGTTTTTTAAATGTAAAAATATATAAATCTACAATGATTAATTTGATTTTAGCTCTAATTTCCTGGTTACATTTAGGAAATTAACTGCATGGCTTAAAGAATATTTAAGGCAAGTAAATAGATTTATTTTATTATTTTTTTGGTTATAAACAAAATACTAAACCTACCTAATGATATAAAGAATTGTAATTTAAAAGAAGGATTCTATACCTCTTCCCAAAACACTCCTATGTAACGTTTTTAGATAAAATTAAACATTAGGTCGATTGAATGGTATGTAGTAGATGGAATTAATGAAGTAAACTGTTACTTTAAAATTCAAATAATATACTTTGTAATATTATTACATTTATCACAATCAATATCTACTAGTTAACATTTATCATCTATCTTTTACTTATGTATTTCAACGACTAACGTAAAAATGACAGTTATTTGTAGCGGCGTTGGGGACCGCCAACCAACACACCATGTTCCGAACGGCGGGAGGTGGAGGACGGAGCTACAAATAGCAACGTGGAATGTAAGAGGAGGAATGAAACAGAAGATGAATTAATTATTAGACGTGATGGATGACAAAGATCAAGATCTAAAAGCATGAGGACCCCCCGGAGGGCATGTATGAAGAGGTTGATGTCTGTGGCCGAGGCGAAAGAGGTATGCAGGGACCGTAGCGTTTGGCGCTCCGTCGTCTCTGGCTACTCCGCAAGGGATATGGCGTGAAGCCAAAATAAAATAAAATAAATAAATAAAAATTGTATGACGCTAAAATAGTAACCAACAAAGATACGTATGACAATACTTTATTGATTTGCTTTCCGTGTTGCTTTCACGGAATGCAATATTGCTTTATAAGTTCTCGCTTCCAATAACAGTTCTATTTGCAATTAAAAAGTAATCTGAATATAACCTGCGTTAGTATTAATAACCATTTTTATAAATATATAATATAAGAAGTCTTGTTTTTCTTTCTAATTTACTATATCAGTCTCTGAGCATACTCTTACTCATTATTTTTTGACATTAAAACTTTTATGTAAAGGTAAATTAAAAATATATTTTTTTGTTTTATAAAAAGCAATCAACGATTTTAGTTTTAAATTTTATGTTTTTACTTGATATTCTGTGTTTAATCTAAACACAATTTGAAAAAATATATTTTATTAAACTATATTAAAACTGAATACTAAACTTTGCACATTATCAAAAAGTTGTATATTGTCATATGGTAGATTGACATTTTTGGAGCTTCCGTTACTTATACCGCATAAACATTACCCGGACTTCAATATAATATATAAAAATATGAAATTGAAAGTTTACGCAATAAAAACTTAATTACTCAGTAAAATGTTATACTGAATTTACGTTAAAAGAATTAAAATTAAAATATTTTTTTCAAAGTATTGGAAGTTGTTCTATAAGAATATGGCCGATGCGGCTATAGGTTTTCTTTCCCGGGTTCTATAAGTAGTTGTGAACTAATGTAACGTACTATAGTCCAAGTTTCCCTACTGGACTTAATTTTATTTCATCATCCAAATGCTATAAGTATTAAACAAATTATTCAAAGACTAAAGTTTAAAACTGCCCGTCAGCATTCAATGAAGCCGCTTTGTCTTTCGTGTGTTACGGAAGGTTTCAATCATGGATCTACATACTTTATTGTTTTGTCTCTGTTTAGAGATTTATTTATGACAATTCTTATTTAGCTACTGTAGACTTTCTTTTATGATTGAATCAAAAAGGATATTAACCATAAATATATTTAATTACATACTTAACAAAGTAGAGTAATGATTTTATTTGTATACGTGTAGAATTTTATGTAAAAAAACTGCAGATTAAAAATAAAATATAAAGCCTTTGGTGATCTCGATTTAAATGTAGCTGTCTGCAAATCAGATCCTTAACTTTATCAATTTCTTCAAAAAATTTTTCTTATTTAGCTATTGTAGACTTTCTTATATCATTGAATCAAAAAGGATATTAACCATAAATATATTTAATTACATACTTAACAAAGTAGAGTAATGATTTTATTTGTGTACGTGTAGAATTTTATGTAAAAAAACTGCAGATTAAAAATAAAATATAAAGCCTTTGGTGATCTCGATTTAAATGTAGCTGTCTGCAAATCAGATCCTTAACTTTATCAAGATTTAGGGATTGAGGTCGTTAGCAAGTAAACCTTCTTTTTTAATATTTATTTTTGTAATAAAATATTAGCCCCGTAAAATAAATTCTAATAAAGCGTCAAATGATTCAAGTCCTGCTTTCAGTCATAAAAGTAAAAACCTTTTTAATTACTTGCTAAAATTAATTAACAAATATTTAGCTTAAATAATATTTAAATTAAACCAAAATAACACGGAGTACTTTACTTCGCCCACCTTTAAAAAATTTTTTTTTTGTTTAAGGAAAAATGGCCGTTTACACGAAAATAAATGAATTAAACGTGGAAATTTTCACACAAAAGAATCGAGGTTAATAATGTGGCTTGGTTTTATTATAATAATGTATTGAAATAACATAATAATATTATACCTTTTTTATGAAATCAACGTATTTCTGTGTTTGTGTCATACGATAAACAGAACTATAGATTGAATGTCTCGTGACAATACAATGTATGTTATGGTATATATATATACCTATTAAAAATAGAGCAACGCGGACAGGTTTGAACCTGCGACCTCTTCGACGAGTGGGACGCCGTTCTACTGTCTCAGCTATCGTGTTAATATCGAAGTTGCATTTAGTGTGCGTTTAGTCAATCAATGGTCTTTATTTGAATGAAGGTGACATGATTTATTTTTTTTAATAAAAGCCAATGTTTTTAATTATGCCCCATAGAAAAACATTAAAAGGACGGAACGACAAAAAATAAATTTGAAAATATATATATAAGCATGTTATAGTTATTATATTTTAGGTACAGAAAACATTATATATATATATATATATATATATATATATAGATTTATAAATTAAATAATTTTTCCCTAATAAGGACCAATGGAGTGTGGACGTAAATATTTTATTGTATTCATGTCTGTACAGATTCGAAGTGTTATTGAGTCCTAGTAGCAATAAATCTCAAATCACATTCTAATGATGGTATTCTTTCTCAATACCCGATACTTTATTATTGACCGGCTCAGTTTCTCAATCTGTGTTTCAGATTTTTGGTGAAGTTACTTCAATGATTTACTTTTGTTTTTCCTTAACAAATGTGCGTGTTAAAGTATCTGCTTATCCTACATGGACATATATTTCATATTCTCTAGCCAATTTGTTAGTTTTTATATCGTTTTTGTTGTAAATTTAGTAATAAGACATATTTTTAAAACAAATTCTTCTTACATAAATTTATACAGTAAAAGGATACTACGATATATAGAATTTAAACATATGGTTAAATTTATTTGTTTTACAGTGTGGTAGGATAATAGAAAAAAAAATACTAGACAACATAATATTTTATTTAATTAAAATTAAAATATAAAACTTTGTTCTTAAAAATACATGATATTACATGATATTATTTTTACTCGTTCATTAAAAATGGGTTTAAAATATACTTCATAAATAATATTTAATAACTGGAGCAATGTTGTGAACATACTTATTATACTTTCACTGGAGCACATTGTTTAATGAGATATATTTAACATCCATTCTGCACGCTATGATTTACATGATATCATCAGATTTATTATTAATTAGGAAGTGTATTTCCTCAAGAAGTGTCAGACGTAAAAGGCGTGTGGAATCAATTATCAAAAATCACGGTCAATTATTATTTTTCTTTTAATTAAAAAAATATGACTTAAATGAATTGAAATTTTTTAATCCTATCTTGAAGTTGAAATGTTTTATAAAAAAATAGTGAAGCATTAACCATTTGTATTATATGTCTCAATATATTTTTGTTTCAGTGTATGTCATACTAGCGCGCCGCCTGATCGTTGTTCTTAAGTGGTGTCATATACATATATTATCACGGCGTACCATGCAACGATGGTTACTTAGATACGTCCCGATCAAGTTGTGAGTTACAATGGATAACATTTAAATATACTACCTATAGAAATACCTTTACTAAAAGGCTTCTGCCAGCGGTGTATTGTACTGGAAATATTTTTTCTACTTACCGATAATACAAATAGCCTGTAATTTTCCTATCACCATAATCTTATATACTTAATTTATCAAAATTGGATAACAGGGTTTAAGTTTTTTGAAAAACAGAAAAAATGGTAAATAAATCCATAAAAGGAACGAATTGTCCAAAAAAATTAATTTACAGACAGAGTTTATAATAAATACTGAAATATCTCCATTAACCAAATAATGACAAGAGGCATTCTCGGTGATAAGTAAAATATGGGTAGAATTAATAACTTTAAAACATGTTAACATACATTTTAATATAAACATATTAATAGGGATGATACTATTTATATATAATTTAATTAATTACTCCACAAGTTATCGCCTTAATATTAGAGATTTCATTACCTAGGTTTAAACCTTAATACCTAAGAAGGTTAGACCTCGTTCGCTCGATCGCTTCGGTAAAAGCTTGGGAAGCTTCGATACCAATATCGGTTTAATGTTATTATGATGGCCATGGCCGGGATAAATAAAGATATGCGAGATACTTGGTGTCGTGATGCACGTCATGTACCAACATATTCACTAATACTTATGATATTTGATATTTACAGTGAATATTACATAGATATTACAAAACTCCGGTTGAATCTTCATAAAGTAATATCTTCTTTATTATTCACTACGGATTCCAATTTTAAATAGGAAAATACCAGACTCTGAATAATCCAAATCAAAGCTTTTAAGCTCTTACACTTGGACTAGCAGAATATTAAATAATTTAAACAGTTATTATTTTTATTAATATTTCTAGATATACAAAGTCAAGATTTTGACACATAAGAGGAAACTTAACCACGTTCGTCTCATATTCTTCATGATGTTACGATATCTCTCTCTTGAGTTAATAGAATCTTGAGAAAGCAACTTTGATCGGAACCTTGAAACCTAAACTCAAGTTGTCGAATTCAATAATATTAGATATTAAGATTTATTTAGAGTGATTTATGTGATTAGTTACTGTCATATAAAATAACAAAAAGATAAAATAAATTGTAATATTTTAACGAGAGACAAACATAACAATAAACGTGAAAGTATTATATATGTTACTAAAATTGTATGGTGATTACATTTTCCATAGACGTACCGTTATGAGATGGTTAAACAAATATCTTAAACTACCACCGGTAAGCAAAGCTGCTCTGCTGAGTAGAGATGTCCAGTTAACTCAACAGATGCTCTTTCTGAAAGAAATTTAAGAATCTTATATGGTATACATTATAATATCAACCCTGCAAATGAGTCAACAACTTAAATTCCACACATTTCGATCCTCTAAAAAACTCTTGAACGTTATAATAAGATTTATTTAATAATACATTTAAAAAAAAATAAAAAGCGGTCAAGTATAGATCCTTGTGGAACACCCATTTTTAGGTGAGAACCAGCCGATTTAGAATTATTGCCGTAAACCGTCTGGACTCTTTGATTCAGATAAGAGAAAATAAGATCAAGCGCAGCGATACGTAACCATAGTAGTTAAGTTTGTACAGCAGCGTTTGATGGTCCACGCAATCAAAGGCTTTAGACAAATTGCAAAATACCCCGATTGCATTTTGCGACTTCTCCGTTTTGCAGTCCACTATAAACCAGATTACATTCATCGGTGATTTACCCGTTGTTTGTTGAGGCGTAGTCGTACCTCGTCCCGGTGCGTCATTTTTGACTATTAAGTACATTTTATTCTTGATAATCATAAACGACGAGTTAGTTATAAAGATTTATAGTTATTTGGACTCACTGCTCACTTTGGACAGTAACTTATTCAAGTTCATTCACACTACTATTTAATTACTGCAGTTTTGTCAAAAATGCACTAGGTCACATTAGGACCGATTTGAATTGAATCCAAATTAATATTTCAAAGAAATCAAACGTGATATACCTAAAACCGCTGATAAAGAGTGTTTTTTTTTTGTTCTTAAAAGTTTTCCATTAAGTTATGTTGTTTGATTAATGAATATTATTTTATTTAAAATTAAAACATAAGTCTCCAAGCTTCAGTGTACAAGAAGACAATGATTTATTAGGTGAGGTACTTAATTATTCATGGCCAGAGAGATTCGTAATCATTCTGTTGATTGTTTCTCTTGAAAATATTTATTTTTCATCTCACAATTTAGGTACTAGTTTTTAAATTATATCCAGATATTCTACACATTTAAGAAATTTATTATTTCCATTTAATTAAATATAATTGTGCAAGATATAAGATTATATTGTATAATCTCATTGATTATAATAATAATTAATAATTCATTTACGGTACGTTCACGTGATGCGAAGGAGTAAATTACATTTAATGAGAAGTATCTTAAGTGTGAATGTGGATTATTATAAGGGAGGAGGTTACATCGAAGAACACAGAGATTGAGTGCGTGAAATATGATATGAGGAAGAAGCACTCGGGTGACTTATGATAGAAGGTCGTGGTAACGATTGACATATTGCTCTGACCCTTAAATAATTGGAATACCAAAGGTCTGGATAGCCATAATAAAACTACAGATTTTTTATAAATCTTTAATTACAAATTAACCATAATGGGTACAAATTACAATTTAAAATCTTGTCTTTAACTACTATATAATAAAAGTATATTAAATTAGAAACAATGAACAAGTTTATGAGAAATGTATAAATATATGAATATAAAATGATTTTGTTATCTATAATTCATATATTCGTAAAGAAAAAAAACATATAAATGGTTAATTACAAACACATCATAGTATGTGATACATTAGTATTACTATGTATATTATTAACGTTAAGCTTTCATTCCGCATTCCAAAAAACGTCTCGGTTATTTCTATTACGCTAATATGACAAAATATTTCGTAATGACAAGTTTTATTGCTCTGCTATCCTCTTTTACTTTTAAGGATCGCGTAACATCAGTAGGTACTCTGTTAACTGTAATACTTTATTGTTTGAATTTAATGATATCAACTGTTGTGATTTTGACTGGTAGGGGTTTAATTCTTTTGTTATAAAAAATTAGTTATTGTTACCGGAATAGCTTTGCCAAACAGTATTGTGAAATAATAACATTTAAATGCTTAAATTCAAATTATTAAGATTTATATGGGAAAAGTGAGCGGTAAGAGAGACAGGGGGAGGCCTCGAGTGACCTTCGAAAACACAGTAGCTACGATACTGGAGGAAGGTCACGTAAAAAGCATGAGGACCCCCCGGAGGGCATGTATGAAGAAGTTGATGTCTGTGGCCGAGGCGAAAGAGGTATGTAGAGACCGTAGCGTTTGGCGCTCCGTCGTCTCTGGCTACCCCGCAAGGGATATGGCGTGAAGTAGTAGGTAGGTAGGTAGATAGAAATTCAAATTAAAAAAGGTATATATTTCTCTGTGTCTGCATCATGAAACTAAATATTGATGTCATACCGCATTGAAATTTATATCTGAAAACGGTTATCATTGTTGAAAAGCCTAAAGCCTATAACCCAGCGTATGTTATGATATATGTAACATTTGAATCCCGTGAATAGAAGTAAAAGCAAAATATATTTTGAAATTACACTATGCCCATTGGTGCTTTATATGTACATGAACTTTAATGAAAATAAAATGCTACTTACGAAAGTAGCTACGCCTTAGTTTACTAGATGGCGTTAGTATGTAAACTAGATCACGCTATCATTGTCGCTATTTTCTGAAGTATCTTCTATCTATATAATTTTTTTATCTCTAAATTTTAGCCTTGATCTTAATATCTTTTGTTTATGTAAATTTCTTGTTATAATTCCTATAGTTTTTGTATTATTTGTTATTTCTTATCGGTTGTGAACGAATTTTTACATAGAAATGGAAGTGTGGCCATCGCCGCTGGCAAAATCTAGTATTTATATATGCTAGTGTATATGTAGTTAATGATAAATTTATTTCCTTGTAACACTCAGAGGGTTAAAAGAATTGAGATAATATCTTATTTAGTGTTTGTAAACTTAAAATGAAAAACTAAAAAATAAATAAGCTTGTTAATGTTAATTTAAAATTCGGGTTTCTATATTTCGGATACTTCACTTCGCTTAAAAACATTTTTATTTCAGTCAAGTAATAAGGCGCTACCAGTTAACACAGGAAATTTCGCGTTTTGTATTTCGTTTATAATAATAATAATAAACGTTTATTTCGGGACAAGCCCATATTTTGTTAGTAACAATTAAGTTTATAAGTATTAAAAAAATTTAATGAGATTTTTTCAACTGAAAATTAATTATATGGTTTTAAGTTTTACCTGAAATGAAGATTAAATCTACACATATTCAGGCCCGTCCGAGTTAACGAGATCGTGTGTCTGCGATACCGGTCTGTTTATTATTTCTACTTCTATAATATGTGTAGTTGTTTTTAGCGGTTTAAATGTTAATTCGCTCATATAATTTAGTTTTAGATATTAGCTGAACCCATAAACCTTTTGGTTAACTATATTATAACTGACAATAGGTAATATTACTAACTAATTAATGTTCGAATATGATGGACCATAGTCATCAGATATTGTGTCCGAAATTAGCTATCAGTAATTGTTTGCAGATTGTTTGTCTCGTCCTAATAGAAATGTTGCCATACATGTTTCAATACTGCATCCTGTAGGAACAGTTTGCTCTCTAGGTCATCTCTGCGTCACACATATGACACGACCTATATTATAAGTCTTCAACTATTAAAGTAATATTAAATAGTAAAGGTTCTATATATAAGTCGTCCGAATATAACCTATAAACTAAATTTGTCTATATCACTTCAATGCATTATAATTGAAATAGACTTTTGTCAATAATATTTAATGGAAACCCAATAAACTGTAAGACAGTTTCCAAGTTAACGCGTTTACAATTATTTGAAGTACACACTTGACGACTCACGACTCTGTCAACTCAACACTCAGTTTAAACTCTGATAGTAGTCGTTTAAGATGATCAATCATAACTTCATTTGGTTACATTAATAATTTAAATATAAATGTGTAGTATTTGCATTTTAATTATAATATATTTTTTTTGTAACTTGATACTTCAATAAAATGTTATTAACATAAAAATATGTTTTATATTATAAATACCGTACAATATTTTTTGTGATTTATTTTGTTATAATGCTTAACATCATATTTTATATTTCGATAAATGATTTTATACAATTAATTATTTATTAGGCGAGCTACATAATTATCAATCCTCGAGATTCGTTCTAATTAACTTCATTAGTTATTTTTATAATTATAACGGTTCGTCATAGTAATATTTCTTTAAGAATAATTTAAAATATCTTTTACTTTATTCATAATGAAAATATACTTTGTTATAAGAGCACCAGGAACTGTTACTACGTCTATTGTTTAAACTTGAATTTTCATGATTCAGATTTAATTGCAAAAGTTGAGGAGAACTAAGTATTTTTGATTTAAGATTTTTTAAATATAAAAATGTTTTAATCTATTTCCTATCTCGAACGTTGGATGATTTGATTATTGCTCTAACTTCCTGGTAACATTCAGGAAATTAAATAAATTAATCACCTATCCTCAACTGGGTTATTTCAAAGACCAACGTAAAAATGTCAGCTATTTGTATGACGCTAAAATATCAACCAACAGAGATACGTATGACAATACTTTATTGCTTTGCTACCCGCGTTGCTTTCACGGAATGCAATATTGCTTCACATTATAAGCTCTCGCTTCCAATAACAGCTTCCAATTCTATGTGTAATTGAAAAGTGTTCTGAATACAACCCATGTACAACAACATTTTATAATTTTTTATATACATATATATTATAAAAAGTATTTTCTGTTATAATTTACTATCTAAGTCTCGAAGCATATTCTATCATTTTTTTTTATTAGTGCAAAGTTAAGTAAAAAAAATATTAATCTCTTTTTAACTATGTTTACTTTTAAATCCTTTTAAACGAAAAGCAATCAACGGTTTTGGTTCAAATTTAATTTTTATATAGAAATTATGTGTTTAATCTAAAAATAATTAGAAAACATACACTTTATTAAAATAAACAAAAACTGAACTAAACTTTGCGGATTATTTAAATTATTTGAAAAGTTGTGTTCAAATATTAATGATAAAAGTTATTTTCCACATTTAATTTTATAAACTTTTGTTTTCATTTTAAAATGTACAAACATATTATATGTAAAAACTAAAAAACATGAAGTACTATAATTTACAATATAATTATAAAGATAAGATAACAAGATAACCCGGGGAACTGCGTATCTTCTACGAGTACATACACTTTTTATTAATATTTTTTTATGTTTGTGGACACACACTTTTCAATTTCTTAAACCTAACTTTTTTTATTCCAATATAACATATGAATACAGGTCGGGCATCATACTACCTCTATTAAACCGGCAAATTTAATCGAACCGAATCTACCTTGAAGTACTTGACAACCAGTAACATTGTTATTGTTTCTAAAAATAGAAAAGACATCAAATAAGTTAGATTTTTTGTATGAAAATTTAATTATTTGTTTTTTTCTGTGACATTTTATCTGTTTCTCACCGTTTAAACCTACCCTGAACTTTCTCAAATATTTCAAGATTAAAAATAGCCAAACCGCTCCAGCGATTCTAGAGTTTTAGCGATACTAACGAACAGCAATTGTTTTTTATATATATACAGATAATAATATATTGAAAGAACGCCAAAAAAACCATAGTCAGTGTGTAACTATATGGTATATACAAGCAGTAATATCTCGGCACATAGTCTTTATACAGTTGGTGGCGTGCAAGTATGAGATTAAATTTATATTTACAATATTAATGATATATTTTATATAACAAAAGCAGTAAATTAAGCTGAGCTGTAATTAAATAACACTTATATATCACATTACTTTTTATTTCTAAGCATTACTTCATGTATTCATTAACTATGACATTATTACTGAAATGTATTAATCTAACATTATTGTTACATAACATGACAATTTACAATGTTTAATATATATTACAATAATCATACATATATAATTTATCTATTAATATCTATTAAGTGTTAATGTATCAGTTTACAGTTGAATCAAACGATCGATTACCGTAATATTACATTGATGAATATCTGTTACAATAATCGCTTATAATTTAGGTAATAACTGAATCATAATTCTTGTATGTATGATATTTTAATAATATCCAATTTATATTATTAAATATCGCATCATCATGTGACATTGTCATCATGTGACCATGTTCCAAATACAGTCTACTCAAATCACTGCTTGATTCAGTTTAACATCAGTCTTATACTTATGAATTTAAGTTGTATAATCTCCTACAATAACCATTTAATATTCTTATCTTTTTTTAAACATAAAATTCACATAAATACGTGTTATACTAATATATACTCTATCACAAGCAATTTTCAGTTTGCAGCATTGAGCAACTTTTTGAATCTTTTGGACGAGTTTTTGTTGCCTTTGTTGCTGTTTTGCTGGTGATTTTACCTGTTGCGCTTCAAATACTTACTCAATGATTTGTACATAAGAATATATTAAAACATAGTTTGTCGATCGATTCTAAAGGTGCGATATGTTCTTTAAAATGGCTAAGGATTATGCACAATAATAATATTTAAAAAAATGTTTTATTAACCCTGCGTCAACCCTCTTCGATACCAAAAGTTATTTACTTATACATCGAATAAAGATCAATTAATTAATAAATGAATATTTTTAAATACTCCTCGCATTAAATATTTGTTTATTATCTTATAAGTTGTTAGATAATCATTTAAAAATATAAATATTAGAGTTTTTGATTTGATATTGCATGACAGCATCACGTGAAGTTAATAAAATTCTAAAATGGAATATTCAATCAAATGTTACATCAAAATATTGTGGGTTCTATTTGTAAAGTAACGTGCAGCGATCGCGTTGCTAAATGGAACTACACATTGTCTACGCAAGTAACCGATACTTAACTATAATAAAGATCTTGGAGGAACAAATAATTCAATGTTAATTTGTTAACTTTCAAATAATTAGTTGATTAATTTGTTTATTAAAAGTTACCAGAAATGTTAAATATTTGTGATAACTCTTATTGACCAATTTTAATCTTAAAAAATCCGTGCCCGCAGGGGGATACGCGTGGGTAGACCTCGTGTGTAACTCGTTTAAAATATAACTCACTACCTAAGAATAACACATGATGCCGTTGTTTACATCAAAAATTTTCAAGCAAAAACTGGTTTTTATTTTTTTTCTCTTAAAAGGTATCTTTTTTGGAAGTACTTTTAGTACTTAAATTTAGAATAAAAAATAACCTTTCTATTAAAAATATTTGTGAGTAGGGAATGTACACCAGAAAAAGTTGCTGTGGTTTTACCTACCTTCAATTTTCAAGCTAAAAGTAATTTTTATTTTTTTTCTCGGAAACGGTAACTTTTACGGAAAAACTTTTGATACCTAAATTTAGAATAAAAAATAACCTTTCCATTAAAAATACTTGTGATGTAAGAATGTTTACCAGAAAAAAGTTATGAATTTTTTTCCAAAAATTTTCGGTTTTTTTACCCCCACCCCTAATTTATTGAAGTTAGATTTTCGGTGTATTTACATTAGTTATAGGTATTCATCAAAGACATCATATAATATGAATGCGATTGATCTTCTTTGTATAGGGAAAAAGTTATGGTCGAAAAACTGAAATCAGAAAAAGTGAGGCCCTAGCGCCCCTTGTGGCCGAATTTCTCTGATTAACGAACTTGACCTTCATTTTTGGATGGTTGATTTTTGTGCAAAGTTTGAAAGCGATTCGAGCGAAACTGCGGCCGCTATCGTGCTGACAAAAGTCGAAACTGGACGCACGCACGCATATATATATATATATATATGCGTGCGTGCGTCCAGTTGCGTATATATATATATATATATATATATATAAACTTTTTGGTCAATGGTCATTTCGGACTCAGGCGGTCATAAGAAGACCTCCTGTGAAGAAATTTTTCCAAAATTCGAAAGTCGGGTACAAATGAATGGGCAGACCGAATTCTTCGAGGTCTACCCAAAAGGATTCGCTTATGATTAAATCAAGAAGGATCTTTACAATAAATATATTTAATTACACACTTTAGGCATATAGATGAATTATATTGTATAATAATCTTTTAATTGATGTTTTTTTCTTATTTATTTACATCAACGTACAACATACGACAGTTCAAGGATAAATAATAATTAATGTTTAATCATAGTCTCTACATTTTCTACTTGCAGTAAATTTTATCTTAATATATAAAGCACAAAGACACTCACTCACTGACTCATTCATCGCTCTACAGCCCAAACCGTTATACCTAGAAAGCTGAAATTTGGACACAAGACTCCTGACATATTGAATAGGTGCAATAAGAAAGGATTTTGTAAAGGTCCAAATCGTTCCAAAGTTACAGCTAAAAAAACTGCAAAGTTTATCCCGCTCCCTCCCTTCTTCCATTCCATTGCAGTAGAAATTAAAATATTTGGCCTCTCACTATGTTTATTCGTAGGATTAGGGTTCCGTACCTCACATACAGTTTGTGATTATTTTTGATTATTTTCTATTTACCTACATACAGTATGTGATTATTTGTAATTATTTTCAATTTACCCACATATAGTTTACGATTCTTTGTTATTATTTGCCCAGCAAAGCGGGCGGGAATCAGCTAGTTAAAAATAAATGATATTTCTATAACCATATTAAAACATTATATTCGACTTGATAAAATTATAAATATACAGGTGTTTGTAGCTCGGATACTTAACTTTGTCAAGGTTTAGCTATTGTTAGTGGTGACACGTAATCCAATGACTACTTTGAAATATCGCTTTTCTGTATTTATTTCATTTAATAATGACTTCATAATTATAGGTGAAAATTATTACTCTGGATCGTTTTTTTTTTATTTCGATAGTTTTTATTAAATAACATTTTCGTAATAAAAGATTAGCCTGGTAATAATACAAGCTAATTAAGCATTAATGGTTCAAGTTCTATTTTTAGTCATAAAAATAGAAACCTTTTTAATTACTACACACAAAAGAACCAAGGTTAGTAATAAGAATAGTGTTGGTTTTATTATAATAATGTATTGAAATAACATAATAATACTATACCTTTTTTTATGAAATCAGTGTATTTCTGTGTTTGTGTCATTCGATAAACAGCACAAAAGAAAGAATGTCTCGTGACAATGCAACGTATCTTATGTTATTGTCTAATTTATAATGCTTCCTATTTTTATAATAAAAACTATTATATATTTATAAAATTAAAAATAGATTAACACGGGCAGGTTTCTAGGCGGATTCTGCGAAGAGTGAGATGATGTTGTATTATTTGTGCTATCGTGTCCATGCTCACATTAATGCACTTAATCAATTATTCGTCTTTAATTGGATGAAGATGACATTTAATTAATTTCTCTCAAAAATAATAACCAATGTTTCCAACTACGCAACATAATATAATATTTAAATGACTACACGACAGCAATTAACATTGGCAATTATCTTAAAATGTTATGTTTGTTATTATATAACTATAAAAATCTATTCTATAAGTTTTATAAATTCATTATATTCTTTTTCTTTTTCCCTAATAAGGACCATTTGAATATGGCCATAAATCATTCAGTCTACATTCATATCTGTACAGATTTGAAGTGTTATTGAATCTGTATAGAAATGAATGTGGACTACGTGTGAATGATGTCATTCTTTCTCAATAGCCGATACTTTATTATTGACCGGTTCCATTCGTCAAATCCGTCCGTTTCAAATTCTTAGTTACTTTGTTTTACCGATTTATTTTTGTTTTTCCCTAAAAAATGTATGTGTCCATTTAAATGTTACTAATAAGTAAACTACTATGGTTATTACATTTTGCATATGCTCACCTTTTTGAGGTGGCCTATTGTGGATTATTAAGGCATCCATAATTCTATATGACCAATCATAACCACTATTTATGGACATCTCACATTACAAATATCATTAAGTATATTAATAACTTATGGGAAGGTGCTATGAGTTACATAGTAAAGCTTTTCTGTTATAGCGACTTTCATATTTCTTTAGTATTTGATAGGTGTTAACTTGCTTATGTTATATTTAATATTAATATTAATAATTCGGTTGAGGTGTACGGTACGCTCGACTGAAACCTTACCTAAATAATAAAATGAACAAAATAATGATTTCAAGTCAACAACACATATCCACAAATTTCGGGTTGTCGAGTATTAAGCTATATATATAACAATACTTACAGACAAGTAATAGTCGCCATTTTGGCCACTCCATCGAAAAGTCACTGATACCGGATGAAGAATAATAGAAAAAAAAAAGAATAATATTATTTATGAAGTATGCTACAAAAATATCTACTTAGATTGTGTATCTGTTACATTTCGTCAGAGCGAAGCCCGGTTTTCATTCAGTTTATGTAGTTAATCATTAGATATAAAGGATTATCTTGTCAACCTTAATTTGTTTTGCATAATACCATTTTCGATGTGTACCTTCATTAGAAATGACAATTTTTGATGAGAAGTGATGTGGGACCATTGACGATATTGAGGGACTATCCGGGTACCGAGATGCTATACGACAAGACACTCATCAATGTTTTTCCAATTATTTATTGACTCGTAGTAGTACCTCATCCCGGCACGTCTTATCTGTAGTAATGAAAATGTCGTTAAATTTGTTAAGTCTACGAGTTCATGAGTTACATTCAGTAGTAGTTTGTGTTATTTAGTAACTACGTATTCTCAAATATCCGGTGATTCACATGAAATGGATTTCTTCAACTTTTGATTTAATAGAATCTTGATATCAAAGAAACAACTTTGTATCGAGAAGTTTTGGAAATTTAAACTTATGTGTTAAGGTTACTAATTTTTTATTAATAAAAATAACAAAGGTTTTTTTAATATATAATAACAGTCCCATATATCTTATCTTTATCTAATATATTTCAAATGCATTTTAAATAAATAAATAAATAAATATATTTCACTTATCCCCAAAACTAAGAGAATTAAATAGCTGTATGAAATTTATTACCAATAATTACTGATTACTATAAAATGTACCTAGCTATGTCTGTATCATTGCGAACAATAGATAATTTAGAATTTGAATTAAACGGACGACAGTATTCTGATGATGAAATGAGCTGTCAGTAATTGTTTCCAGGTTGTTTATCTCGTCCTAATGGAAATGTTGCCAAATGCGTTTAAAATTATAGACTACATCCCGTCACAACAATGTGCTCTCTAGGTCGTCCTTGCATCATACCCTGACATGACCTATACTATAGGTCTTCAACCTATATTTTTTATTTTGATAAATGATTTTGTGCAATAATTTATTAGACGACCTACAAATTAGTAACCCCCGAAATATGATCTAATTGTGTTCATTAATTATTTTTCTAATTATAACGGTTCATCATACAATTATAATAAAAATAAAGAATTAAGTAATAATTACATACATATATATACAATTGAAGTACACTTTGAATTGAAGTACTAGAGCACTGGCAACTGTGACTTCGTCTTTTGTTTGAAGTTCGACTTTCATTCACGCTTAATTGCAAAACTTAAGAACTGTATTTTTTTAAATATAAAATTATATTAATATATTTCGTATCTCGAACGTTAGATGATTTGATTATAGGTCTAACTTCCTAGTAATATTCAGAAAATTAAATAACTGCATGGCTTAAATAATATTTAATGGCACTTGGTACCAAGTTAAGAGGAAAGTATTTAAATTTTTGTTTCGGACCAAAACACTTACCTACGTAATGGTAAAAAGAATTGTAATTTAGAAGAAGGATTCTATACCTCTTACCAAAACAAATATATTTTTTTAGATTAAAAAAAAAAAATAACATTATAAGTGTTATTTTTCAAAATGAAACGCTAGAATGATATAGTTTGCTATATCTACTTGTTAATATCTATCACTTATCCCTCATTCGGGTATTTCAAAGACCAACGTAAAAATGTCAGCTATTTGTATGACGCTAAAATAGCAACCAACAGGGATACGTATGACAATACCTTATTGCTTTGCTATCCGCGTTGCTTTCACGGAATGCAATATTGCTTCACATTATAAGTTCTCGCTTCCAATAACAGTTCTATGTGCAATTGAAAAGTGTTCTGAATACAACCCATGTCAATATTAATGAACATTTTATAATTTTTTTTATACATATATAATATAAGATATATTGTTTAAATTTAAATTATTATTAACCTGTTTAAACTGTTTACTTTTATGTCGTTTTGTACGAAAAGCAATCAAAGTTTTTAGTTTAAAATTAAATGTTTATATAGAAATTCTATGTTTAATCTAAAAACATATTTTATTAAACTGTATTAAAACTGAATACTAAACTTTGTGGACTGTCAAAAAGTTGTGTGCAAATATTAATGAAAAAAAATGTTCCGCATTTAAATATATAAAAGCTATTATATATAAAAAAACAACATGAAATAAGATATATTGTATTTTTGTAATTACCTTCACTTACACCGTTTAAATATTCCCTGATCTTCTACAAATATTTCAAGATCAAATTTAGGTGACTCGGTCACTCGATTCTCGTATTTTTTGTCATCAAATGAACAGCAATTGATTAATATATATATATATATATATATAGTATATGGAAAGTTTACGCAACTAGGTGAGTATATGATCTATACATGCAGTGATATCTCGGGACATAGTCTTCATACAGTTGGTAGCATGCGAGCGTGCAATTTTCAATTTGCAGTTTTTTGAGTACTTTTTGAACCTTTTTGATGAGTTTTTTGTTGCCTTTGTTTCTATGTTACTAGTGATTTTAGACGTTGCGCTTCAACCCGATAACCCGAAATTAGTACAGACTTAATTGCTTGGAAACAAAATATGAATAAAACTGTCTAAAAATTATCAACAATTCGTTTATTATTCAACCCTCTTCGATTCCAAAAGTTATTTGCGCTTAGATCGAACGAAGCTCAATTAATGAATAAATTAATCAAAGACCGAATAAATGAATATATTAATATTGTTAAATATTCCACGCTTTGATATATTTGTATGTTATCTCGAAAGTCCTTAAATAATTATTAAAAATATCTTTTTTTTTTTGATATTGCATAACAGCAATGCGTGAAGTTGGTATATTATTCTAAAATGTTAAATTAAAATGTAATATTAAATGAAATATTTAATTATATTAAAGTATCTTGAGTCGTAATTATAAAGTAATGTGCAGCGATAATGTTGCTAAATGGAACTGACTAGACGTTGTTTACAAATAATAATGTGTCTGAAATAACTGTTAAGTAAATTTTGAGTTGAATTATTTATGTGAAAGTTAACGACACTTGTATTACGTGATTTATTCATAGCGTGTTTGTGTGCCTGTGTGTGTGTTTGTGCATGCCTGGGAGCATATGAATGTGTGTATTTGTGTAGCCGTATATTTCATATGTGTGAATTTGTGTAGCCGTATATTTCATAGTCCACATTCAAATGTAGTATTGAAGACTGTATGTAATAACTCAAAGTTTCACCAACTTATTAGTTTTTAAACCTACATATGTTATTATTACGCTGTTAGAAGCGTTTGCAGAACTTGTTGTGACATTGTAACTGGAGTGAGGAGGCAAGGCTGCCTTTATTGATTTTACAGAGAAAAACACAAAAAAATAATATACTTACTTTCATTTTGGAACAATCATATTCATTAGTATACAGCAGTTTAAGAATTAAACGAAAAATGTGTCAGTTACTTCACTAATCTGGGATGGTCGAGCATCACACCTGGATATTGCACCTACATTTTGTTTAAAATCTGAACTAAGCAAGTGTGCGTTGTTAGTGAGCAGTGGAGTAACTCGAGCCTTTACTCCTGTACGGACAAAAGCTTTTAAAACAAACGCAAAGGGTAAAAAATTATAAGCTTCTGTCACTTCAATTTCGTCTTCTTATCATTTAGTAAAATGTTAAATTACATGTTCAATAAAAGAAGAGCTAAAAAGTATTGGAAGTTGCATTCTTTAAGTAAGATCCAAGTTTCGCAACTGAACTAACTTTTATTTCTTTACCAAAATGCTATATGGATTAAACAAATTATTTACACAATTATTATTTTTAAATTAAAAATTGTCCGATAGATTTCAATGAAGCCTCTTTGTGTCTTAACAAGCAATATGTATAATTACATATTTACCGAACTAGAGTAATTATTTTATTAGTATACTTGTAGAATTTTAAGTAAGATACCAACAAGTTTTGCCATAAAGTATTTTTTACAACGTAAACGCAATGTAAAGGTTAATATTTATTTTTTTATTTTTCCGTTTTGACAAACATGAAAAGAAATTATTTAACAAATTAAAAATAAACCTCTACTTATTTTATTTATATTTTAAACCTGCAATAAATTTTAATGAATATGTTTTTTATTTCTATATCCATAAAAAAACATTGAATAGTTCTATGCGACTTCATTAAACTGTAAATACACAGGTTTCTAAAAAAAAATTCAGATTAAAAATGAGTTATAAAGGCTTTGGTGATCTCAATTTAAAACGTAGCTGTTTGTAGCTCGGATACTTAACTATACCAGGGTTTAGCTATTGTGAGTGATGACACAATCCACGGACTCGTCTTCTTTGAATTTTTCTCTTATCTCATTTGATAATGACGCCACAATTTAATGATAATTTATACCCGGACAAATATAAGTAAAAATAATTTAAAGTCTGAATCTTCTTTAAAAATATATATACCTACCTTTTTGCATTCAGGTCAGTAGTAAGTAAACTTTTTTCTTATAAAAGTTTTTGTAATAAAAGACTAGACAAGTAATAATAAATTAAGTTTAATGATTTAAGTTCTATTTTCAATCATAAAAAGAGAAATGTTTTTTATTACTCGCTTGAATTAAATAAGAAATATTTAGGTATTTTTTTTTTATAATTGAACCAAAATACTAACTAGTTTATTCGCCCGACTTTTGACTTTTTATTAAGGCAAAATAACCGTTTACTCGAATATAAATTAATGAAACGTAGCATTTTTATATCGCACAAAAGAATCGAGGTCAATAATGTGACTTGGTTTTATTATAATAATGTATTGAAATAACATAATAATATAATTTTTTATGAAATCAATGTATTTCTGTGTTTGTGTCATTCGATGAACAGAACAATAGGTTGTTTGCCTCGTGACAGTACAATGTATGTATACAGTGATAATTGATAAGGTTTCTTATTTTCTTTATAAAGAAATTTAGAGTTAAGTAGATCAACACGGGCAGGTTTGTACTCGCGACCTTTGCGACTTATGGAAAGTCATTCTATTACCTAAGCTATCGTGTCGATACTCACGTTGATACATTTAGTCATCAATCACCACAATCAATCGTCTTTATTTTGACGAAGGTGACATGTATTAAATTTATTTCGAAAATCACAATGCAACTAATATTAAAATAACGCGACAGAAATTGATATTGAAAATTATATATAAGCATGTTATAGTTATTGTCTTGTAGATACAGAAAATATTATATATATATATATATATATATATATATATATATATATATATATATATAGAAGTATAAATCAAATTATTCTTCTTTTCCCTAATAAAGACCAATTAAATCTTTTATTCCACATCTATGTCTCTACAGATTCGAAGTCTTATGGAGTCCTGGTAGCAATAAATCTCAAATCACATTCTAATGATGTCATTCTTTCTCGATACCCGATACTTTATTATTGACCGGCTCAGTTTCTCAATCTGTCTGTTTCTGAATCTTGGTTAAGTTACTTCAATGATTTACTTTTGTTTTTCCTTAACAAATGTGCGTGTTAAATTATTTGCTTGTCCTACATGGACATATATTTCGTACTCTCTAGTCAATTTGTTAGATTTTATATTGTTTTTGATGTGAATTTTATAAGATACATTTTTAAATCAAATTGAAATATATCATAGCTTCCTAGCTTCGAAGGATATGTGTCCTAGATTCGAAGTTGAAATGCTTTATAAATAATGGTACAGTATTATGAATCGATTGTATTATATGTCTCAATACATTTTTATTACAACGTATGTCATGTCATGTAATGGTGTCATATATATTTTCATGGCGTACCATTGTACTATGATTAGTTTGATACGCTGCGATCAGGTCGTGAATTACGAGAAATGGTTTTGCGTTTTTAAAAACTAGTTGGAGATAAAAAAAAATTGTTATTGAATCAATAACATAACATTACTAAATTGTGCCCAAGAAAATAAATTTACAGACAGAGTATCCTTGAATAGAGTAGAGTAGAGTATCCTTGATAGAGATACGAGGGGAGGTACGAGGGAGGGGAGGGAGGAATGAAATAAAACAACAAAACTATTTTTCCTTTTCAATATAATCACCCTTAAGCTCAATACATTTATTAGACCTATGAATAAATTTTTCTAAACCACTATAAAAATATGTTTTATCTTATCCGTCAAAATGAGCCGAAATTGCCTCCCGTACCTCATTGTCGTCGGAAAATTTCCTTCCCCTTAAGTCTTTTTTTAAATTGGGGAATAAAAAAAAGTCACTTGGGGCCAGGTCTGGACTGTAGGGTGGGTGAACTAGGGATTCGAACCCATGCGTGTGCAGAGCAGCCATTGCAATTCTGCTCTTGTGAACCGGCGCGTTGTCTTGCAAGAGCAACACACCCTTTGTCAATTTTCCTCGCCGCTTTTCCTTGATGGCATCCTTTAATTTTTCTAATATCATTGTGTAGTATTCTCCGGTTATAGTCCTTCCCTTTTCTTTGTAATCAATCAAGATTATCTCCTCACAATCACAAAAAACAGTAGCCATCATCTTTCCAGCCGACTCCGTCACCTTGAATGTCTTTGGCCGTTGTGTCCCCTTTTTATGCCATTGCATGGACTCTTGTTTGGACTCAGGCTCAAAGTGATGAACCCATGTTTCATCTCCCGTAACAATTCGGTCCAAAATGTGTGCAGGTTTATCTCCACACAACTCCAAAAGAAGCTTTGACGCATCCACGCGCTGCTCTTACTGAAACGGTGTGAGCATTCTCGGTACCCATCTTGCACTGACTTTTGTCATACCCAGGTGATCATGTAGGATTCGCAAAATTGTGGTATCTGATACTCAAACTAATGCAGATAATTGTTTTTTCTTCAAACTGGCATCCTCTAGCACAATTTTCTCCACTTTTTCGACGATGTCCGATGTGGTGGCCTCAACTGGCTTTCCTTACGGGGGTCGTCTTCAATTGACTCTCGACCATGCTTATAAAGACCATGCCACTTGTAAATCATTGTTTTACTAGGGCACTATTCCTTATAAACGACTCCCATTTCATTAAAAATGGTTTGAGCGTTCTTTCCTTGCTTGGTAAGGAATTTTATCACAGTGCGGTGTTCAATTTTCTCCATAGTTTCAGTTTTCTTCCGGATTGACTCGTTCAGCAGGCGACTGTTCGTAAACGAATGACGCAATCGAGTTGAAACTCGGTACTTATACTAATGATGAGTCTCCGATTCGTATGACACCAAGCAAGTCCCCCTAACCCCGCTCCATCTTCTTCATTCCACGAACTTTTGGACCTCCCCTCGTAAATCCTTGAATATCTCTACTAACCAAATAATTACAATATGCATTCTTGGTGAAAATTAAAATATAGGTAGAATTAATAACTTTAAAACATGTTAACATACATTTTAATATAAACATATAAGTAGGTATGTTACTATTTATTTATAATTTAATTAATTATTAAGCAAGTTGGCGCGTTAATATAAGAAGGTCAGACCTCGTTCGCTCGATCGCTTCGGTAAAAGCTTCCCATCTCTCGATACCAATATCGGTTTAATGTTATTATGATAGCCATGACCGGGATAAATAAAGATATGCGAGATACTCGGTGTCGTGATGCACGTCATGTACCAATATATTCACTAATACATATGATATTTGATATTTACAGTGAATATTACATAGATATTACAAAACTCCGGTTGAATCTTCATAAAGTAAATATTTTGTTATATTTATTCACTACGGATTCTAATTTTAAATAGGAAAATACCAGACTCTGAATAATCCAAATCAAAGCTTTTAAGCTCTTACACTTGGACTATCAGAATATTAAATAATTTAAACAGTTATTATTTTTATTTACATTTTTATGAATTTTTGTGTGGCCTCATTATGACCCGAAAACGGCTACCTCAATCACAAGTCACGACAAAGTCAAGATTTTGACACACAAGAGGAAACTTGAACACGTTCGTCATCTCGATTATGTTCTTCACGACGTTACCGATATCTCCCTCTTGAGTTGATATAATCTTGAGAAAGCAACTTTGATCGGAACCTTGAAACCTAAACCCAAGTTGTCGAATTCAATAATATTAGATATAAGATTTATTTAGAGTGCTTTGTGATTAGTTACTGTCATATAAAATAACTGAAATAAATTGTAACATTGTAATGAGAAACAAACAGAACATTAAACGTAAAAGTATTATATGTATTACTAAAATTGTATGGTGATTACATTTTCAATACACGTACCGTTACGAGGTGGCTGATTGTGGATTATTAAGGCATCCGAAATTAAATATATTAGTGACTTATGGGACGAATCTACGTGTGGCTTATAAATATTTACCAAATTCCATATTTCCTTAGTATTTGATGGGTTTGAACTTGCTTTTGTTATAAGCGACATTTACATAATAAATCATTAAATGTAAAGGATTATCTTGTCACAATAAATTTGTTTTGAATAGTACCATTTTCGATGTGTACCGTCATTAGAAACGACAAATAATGATGAGAAGTGATGTGGGACCATTGAGGTTATTGAGGGACATTCGGGAGGGTTATCCGGGTAGCGACATTCTCTACTAGATTACAATCATCAATGATTTTCCCATTGTTTACTGACGCGTAGTCGTGCCTCGTCCCGGCACGTCATCGCTCGTGGTAATGGAAATGTCGTTAAATATGTTAAGTCTACGAGTTTATGAGTTACATTCGGTAGGTGTTTGTGTTATGTAGTAGTTACATACTCTTGTGCATGTGTGTGCTCATATGTTATGGTTATGATAATTATCTTTGTCATCGGGTTAGGTTTTTATATTGCAAAACAAATAATATTTTGATTAAACTATCAAGTTTTAATTTTATTTACATTAAGATTACATTATTTAAATTAATACATTTTTAATTTTTAAATAAAACTTTATCTCAATAAGCGACGAGCCAGTTTTAAAGATTACAGATTTATAATTATTTGGACTACCCTCACTCACTCACTCGAGCGCATCAACTCGTTGAATTTAAACCCAAGTTTGCTCTGAGTACTATTTAATTAGTGAACTTTTGTCACTGCACTGGGTCACATTAGGACTGGTTAACATTTTCATGATCTGAATTGAATCCAAAATAACATTTCAAAGAATTTAAACTTAAAAGCCCGCATAAAGAGTGTTTTTTCTTGTCCTTAAAAGTTTTCTATTAAGTTATGTTGTTTGATTAATGAATATTATTTTATTTCAATTTAAAATACAAGTCTTTAAGCTTCAGTGTACAAGAAGACAATGATTTATTAGGTAAGGTACTTAATTATTCATGGCCAGTAAGATTCGTAATCATTCTGTTGATTGTTTCTCTTGAAAATATTTATTTTCATCTCACAATTTAGGTATTAGTTTTTAAATTATATGTAAATATTCTACACATTTAAGAAATTTAGTTTTTTACATTTATCAAATATAATTGTGCAAGACATAAGATTATATTGTATAATCTCATTGATTATAATAATAAGTAATAATTATATTTTATCAAATAATTAATTTATAGAATGTTCACGGGATGCAAAGGATTAAAATATATTTAATGAGAAGTATCTTAAGTGTGAATGTAAATTATTAGAAGAGGTTAATCGAAGAACACATAGATGAAGTTAAATATAATATGTCGCAGGAGCACTTATGACTTACTAGCTTATTTCCTCCACCTTCGCTGAGCACACTATTAATTTGGATGTGAACTTAGGTTGCTATGGTAACCTTTGTCATATTATCCGTTGTCATCGTTACCGTTGCTATGATAACCCTTGCTATAGTAACTCTTACCCCCGCGTTAAGTGTATAGCTCCTACAGGTTTAAAACTTGGGGAAATGTAAAAAGTTGAGATAGGAATTTCCTAAAATCCGTTCATAGTGGACGTCTACGTCAAAAAAGAAGTAAAACTATGTAAAATTTTAAGTTAATAGGACAGATAGTTTTGGAGATTTCGTGATGAGTCAGTGAGTGGTAAGATCGTGGTTACACACTGACACATTGCACTGATGCCTAAATAATTTGGATACCTAACTCCTTTGTTTTATCACGCACTACGCGTCATGTATATATTTTTGTACAATCGCCATTCTTATTATTACTATCTGTAGGAATTAACATTCCAAAAAACAGAAAAAAATTATAGTTAAATACCATGCCTTTAACGATCACATCACAAGAATTTATTAAAAACAATAAACGCGTTACATTTATGACAAATGTACTATTTATATTTAATACAATCATGAAACGATAAAGTATTCCTTATTCCATATATTGACAAATAATGACAATATAATCATGGTTAATTAATAGATCATACATAGTATATGATAGTTCAGTATTACTTTGTATGTTTATTCGTCGTTTGCTGACAATATTGTCAACAAGCAATTTCATTCCACATTCCAAAAAGCGTCTCAGTTATTTGTATATCACTAATATGACAAAATAGTTCCGAATGACAAATGTTATTGCTCTGCTATCCCCTTTTCCGTTTAAGGAGCACATAACATGAGGCACATACATAACTGTTAGCTGCAATACTTTATTGTTCAAATTTAATTGAATCAGCTGATGTGATTATAAATGCTGGCTGTCCTCTTGAGTCTCGCTTTACAAAAAGCTTGTCAATCTAGAAAAGGCAAAGAATAGATCCTAGCAGAAAAAAACCTGTATTATTTGTTATTATATTTTTTTATTAATTATTTACTACGACCTTCTAAACTCTTAATCTGTAGCAAGTTCTTGCGTTTCATTACGTTTTATACAGATAGGTCGCAAATGTTTTTTCTAATAAACTAGAGGCTGCTTGTGATTACTTCTTGCCCTTCTTACCCATCACCGCGAATAGTAAACCATCTATCTACCTTCATAATATTTTTATTTGAGATGATAGCCACAATCAGTTCTTGACATTTCCGAGAAAAAACAAAAAACAAAGGTTTTTTTAATTGTTTGTACGTGACATTTGGTAATTATGATGCGACATGAATCAGAAACTTTTTATGTATTTATGTTATTACCTGTTGTGTTACTAGGTGCTATCAACATTGATAAATCTCAAGAACCTACGCAATATATATAAGTATACACTTAATTTCATAGTCCATTTTTGTTCCTTGGAACGTCTCCCACAAAATTATTTGAGTAGAATGAAATTTGGTTAACTTTAGAATATTAATGTATGAATTATTTTACTAACATCCTGCAATATAAATATTATAACAGTTGGTTTTGTTATTATACAGAAACAATGTATTATTTGAAATTGCACTGTTTGAATAAAACATAATATAATCATAGAAACAGTTCATAGTTACCAAAAATACAGTGTTTGATTTATTTGTGTTATGACGTGACGAGCACAATAAATATATGTTAAAGAAAACAATGGTTAAAACAACATACGATAATTTAAATACAAACATACTTTTTGTTAACTCAATTTAATTACACTATTGACTTATTAGAAAAGCTTTTTCAAAAGCTTTATCAAACAATAATGTGAAAATAATATGCCAAAGTTGCAGACAAAAACTAGTATATATAGATAGTATATATTCCAGTGTATACATTTTTAAACTACATTTCAAAACCTTACAATGATAGATCTGTTTCCTTGCGACACTCACAAGCCGGTTAAAGAATTGAGATGTATTGTCTTATTTAGTGTTTGTAAACTTTAAATTAACTACTATATAAAAATAAAGGATTATTCTTCTTAATTTAATAATTTCATTCTTATATTTTGTATACTATATTTGGAAATGCTTTAAGAAATTGTGAATGGAGTGTCATGTTTAGTAAACCTACCTTAAAATCTAATTATATTTTTTGTACATTTTCTCATAGAAATAAATCACTTCGAATTAACATAGGAATTTTTGTGTTGTGTATGTAGTTTATGATTATTTAATATTTTCCTAAGTCTAAAGCCGTGGCTTCGAATTACACTAATTGTTATTCTGGTCTGTCTTTTAGTCTGGGGGTCCCTTGTGTCTATATTCTACACATATTCAGGCCCGTCCGTGTTAACGAGATCGTGTGTCTGCGATACCGGTCTCTTTATTATTTCTACTTCTATAATATGTGTAGTTGTTTTTAGCGGTTTAAATGTTAATTCGCTCATGTAATGTTGCTTTGGGTATGAACTGGACTCAAAACCCTTTTGGTTAAATATAATATACACATTACCTACAGACTCTGATGTAACTACAAGTGCAGATTATAATAAAACTTACGCACATATAACTTCAATGGAATATTCGATATAAGATTAATGCATAACTTCCATCCATCTCACGCCCCATACGAAAGTACAATCAAAGATTTTTTTCAATCATTATGTATATACAAAGAAAAAGGTTGTAAATATTGCTTTCGTTGTCGAGGCTCAAGGGCTTTTTCCTCCATCTTGACTTCGTAACACAAAAGTGGACTTGACCACGTTCATCATCTCGATTATTTTATTCATTATTAAATTGATATTAAGACAGCAACTTTCATTAACACTAGGTTTACGGACGTTTTTCATATACCTATCTCTACGAAAACGCGTCAATTTGACGCGTGAACAAATAAATATAACAACAATTAGAAAAGAATGTAATTGTATACTATAAGTAAAAAATAACAATATTATGAAATGTTTTTATTATTAAATAATTATATTATACATTATTTCTTATATTATTAATTTATATAATATTATGCATTTATTCCGCGCATCTTTTACACAAATACTCAATTTTGTTTGTACACTTTCCACAAACAATCTTTTTACATATTTTGCAGATGTTATTGCTCCTGTTTCTTTTACAAAGGCCAATTTGGCAAGTCTTGCGTTCTCCCGAAGTACTAGGTGATGGGTGATTATAATCTATGTTTTTGTTTTTTTCTTTATCTCCTTCTGCAAGTTCTTTGGCCAACTGAAATAGATAATCTTTTCTGGATATTTTTGATCCAGTACACTGTCTGTATAAGATCCATGCGTTTATTGCCGCTAAGTCTAAAATGTTGAAGAACACCTGGAGAGGCCATCGAAAAGATGCTGCTTTGGTGGTATATTTGCGAGCCATTTGGTCTACTACGTCGACTCCAAACTTTGTCTCATTGTAATATGCTATTGTTTCTGGAGTATGTTTTTTATTGTCTTTTATGGTTATAAAAGTATGCTTAGTACTTAGTAACAGCACCTTTAGGTTTGATTTACTTTTATATATAGTGAGTATGCATTTTCCTGATTTATAATGTTCTGAAGAATACAAATTCATTTTATCTTTCTAGATTTTTGCTGGCTTTGGAAGTTCTCTTTTATTGGCTCGAATAGTTCCAACTAAACTGGTTTTTTTTGCAAGTAATTTTTCAACTAGAGGAATACTGGTGAAAAAATTATCCGTGGTTATATTTCTGCCTTGATGAAGATACGGTTCGGCTAATTTTAAAACTACAAATTCGCCCAAGGGTGTTGAAGTTCGCGTTTCATCCTTGCCTAAGTAAGGGAACCCATTTATAATGTATTTAGATTGAACATCTACTGCCAACCAAAACTTTATGCCAAATTTGTGCGGTTTATTTGGCAAATTTGTGCGGCTTATTTGGCATATATTGTGTGAATTTACAGCGGGCTTTAGTAGGGAACAGCTGCTCGTCTATTGAAATATTCTCGTGAGGTTTATAACAGCATTGGCTATTATCTATAAATTGATTCCAAATTTCGGATATCATTGCAAATTTGTCTGTGCATAAACGTTTAGATCGTTCCGTTCTTTTATCAAATCGAAGAAATCGAAGAATTTGCATGAATTCATCTCTGGGCATCGTATTAGAAAAAAAAGGGGGTCCCCATTCCTTGGACCATAAATAAAAAGCATTTAGCGAATTTGCTTCAAAATGGAAATTAGAATAGGCTCCCCTAGCGTACAAAATTCCAATAAATGCAAGCAATTTTGTGGTTGAAATCTTCCAATCCCTTTCCAAAACACGACGTGCTTCTTCTTCAGTACAACCCTTTATATGATTTATCATTTTTTTGGTTATAATCAAATGAAAAGCACTGCTTACGTTTCCTTCCATCACATTTCGTTTTGCGTGGCCAGTAGGCCCAGTGATGTCTTTGAAGATTTTATAGGAAGGACAACGACCACTTGATCCGCCCACTTCCAATTTTGTCCAAGTTGTTCCATCTACTGCTATTTCTGTGTCACAGTAAATCTCTAAATTTCACCTCTAAATTTCGGGAAGATCCCGTAATACTTGTCTCATTCTCAGATTCAGCATCGGATAGGATACGCATCCTTTTTCTACGAGGACCTAGTTTTTGAAGGTTTTCTTTTTCACTGTCTGATGACTCCCCTGCTTGCATACTTTCATCAGATTCCAAAATCTTGATGTCATCCTCGTTTTGAATCATATCAATTTCATCCTCTTCAGAGCCTGAACACTCCTCACTAATACTGACTATTTTATGCAAAATTTTATCTCCTCTTCTAGACATATTTAGATGATAAAAAGGGCTTTTTGTAAAAAAGTATAAAATTCAAGTTCACAATAATATTCTGTATAATTTTTTTCAATACTCGAACCACTGAAACCTACAAAATCTCTTGGCACTCAATTGATATTCTGCGTTTCGTTCTTTCTATAGTTGCTTTTAGTTATTTGTTTATCACTTGTTTTATTTGAAATGTCGGACCACACCAATAGTAAATAGGAATGTACTAACAATACTAGTTGGTACATTCCTATTTACTATTGGTGTGGTATTGCGAGCACGTCAAATTGACGCATATCGTAGAGATAGGTATACCACATAGAGAAGTCTAATATTTCAAAACTTTTAAAGAAAATAGACTTCAATATATGTTTCCCTCGATCAATGAATAAAAGTCATTACAAAAGAAAAAATAAAAATGCAAACGGTTTGTGTAATTTCTCTTATAAAATTCCAGATGCGTCAAATTGACGTGTCCCGTAAACCTAGTGTTAATATGACAATATCTTTTTACGCGTGCGGTTTGTAATATATCTTAATAAAAAGATTAGAGATAAGCTTTGTTATACTGAAACACAGCGCCTGTACATACATTGTAAATATAATTATTTTAATGATACCGACAACGACATACACATAACCATTCAACATGAAAGGATTACGTTGTTAACCCGAAATTCGTTTTTTGGTGAAGTCGTTTTCCATTCTAGATACACATAGCGTTAGCGATGATATAACGGTATGAAAGAAAATATGCAATCATCATTTCCCCCTACTTTATTTTAAATGAATATATTTTCCATTTTCTCGGCCTCTGTCTTTTCTTTGGCGTCGTTTTTTTTTGACACAGCCGCAGCTATGGCACTCCAACGTGGATGCTAAACCCGCCATCTTATATAATCGCCTCCCAAAGCAACCTAAACCTGAGAGGATTCGCTTGAGATGTATGGTTATAACCCCATTGCGTCCAGTTCCTTCGGGGCTCGGATGCCGGCTAGTGCGTATGCCTCTCTCGGGATGGTGTGATATCTCCTGACCACTCTGTCTGATAGTCATGAAACTATGCACTCTACGGAAGATATCGAACAATTCTTAAGTACTTCGTTGCAGTACAGCGATGGTCAGTCCAAGAGATTGGCATCCGCTGAAACTGCTTTCCGAGGCCCAATATATATTACCTAACCTAAGATGTTTAATATTATGACCTGCATACATCCGTGCGACCTATTTTACAAAACCTTATATTTAATATTGTTCAATAATTCATATTGTTTTATATAAACGTGGCTTTAAAAAGGCTTATGATGCTATGCTAATTAAAATTGTATGGAATATGGGCATAATTTATTTTATCCCATCGTAGTAGAGTAGAATAGAGTATTAGAGCCAATTAGTAATTTTCAATAATTTCATAATATCGGTATTTTGTAAATTGAATATTCAACGTTGGATATTTGTATAGATATTAATTAAAAATAAACAAGGGAACGCCAAAATTTTTTTTTTATTGCAACAATATCTAATTTTCCTCAAAATTTCGGAACTTTTAAAATTAAGGAACTATTACAGGCATACCCAAATGAAGAACTAGACAGTTTTAATGTTAACTTATTTATAATTATTTGGGATTCTCGTTTACTAGAGCACACTAAGTTACTCAACTTAACACCAAGTATATACTGTGAGTACAATTTAATTAGGGAAGTTCTGCGATAACTGCAGTAGCTCACATTAAGACTCGCTTCCCAATTGTAGTGAATTGAAACACAACTGGGATACGAGTATCATAGCAACGTTCACGTTCAAACTATATGTTTTAGTTTTGTAACTTGTGATCATTATATTTTCCTTGAAAATATATTTATTTTCATATATTATCTTTCTTACGAAATAAATATATAGCGAAAATGTGTTTTTTTACCCAATTTCTTTTTATGTCAACAACTTTATTGCTATCGCGTTCTTTTATTTCATTGTTATTTCTTTATAAAACAACGAATGCTTCAGTATTTTGTATCGTCCTCAGACGCTCGGCAATTAACACTTGAAAAGTTTTGAAAGTATTTTGGTGTCTCGGGAGGCAATGATTTATTAGCAAGGGCATTAATTATTCAAACATTGTGAGTTTCTTTATTATTCTTTTCACGTACGTTCTAAAAGTTTTTACAATTCATCTAATATAAATATTGTCTTGGTATTATTCTCAATATAATATGATTTATATACTGAATAGTGTATTCATACGTATTATTTGTAAGAAAATAGAGATATATCGGCGTAGAGACTCATTTGTGGAAAAACAACTTGATACTATTTACATATCACTCACATGTTATTAAAATTATTACATAGCAAAGTTTTTATGGTCGGTCATTGTGTATGTTAGTTATTATTAAGTTTTTGTTAGTAACATAAAACTTTGTTATCGGGCGTATGAAGTCTAAAATGGTTGGCTAAAGTTTGAGCTGTCTGGGGAAATCTTAACTTTGTTAAGTTTACTTTAAACATTTCAGCACCGCTTATATCCCAATTAATTTTGTTGGACTACATAAAAAATATATGAAGCAGTGGGTACTAATTAAAAATACTTAAACCAGGATAATTGATTGACATAGTTAAAATATATATTTATATTATATGGTATTAGTCTACCATAATTATATTATTATTAAAAATGCTGCAATGCAATTAATATTTTATTCAATCTGTTGCAACATTGGGTAAAATATATATATTTATGTTTGAAAATACTAATCCTAAAAGTGTTCTGCTGATGGTCGTCCTATTTACCGAAAATAAGTCTAATTTGAACATTTACTAAATACACGCAGACAGACATGCTGTGTTCATGATTCTCTATAACAATGCATTTGTTTTACATTATTATTTTACATTTAAAAATGCAGTTCATATTCCAAATATTACAAATTCAAATAGTAATCAATATTAGGAATAAATTGGAGAACTGAATTATGTACTTCGCAAACAATATAATATTTGATATCTCACGAAGCTTTTACAGTTCATTAGAAACGGCTAATTGGTTTTAGCAGATATTTGTAATATCAATGGCAATAGAAATACTTGAAACCCTTTGAAAATTTTCTAACTTTAATTATATTTATCTATAATCTATACACAGGAATATATGTTACTTCAAATTATCATATATTCACTTCAACTTTATTTTTGTACTAATTGCATATGAAAGTTATATACTTTATACGTACATATATACTTACATATATTTATAAAGATAGGGAACAGTTAATATATATTTATATATATATATATATATACATATATATTTTAATTGTTCTCTGTCTATCTGTCTGTGTGGTCCAACTAATATAAACAACGCTTGAACCTATTTTGAGACAACTTTCACTGGCAGATAGCTGATGTTATAGTGATATGTTAAAGTGATATGTTATAGTGATGTTATAGTGATGTTATAGTGATAATGACTTAGGCTTCTTTTATTTAAAAAACAAATTTCGTAGACCCAACTCTCGGACACAGCTAGTGTACAATAAACACTTGACACAGGTAATAATATTTCAAACACATAACAGAACAAACAAAAATTATAATAACTGTTGCGTAATAAAGGCTTGACGATAAAGACATGGAGAGAAGTAGCTTTTATTTCCGCGGGGTCCGGCGTTATTGAATACAGTCGCTGTCTGCTCTACACATACCGTAATATCTCAGGACGCGCTGGTCTTTATGCACTTGGTAATTTCGTCGTGCAATTTTCAGTTACGTAGCACTGAGTATCTCGTTTTGAATCTTTTTGATGAGCTTTTTTTTTGTTACGTTCGTTGCTTTTCTATTGGTCGTGTTTTTGGATGTAAGTAGCGTTCTTTCTCTATGATGAAATGTTATTCATGTACTCGTTCTAACACAGGTTAGGTTTAATAGTTATAATTGTGTTAATAGGCATAATATATTTCGATTCTGAAAAGTATATAAGTTTAAGTTAAAGGAAGTTTGTTTACCTTAATAAATACATTCATTTAGGTAATGGTGTGATATTGCTAATATTTTTAAAGTATACGTTTTGATTTGATACAAAATATATTTTATTTTACATTATACGTTGATTATATCTTCTGAATAATTTTATATTTATATATACATATTTATTTCATTAATATTTTCAATCAAATCCCTGAAGTACTGAAATCTAAAAGCTTTTCTTTATATTACTTATCTTAAAAAGATATCTAAAATATATATTTGAAATATTAGATATTAATGCTACGTTATTTATATATTTTTAATATTAAAATAACAGTATGTTTTTTTATTTTTTGTTTGTTTGTAATTTTTGAAATACCAGTACAAATGGAAATATCAAGACTAAGTTGACAAGTTTGTTTTAGCATTTGCCAACAGAAATGAATCTGTGCAAACTATTGATTTAGTGGACAGACTGTTAGTGTTGTGTAACTAATAACCAAAACCATATGTACTTACAAGTGCAATTGGAGTGCAATAATTTTGTACTGAACATCACTATTTTAGTTTCCTTCTTGATTCCCATGGTAAAGCAATGCTTCGTTGAAGTTAAAGATTACCGTAAAATCCTTCACTTTAAATTGTAATAATAAAAAAGTACGATAATTTGGAAATTAGAATTTATAAAATATATTAATAACATTGTATTTACATTATAACCTGTTTTATTAATATAATAAAATAGTATAATTAAATAATTAAAAAATTATACATCATAAAAGTTCCAAATGGAAGCGTACGTGGTGATTACTGTTGGGTCTCTGTTTTATTGTGTTACAGTAGTCATAAAACTTAGTCGTAAACTCCTAGTCTACGAATCTATTAATATTCATTAAATTTGCTTCTATAATACTTTCGTTATAATATACTGTATATTTCGCCACGAATTTAATTGTCACGTAGTTTGAGTTGCTTTGTCAGTAGTCAAAGTTACGTATATAGGTCAGAGGTTTTCAATACATTCGATTTGCATGATCTTCTGTAATAATGGAAACTTTCCGTTCACTTAAAGTTTTATTGATATTGAATAAAATAGTTTAATGGTCTGCAGTTTGTGTAAAATTTCTTTAAATGTTTGGTACTTTAAAATATATTGAGTGTATAAATAAAGAATACTACAAAACTCTATACTCGTAGGCATTTTCTACGACCGTCGGTGTTGCTTGGGATAAGGTGCATTCAATAAAACTTAAAATATCAATATAAATAAGATTAATAACAATTATATTATAATAACACTTAAATACGCAGGAAATGAAAAACCTATATTCATATAGAGTTACATAGCTAACTTCTTCAAATTACATTTACATAAAAACAAAAAAAATGATATTATAAGTTAGTGTGTTTTTTATTTATGATAAGAGATTCTTTTAATTACTATTGCGATTTAAAAATCCAGAAGTTATATTTTAAAATTATTTGATTTTATTATTTCCTAAATATTCACATCTATATCCTATAAAAAAAGAGTGGAATTAAATTTAACTTATAAAATTGTAAAGAGATTATACATAAAATTTTTTAGCTGACTATAACGGAGTATAAAATAGCGGATGTTATACTTTTGATGATCTCAATTTAAAATGTAGCTGTTCGCAGCTCGGATAGTCAATTTTATCAAGCTGTTAAAAATTATAAAGACTATATTTTTTACAAAGACTTCTGCAAACTGCGAAATGAATTTACTTTTTTTCTTAATTTGTCCGTCATCTTGGTTTAATTTGATCCTTTAAGTAACCAGGTTGCTAAGAAGCTCGGAAAGTGGTTTCGATCGACTCACACAAAATGGACGCCACTAATCCGCCAGTAAAATATTACAGTAGGTATATAAAAAGGTAATTAAAAGTTTCTTGTTTTTTAAGACAGTGTCATCTAAAAACAATTAACTAACTCTTCTCTTCTACCAGAAACGATATGAAAACATACGGTACGGTGATGATTTTTCCTTCTATGTTGTTTTGTGGGACACTACCTGCACCAATGTATATCATACATACACACATACACACATACACAGAATGTCTCAGATATGTTAATCAATAGATTGGTTTAATTCGTTGAAATCGAATCTCCTCATTGAGCAGTATATGAGGTGTACAATAGGAAATCTGACCTCCGTCATGTACGCGTACGTGTGTGTGTGTGTTTGTAATTTTCGATAATGACTTAACTTCATACGCTCCATCGACTTAATCATCGCCGCAAACTACAAACCACACGTTCACAAAGGCATTCGTTCCAACACATTATTGATTTTTCGATAAATAATACTTAGTTACGCCTTGCATTCAGAAATAAACTGCTTTCTTTTATTATTAGTTCTCTTTCGTTCAACTTTATATTTCTATAAGCTACAATGTTGTCATATTTTAAATACATTTATTAACATTACATTAATAATAAAGACAGAGTCTGTTCCATTCGCTTTAGATATTTTCAATTTAAGACTGACTCAGTAATTTTGTACCACGGCGTCCGCATTTTTCCTACAGTGGAACGTATTTTTTAATGTTAAATTCACTCTTCAACAAACCACACACACACACACACACATATCACTAACAAATAAGCAACACATTTCAATGAGAAAACCTTTTCGAACTGTAATTATTTCTGTGAGATAACAAAAAATGCTTGTATCCTTGCTAACGAAATCATACGAAAAAAAAAACTATAACGAGTCGACATATGTTCCACTTTATTATTTTTAACACTACCCACTAATTTAACTTTTTTTAATTAATCATTAGGATTTCATTCTACAACACATATTCAACTCATAATATATATATGTACAAATAATTATATGACCTTTTTATTTCTATTCTTTAACATGTATGGTCAAGTGGCGCGTCCATTTTTGGCAACTGTCAAGAGGCTTTTGCATAGGGATTACAGGAATTACCTTCGTTTATCTGTTCCAAGCCTAGGTGTCACTTTGTTCTGACGTAGGTAACTAACAGCTTATGTTATAACATTTTGTTGACACGTCGGCTTATATGCTTAATGTATGTACCGAGCGGTCTGGACGTAAATCAGGAGCCAGAAGCTCGTGTTGAAATAGCTTTTGAATTATTATAGATGTTTTATCTCTCTATTATAACATTTTGTTTATATCCAATTCCGTGTTAGTTTTGAGACTTAATGAACCCTTAAAGATTTATTTTTTCTAAACAAACAATAATTTTTAATTAGTATTATATAAGCTTAGAAAAATTTTACACCAACAGCGCCAGGGGCTCTTCTTCTTGAAGTTTGTTTAGTTTATTCTAAACTTCACGGTAATCTCGAAACTTCAGTTCAAAGTTGAGGTCTTCAAAAGAAAGTTAAATATATTTGAATCGCATAAATATTATTTATATATAGGTATCACGGGAAATATTTTTCCTCGTTAGTTATAAATTTTCTCAAAACCCACATCATTACTCACAACTAGAGTTCTCGGTACTATTTCTTATATAAGAAAATATCATAAATGCAAATCAAATTGAAGTTGTATTCTTAAATATAGGTTACTTTAATTTTCTTTTAAACGTATTGATGATGAATATGAAATATCAAAGCTAATATCACAGTGGCTTTGATTTTTATAGTAAGTTTTTTTATAATTCACTGTGGACAGACAGCTACCTTGGAGCCGCGAAATTATAATCTGTATGACGTTAATAAAAACTTTTAAAAGTATTATTCATAAGCTAATTTATTATTTTTTTCAACTTATAATGAGTTATTTAATATCAAAATTATAATATATATCGTGTAGAGAATTTTTATGTTTAATAGTTTGGTCCATTTATTTTAGATACATATAAATTTTAAATGTAACATTTCAAGTTTTTTTAATTTGTATGTAATTCACCAGAGTATTTCTTACGTTCATACATTTAATGAGTGAAGGTTAAGGAAATAAAATAATATTTTTTGGTACAACAATTTTGTCAACTTTTTAGTGAGAAGGAATAAGCTCTTATAACAGTAATTAAATTAAAGGAATCATATTCATTTTTTTTGACAAATTACATTTTCTAATTAATTAATTAATTAATTAATGCTTTTATCAACATGTTATGGCGGTTTTAACTTGAAACTATTGATTATATTTTAAAAGATTTTTGACTAAATCATACTATAAAATATATACTTAACAAGCTCCTGTCCGACCTAAAGTCCCGAGGGAATGCATAATGCAACGCTGTTGGACAAACTTTTATACTTCAGTTACCGTAGAGCGTCCGTAGCGGTCGGTCGCGTCGCGCGTAGACCGCTCGTAGGAATCGTACGTGTACACGATGTTTATGCTGACGTATTTATTTCATTTCATATAATAATTGAAATGATTATATTTAATATGTGTGTTTAACATTTTTGTTATATTATTCGTTTGATACTTTTTACAGTGTCGAGTAACTGATAAAAATAATAACAGTATAAAGTTCAGTTGAAGTTAATAATAAATATGTGAAAAGATGTGAAGTCCAAAAAATTATTTTTGTTTATATAATATTATGATTCTGTTTAAAATATTTTATTGAATAAAAAAATATTTTTAAAATGGATGCCGCATACAGTAAATGGTGATATCGAAATGCTCTGCTATGTAAGTAATATTTATTAACATATTCATATATATACCATTAATTTAGGCTAAAGTTCGTTATACTCTTTTATTGAGAAAAATTGTAAAGCCTTTATTTGTTTTTTTTTTCCAATTATAGCTACACCACTTGAGCTTTTCATTAGAGGCGAAAATAGATTGATTCTATGAATGGTTTTATTTTTCCTTTCGATAGAATGTTAACTGAATCGAAATTCTAATTAGCCGTAAATCTCTTTGATATTGCTGTAAAACTGACCCACTGAGGGATTTTATGAAAAAAAAAAAGGCTAACATTTTCATAGTCTTTTATAAGGAACATTAGTTATTTTTTCAGCCTCATTTTGATCGTTTAAATACATTGTGTCGGAACTTTTGGCAACTTTTTATATTTTAAAATACATTTTAATAATTATGATATAAGTTTTTAGCCAGTTTAAATAAAAAAACATAACAAGTAACAAGTGCTTTAAATTGGCAAGGCAAAGGAAATACTGAAATCGATAAAATCGTACCACCATGCAAAACTGATACTTGCCGAAAGCTGGATTTACTCAAGCAAGAACGGGCTTTGTTGATTTTAAGGCTCTTTGCGAACTTTGCCTGAATAAAAGCTATGGTAACTGTATTGCTGTGTCCAACGAGTCATAGTTTACTTGTTGCCGTCAGCCATCGATCTATACATATAAATAAACTTGTAATAATCTCTGAATGTTGGTCTTTGGACCAATTTTAACGGGACTGTCAATGGTGGATAGCTGATTTTATAAGCAGTAGCTAGTAGTAGCTAATTTTATTTTAAAATATATATTCCGCGCTACCGAAGCGATAGGCACAACTAGCTTTAAATATAAACAGTTCATTGAAGACAGCAAAGAATGTACTTTGTACACATAACTATATTATACATGTTACACGGATATTATAAAGATGATATTTTTGTTTGTTTGTATGCTATAGGTAGGCTTACTGAAATATTTTTAAAAGTTCATTCACCTGTCGAAAGCTACATTATCTGCGTGTAACAAGCTTTTCATCTCAATATTCCCTAGAGACCAGTACTAAAACAAGCGAAATGAACACGGAAAAAGTAAACACTCAGTACTAAGAACTGCACAGAATGATTTCATAATAAATAAAAATGTTTGACGTCCAGTGAAGTAAACGCGACTCAGCTATTAATTAATAAATACAAAAAAATTGAAGAATATTAAAATGGGTATTTAAAAATAAACAGATATCTAGGATTACCCTAAAACAGATATTTATCTTTTATTCAATAAAATTACTATTCATTAAGTAGTGGTAATAACGTATTTGCATAAAGCTTTTACCTGAAACTTTGCTCAGGGAATTTATTCATCTCAAAGGACCTTATTCGTGATGATCCTGAAGTGGTACAGGATACAACAGATAATGTTATGTATAGATTACATGTAGCTATTACATGTAAATTATAATACGGGAAGATAAAGGGATAAATTATGTTTAATAACCGAGTTAGATTCTTTATTGATTTACTTCATAATTTAAAAAACTTGTTGTGTTAATAAATATCTTACTATTTAGTGAAATAAAAAATGTATTAATCTCTTAACATACTCATAGATGAGAGAAGGTTTGATAGTTCGTTACACTCTCGTATTAGTTACAGATCAAAATGTGTGAAATCGGCAAACGTGTCTCCTAACCAAGGGAATTTCATTAGAGTAATTTGATTAATTCTCGCCATCTCAAAGTTATAACGTCGTGGTTACATACATGTAATTATTAGTTTGGATTTATAAACTCACCAGTGTTAGACATGCTTAAAAATTAAGTAAACTGCTTTTCAAACTTAAAGCCAGACTCTATAATTGAATTTAAATCCTAACAGCTTATAAACATTTTTTTATCGTACAAACGAAATCTAAAGCGTTAACATATAAATAATAAATTTTAACATTTTGTATCAATATTGTTCAGGATTTTAGAGCAATGTTTTAATCCACTTTTGTTTTATGTATAGGATTGTATGAATTTATTCTGCAACAGTTTGTTTCTATGTACAATAAATTTACCGCCTTTATATGTCTAGTGCGACCCGATGGTTAACATAGGTGATAATAGTTTAACATGTCATGACATAAATGTCATTTTAAAATCATTTTAAGGTCACAGAAAAAAATATGATCTATAAACTTGAGAGTAATTTGAACGTTCAACGAGTAACTCCGGTTGTTCTATGTTTACGTAAACCAGTTATTAAGACTCCCCGCGTTAAAGCCTGTTTACACTGTACAGGTCTTAAAACTTAAAAGTCTACAAGATAAGTATTATACGTAAGTGTTATGCGCTGCCGTAAGTATAAGGTCATGAATATGACCTTGCATAATCGTCGTTTTATATAAGGAATAGTGATGTTATTTTTTGTATCATATAATATTTAAGCTAAGGATGTACAAATTGCTGAACTTATCTTCATTGAATCTCATTGAATTTCTCAAATGATTATTCCGACAATTTAACTGTGGAGAAGTTTGACATTAATTGCAGAGAAATCCCTGTCTTAGCAATCATCAAGTTGAAAGTTACAGGAAATGTACTGTAATTGAATTGAACCTCCGGATTAGGTTATTACTTTACCTACTTGGCCCTCTCTGACCTCCCGATCTATTACTATTTGAATACAAAAATAAAACTTTAAGAATTTCTACAGAATATTAATAAATATATATTTTTTAGTCCGTTGTTATAAAAGTATTTTCACTTAAATATATTTTTAATTGGAATAAATCCATAATAACTTTGTTACCAAAAAAGTATTACAAATAATATTTTTTTACTGAAATATTAAGTAACATCGAAAACAATGTTTTCTTAATTAATCCCGATCACTATAATCCGTAGTTATAATTTTTTTCAATAAATCACGCTCGTGTTAAAGTCAGTTCACTTCATCCGAGAGGCTCCTCCAATGATTTATCATTAAAAGTTATAAAAAATATCGCTTTTGATTTATTATATTTTGTATGATTGATATTTAAAATGGACAGCGTATTTATTGTTATTATTAAATTATTTAATAATAACTTATCGCATTGTTGTTGCTCTTTTTTAATTAATCACTCTTGTTGTCTTGTATTTGTCTCATTCCGTTGTAGTTATCCTTCTAACTTCTATATCTATTTATGTCTTTCTCACCATAGCTGTATCCAGCTGTATAAAAAAAAAACAAACATTTTTATATCACACGACCATCTATAATTTATTTATCTATTCTATCAGGAACAATATTTTTATTAGAGATAAAAGGTACCTCATGACCTTTTCTGTACCCCTGATGTTATGATGATCAGTTGAATAGATAAGGCGAAATCATAACAGGAACAAAATTACATTCAGCTTGAATAAATGCTCTAAATCTGGTTAGATATATGTCACTAGATATATTACCTAATTGAACACATCAAAAATATCATCCAAATCGTTTCTGCTGTTTAATATTAATTCAGTGATAAGCACACATACAAATGTACATAAACTTTGTAACTAAAGTATGTAATACTACACACACTTATAATATATAGGAGAATGGAATCTCAGAATCCAATACGTTTAATTAGATTAGACGATCGATCAAGATTTATGAACTTAACCTTAGATGACTTGAGATTCGTGGAACTGTGACGTCATACGTTGTATTAACGTTTGTATACCGGTCTTTTTACCGTCTTTTACGAATAAATGTAGAATCTTTTTGTTGTTTTTCTAGATTGTTTCTGTTATTTTTGCTGTTAACCAAATAAAACTACTTCGTTTATAGCCATTACCACATTTAAAAATGTTACATTAAATTTATATATGGATTAATTTGTACGGGTTAACTGTTAAACAAGAGACAATTGAGTTGCATCGTCGAGAGCGCAGTGAGCTCGCAAAAACTGTTTCTGACCTCACATGAAGTGGCGAGCACGTTTGTACTTCACGTACAACTCCATTATCATGATTTATTATATATAAATTTGAAAAGCCAGTTATAGTTTGGTCCCTTTTATGGGTTTGCATACACGGGGAGCACGACACGATTGTTGAATGTTTGAAAATAAAAGAAATAAGATAATTAGGTCGTATAAAGTAGCTCTAATTACTCGTGCTATCCCACAGCCCACTCGTGCACAGACTCCACCGGGGTGAAGTATTGTATAGAAATTAACAAAGAATTTGCTTGTTGCGTCTCAAACAAATTAAATATTCATAAAGATGTTATGTGAAAAATTTTATCAGTTCATATATTCTTTTAACCTCTTGATTCTACAACTACTGACTCGTAAGAAACTTCCTTCTCATAGATGAAATATAATTTTCATTTTAATATATCTAAATATATAATTATGGAACTTTTATAAAAACGCATGTATTGGAAAAATCAATATAGCAATTACGATAATGGGAGCAAGTAAATTGGTATTTATATATATATATATATATATATATATACTTTAATTTATAAAACAGTTTATTGCTAATTAACGTCTCCTTTTTACCGACAGAGCGCAATAATTAGTACACCAATAACGAATAAGGTGCTTATATTTTTCTCCATCCACAGTTGACTGAACATTATAAGCATCGTAAACATTAAACGAATCGCATAAGAAATTGGGAGATTTCAAACTTCAATGAAACGGAAAATTTGATGTCGACATATCGATAAATTATTCCGAGTCAAGCTAAAACTTCAAATTCTTCGCAAATGTCTTGATTTATAGTTTAGATGGGATGTCTAGCCCAGAAATATTCCTGTACAATTTTTTTTTATCAATTACATGATAAAATTTGTAGTCCCCAAACTGCTGTCAAAAATATCATATTAAAAATTCAGATGTCTCTTTATACGCGGTAGTTACAACCGTATCAGAGCTAGCTATTACGTCATGCAGACTGAATTTTTGAGTTGTGACGCCACATAGTACAGACTGATGAATGTATGAAAAGAAATGTGATGTGAAGTTTATACAGAATCACTACATATCAATTTCCAGATCCAAAGGGAAAGATAGAATAAATTTGTTACAAAAGAGGCAAATCTAAGCACTTGATTTTACAAAGGATATAATACGTTAAGGTAGTGAAGCCTGAAGAAATATGTAATATCTCTAATACGGTCTCGGGTCTTCAATGACTGCCTTCGCTCGATGTGTTTTGTTATTCCCTAGCGACCCTTATTTATATCCTTAAGGGCTATCGAAAAACTAGTCATGCTACATTTGTTTACTAACCAACCTAACCAAACTAATAAGGGATACTGGTTTTCTATTAGCCATTACTCTAGAGTATTACGTAATTTACAATTATTTCTTTTATGCTAAATTACGCAGTCTCCGTACAAAGCACTGTATTAAGACAATAGGTTGACTTTTCAACTCGACTAATTTTCTGTGAAAAATAACAAAAAATATTTTATGTTAAATACAAAAAAAATAGTACAATTATGTTACGTACAATATACAGTATCCTGTTTAAGTAGAATAGCTTATCTGAAATTTCTTACTTAATGCCTTTTATAAAAACGACTTAAAAGTCAGTACATTTTGCTGTTTATTCAGATTTTTGTAAAGTTGTTTTAATATTATATACTTGTCTTCCTAACAAGATATGTATCCACTATAACATACATCTATTACTATTAGTAGGTAGGTTTGTTCGTCTTTCGAATAGTTATTTTAATCGAATTTTATATTTTATATATCCAAATAGATGAGATTTACTTCAGCCAAAAGATATTAAACGAATACCATAAACTGCTATCGGCACCAAGGCTCGCTCGGAATACAAATATACGAATTCTCGAAACCATCATTTAAAGGACACGGGACAACCTATTTTCTATTTTACGAATTATTTAAACTGTATCACCAAAGCATAAGGTTCAAAGTTGTTAATGTTTTCAATCATTTTAAATTGTCTATATCAAGGATTCCGATAATAGTCTTTACGTCCAACCGTATAGAGTTCTCCATAAATGGTAGTGTTAAACTGTCCAACTCGATAGTTTCGGCTCCGCATACATATAGGCACTAAATTTCTACCAAAAGGTTTGTTTTCGAGATAAAGACGATAGTTTGGTCGTGTTTTTATGTCTGGTAGTAGATTTCAAATAAGCACAATGTGGTACAGAAAAAAAGAGAATGAATCTCTAATTGAGTAAATGATAGTATACGTTATAATAGAATAGTTTTGATGTTTATTACCCAACTCACTTTCCGCCTGAAGTCGTCGTAAACGATCTCAATAAACTACCAAATTAGACTTCTAAAATTACTAACTCGTTGAATTAAATTTCTCGGTTGGAAATAAAGGTCTCACTTGCTCAGCGCGCTGGCTCCGATGACACTTGGACATTGAATTCAATTTTGAAATTCAGCAAAACTATTTGATAATAACATAAAAAATTGGAGCCTTCGTAATGTAATTCCAGCTCTGAGACTAAATTACTTGAAAGTGCTCCCTACATTTCCCGATTAAGGGACATTTGTATTCCGTGTTAAGTTAGTTCTTAGATGATTTAATTTAAACGGATTCTTTGTCTTCCGTTCGAATGAAACTTGTATTATAAATTACCGAAGCATAAAGCATTACAAGTGAGATTCTTGTTTTATTCGTTCAAAGTTACTTTTAAATAAGACCAATAGAAATAAACGGCATATGCATAGACAATGTTTCTCAGAGAAACATCTGTTCAAATAATACAGTGAAGTAAGTAGGAGCAGCTAAAGGAAACCGACGACAAGCAAATAAATGAAAGGTCAAACTCACGGAACCTTTCGCTTACACAAGCAGGTTGTGAATAAATTCAAATTCACACTTACTGAAAGGAACATAACAGTAATTTGTATAGTAATTTTACATTTCGTTATATTTTTCTGAATTTTATTTATTGAAAGTTACTTATTATTAATTACATTAAGTTTAAAAATATATATTTAATTAATTAATATTATTTAAACATTTATTATTCAAAATCGTAAATAAATTCTTGAATGAAATGTAAATTCAATTACACAGACACACATTCACAAAGCGCTTCATCAAACAAATTTAATATTATATGTATAATATTATATGGTACAATTTTACACCTAATCAATATGAATGGAACCCGAATTAGTCTGATTGATGAGGACTTATGTCTATTAAAGGAGTATATTATAAATATAAAAATAAAGTTGAAGTGTCTGTTTGCAATTCCAAATTAACACTTTTCACTAAATGCTTATGAAAAATTTATTTCTAAATTTTTTTTCTTTCTGTCTATTTGTTTATTCCGGCTGATCTCTTAAATGACTGGACCGATTTTAACAGAACTTTCACTGGCAGATAGCCATAAGTTTCAAGAGTAACTCAGGCTACATTTATTTTAAATTACGGGCCAACGAAGTCGTGGTCACATAAATAAGTAAGATCAAATATCTTATGCAAAAAACAAGTATTTTATAAATTCATTTACCTCGACACTCCAATAAATATTCACCCAATTTATAACGAATTTTAACGAACAATCAATTGTTATTTCACACGGATATATTCTAGAAATGGAAACGGCCATTTCATAGGATTAATGGTGATAGAATGAACGGTGACATTTTGAGCAATACAATACACGTCACGGTCTGCAAATTTTCGATGTTTGCTCCGTTTGAAATGTTACATTTAAAATACATCTAAGAATTGTTTTTATTACGCTTTTGTTGAACTGTTCATAGTAGTCATGTAGAATTAATAGATTCTTATCACGAACTTGAAAAGTTTTAGCGTTTTATGTGTTGTTTTAAAAATAAATATAAAAGTTTAATGTTTGGTGCTCTTAAATTAGTAAATGCATTTTTGATGTGCCCTAGGGTTAATCGCACATTACAGGAGGTTGTCTTTCGGCGAAGTTATCTCTAAATTAAAGTACTCAATACAATTTTGTTGTTTAATTGAAATTCAAATTTGTTTTCATCCAAGTCTAATCCTTAGATAGCAAACCGTTTACAAATTAAGACAGGATCATCTCAAAAAGTTTCTATTGTCTCCGAAACTATTGCTGAGTTTAAGTGCATCTTAACGCTTTTGGTTATCAGGTTTTAGTTTTCTTTTACAACTTTATTGTAGTATGTATCGCTCAACGCTCTTTTTTGTTTATTTTTACATTTGATGCAGCTCCTGTAGCTTCAAAAGGAATTAGACAGTCCATTCTAGTTTAGTAGTTAGTGGTTCTGACTACTGAACCAAAGGTTTTGTTGATTTGATTCCCACACGGATAATTCTCTGTGTGATGTGAGGATTTTTGTTACCTTGTGTACCGGGTGAACCCTGTCCGTGTTTTATACATTTATGAGATCAAGTTAAATTAACTTCATAATGTTTATGAATTGATATTGGCCAATGCGTTTAAGCTTACGTTTCTAGAACATAGTTTTATTAAAATCAACAAGTTCATATTCATTGTATTCTACTTTGAGTACTGGCTGCAAAACAAAGCCGTCGCATTGTTACTCGGGTATATAAGTTTTAATAAAGGTCTGGGGCAACTTCCTCCCCGAGGTCTACCGCTCTACGACATTTTGTAACAAATTCTTTCTTCGAACGTGAGTGCATTAAAAACTTCTTAAGAGCCGCCGCAGTGTACGTTCTCTAATGTGAATGGAGAAAATAAAAGAGGTTATCCTTGACACATACTTTCAAACTTCAATAAACGCTTGAGTTCCATAATACATGAAGTTAAAGAATTTATAGGTGAGGCGGGAACATTGAACAACTTTAAAGATTGTTCAGAAATTCACGTAGGTCTTCAATTACTTCGTTACTCTTGAACTATATTGTAATATTTTTAATGATATTGAGTTTATTAATGTTAGTCTTAGTTTCTCAACTGTTGATTCTTAAGATATATTAATTTAGAATGTACGAAGTGAATCTTAAATAAGTGGTAACATTTGTCTGACTGTAGTGACGCAATCAGCATGGCATCGTTCCAAACTGCACTGGTTTAAGGACATGATTTTGTGGAAGGAAATCTTTTGAGTTATATAACGACACTTCGTTGGGGTCATAGTTGGTTTTGTTCGAAATGGATACTTACTTATTATATATATATTTTTTTTTTAATAAGTATTTTTAACAAGATTTTTTTTAGATGTTATTGACAGAAAAACTTAATAAAATTACTTGTGTTAGTATTAACCAAGCTAAACTTGACAATTTAACTATAGAGGTGTAAAATCAAACAAAATACGTCCCAGGATAAACAATGAGTGATACTCCTACCAATAAATTAACATGAAACTCGTCTGTTCTTGTATTAAGTTACGGAAACAAATCTAGAACCAGTATTATGGTTTAGATGTTGCTAATAAATACAATAATCATTTCGAAATAATACATTTCAAGTTACATTGAAACTTAACTAAGTAGACTTTACCTATATAACATAAAATCAGCTTATGCTTTGAGTTCAATTTTGTTCTTAATATGTCAAACCAAAAAGTTTACTCCAGGCTCCAACCAATTACTTTTATCCTCCATAGCACTGCACACAATACGATTAAGGTTCAGTTACCATTACGTATTTAGTCTTTAAAAAGTATTCGTTTAAACTTTATCGATTAAATCTATAGTCTATTACCTTATTTTAATTAAGGCTTTACTTACACTACAGCATATGAGATGCTTGTTTCATACAACTTGTCTGGTTCCACTTATCCTTAATAGAAACTTAGATGCTTGTAAGTAAAGCCTTGCAATTGATGTAATAAGCTTATTAATTAATATTGTAGTTTTAGCTTTTGAGATGCTTTGAAAATTTTAATAATAAGTTATATAAGACATCGTTTTTAATGAAGGTTGACAGGAATAAAAGTTTTGTTTTTACATTGTTTTACTTAAAATTACTTTTATAAGTATATTTAAAACAAATTAATTAAGTATTGCTTGAATATAGACATTTATGAATAAATGATATATCTTCAAAGTGGAATCGAACTCAATTTCCTATAATCCATCGTTAAAATTATATCCGTTTCAGTCTTTGTTCCCTTAAACGTTGTGATATTCCTTGATTATTTTGATTGTCACTCCTTTAAGATTAACATGTTACTACAAATAAATTATGTTTTGACAAAAAATCCTTCTTTTGTTTGTATTATTGTACAATGCAGTAACATTTACAAAAAATATCCCTGGGAATAGATAACCATTTTAAATTAGTCTTATAGTCTAGTTTATTAAACCAATAGTCAGGTTAGCACGAACAGAACTCAATTTTAAAATTTAACTACATACGCTGATATTCAGCAAATATGATTTGTAAATTATTTGAATTTTAATAATGTTTTAGTTTTCTATTGTAGTATTCTATTTTATTATAAATCATTTATTAAATAAAATATTGTATGTGTATTATTATTGGTATAAACTGAGTTAAATAAAGTTAAAGAACGTGGAAATTTTAAACGTTAAGAGTGAATTAACGTATAATAATTTCATATGAAATTATAACTAACAGGTCGTTAAAGAAATCAAACAATATATATACAATAAATTTACACCACCGAGGCTTTCATCGCGTTTCTTCAAAAGAACTATTCTTTTGTCCAGGAATATTATGATACTGTGTTTTATGAGCATAGATCTCCTTCTGTTTATATTGCTCTAACCTTAGTAAAATAAAGTTTCAGATTAAAAATTATAAATTCTTCAATATTATTTAATTGTGCAAAGCGCATTATAAAGTTTTTTAAAAGATTTTTGCCATAATAAGCCATTTGCATAATGTATTTTTTCCCAAACACATACAGCTATAGTTCCAGTCGTTTCAGAGATTAGTCGAAACAAACAGACAGACAGATAATAATTTAGAAAAATACTTTTTACTTAAGTATCGTATATATTTCCATATACATTTAGTAAGGAGCTGGAATATTTTGGAATTGCAAACAGACACTTTTATACAAATAATTTTTGACGGTTCACTCAGCTACTACAACTGCATTGTAATTTTCCGTATATTAGTTTTTATATGAAGCGCGCACAGACGAACAGACAGGCAAACCTATCGAACAAATGTTATAGAAACTATTCTGTTTTTTAACAAACATTTGTAATATTTTATCTATATACATTATCGTTTCTGAGAAAAACAATTTCAATTGTTCGTTCGACTTTTCGTAAACAAATTAGCCGATATGTAATATCATCGATGGCCGCAGTAAATATCCGTTAAGGGCGCGGTCGTAAAAGTGTCATCCGAAAAAGTCTTGCTATACTAATGTCTATTTCTTTTGCTGTCTAGCGTTTTATTTTTTTGGAATTGTATTTTAGATTTTGTCTACGTTGTAATAACTAGATGTGTCCGCGGCGAATATGGTTTTTAAAATAAAAGTTAATCCTTATAATATCAGCTATCCGCAAGCGAAAGTCTTACTAAAACCGGTCTAGCCATCTTAAAGATTAGCCGGACAAAACAGATACACGGACAGAGACGAATTTTAAGACTAATTTTTTTATAATTTCATATGCATTTAGTGAAATATTCTTAATTTGTAACTAGAAACAGACCCTTAAATTTTATTTACATGTATAGATTTTATTGGAGCAAGATCTCGTGAAGCAATGAAGCCAGTAAACAGCTTGACTCACATTTCTTTCCTCGTCTATATTTCATTGTTTGTTGATTCGAGTGTACGTCTATGGAGTTGGAGTTGTCTTGACCTTCCTTTTGTCACAACACGAAAACATAATAATAAATCTTGTTTCTAAACAACATTGAACAAGTATAGTATAGTGTGTTGTTTCTGCTCCATTTTTAAAGTACACATTTTGAGTGCTCTCGGTTGAATAATATTTAATATTTTGTTATATTATATGATACGTCCATTATATTCCATGATACCATTTGTTATATATAATCTTGTAGATCGTAATTGTGTTGCTGTCCAATTCAAATCTAAGATACATTCTGTATAAGCACTCATAAAACTAACATAACATTTTGTTTCCTCAAAATATAATCATAGATATATATAAAAATGTATGTACATATATGTATCTAATACATAAATAACTTGAATTTGTCATGTATATTAATATTTATATCGCTTTAATTGTTATAGTTATTAATGATATTTATAAATAAATGAAATATATTTCCTCAAAAGAGACTGTATATGAACATTTAAAATAAAAAAAGAGTTAACCGATTCCAATCGTTCAATATTATATTAGCTGTTGGTGAGTGCAGATCAAAGTTACGAAAAATATCCACACAGAGTAATGATAAATTTATATATAACACATAATGTACTTACATAGAAGATAGTTCATTCATTTTGTCGGTCCTTAACTAAATGTTTTGAACCGTCAAACTGAAATCGAAAGTTTTGTAAGTACAAAGTAACTTTAACTTGACTTTGAATACATCTTCAGAAGATATAAAATAAAATTCTTTATGTTATAGAAATTTTAAGATTCTAATTTCTGCCGTTATAAAACTAAAACCGAACCATAAAAAAGCCATGAGATTCTATCAGTATTTGAATATTATTAGCAAGTCATACCAAAATAGAGATAGAAATAGAGATATTGTTTTGGAACAATGTTAATATAATTACACCTTAGTTTCACAATGGAGAATATCCAATACATATATCTTTTTTAACGGCCTGCGATCAGATCTCATCCAATGTATAATAATAGTCATGATAGAACTCTTTAATACAACTATAGATCATTTGTTTACCGACAAGAAACTTTTATTTGAGAAGAGAAACAGCTCCTTGCGTTTTTTAAATCTTTTTTTATGTATACTGTCTTCTAAATAAGACTAAATAGTAGTTTTTTTCTCAAGTCATCTCTTAACTTAAAGTTCAATTTATTATATTCTAACCTTTAACCAATATATAATAACTGGTAAGATATATTTCTACAGTGAACGTAATATATTATGAAGCTCTCACGTTACTTAGCGTTATTTATAGGGGGTGCGTGCTAAAAACTGGTATTTACTATAGTGAATGCTAAGATTCATTTATATATGTAATCTACTTAGGTAATAAAGCTTACCGAATATTTATAGCGAATATAACGATATTAATGATACATTTACGCAGACTTATCTAAATTACTCCTAAACACATATATTTATATACAAGTGGACGATTGTCGCTGGTTGGTCGTACTAGAAATAAATAACTGCATTTCGTATTCAACATGGCATATTAAGATATCAACATGATGTATGTTATTTATCTGAATATCTTAATGTTATTTGATGCATTTCATTGAATCAATTAGTCATCTGATGAATATCATTAAATCACTCAGTTATTTGATGCATATTAATAATGACTAGTATAATTGTAAATACTAATAATACATTAAAAGAAGCTCTAAATTTTGTTTGACAACGACTTGAGTAACATTTGTTATTGTTGATTCAATTTAATTGTATGAATGTGTTAAAATATTTTGTTCCATACATTGTACGTAATATATTGCAAAATTCATTAACAAGTTAATATTTTGAATATTTTACGGAAGCCTTTGTGTCTCTGAGAGTACGTAGTAAGAGGAAATTTCGTCGTCATAATTCAAAGTTACTCAAATGACTTATACTTCTGGTGCGATCGTATTAAATGAAAGGCTTCTTCCTTTTACCATACTTAAGTCCTTCTCTGTAAAATATTTTTTATTTTATTTAAATTAATAGTTTTATATCTCCAAGCTTACCGTAGACGAGGTTACTTTTACTCTATTTTTACTTCAATAGTTATTTTATTACTATATTTTACTGTTTTATATTGATTACAAGCTTATAATAAATTAGTGCAAGTTGTTAAATATTTTGCAACACTAACACATCTCATATTCTCACAAATATGTAATGAATTTTTATTTAGCATACGTCACGCTCTACAGTTAAGTTTCAAAATGTTAACATGATATTTATATCAGAACTACATTATTTTGATCCATTATTAAGTATAATATTTTGTATATTATAATATAAAAGCTTTTCTTCATTATTAACGACAAAAGGGCTTTAGGGAATTTTATAATGAACAAAAACTATTAAACGGAGTGGTAGTTACGAAACACTGCAATGATAATGTGAGGTGAGTTATAATGTATGCACGCTGATAGATCATCAGCGGGTAACACTTAGCTGCGGAACAATTTGTGTCAGAATTGATAATACAATCCTTAAAATATTACTTTATACTAGAATTAGGTAAACAGTTTTCAGCGACGTTCGAGACGAAAATTTTTCACATTTAAGCCTTATAGTATGTTACTATCGACTGCCTCTGTTACATAACTATTTTTTACCAAATAAAATTTTATTATTAATACAACAATCGTTCTTAGAAAACTATAAAACTTAGAAGTAAATATTATCTAGATAAAAAAATTCCAATATTTTTGGTTGGACCAAACAATAGATATTTCCAAAATTTCATTGAAATTGTTTAATATAAGTGCAAACTAATATCGTGATTTTCACTTCCAATGTAATGAAAAAATTATCCATAATATGTTTTTTTTTCTAATTTTTTTTCTAATGTGACCTTCGCAGTTAAAATAAATATTTAGTTTTTCCTTTTAGTTTTAAAAATGTGTAATCGATTGTTTTAATGTAAGTTTTTTGTTTGCAAACAGCCATGATAATATATTTTGATATCTTAGCAAATTCATTGCTTATTTCTTATATCGTACTAAATGATTAGTGTTTATGTTAAAAATACTTAAGATATGATACCGAATTGTATGTAAGTGTATCATAATATTAAATATATTAATAAAGCAACCTGTAATCCTTCGGTCAGACGGTTGATTGCTTTCACGCCGCGAATAAATAATTTGAACGTTAATTAAACATATATATTTTTAATATCCTTTTAAACTTAATAAATGATTCATTGTGTTGAGAATTTTTTAATATGATGTACTTATGTTTGTTTATTTGCCTATATTACAAAAATATAGTACTTATTACCTAGACTGAAGAATCTCCCCGGCCTCCCATTGATTGTGAACTGGTAAAGAAGCTCAGCGGTATTCAATAAATAGTATCACTAGTATCTCGATTTCATTCGTTAATTGAACAGCTGCTTCGTAAAGCGCTTTTTGCTGTTTTATTAACGGAATCATTTAATATTCAACTCATTAAAAATAAGCTTTTCAAAGAAGAGTCTTCAACTTATTTTACCTCGATAGGTACTCGTATCTCGGAACTATTAATTTTTGTTCGGATTTCGCATGGTATTAGTTTTTAGTAACATCTAGTTTAATTGTCTGTACTTTTAATATGTTTCTTATTTAAGATATTTCGAAGTTAAATTTTGTAATTGTGTACGAAAATCTCAGTTTCAAACAATGCTTTCCGTCCGTCCGGCTTGTCAGCAGCTTGTTCGCTCGGCTGGATTTCTTTAACCATTACTGTAGTTGCAAAGTGAGCTTTTTATGCGCCAGAATGAAATAAAACTTTATTCCTTTAATGAATGTACAGCTTTAACTTAACAAAGTGTTATTTTATAGATTTACCTTCTTTAAATTCTTAGGTCCATGTTTAAATTTATTAATCTACATTATATTGTAAAAAAGTTATTCACATTATTACCTTTTAAAGTGTTCGTTCTTAAAGTTTTTAAAAATCTCAATAAAAACAATTTACGGCGACCTACAAGGGTCATGTGAAAATAGAGACTGCGCAATTGAATCTTAATCAGCTAAGAAAACAATTTAACCTTCTGCAGGAGTAAATTACTGTTGAGATCTTGTCTTGCAATTAATGGGGGAAAGTTTTCGCAATAAACTCCCTTTTGGAAACTAACCGAGTGTGTGGTTAAAATAGGATTCCCCGGATACACTATCTAATGTTAAAAGATGTTTGGTTCGAAGACTTTATTACATTATATTCTATGTCTCAAGTAATATTTGCAGCTCTGCATACCATTATGATCTTACTCTTACGAGCTACTAGTGTTTAAGTTCTCAAATTCCAAAGCGAGGTATATTTGCAGAAAGTTAAATTATTATAATCTTATGAATATTCAAGTGTTATTTTCTTAATCTCACGCCATTATATTATTTTAACCTTTTAGTTTAACACAGCTCACGACTATACTGTAAATGATATAATTAAAAAACTTATAGAAAATAATTTTAAAGCTCGCTCGCTCTCGGAGTTGTGATGAAATATTATAAAATCTCAAGTGGTTGGTCGAAATTCGACCCCGGTTCATAATGTTAGTGTCTTCGCTTCCTGCATCAGTTATGTAGACAAGATGTATTACAATCTCCTGCAACGCCACTATATCACGCTGTTTCCGAGATATACGCCGGCGGTATATTAAAGTATAAGCTAATATATTTAATACATTTTCAGTTATGACACCGAAGATATATAGTTTAATTAATGGTAGAAACGTATAAATAATTATAATAATACAGGTAATTATCTTCATATAATATTTATTTGGGTAATAAAGTGAATTTTATTACGATAACGACACGAAATTATGGGATAGAGTTATTTACGATAAAATATTTAATAATTATTTTATTGACTTTGCTTAATTTAATGAAAAGTTTCGACATTATTGTATTTCGAAAATAATTTTAAATTAAAAAATTAAATTGGCTGTGGCAATTTTGCAACATAGTTCTCATCCTTAAAAAAACAAATCGTGTTTCGTTTCCGTTCGTTAAAACTGCAGCCGCGCCGAGTCGCTCGCGTCGGTCAGCGTCCGAGCGACGGATCATTGAACATGTACGCTCTCGAGATTAGTTTGACTCGAAAACAGAAATTGTGAATATCACGTGGATTTTCGAGCACGTACGTGGTTCTCTCCCGACGCTCTTGACGTTATTAAGTGGATCGTATTGCTTCCTAACTTTGTCCTATCCTATTGTCCATGTTCAGAAGCTCGGAGATTTGTTGTTCGCGTATGATACTTATGGCTAAGACGGGAATAGAATTACAGATGGAAATTGCTGACGACTTAAGTTGGAATAGTTCCATATATCGTATTATATCTATTTATTATCTTAACGAAATGTATACTGACTAGCTGATGGACAATATCATAAGAGAAACTTATGTAGGGTACTAAAAAGAGATTATTAAAAATTCCTCGTCCTAAAAGACGATCCTCGTCTTTCTCTCAAATCCTATAATTTCCACAGACAAAACTTTTATAATGATAACATTATATTTAGTTCTTGAATTCTACAGTGCATTTTTATATAATATATCGTAAACAGATCGTTGATCGATCGTTGCTATAAGATAATAGAATAATTTAATAGAAATAAAAATAATACCTTGTGCAGGAAATCAGACACGTACGCGTTTAACTTGGGTTTGAACGTTTCACTTTGCAATTCTTTTACAGTTGTGATCTTCGATTCTACCAACTCTATTGAGTTTCTTAAATTATTTGTTATTGGAATCTCCTGAGTATAGGCGTGAAGAAAATATCATAAGTGTAATAACTATATAATTCTTGTTCGACCGATTGCGATTGCCTCTAACCAAAATCAAAATTAATTTAGCTCACAGGTTATTTCTTCTGGGAACACTCCGACTTCGACTATATTTTCTGGCAGAATATAACTACCAAAATTGTTTAACCTATATTGAATAAGGAAACCTTTGTAGACAGAGGTCAATTACTAACAAAATGTCAGGTGTTTTTTATATATATATATATAAAAATCTTTGAATAAAGAGGAACTCAAACCTCTGCCTTTATGAAGTCAGCATTATAAATGTAACGTTGTAAAATCTTAGTACTAAACAAGGTTATACGTTGTTGCCTAGTTAGTCGGAGGTTCCCAAGAGAACTCAGATCAGGATATCCTTTATTAAATTGCCAAGTAGCCACAGAGCTGTATTGTAGTTCAGGAAAGCTGGTGCAGTTACTTCCATGTGAGTGTGAACAACTATTGTTTTAGTTTCGAGAATTCAGAGTAATGTTCCTGATTTATCATCTGACGACGGCACAGTTATACAGTATACTATTGTATTAAAGAACACTCTGTATTTATTTATTTATATATTTTCCACTTTGAGTCAATACCAATGATATCTTGTGTACGTCAAATGGGAGTGTCAGGAGGGTCTATTTTGATACCGTACTTATTGAAATAAGCCCTTCCGTAAAGACACTCTCCAATTTAAAATTAAAGCTTCCAAACGCGCCCTGTTCTAAGAAGAACATCGCAACAAACTCAATCGAATTATTATTGACATTATTTTGATATATATAACATTTTCAATGAAATGTGTTATTAATTATCTGTATTGTTTCTGTGTTGCTTAAATAAGTTTACTGTTAGAATTAACGTCAATATTCATATTTTCAGAATATTTAAAAACCAACCGGTTATTTACCAATGAATGTATGAATTATAATTATATAATTCTGAATGTTAATATAAATGTTATATAATATTTTGTGGGTCTCACCGTACAGGGCGTATGTAATACAATTTGCTGAAAAAGAGTAACAAAATTGGTACAGAATAATTTAATACACCACAATACTGCATTGTGTTATGAGTGGAAATATTTTACGTAGTAATATAGCATTAATTTATAATTCGTAACTAACTGTTTTCTGCGGACTAAAACAATTTCCGACGAATTAATGACGATGGAATGAACGTTCACATCGAGAGCCCGATATCATCAACCGAGGTGTTAAAGTTCAATAAATGCGCGAATATCATGAAATTGTTATTCAAACTACCTCAAATTTAAAAAAATATTACCAATTGATGATTTATTTCTTATTGATTGATGTTTAGAAGAGAACTTCGTAAAATATATACGTTTTATATTGGTATCAATAATTCTCTTGCCTTCCGCGATTTCATTATTTCGGTACATAAAATGAATATTCATTAAATGTACGTTTCACTGCTTAACATTCGTGTTTCTATTCGTTGTTGTGATTTATTTGGTGTTATATTTTCTGATTTTAATTTATAATTCGTGTACGAGTACGTCGCACGAAATTACTTTAGTTTTATATTCACTGGAGGGTTAAATAAAACTTAATTATGGTAATGACATATATTATATACCTAATAAAAAAAAAAAACAAATATTATGTTTTTCAGTTATATTTACTTTCCTTTATAGATCAGTCAATGCTCTATCAAAATGTTTCTTTAAAATTGGAGTTGAAGTTCTATTCAACTAGTAGATGGTTATTTATATTGTAATTCATTTAAGCTGTCTGTATATATTGTTTAATACATAAAAGATTTCTTATTTGTAAAAGTGGTTCACACTTTGTTAGAGTAATGGAACGAATTACTTAAGAAGGCAAAAGAAGACATCTGTTTCTTAATTTATTATTTTTTTATTATATTTTTATTTTAATATGTAAAAAAACTACATATCTAAAGTGAAAAAATTATATATTGTTTAATAAGTTATTTGACAATAATTGATAATTGTATCTGTACTACTTACTTATCTTCACGCCATATCCCTTGCGGGGTAGCCAGAGACGACGGAGCGCCAAACGGTCCCTGCATACCTCTTTCGCCTCGGCCACAGACATCAACCTCTTCATACATGCCCTCCGGGGGGTCCTCATGTTTTTTACGTGACCTTCCACCAGTATCATAGATACTGTGCTTTCGAAGGTCACTCGAGGCCTCCCCCTATCTCTCTCATTGCAGATTCGATCAGCTAGACTGACACCGCATCTTCGACGAAGAGATCGCATCTCCACAGCATTCATCTTTCTTTCATTCTTCTTATGTTTTACCCACGTTTGGCTGCCGTATAACAGCGTCGGTAGCAAAACTGCATTGTGTACAGCCAAACGTGCAGCTATGCTGACGTTTTGCCGTCTCAACAATGCAGTTAAAACACCGTTGACTCTGTTACCGGCAACAATACGCCTTTCCACATCCATTTCGTATCTTCCGTCTCTGCTAAACATACTTCCCAAATATACCACCTCATTCACTTGTTCTATTATCTTACCATTCACGTTGATCTTACATTCTGTTCTTTCTTCATTTCTTTCAAATATCAGAACCTTCGTCTTATCTGCATTCAGGTTTAGACCATTATTTTCACACCCACCTTTCAGAGTGCCAATGCCTGCAAATCGCATATGTACTACATAAGTATATATTTAATCCAAAAAAAAATGATTCGCTTCTATGATTGGAATTCTTTAATGATAATGCAGATTACACATTGCCCAACTTACAAAAGTAAAAACAGCTGCTCATAGAGTAGGTAATACATAAGAAAATATTTATTTACAATTATTTAAACTTTTTCACTTAAAATTTAGCAAAATGTTATTTGAAGTGCCTTCTTAATTTTTTCAATTTTTAAAGTATTATTTGTTGAAGGTGTTATTTCGTTTCATAAAAATTTATATTATGAACTAAAGACTCGCATACAATTAGCATATACTATAAATCTTTGGCTATCTTCAAGATAACCGTAAATATTTATTTACAGTTTAGGATAACTTGGAACAGACACAAATATATATTTTTTTATTTTTATCAAAGTATTTGAACATTGTTGGACTACACACAATTTTGACAGCATTTTGTTTAGTAAATCTAGAATTAAATAATAAAACTACCTATAGCACCTAGTTTTATCTTGTTGTTTACTGGAATGTGACGTCACTTGAATCATATTGCGTCCGCCATTATAAAGACAGCAGTTTAGACGCGAGTTTCACAATTTAAACTTTAACATTATTTTATATATAAATTATATTATTATTATTTTCCTAGAAATATTAATATATTATGTTTATTATGTCACAAACAATTATATAAAAAATTGAGTCGAATAAGCTATTGCATATGTATATATCGTCTCTTTGAGAACTGTATTAGACTGAAGTGTTGTATCGATGGAAATGGTGGGTTTCAAAAGGAATACATGAAAGGTAAATGCATGCGGTTGAAATGCGAATGTTGAGATGGATGTGCGGTGTGACGAGAATGGATAAAGTGAGAATTGAGTAGTATTTATTTATTTAATTCTTTATAATACCATATAAAAATAATGTACAAAAGTCACGTTTCAATTTAATATACAAAAATAGTTATATAATAAACGTAGATATATAATATATGGTATAACTTATATATATCTGTTTATTTTTACTTTAAATGATAAATAGTGGATATTGAATATGATTTTCTTTGGTGATAAAAACTTTGACCACATGTTTGAAAATCTCTCGAGAAGGAGCTTTCTAAAGAGGGTCAGGAAATTCATTCCAGAGTCAAACTGCATTTACAGCAAACGAGTTGGACATAAAATCAGACCGATAAAGAGGAGTAGTGCTCCATAAACTGCTAGAAGAGCTGCTAGATCATTCTGATCTGTCATGTGAATCAGGTACGGAAAAGGAACTTAAAATGTATTTAAAAACTAGCACCGGTGATAAAAAATGTCAGAGGAAATCCTTTATCGTTCTATGGTGGTAACTTACATAACTCCAAGTACAGATGGTCATAACAGAAGAGGTTGATCGGATACATGGAAGGAGTGCAGGACAAATATGACGATTAGACATTTATCCAGTGAGTTGTCGTATGATGGATGAGAGTGGTAGGAATGGGCATATTCCACCGACCACAAAATGTTTACGATAATTTCAAAGGATAACGATGTCTTAACTAGTATTATAGTGGAGCGCCTGGGGGTTTTCACCTCGGATTAGAGTTATAGTGAATGAATTAATACGATCGATGTGGGATATTGTTTCTTAAACTATAAATTGCAATGTTTACCCAAAATTTTTTTGTGCACTCCATTTTTGCATTGTTTAAACAAATTATTATAAAAAATTAATATTTGACCATATATTTTCACTTAAAATAGAAATTTCTTTTATTTATATGTTAAATCTTATCTGAGTAGACATATAGGAACATTTTTCAAAGATACCTGTGTATATATATCGCAGTAGGGATCTCGATCTCAGCTGCTATGTACAATAGAATTTCTCGGCTAGTTTAGTTGCAAGTAACAAGTGTTCTGTGAATATTGTGCTTCTATAACAGTGAAAATTTGGTTTTTTAGTGAAAAATTTTTCTATATTTTTGTACTGGAAGGTAATTAAATAATAAATAAATTGAATATTAAAGATCAGTTTCAATAAAAAAAAATATATGGTAATAATTACGGCCAGGAACAAAACACAAAAAAACAAAACATAAACATATGAATGCTCATTTGAAAGACTGCGAGATTCCTGGCCCTAATAATAATGAATCAAATGCAATTAATTAATTACTAATTGTTTTTTATTAGATTTCGAACAATGGATAAACCAACGGCATAGCTGCATAATATGTATACACCTGGGTTCATCTTCCGAAACAAATTCAAGTTTAGGTGAAATAATAAAAATTAGTAGAGGAATAACCTCTTTACAAGCTGCTTCAACTGAACGACAAGATGGATTGTTACCTCACCTACAAACTAAATTTGTTTATGCTCATTCAAGTTGTCGACAAAAATATATTAATAAAAAGTATATTGGAATGTATAAAAATAAGGTCCGTAAAAATCTCTCATTATCGCCTCCGAAAAAAAAAATTCGAAGTAGCATGAGTTTCAATAACTTCAATTGGGAAAAAAAACTGTTTTCTTTGCGGTCAAGAAGCTGATAAAACAAAAAAAGCAAAATTAAATAAAGCTCGGCGTAGGCAAATTTCATACATCAACACTCCAACTTTAAATGAATCCATCATGAATTTTATAGCCGTCCAGAAAACTGATTATTATCGAGATATCCATAAAAGGATTTCTGGTATAACCGACTTACAGACACTTGCAGCAAAATATCATTCGGATTGTTATAATTGGCTGAAAAATTCAATTCACCTTAGTAATGTTGAAAAGAAAATTAATCCGAGAATTTCGATGGTAGATGCAGCAATGGAGCAAATATACAAGTACATAGAAGAGAATGATGATTGCCAATTTACCATGCAAGAGTTGAAAAACGTCATCACTACAGAGCATACCCCGGAGGAAAAAACTATTAAAAAACGACTAAAAGAACGCTTTCACGGTGATATTATCATTTCAACTAAATTTGGGTCTAATACCATTACATGTTTTAAAAAAATTAACCATGATGTATTAACAGAGAATTGGTACAATCAAAATATATAATAGTAAAGAAGAAGAAGAATTTCATATTCTGAAAGCGGCGAGCGAAATTATTCGAAGAGATATAAGAGCCCAAGTGTACGATAATGAAAATTATACGCCAAGTGACAAAATGATTCAAGATGTTGATGAATCAATTCCAAAATCTTAAATTTTTTTACTATCTGAAATAATATTAAAAGATAAGAAAAATAATGCAGAAACAATTCCGAGATATGAGAAGAAATGTAAATCGATAGCGCATGCAATCATATCAGCTGTACGACCAAGATCTTTTTTATCGCCACTTCATATTACTTTGGCTGTGATGTTTCATAGGAAATTTGGCTCTAAAAAAGTAATAAATATATGTCATTCTTTAGGCTTCTGTGCTTCGTACAAAGAGGCTACGTTATACGAAGCTTCAGCAACTTTTACAGCTCCTCCAGATCCTCCTACTACCTACTCCTGTATATATACACAGGTATCTTTGAAAAATGTTCCTATATGTCTACTCAGGTAAGATTTAACATATAAATTATTAAAAATTACTGCTTAAAGTGAAAATATATGGTCAAACATTAAATTTTTATAATAATTTATTTAAACAATAAAAAAATGGAGAGCACAAAAAAATTTTGGGTAAACATTGCAATTTATAGTTTAAAAACCAATATCCCACATCGATCATATTAATTCATTCACTATAACTCTAATCCGAGGTTTTACGGTTTTGAATGCTCTAGGCACTCCACTATTAAACCAGAAGTCCTAATCACTGATTTTATTTTTTTATGTTTTAAGTTTAAATATATCTATGGACATGGACAACTTCTTTCATTTTTAATTTTTTTTACATATTAAAACAGTCCTCAATACGGGCAAAGCTCGAACCGACGACCTCTGACGGGCTAGAGGTCGCAGGTTTGTGTTCTACCGGTGCTGATATTTTTAGTTATATTTTATGGTATGAAATAATTCGATTCTAAACTTTTAACATTTGTCAATGTAACGGAAGAATTGAAGTTACTATGTAGAAATGCGCTCTAAAGTTTTCAACGTTTTTGTTGGTGTTCATATATTTTGCCCAAGAGTTTTATTTCAGTTTATCTAAGAACTTTGCGTATTTATTAATTTAACAAGAGTGTTAATTACACAGGCACACAAAAAAAAAAAAACGTCATGAACCAGAGGGGAGACCCCATTATTCCTAGGTTTTTGGGATCGCTGAAACCGAATATGACAATAAAAACTAATTTTAAATGCCAGTTTTCCCGCTAGCACCCCCTTACTACCTCTTAAGGGGTGAAAATTGAAATTGTTGTAAAAAATCAAGATAGATGTGTCTTTCTACGTTTTTTGGGATGCTGAAACCGAAAATGATAACTAAAAATAAATTCATGACCACTATCACCCCCTACCATCCCTTATAGGGGGTGAAAATTTTATTTTTTTCTATAAAATCAAGACAGATGTGTATTTCTACGTTTTTTGGTATAATGAAACCGAAAATGAACACCAAAAGTGAATTTGATAGCTCTTTTACTCAATACCACCCCCTAACTACCCCTAACGGGGGGAGGGGGTGGGGGTAGTTTCAATTTTGTATAAAATCAAGATGTATGAAGAAATTTTTACGATTTACAGTAAATGACATGTTTATCAAACTAGTTTGAAGTTACTCTTAGCTCTTATATTAGAAATTCAATTCAGAAGTATCTGATATATATTCATGATTTAATTCTATTCTTAGCGTAACCCAGGAACAACGGCGTGGACGTAGTAGATTTCTGTTCCCTTTTGGAGTGCTGGATTAAAGTGAGTCCCCTTGCCTCTCACTATCCAGGGTGCTGAATTAAAGTGAGTCCCCTTGCCTCTCACTATTCAGCGTCTACCTGTTTCTACGATAACGAACTCTCTTGTTGTCAAAAGTTCTTCTAAGTGGTTGCCTTTTATTGGTTATTTTCTGTTCTGGCAAATCTCTTTTTAAATTCCAACAGTAGTCTGCTAACATATTGACATCCCATTTACCCTAATAGCGCTGTTCCATTGTCTTAAGATCCTGTCTGATGGAACCTTTCACCTTGCTCCTCACTATAGTCTCCTAAATTGGCCGAAAAATAGTAACCTTTCTATTTCGGAGGCATAGAATTAGGTTCAGCATCTTTTAAGCGTTTTACAAGACTGCCGGATGGATAACAGTATAAACAGAATTAAATAGAAAGCAAAAAAAAACAAAAAATGAAACAACTTGTTAAGAATAGGACAAAAATCATGATTCAGTCTTAGTATCATAATAACAAATATATGCATACAATAAGGTTACCATATACTTTATAATCATTTTTTCTCTCAGCATCTTGAAAAACATAGAAATTCACATATTTTCGGTTCCAGCATCCTATAAAACGTAGAAATACACATCTATCTTGATTTTATAGAAAAATTGAAATTTTCACCTCCTTTAAGGGGTAGTAAGGGGGTGATAGAGGTCATGAATTTATTTTTAGTTATCATTTTCGGTTCCAGCATCCCAAAAAACGTAGAAATATACATCTATCTTGATTTTATAGAAAAATTGAAATTTTCACCCCCTGTAAGGGGTATTAGGGGGTGATAGTGGTCATAAATTTATTTTTAGTTATCATTTTCGGTTTCAGCATCCCAAGAAACGTAGAAATACACATCTGTCTTGATTTTATAGAAAAAAATGAAATTTTCACCCCCTGTAAGGGATGGTAGGGGGTGATAGTGGTCATGAATTTATTTTTAGTTATCATTTTCGGTTTCAGCATCCCAAAAAACGTAGAAAGACACATCTATCTTGATTTTTTACAACAATTTCAATTTTCACCCCTTAAGAGGTAGTAAGGGGGTGCTAGCGGGCAAACTGGCATTTAAAATTAGTTTTTATTGTCATATTCGGTTTCAGCGATCCCAAAAACCTAGGAATAATGGGGTCTCCCCTCTGGTTCATGACGTTTTTTTTTTTTTGTGTGCCTGTGTTATTATTAAGGTGACATAGTTCGTTATTTATTATTTTATATATTTAATTCGTTTATATTTTGTTTATTATCAACAAAACATTTCAGAAAAGAAAGTCAAAGACTAAGCTCGCCAGCATAAGCCTAATCGAGTTAATCTCGTCCGGCTTTCCGAAAGGAAATTGAAAAACTTTTTCAAGTGATCTTTGATACTCTAACGCCTCTTAATTTAAATAATTCTTAATTAATCTTTAGTTTATTACCAGAAGATGATGCCTGCAGCTGCGTTCACTTCAGTGGCCATTTATAATAATTACCATATTTTCAGTTCCCCGGAATTCAACAATTACTTTGCTTTTACTACTTACGGCAATATCCATACTTTCAGATATTATAGTACAAAACGTAGTGCACAAATTTTATGTTCATACATTTTCAATGATCAAAAAATGTCTGTTCTTGTAGTCGCTAGAACGAAGTAAATCGCCAGGATTGTTGAACCGAGTCATACGTCTTATCTTACATCCATTACGAGGAATTCATCGTATTTTATGTCCCCACTGTCGTCTTAGACCGGTAAAAACAGACATGGAAATGAATTTCTTTCTGATAACATCATCTTTCTGATTAACTAACTGAATGAGTACTATGCTTAGGGTTTGTTTATTTTTCTATTATGGTACTCATATTCATGAACAAGAGATGAATTTTAAGTATCTTGTTCTATTGTTTTCTTTCCTATACTATCCTATCTTTTTCTACCCTATCTAATACTATTACATAAATAAGACAATTTAAATGCGGAGTATATAACATTATAATAGTAAGAAAATGTCCTTAATAAACCGTAAACGATCTCGTATTTCATGTTCTATGCGTCAATTACACCATCACTCTTAGAAGCAAACGTACTTAATGGCTGAGTTACCGCCATTCTACATTTCATGAAATAACACACTGCCAAAAATACTCCCATATCAAAAATACTTTGTGTAGTCATTTTGATTTGTTATATACTACGCAGAACTGCATTTGACGCTCTCTAGCAGTCGTGATTGCTTGTTTGATCAAGAGTTTGTCTGTAAATAAAAAAAATATTTGTTTTTATTTTGAATTCAACACATTTCATTTTGACGTTATTTATATTTGTTTAGATTTCTGACATTTAGATGGTGTATATTTCTCCCCATTGTTACGAACAGGTGAATAAAATAAATATTTCACTTAACATTTCATGCTTTATAATATACAATCCTTTTATATTCATATCAGGACTGAGTAAGAAATATGAGAAAAGAATACACTATTGTATCGACCTTAAAAGGGGACGAAGAAAATGATACGATCGCTCTGGACGCACATTGCCACTGGCAGATGTTAGTGTTTTAGTATCTGTTTGATTGATGCGTTTAACGTCTGCGTGAAACGTGCTGCGTGTATCAAATTGAGCATTTTCACTATTGGGTATTGTGCGACTTTCATATTGCACTAATACAATTTATTTTACACTTCATACATTACTCACATTTATTATTTCTGGTCGTATATGTGGCGAGATCTGAGTGTTAGATTGAATTGGTAAAATTCAAGTTTAATTTCCCATTTTGACTTTTACATATCCAACTCTGGATTTGTGAAGCCTTTAACAGACTAACCTTATTTCGGAAGATATGGGGTCAAACGTTGAAAACAATTGACCCCACACCTACTATATTTATAATTATTTGGAGTAAAGAAAGGAATTTTGTTAACGCTAAACGAGTTAATTATCTCCGCACCATTGTTAATGATAATGCAGTTTTAAGAGTGCTATGACGTACCAACATACGTACAGTGGAAGCAGTCATTAGGCGAATTACGTTTATGAAGTACCTAAGTGCTTTTATCCCGTAAGTCCAGAGTTTTTGTGAAATATGTAAAGGACAGAGTACTCTGCTTAGAGAAATTTCAACAATGAAGCTTTTCGTTTAATTTATATGGCATATTTTTTGATATGTGTTATTTTATATTAACTTCTCACCGAAAGTTCCGACTTTAGATTTTAAGTCTTTAGTCAGGCAAAATACGTTTTTTCTTACATATGCGATTATTAAAAGAAAAGGTGTTTAAAGTATATTTATTCATTTTTAAGGGTAATTCTTATTACAAAACTATCCTGATAACAAACTCAATATTGAAAATATATATTTTCAATATTTTAATATTTGGTAATCGGTTTTACTCACTAAGTATGGCTTTGTACGTAAAATGACTAGTTACAAAGTGTACAGCTTCATTTAGAAAACTTTAAGATTTCAGAAAACTTACAGACAAACCTCTCTGGAGGAATCAGTATTCCAGGTCTTAAAATATAGTTTATATATTTTTAATTACTCAGAGGTTTTGCTTAATAAAAAATACAACTCTTCCGAACTTCCAAGAGCTATCTCGTCTTCATCTTGGAATAGGAAGTTTCGATGACTGTTTTCTTTACAACTTTATCAATTGATGTTTGATTTATTTCACTGAATAATAAAGTAAAATAGCAAATACTAACTTATGGAAAGATGGTTTTAAAAATATAAATTACTAGGGGCGCCAACAAACCCTCAATTTCGACTCGCTGCACTCGCAAAATCTCGGGTGCCGTTTGCATATTGAGCGAAGCGAGCCCACTGTATTTACTCATCGTTTCCCATTGACTGCAATGGATATCAGTTTTTTGACATGATATTAAAAAAAAAAAATTTTATTGTCATTTTTCAAAAAAAAAAAATTTTAACAACCATCACCTAATGTGTGTCTTTTTGTTTGCAAAGTTTCATAATTTTCCGTCAAGTAGTTTTTGAGCCAATTCGTGACAAAGAATGCAAAAAGTCTCAAGTAAAACGCTCCGCTCACTTCGTTCGCTTCGCTCAATAAAGTCGTCTGTCAGAAAAATAATTTTCAAGAAAGTGGATAGTGTTTTGATAAAAATCGAAATTTTGACCTCACTATAATGTGTTGTTATAAAAAAAATTAAGATGGACACGTACCTATCGAATCAGTTTTTATATATTGGTAATGTTGCATTTATGGATAATCAAGCATAAACCAGTGTATCTAAAACGCGTGAAGCAATCACTGAACTTTTATTAATTTATATAATTAAATGCATAAATCTATCCATAAACGAATCATACAGGTCTTAAGCTAAATTTCCATCCCCTGGTAAAGGAGATAGACATCGCAATCCCCTGTGAAGAAAATCAAATTTCAAACGCTGAAGAAGCACTCTGCAGACAAATAAATCTTAAAGAATATGTACTGTAATTTTTTGATATATATCTTCACCGTTGCTCGAATGATTACATTTAGTTTGTATGTTGTGTATAAAAATAATATTCCTATTTATATTTTCCATTTGCTCGAAATGTCTAGTTTCTGAAAGTTTAATTCAATTATCAGTATATAAAAGCTAACATATTTATATTATGTTTATCGTCTATAAACTTCGATGTAGTGTATCGGCTGGTTTAATCTAAAATTGATCTTTGGAGGTCGTTACTCATAAAAGATGTTACCTAAATATAAATATTTTTGATGTTATATTGGAACACGTTTCATTTATAATAAGAAGGTATTATAGTGATTTGCTTCGTTTCGTGCCTGCCGTGTTGTACAGATGGGAATGGTACCATGCGCATGCGTTTGTAATGCGAATGTTGAGATGAATGTGCGGGGTGATAGAAATGATAAATTGAGAATTGAGTATGTAAGACGTACTTTAAAACTAGCACCGGTGATAGAAAAGCTGAAAATCATTTGCCGATGAAGGGCGATAACGCACTTAATTCTAAATATGGATGTTCATAAGAGAAGAAGCGACTGAACACAAATATGACGACAAACTAATTTTTCAGTGAGTTGCCGTATGATAGATGAGAGTGGTAGGAATGGTTATATTCCACTGACCCAAAAATGTTTACGATAATTTCAAAGGATTACGATGTCTTAACTAGTATTAAACCAAAAGTCCTAATCACTGATTTTATTTTATATGTTTTTAGTTTATATATTTGTATGAACATATTAAGCTTCTTTTAATTAAAAATTTTTACATATTAAAAAAGTCTTCAATACGGGCAAAGCTCGAATCGACGACCGCTGACGGGACAGAGGTCGCAGGTTTGTGTTCTAAATGTGTTGATATTTTTGGGTAGACCTCGAAGAATTCGGTCTGCCCATTCATTTGTACCCGACTTTCGAATTTTGAAAAAATTTCTTCACAGCAGGTCTTTTTATGACCCCCTGAGTCCGAAATGACCATTGGTCAAAAAGTTTATATATATATATGTATATACATATATATATATATATATATATATATATATATATATATATATATATACATATATATGCGTGCGTGCGTCCAGATTCGACTTTTGTCAGCACGATAGCGGCCGCAGTTTCGCTCGGATCGCTTTCAAACTTTGCACAAAAATCAACCATCCAAAAATGAAGGTCAAGTTCGTTAACCAGAGAAATCCGGCCACAGGGGGCGCTAGGGCCTCACTTTTTCTGATTTCAGTTTTTCGACCATAACTTTTTCCCTGTACAAAGTAGATCAATTGCGTTCATATTATATGTGATAAATTGATAATTAATAAAACGACTTGCTTTCACGGAATCCCAACGACACTGAACTTTATTTGAAGTAAAAGAACGAATATACAAATACAGTTGACATAGTTGCCACAAGATGGCGTTAGTAAGCCTATCTATATTTTGTTATTTATAACATTATATGATGTTTTTGATGAATACCAATAACTAATGTACATAAACCGAAAACCTAACTTCTATAACTTAGGGGTGGGGGTGAAAAAACCGAAAATTTTTGAAAAAAAAATCATAACTTTTTTTTGGTAAACATTCTTACACCGCAAGTATTTTTAATAGAAAGGTTATTTTTTACTCTAAATTTAGGTACTAAAAGTTTTTCCGTAAAAGGTACCGTTTCCGAGAAAAAAAATAAAAACCACTTTTAGCTCAAAAATTTAAGGTAGGTAAAACCACGGCAACTTTTTTCTGGTAAACATTCCCACCTCGCAAATATTTTTAAAAGAAAGGTTATTTTGTACTCTAAATTTAACTACCAAAAGTAATTCCAAAAAAGATACCTTTTCCGAGAAAAAAAATAAAAACAAAAAGCGGTTAGCGGTTTTGTTTTAAAATTTTTGATTTAAACAACGGCACTATGTGTTATTCTTAGATAGTGAGTTATATTTTAAACGAGTTATACACGAGGTCTACCTACGCGTGTCCCCCTGCGGGCACGGATTTTTTTATTCTACATTTGTTTTCAATATTTTAAGTGTTCGTTACCCACAGTTATATTATATGATATAAAATAATTAGATTCCAAACTTTTAACATTTGTCAATGTATCGGAAGAATTGAACTTACTATGTAGAAATGCGCTCTAAAGTTTTCAACGTTTTTGTTGGTTTTCATATATTTTGCCGAAGAGTTTTATTTCCGTTTATCTCAGAACTTTGCGTATTTATTTTTTTATCAAGAGTGTCAATTATTATTAAGGTGACATAATTCATTATTTATTATTTTATATATTTAATTCGTTTATATTTTGTTTATTATCAACAAAACATTTCAGAAAAGAAAGTCAAAGACTAAGCTCGCAGCATAAGCCTAATCGAGTTAATCTCGTCCGGCTTTTCGAAGGGAAATTGAAAAACTTTTTCCAAGTGATCTTTGATACTCCAACGCCTTTTAATTTAAATAATTCTTAATTAATCTTTAGTTTATTGCCAGTAGATGATGCCTGCAGCTGCGTTCACTTCAATGGTCGTTTATAATAATTACCATATTTTCAGTTCCCCGGAATTCAGCAATTCCTTTGCTTTACCTACTTACGGCAATATCCATACTTTCAGATATTATAGTACAAAACCTAGTGCACAAATTTATATTCCTACATTTTCAATGATCAAAAAATGTCTTTTCTTATAGTCGGTAGAACGAAGTAAATCGCCAGGATTGTTGAACCGAGTCATATGTCTTATCTTACATCCATTACGAGGAATTCATCGTATTTTATGTCCCCACTGTCGTCTTAGACCGGTAAAAACAGACATGGAAATGAATTTCTTGCTGATAACATCATCTTTCTGATTAACTAACTGAATGAGTACTATGCCTAGGGTTTGTTTATTTTTCTATTGTGGTACTCATATTCATAAATAAGAGAGTTTTAATCTTGTTCTATTGTTTTCTTTCCTATACTATCCTATCTTTTCCTACCTTATCTAATACTATTACATAAATAAGACAATTTAAATGCGGAATATATAACATAATAATAGTAAGAAAATGTCCTTAATAAACCGTAAACGATCTCGTATTTCATGTTCTATGCGTCAATTACACCATCACTCTTAGAAGCAAACGTACTTAATGGCTGAGTTACCGCCATTCTCCATTTCATGAAATAACACACTGCCAAAAATACTCCCATATCAAAAATACTTTGTGTAGTCATATTGATTTGTTATATACTACGCAGAACTGCATTTGACGCACTCTAGCAGTCGTGATTGCTTGTTTGATCAAGAGTTTGTCTGTAAATAAAAAAAATATTTGTTTTTATTTTGAATTCAACACATTTCATTTTGATTTTGATGAGATTTCTGTATTTTGACATTTAGATTATGTATATTTCTCTCCATTGTTACGAACAGGTGAATAAAATAAATATTTCACTTAACATTTCATGCCTTATAATATACAATCCTTTTATATTCATATCAGGACTGAGTAAGAAATATGAGAAAAGAATACACTATTGTATCGACCTTAAAAGGGGACGAAGAAAATGATATACGATCGCTGTGGACGCACATTGCCACTGGCAGATGTTAGTGTTTTAGTATCTGTTTGATTGATGCGTCTAACGTCTGCTCGAAACGTGCTGCGTGTATCAAATTGAGCATTTTCATTATTGAGTATTGTGCGACTTTCATATTGCACTAATACAATTTATTTTACACTTCATACGTTACTCACATTTATTATTTCGGGTCGTATATGTGGCGCGATCTGAGAGCTAGATTGGATTGATAAAATTCAAGTTTAATTTGTCATATTGACTTTTACATATCCAACTCTGGATTTGTGAAGCCTTTAACAGACTAACTTTATTTTGGTAGATATGGGGTCAAACTTTGAAAAACAATGACCCCAAACTACTATATTAATATATATTTAAGTTAAAGAAATGAATTTTGTTAATTCTAAACGAGTTAATTATCTCTGCACAATTGTTAATGATAATGCAGTTTTAAGAGTGCTATGACGTACCAACATACGTACAGTGGAAGCAGTCATTAGGCGAATTACGTTTATGAAGTACCTAAGTGCTTTTATCCCGTAAGTCCAGAGTTTTTGAGAATTATGTAAAAGAGAGATTACTCTAGTTAGAGAAATTTCAACAATGAAGCTTTTAGTTTAATTTATATGGCATAATTTTTGATATGTTTAATTTTATATTAACTTTTCACCGATAATTCCGATTCTAAGTTTTAAGTCTTTAGTCAGGCAAAATACGTTTTTTCTTGCATATGTGATTATTAAAAGAAAAGGTGTTTAAAGTATATTTATTCGTTTTTATGGGTAATTCTCATTACAATACTATCCTGATAACAAACTCAATATTGAAAATATATTTTGCAATATTTTAATATTTGGTAATCGGTTTTACTCACTAAGTATGGCTTTGTACGCAAAAAGACTAGTTACAAGGTGTACAGCTTCATTTAGAAAACTTTAAGAATTCAGAAAACTTACAGACAGACCTTCAGACCTCTCTGGAGGAATCAGTATTCCAGATCTTAAAATATAGTTTATATAGTTTTAATTACTCCGAGGTTTTGCTTAATAAAAAATACAACTCTTCCGAACTTCCAAGAGCTATCTCGTCTTCATCTTGAAATAGGAAGTTTTGATGATTGTTTTCTTTACAACTTTATCTATTGATACTTGATTTTTTTACTAAATAATAAAGTATAATAGCAATTACTTACTTCTGGAAAGTTGGTTATAAAAAAATGATTTTAACAAGTATTTTTAATAGAAAGGTTATTTTTTACTCTAAATTTAGGTACTAAAAGTTTTTCCGTAAAAGGTACCGTTTCCGAGAAAAAAAATAAAAACCACTTTTAGCTCAAAAATTTAAGGTAGGTAAAACCACGGCAACTTTTTTCTGGTAAACATTCCCACCTCGCAAATATTTTTAAAAGAAAGGTTATTTTGTACTCTAAATTTAACTACCAAAAGTAATTCCAAAAAAGATACCTTTTCCGAGAAAAAAAGTAAAAACAAAAAGCGGTTAGCGGTTTTGTTTTAAAATTTTTGATTTAAACAACGGCACTATGTGTTATTCTTAGATAGTGAGTTATATTTTAAACGAGTTATACACGAGGTCTACCTACGCGTGTCCCCCTGCGGGCACGGATTTTTTTATTCTACATTTGTTTTAAATATTTTAAGTGTTCGTTACCCACAGTTATATTATATGATATAAAATAATTAGATTCCAAACTTTTAACATTTGTCAATGTATCGGAAGAATTGAACTTACTATGTAGAAATGCGCTCTAAAGTTTTCAACGTTTTTGTTGGTTTTCATATATTTTGCCGAAGAGTTTTATTTCCGTTTATCTCAGAACTTTGCGTATTTATTTTTTTATCAAGAGTGTCACTTATTATTAAGGTGACATAATTCATTATTTATTATTTTATATATTTAATTCGTTTATATTTTGTTTATTATCAACGAAACATTTCAGAAAAGAAAGTCAAAGACTAAGCTCGCAGCATAAGCCTAATCGAGTTAATCTCGTCCGGCTTTTCGAAGGGAAATTGAAAAACTTTTTCCAAGTGATCTTTGATACTCCAACGCCTTTTAATTTAAATAATTCTTAATTAATCTTTAGTTTATTGCCAGTAGATGATGCCTGCAGCTGCGTTCACTTCAATGGTCGTTTATAATAATTACCATATTTTCAGTTCCCCGGAATTCAGCAATTCCTTTGCTTTACCTACTTACGGCAATATCCATACTTTCAGATATTATAGTACAAAACCTAGTGCACAAATTTATATTCCTACATTTTCAATGATCAAAAAATGTCTTTTCTTATAGTCGGTAGAACGAAGTAAATCGCCAGGATTGTTGAACCGAGTCATATGTCTTATCTTACATCCATTACGAGGAATTCATCGTATTTTATGTCCCCACTGTCGTCTTAGACCGGTAAAAACAGACATGGAAATGAATTTCTTGCTGATAACATCATCTTTCTGATTAACTAACTGAATGAGTACTATGCCTAGGGTTTGTTTATTTTTCTATTGTGGTACTCATATTCATAAATAAGAGAGTTTTAATCTTGTTCTATTGTTTTCTTTCCTATACTATCCTATCTTTTCCTACCTTATCTAATACTATTACATAAATAAGACAATTTAAATGCGGAATATATAACATAATAATAGTAAGAAAATGTCCTTAATAAACCGTAAACGATCTCGTATTTCATGTTCTATGCGTCAATTACACCATCACTCTTAGAAGCAAACGTACTTAATGGCTGAGTTACCGCCATTCTCCATTTCATGAAATAACACACTGCCAAAAATACTCCCATATCAAAAATACTTTGTGTAGTCATTTTGATTTGTTATATACTACGCAGAACTGCATTTGACGCTCTCTAGCAGTCGTGATTGCTTGTTTGATCAAGAGTTTGTCTGTAAATAAAAAAAATATTTGTTTTTATTTTGAATTCAACACATTTCATTTTGATTTTGATGAGATTTCTGTATTTTGACATTTAGATTATGTATATTTCTCTCCATTGTTACGAACAGGTGAATAAAATAAATATTTCACTTAACATTTCATGCCTTATAATATACAATCCTTTTATATTCATATCAGGACTGAGTAAGAAATATGAGAAAAGAATACACTATTGTATCGACCTTAAAAGGGGACGAAGAAAATGATATACGATCGCTGTGGACGCACATTGCCACTGGCAGATGTTAGTGTTTTAGTATCTGTTTGATTGATGCGTCTAACGTCTGCTCGAAACGTGCTGCGTGTATCAAATTGAGCATTTTCATTATTGAGTATTGTGCGACTTTCATATTGCACTAATACAATTTATTTTACACTTCATACGTTACTCACATTTATTATTTCGGGTCGTATATGTGGCGCGATCTGAGAGCTAGATTGGATTGATAAAATTCAAGTTTAATTTGTCATATTGACTTTTACATATCCAACTCTGGATTTGTGAAGCCTTTAACAGACTAACTTTATTTTGGTAGATATGGGGTCAAACTTTGAAAAACAATGACCCCAAACTACTATATTAATATATATTTAAGTTAAAGAAATGAATTTTGTTAATTCTAAACGAGTTAATTATCTCTGCACAATTGTTAATGATAATGCAGTTTTAAGAGTGCTATGACGTACCAACATACGTACAGTGGAAGCAGTCATTAGGCGAATTACGTTTATGAAGTACCTAAGTGCTTTTATCCCGTAAGTCCAGAGTTTTTGAGAATTATGTAAAAGAGAGATTACTCTAGTTAGAGAAATTTCAACAATGAAGCTTTTAGTTTAATTTATATGGCATAATTTTTGATATGTTTAATTTTATATTAACTTTTCACCGATAATTCCGATTCTAAGTTTTAAGTCTTTAGTCAGGCAAAATACGTTTTTTCTTGCATATGTGATTATTAAAAGAAAAGGTGTTTAAAGTATATTTATTCGTTTTTATGGGTAATTCTCATTACAATACTATCCTGATAACAAACTCAATATTGAAAATATATTTTGCAATATTTTAATATTTGGTAATCGGTTTTACTCACTAAGTATGGCTTTGTACGCAAAAAGACTAGTTACAAGGTGTACAGCTTCATTTAGAAAACTTTAAGAATTCAGAAAACTTACAGACAGACCTTCAGACCTCTCTGGAGGAATCAGTATTCCAGATCTTAAAATATAGTTTATATAGTTTTAATTACTCCGAGGTTTTGCTTAATAAAAAATACAACTCTTCCGAACTTCCAAGAGCTATCTCGTCTTCATCTTGAAATAGGAAGTTTTGATGATTGTTTTCTTTACAACTTTATCTATTGATACTTGATTTTTTTACTAAATAATAAAGTATAATAGCAATTACTTACTTCTGGAAAGTTGGTTATAAAAAAATGATTTTAACAAGTATTTTTAATAGAAAGGTTATTTTTTACTCTAAATTTAGGTACTAAAAGTTTTTCCGTAAAAGGTACCGTTTCCGAGAAAAAAAATAAAAACCACTTTTAGCTCAAAAATTTAAGGTAGGTAAAACCACGGCAACTTTTTTCTGGTAAACATTCCCACCTCGCAAATATTTTTAAAAGAAAGGTTATTTTGTACTCTAAATTTAACTACCAAAAGTAATTCCAAAAAAGATACCTTTTCCGAGAAAAAAAGTAAAAACAAAAAGCGGTTAGCGGTTTTGTTTTAAAATTTTTGATTTAAACAACGGCACTATGTGTTATTCTTAGATAGTGAGTTATATTTTAAACGAGTTATACACGAGGTCTACCTACGCGTGTCCCCCTGCGGGCACGGATTTTTTTATTCTACATTTGTTTTAAATATTTTAAGTGTTCGTTACCCACAGTTATATTATATGATATAAAATAATTAGATTCCAAACTTTTAACATTTGTCAATGTATCGGAAGAATTGAACTTACTATGTAGAAATGCGCTCTAAAGTTTTCAACGTTTTTGTTGGTTTTCATATATTTTGCCGAAGAGTTTTATTTCCGTTTATCTCAGAACTTTGCGTATTTATTTTTTTATCAAGAGTGTCACTTATTATTAAGGTGACATAATTCATTATTTATTATTTTATATATTTAATTCGTTTATATTTTGTTTATTATCAACGAAACATTTCAGAAAAGAAAGTCAAAGACTAAGCTCGCAGCATAAGCCTAATCGAGTTAATCTCGTCCGGCTTTTCGAAGGGAAATTGAAAAACTTTTTCCAAGTGATCTTTGATACTCCAACGCCTTTTAATTTAAATAATTCTTAATTAATCTTTAGTTTATTGCCAGTAGATGATGCCTGCAGCTGCGTTCACTTCAATGGTCGTTTATAATAATTACCATATTTTCAGTTCCCCGGAATTCAGCAATTCCTTTGCTTTACCTACTTACGGCAATATCCATACTTTCAGATATTATAGTACAAAACCTAGTGCACAAATTTATATTCCTACATTTTCAATGATCAAAAAATGTCTTTTCTTATAGTCGGTAGAACGAAGTAAATCGCCAGGATTGTTGAACCGAGTCATATGTCTTATCTTACATCCATTACGAGGAATTCATCGTATTTTATGTCCCCACTGTCGTCTTAGACCGGTAAAAACAGACATGGAAATGAATTTCTTGCTGATAACATCATCTTTCTGATTAACTAACTGAATGAGTACTATGCCTAGGGTTTGTTTATTTTTCTATTGTGGTACTCATATTCATAAATAAGAGAGTTTTAATCTTGTTCTATTGTTTTCTTTCCTATACTATCCTATCTTTTCCTACCTTATCTAATACTATTACATAAATAAGACAATTTAAATGCGGAATATATAACATAATAATAGTAAGAAAATGTCCTTAATAAACCGTAAACGATCTCGTATTTCATGTTCTATGCGTCAATTACACCATCACTCTTAGAAGCAAACGTACTTAATGGCTGAGTTACCGCCATTCTCCATTTCATGAAATAACACACTGCCAAAAATACTCCCATATCAAAAATACTTTGTGTAGTCATTTTGATTTGTTATATACTACGCAGAACTGCATTTGACGCTCTCTAGCAGTCGTGATTGCTTGTTTGATCAAGAGTTTGTCTGTAAATAAAAAAAATATTTGTTTTTATTTTGAATTCAACACATTTCATTTTGATTTTGATGAGATTTCTGTATTTTGACATTTAGATTATGTATATTTCTCTCCATTGTTACGAACAGGTGAATAAAATAAATATTTCACTTAACATTTCATGCCTTATAATATACAATCCTTTTATATTCATATCAGGACTGAGTAAGAAATATGAGAAAAGAATACACTATTGTATCGACCTTAAAAGGGGACGAAGAAAATGATATACGATCGCTGTGGACGCACATTGCCACTGGCAGATGTTAGTGTTTTAGTATCTGTTTGATTGATGCGTCTAACGTCTGCGCGAAACGTGCTGCGTGTATCAAATTGAGCATTTTCATTATTGGGTATTGTGCGACTTTCATATTGCATTAATACAATTTATTTTACACTTCATACGTTACTCACATTTATTATTTCGTATATGTGGCGCGATCTGAGAGCTAGATTGGATTGATAAAATTCAAGTTTAATTTGTCATATTGACTTTTACATATCCAACTCTGGATTTGTGAAGCCTTTAACAGACTAACTTTATTTTGGTAGATATGGCGTCAAACTTTGAAAAACAATGACCCCACACCTACTATATTTATAATTATTTGGATTAAAGAAAGGAATTTTGTTAACTCTAAACGAGTTAATTATCTCTGCACCATTGTTAATGGTAATGCAGTTTTAAGAGTGCTATGACGTACCAACATACGTACAGTGGAAGCAGTCATTAGACGAATTACGTTTATGAAGTACCTAAGTGCTTTTATCCTGTAAGTCCAGAGTTTTTGTGAACTATGTAAAGGAGAGAGTACTCTGGTTAGAGAAATTTCAACAATGAAGCTTTTCGTTTAATTTATATTGCATATTTTTTGATATGTGTAATTTTTTTTAACTTCTCACCGAAAGTTCCGATTCTAAGTTTTAAGTCTTTAGTCAGGCAAAATACGTTTTTTCTTACATATGCGATTATTAAAAGAAAAAGTGTTTAAGTATATTTATTCATTTTTAAGGGTAATTCTTATTACAATACTATCCTGATAACAAACTCAATATTGAAAATATATATTTTCAATATTTTAATATTTGTATGTAAGTATGGCTTTGTACGTAAAAAGACTAGTTACAAAGTGTACAGCTTCATTTAGAAAACTTTAAGATTTCAGAAAACTTACAGACAAACCTCTCTGGAGGAATCAGTATTCCAGGTCTTAAAATATAGTTTATATAGTTTTAATTACTCAGAGGTTTTGCTTAATAAAAAATACAACTCTTCCGAACTTCCAAGAGCTATCTCGTCTTCATCTTGAAATAGGAAGTTTCGATGATTGTTTTCTTTACAACTTTATCAATTGATGTTTGATTTATTTCACTGAATAATAAAGTAAAATAGCAAATACTAACTTATGGAAAGATGGTTTTAAAAATATAAATTATAAAGTCGTCTGTCAGAAAAAAAAAATTCAAGAAAGTGGATAGTGTTTTGATAAAAATCGAAATTTTGACCTCACTATAATGTTTTGTTATAAAAAAAATTAAGATGGACACGTACCTATCGAATCAGTTTTTATATATTGGTAATGTTGCATTTATGGATAATCAAGCATAAACCAGTGTATCTAAAACGCGTGAAGCAATCACTGAACTTTTATTAATTTATATAATTAAATGCATAAATCTATCCATAAACGAATCATACAGGTCTTAAGCTAAATTTCCATCCCCTGGTAAAGGAGATAGACATCCCAATCCCCTGTGAAGAAAATCAAATTTCAAACGCTGAAGAAGCACTCTGCAGATAAATAAATCTTAAAGAATATGTACTGTAATTTTTTGATATATATACCGTTGCTCGAATTATTACATTTAGTTCGTATGTTGTGTATAAAAATAATATTCTTATATAATTGTCCATTTACTCAAAATATCTAGTTTCTGATAATTTAATTCAATTATCAGTGTATTAAAGCTAACATATTTATATTATGTTTATCGTCTGTAAACTTTGATATAGTGTATCGGTTGGTTTTATCTAATATTGATCTTTGCAGATCGTTAGTCATAAAAGATGTTACCTAAATCATATTTTTGATGTTATATTGGAACACGTTTCATTTATAACAAGAAGGTATTATAGTGATTTGCTTCGTTTTGTGCCTGCCGTGTTGTACAGATGGGGATGGTACCATGCGCATGCGTTAGAAATGCGAATGTTGAGATGAATGTATGTAATGTATGTGTGTAATCTATGTGTGTAATGTATGTAATGTAATGAATTGAGTATGTAAGACGTACTTTAAAACTAGCACCGGTGATAGAAAAGATGAAAATCATTTGCCGATGCAGGGCGATAACGCACTTAATTCTAAATATGGAAGTTCATAAGAGAAGGAGCGACTGGACACAAATATGACGACAAACTATTTTTTCAGTGAGTTGCCGTATGATAGATGAGAGTGGTAGGAATGGTTATATTCCACTGACCCAAAAATGTTTACGATAATTTCAAAGGATTACGATGTCTTAACTAGTATTAAACCAAAAGTCCTAATCACTGATTTTATTTTTTATGTTTTTAGTTTATATATTTGTATGAACATATTAAGCTTCTTTTAATTAAAAATTTTTACATATTAAAAAAGTCTTCAATACGGGCAAAGCTCGAATCGACGACCGCTGACGGGACAGAGGTCGCAGGTTTGTGTTCTAAATGTATTGATATTTTTGGGTAGACCTCGAAGAATTCGGTCTGCCCATTCATTTGTACCCGACTTTCGAATTTTGAAAAAAATTCTTCACAGCAGGTCTTTTTATGACCCCCTGAGTCCGAAATGACCATTGGTCAAAAAGTTTATATATATATATGTATATATATATATATATATATACGCGTGCGTGCGTCCAGATTCGACTTTTGTCAGCACGATAGCGGCCGCAGTTTCGCTCGGATCTCTTTCAAACTTTGCACAAAAATCAACCATCCAAAAATGAAGGTCAAGTTCGTTAACCAGAGAAATCCGGCCACAGGGGGCGCTAGGGCCTCACTTTTTCTGATTTCAGTTTTTCGACCATAACTTTTTCCCTGTACAAAGTAGATCAATTGCGTTCATATTATATGTGATAAATTGATAATTAATAAAACGACTTGCTTTCACGGAATCCCAACGACACTGAACTTCATTTGAAGTAAAAGAACGAATATACAAATACAGTTGACATAGTTGCCACAAGATGGCGTTAGTAAGCCTATCTATATTTTGTTATTTATAACATTATATGATGTTTTTGATGAATACCAATAACTAATGTACATAAACCGAAAACCTAACTTCTATAACTTAGGGGTGGGGGTGAAAAAACCGAAAATTTTTGAAAAAAAAATCATAACTTTTTTTTGGTAAACATTCTTACACCGCAAGTATTTTTAATAGAAAGGTTATTTTTTACTCTAAATTTAGGTACTAAAAGTTTTTCCGTAAAAGGTACCGTTTCCGAGAAAAAAAATAAAAACCACTTTTAGCTCAAAAATTTAAGGTAGGTAAAACCACGGCAACTTTTTTCTGGTAAACATTCCCACCTCGCAAATATTTTTAAAAGAAAGGTTATTTTGTACTCTAAATTTAACTACCAAAAGTAATTCCAAAAAAGATACCTTTTCCGAGAAAAAAAATAAAAACAAAAAGCGGTTAGCTGTTTTGTTTTAAAATTTTTGATTTAAACAACGGCACTATGTGTTATTCTTAGGTAGTGAGTTATATTTTAAACGAGTTATACACGAGGTCTACCTACGCGTGTCCCCCTGCGGGCACGGATTTTTTTATTCTACATTTGTTTTAAATATTTTAAGTGTTCGTTACCCACAGTTATATTATATGATATAAAATAATTAGATTCCAAACTTTTAACATTTGTTAATGTATCGGAAGAATTGAACTTACTATGTAGAAATGCGCTCTAAAGTTTTCAACGTTTTTGTTGGTTTTCATATATTTTGCCGAAGAGTTTTATTTCCGTTTATCTCAGAACTTTGCGTATTTATTTTTTTATCAAGAGTGTCAATTATTATTAAGGTGACATAATTCATTATTTATTATTTTATATATTTAATTCGTTTATATTTTGTTTATTATCAACAAAACATTTCAGAAAAGAAAGTCAAAGACTAAGCTCGCAGCATAAGCCTAATCGAGTTAATCTCGTCCGGCTTTTCGAAGGGAAATTGAAAAACTTTTTCCAAGTGATCTTTGATACTCCAACGCCTTTTAATTTAAATAATTCTTAATTAATCTTTAGTTTATTGCCAGTAGATGATGCCTGCAGCTGCGTTCACTTCAATGGTCGTTTATAATAATTACCATATTTTCAGTTCCCCGGAATTCAGCAATTCCTTTGCTTTACCTACTTACGGCAATATCCATACTTTCAGATATTATAGTACAAAACCTAGTGCACAAATTTATATTCCTACATTTTCAATGATCAAAAAATGTCTTTTCTTATAGTCGGTAGAACGAAGTAAATCGCCAGGATTGTTGAACCGAGTCATATGTCTTATCTTACATCCATTACGAGGAATTCATCGTATTTTATGTCCCCACTGTCGTCTTAGACCGGTAAAAACAGACATGGAAATGAATTTCTTGCTGATAACATCATCTTTCTGATTAACTAACTGAATGAGTACTATGCTTAGGGTTTGTTTATTTTTCTATTATGGTACTCATATTCATGAACAAGAGATGAATTTTAAGTATCCTGTTCTATTGTTTTCTTTCCTATACTATCCTATCTTTTTCTACCCTATCTAATACTATTACATAAATAAGACAATTTAAATGCGGAATATATAATATAATAATAATAAGAAAATGTCCTTAATAAACCGTAAACGATCTCGTATTTCATGTTCTATGCGTCAATTACACCATCACTCTTAGAAGCAAACGTACTTAATGGCTGAGTTACCGCCATTCTACATTTCATGAAATAACACATTGTCAAAAATACTTTGTGTAGTCATTTTGATTTGTTATATACTACGCAGGACTGCATTTGAAGCTCTCTAGCAGTCGTGATTGCTTGTTTGATCAAGAGTTTGTCTGTAAATAAAAAAAATATTTGTTTTTATTTTGAATTCAACACATTTCATTTTGATTTTGATGAGATTTCTGTATTTTGACATTTAGATGATGTATATTTCTCTCCATTGTTACGAACAGGTGAATAAAATAAATATTTCACTTAACATTTCATGCTTTATAATATACAATCCTTTTATATTCATATCAGGACTGAATAAGAAATATGAGAAAAGAATACACTATTGTATCGACCTTAAAAGGGGACGAAGAAAATGATATACGATCGCTCTGGACGCACATATTGCCACTGGCAGATGTTAGTGTTTTAGTATCTGTTTGATTGATGCGTCTAACGTCTGCGCGAAACGTGCTGCGTGTATCAAATTGAGCATTTTCATTATTGGGTATTCTGCGACTTTCATATTGCACTAATACAATTTATTTTACACTTCATACATTACTCACATTTATTATTTCTGGTCGTATATGTGGCGAGATCTGAGTGTTAGATTGAATTGGTAAAATTCAAGTTTAATTTGCCATATTGACTTTTACATATCCAAATCTGGATTTGTGAAGCCTTTGACAGACTAACCTTGTTTTGGTAGATATGGGGTCAAACTTTGAAAAACAATGACCCCACACCTACTATATTTATAATTATTTGGATTAAAGAAAGGAATTTTGTTAACGCTAAACGAGTTAATTATCTCCGCACCATTGTTAATGATAATGCAGTTTTAAGAGTGCTATGACGTACCAACATACGTACAGTGGAAGCAGTCATTAGGCGAATTACGCTTATGAAATACCTAAGTGCTTTTATCCCGCAAGTCCAGAGTTTTTGAGAATTATGTAAAAGAGAGATTACTCTAGTTAGAGAAATTTCAACAATGAAGCTTTTAGTTTAATTTATATGGCATATTTTTTGATATGTGTAATTTTTTTTAACTTCTCACCGATAGTTCCGATTCTAAGTTTTAAGTCTTTAGTCAGACAAAATACGTTTTTTCTTACATATGCGATTATTAAAAGAAAGAGTGTTTAAAGTTTATTTATTCGATTTTTAAGGGTAATTCTTATTACAATGTTATCCTGAAAACAACCTCAATATAAAAATATATATTTTCAATATTTTAAAATTTGGTAATCGGTTTTACTGACTAAGTATGGCTTTGTACGTAAAAAGACTAGTTACAAGGTGTACAGCTTCATTTAGAAAACTTTAAGAATTTAGAAAACTTACAGACTCTGGGGGAATCAGTATTCCAGGTCTTAAAATATAGTTTTCATTTCTCAGTGGTTTTGCTTAATTAAAAATACAACTCTTCCGAACTTCCAAGAGCTATCTCGTCTTCATCTTGAAATAGGAAGTTTCGATGACTGTTTTCTTTACAACTTTATCTATTGATACTAGGTTTATTTCACTGAATAATAAATTATAATGGCAAATACTAACTTATGGAAAGATGGTTTTAAAAATATAAATTATAAAGTCGTCTTTCAGAAAAATAATTTTCAAGAAAGTGGATAGTGTTTTGATAAAAATCTAAGTTTTCACCTCACTATAATGTTTTGTTATAAAAAAAATTAAGATGGATACGTACCTATCGAATCAGTTTTTAGATATTGGTAATGTTGCATTTATGGATAATCAAGGATAAAACAGTGTATCGAAAACGCTTGAAGTAATCACTAAACTTTGTTGCTTATAGTAATTAATTTTATAATTAAATGCACAACCCTATCCATAAACAAATCATACAAGTCTTAAGCAAAATTTCCATCCCCTGGTAAAGGAGATATATATCGCTATCCTCTGTGAAGAAAATCAAATTTCAAACGCTGAAGAAGCACTCTACAGACAAATAAATCTTAAAGAATATGTACTGTAATTTTTTGATATATATGTTCACCGTTGCTCGAATGATTACATTTAGTTTGTATATTGTGTATAAAAATAATATTCCTATTTATATTTTCCATTTGTATTTGAGTATGTAAGACGTACTTTAAAACTAGCACCGGTGATAGAAAAGATGAAAATCATTTGCCGATGCAGAGCGATAACGCACTTAATTCTAAATATGGATGTTCATAAGAGAAGGAGCGACTGGACACAAATATGACGACAAACTATTTTTTCAGTGAGTTGCCGTATGATAGATGAGTGTGGTAGGAATGGTTATATTCCACCGACCCAAAAATGTTTATGATAATTTCAAAGGATTACGATGTCTTAACTAGTATTAAGCCAGAAGGCCTAATCACTAATTTGATTTTTTTTTATGTTTTAAGTTTATATATTTGTATAAACATATTAAGCTTCTTTCAATTTAAAATGTTTACATATTAAAAAAGTCTTCAATACGGGCAAAGCTCGAACCCACCTCTGACGGGACGGGTCGCAGGTTTGTGTTCTAAAGGTGTTGATTTTTTATTCTACGTTTGTTTTGAATATCTCAAGTGTTCGTTACCCAACAGTTATATTATATGGTATAAAATAATTAGATTCCAAACTTTTAACATTTGTCAATGTAACGGAAGAATTGAAGTTACTATGTAGAAATGTGCTTTAAAGTTTTCAACGTTTTTGTTGGTTTTCATATACAGGGTGGGCCATGAATTAGTTAACATTTGAAAAAATCGTATAAAAAAACCATTGAACATATTTTAGAAATAGTTTATTTACGAGAAAGCTAATTAGTTGTAATTTATTTTTTAAAAATTATTTCGTATAAATGACCACCGTTTCGGTTTTTGCACTCATCTAAGCGAGTCCTGAAGTTTTCGAATACTCTTCTGCAAAGAGACCGCGAGATCGCCGACATCTCTTCGATGATTTTTCTTTAAGTTGAGGGAGTGTATTCGGTTTATCAATATAGACACGACTCTTTAAATAACCCCATAAAAAGAAGTCTGCTGGGGATAGATCTGGACTTCTGGGCGGCCATGGGATGTCACCTCGTCTGGAAATCAGCTTTTCCGGAAACATTTGACCACCGGCAAGGACTCGTTCGATGTGTGACACGTGGCTCCTTCTTGATGAAACCATGTGTTACGATTATAGCCAGCAAATTCCAGTAGCATCGGTGCTAAAAACTTCCGTAACATTTTCACATACTCGGCAGAATTAACAGTAACTGAACGGCCTCGAGAATCTTCAAAAAAGTAAGGTCCGATGATTCCTTTTGCTGAAATTGCAGCCCATACAGTTACCTTAGGAGAGTGAAGTGGCCTTTCATGTTTAGCTTTGGGATTTTCGCTGCTCCAATACCTGCAATTATGTTTGTTTACATGTCCATTTAGGTGGAAATGGACTTCGTCAGAGAATAAGATGTTGTCAAAATTACTGAATCGAGTTAACATTGTTTCGGCATATGACTTACGCAAATTTAAATCATTAGGGTTTAGTTCTTGCACTATCTGGATCTTATATGGATGTAATTTCAAATCTAATTTCAAAATATGGCGTAATGATGTGCGGGATAATCTTAATTCAGCCGAACGTTTGCGCGTCGATAAATCTGGATCACGTCGAACAGAAGCGGAAACTTGCTGCACGTTCTCTTCGCTTCGAGAAGTCCGCGGGCCGCCGGTTTGTTTCACATTTAGTGTAGATCCCGTCTCTTCGAACTTCTTCACCCATTTCTTTAGGAGCAAGGAGCACTTGGACACTGACTTAAGTCGTGTAAACCATATTCAACGCGAAATAAGCGTCTCACAGTAATGAGCGAAAAGTTGTTTAAATAAAACTGTTTCACACAGTAAGCGCGTTGTGGCCCCGTGAAGCGATCCATTGCGACTAAATTTCCAAGAAGCGAGCTATTGCCCCCGCCCGCGCCCGCGCCCCGCGCGGCAATAGTTTGCGTGGTAAGTTACATTTAAATGTTAACAAATTCTTGGCCCACCCGATATTTTGCCGAAGAGTTTTATTTCCGTTTATCTCAGAACTTTGCGTTTTTATTTTTTTTATCAAGAGTATCAATTATTATTAAGGTGACATAATTCGTTATTTATTATTTTATATATTTAATTCGTTTATATTTTGTTTATTATCAACAAAACATTTCAGAAAAGAAAGTCAAAGACTAAGCTCGTAGCATAAGCCTAATCGAGTTAATCTCGTTCGGCTTTTCGAAAGGAAATTGAAAAACTTTTTCAAGTGATCTTTGATACTCTAACGCCTCTTAATTTAAATAATTCTTAATTAATCTTTAGTTTATTTCCAGTAGATGATGTCTGCAGCTGCGTTCACTTCAATGGTCATTTATAATAATGGCCATATTTTCAGTTCCCCGAAATTACCATACTTTCAGATATTATAGTACAAAACCTAGTGCACAAATTTTGTGTCCATAAGTTTTCAATGGTCAAAAAATGTCTGTTCTTGTAGTCGCTAGAACGAAGTAAATCGCCAGGATTGTTGAACCGAGTCATATGTCTTATCTTACATCCATTACGAGGAATTCATCGTATTTTATGTCCCCACTGTCGTCTTAGACCGGTAAAAACAGACATGGAAATGAATTTCTTGCTGATAACATCATCTTTCTGATTAACTAACTGAATGAGTACTGTGCCTAAGCTTTGTTTATTTTTCTATTGTGGTAATCATGAATAAGAGAATTTTAAGTATCCTCTTTTATTGTTTTCTTTCCTATACTATCCTATCTTTTTCTACCCTATCTAATACTATTACATAAATAAGACAATTTAAATGCGGAATATATAACATAATAATAGTAAAAAAATGTCCCTAATAAACCGTAAACGATCTCGCATTTCATGTTCTATGCGTCAATTACACCATCACTCTTAGAAGCAAACGTACTTAATGGCTGAGATACCGCTATTCTACATTTCATGAAATAACACATTGCCAAAAATACTCCCATATCAAAAATACTTTGTGTAGTCATTTTGATTTGTTATATACTACGCAGAACTGCATTTGACGCTCTCTAGCAGTCGTGATTGCTTGTTTGATCAAGAGTTTGTCTGTAAATAAAAAAAATATTTGTTTTTATTTTGAATTCAACACATTTCATTTTGATTTTGATGAGATTTCTGTATTTTGACATTTAGATTATGTATATTTCTCTCCATTGTTACGAACAGGTGAATAAAATAAATATTTCACTTAATATTTCATGCTTTATAATATACAATCCTTTTATATTCATATCAGGACTGAGTAAGAAATATGAGAAAAGAATACACTATTGTATCGACCTTAAAAGGGGACGAAGAAAATGATATACGATCGCTCTGGACGCACATATTGCCACTGGCAGATGTTAGTGTTTTAGTATCTGTTTGATTGATGCGTCTAACGTCTGCGCGAAACGTGCTGCGTGTATCAAATTGAGCATTTTCACAATTGGGTATTGTGTGACTTTCATAGTGCACTAATACAATTTATTTTACACTTCATACATTACTCACATTTATTATTTCAGGTCGTATATGTGGCGAGATCTGAGAGCTAGATTGAATTGGTAAAATTCATGTTTAATTTGCCATATTGACTTTTACATATCCAACTCTGGATTTGTGAAGCCTTTGACAGACTAACCTTGTTTTGGTAGATATGGGGTCAAACGTTGAAAAACAATGACCCCAAACCTATTATATTCATATATATTTAGATTAAAGAAAGGAATTTTGTTAACTCTAAACGAGTTAATTATCTCCGCACCATTGTTAATGGTAATGCAATTTTAAGAGTGCTATGACGTACCGATACGTACAGTGGAAGCAGTCATTAGGCGAATTACGCTTATGAAGTACCTAAGTGCTTTTATCCCGCAAGTCCAGAGTTTTTGTGAACTATGTAAAGGAGAGAGTACTCTGGTTAGAGAAATTTCAACAATGAAGCTTTTCGTTTAATTTATATGGCATATTTTTTGATATGTGTAATTTTTTTTAACTTCTCACCGATAGTTCCGATTCTAAGTTTTAAGTCTTTAGTCAGACAAAATACGTTTTTTCTTACATATGCGATTATTAAAAGAAAGAGTGTTTAAAGTTTATTTATTCGATTTTATGGGTAATTGTCATTACAATGTTATCCTGATAACAAACTCAATATAAAAATATATATTTTCAATATTTTAAAATTTGGTAATCGGTTTTACTGACTAAGTATGGCTTTGTACGCAAAAAGACTAGTTACAAGGTGTACGTACAGCTTCATTTAGAAAACTTTAAGAATTCAGAAAACTTACAGACAGACCTTCAGACCTCTCTGGAGGAATCAGTATTCCAGGTCTTAAAATATAGTTTATATAGTTTTAATTACTCCGAGGTTTTGCTTAATAAAAAATACAACTCTTCCGAACTTCCAAGAGCTATCTCGTATTCATCTTGAAATAGGAAGTTTTGATGATTGTTTTCTTTACAACTTTATCTATTGATACTTGATTTTTTTACTAAATAATAAAGTATAATAGCAATTACTTACTTCTGGAAAGTTGGTTATAAAAAAATGATTTTAACAGCTCTTGTTGCTAAAAAGATAAATTATAAAGTCATCTGTCAGAAAAATAATTTTCAAGAAAGTGGATTTTGTTTTGATAAAAATCGTTGTTTTATAAAGTTTTACCTCACTATAATGTTTTGCTATAAAAAAAATTAAGATGGTCACGTACCCATCGAATCAGTTATTATATATTGGTAATGTTGCATTTATGGATAATCAAGGACAGATAAAAAGGGGTATCGAAACCGCTTGAAGCAATCACTAAACCTTATTGCTTATAGTAATTAATTTATATAATGAAATGCACAACCCTATCCATAAACGAATCATACAAGTCTTAAGCTAAATTTCCATCCCCTGGTAAAGGAGATAGACATCGCAATCCCCTGTGAAGAAAATCAAATTTCAAACGCTGAAGAAGCACTCTGCAGACAAATAAATCTTAAAGAATATGTACTGTAATTTTTTGATATATATGTTCACCGTTGCTCGAATGATTACATTTAGTTCGTATGTTGTGTATAAAAATAATATTCTTATTTATATTTTCCATTTACTCAAAATATCTAGTTTCTGATAGTTTAATTCAATTATCAGTGTATAAATGCTAACATATTTATTTTATATTATGTTTATCGTCTGTAAACTTCGATATAGTGTATCGGTTGGTTTTATCTAAAATTGATCTTTGCAGGTCGTTAGTCATAAAAGATGTTACCTAAATCATATTTTTGATGTCATGTGAGAACGTTTCATTTGTAATAAGAAAATTGTATAGTGTTATTTAGATTTTATTGCTTCTATTTATATGTGAAATATTTTTTTAGTGAGAAAAAATTGTGGTAATTATATTTATATACGTCATTTATATTAAAAAAGGTATGTTTATAAAAAATAAAGTATAGTTTAATGATTAATAATATTTTTTCATTTATATTGGTTTTTTATTGTCCGTCATACGCAACTATTTTTTAGTTTATGATCAACGACTGGAGGGCGTTTCTTACATTTGAGGCAGTAAAGATTTTGTTATATGATCCATAACTTGTTAACTATTATGTAACTTAATGTAGCTTGTAATGACAAAATAGTATGCTATTAATTAAATAACAGAGCTTCAAGGTTAAACCGAAGAGCAGTTTCTGCAGTAGGAGTACTGTAAAAGCTAAATCTTGTTTGAAGCTCTGATTTATTATTCAATATCGCCTCACACTTACTATATCCTGAATATGTAAAGAATCGGATAAGTAGATTTCAAACTGTAAAATTGTTAGTTTATGCAACAGTTGACTCTGAGCGTTTCGAATAGCGTTTGAACTTCAACGCTTCTGATTGACAGTACTTGTTTAGTTTTTTTTTTACATAATATTATACTATTAAACGAAACTTGGTTATACGGACTGTCATTGTTTCAGTCTTTCATAAGATTATAGACAAAACTAGGTGTACCCACGGACGTAGTTCGTTCTCAGGGAATATGTCTTTAAAATAAATAGCCTAAGTTACTCCTTATTACTTCAGTTATCCGCCATTGGAAATCCTGTCAAAAACGATCAAACCGCTTCAGAGATTAGACAAAACATAAAGACACGATAATAAATTTAAAAAAAAAAATTCTTATTGAGTTACTTGTATATATTCCTTCTTATGAATTTAGTAAAATGCTCTTAATTTGGAATTACAAACAAACACTTTAATTTTATTTATAGATAAATAATTTTCTATATCCTATATACTTATGTAGGTATTTGTAGCAATTCGGATTAAAAGATTTATATCTCTATATTTGCATAAAAACTGGTGTCCGGATTAGAAACGCTTAACAAATTGTAATCTACTTTCGAATTCGTTTTCTTATACACTCCAACAGCTGAAGCATTTTCTCATTCTGTCTTCATCTTAGATTATGTTGTCACGGTTGAATTTTGCAGACAATTTTATTCGCTTAACAAACAACTCCGGAATTTTAATTCCATTTTAACTTTATTCAAGCAAAATACATTTTTAACAATTTACCGAAATAAATATTATACAATAATAAAAGGAATTCGAACATAATTTTAGCGCAATCCAAACAATAGCACAAATCATAGATGAACGTACTAGCAGCAATTTACGACTCTGCTGTTGCTAGTTTCATAATAATGCCGGAGGGAATATTGCATTCCCGCTCGAGATTACCTTGTCGGCGCTCGTCGTCAGATTTGATTGTTTTATAAAGAGGTTCAGCATGTTGAACATTATTAGCATTTGTTTTTCTATTTAATGACCGTCAGTTTGTTGAAAGCAGTGCACGGGTCCTCCGTTGCATCGTTAGTTGGTGACCTAATTTCATTTATAATTGTCGCTGTGGTATATTTTATCACATCCATCAGCTCTTGCCCTGCCTGCCTGGAGATCACATATATTCTATACTTACGGAAAGGCCATTGTTCATCAGAAAAGTTAATAGTTTTTGAACAATCCGATTTATAGACCGTGCCTTCCGTTTCCACGGCGCTGCCCTCTCACCGGATGCGTCTTAGTATATGGAATTCTATCCTCTTTTACCTGCTTGGAAGTATATTGTTCTTAAGATGGTTATATTTCTGTGTTTAAGAACACCGATACTATTAAATGTGGAACGTCATCTGAGCATTTAGCTTCGGCATCTTTTGTTTGAACATCGCAAATCTAAAGTTTTTGTTATACAATGTTATGTAAAACTAACACAAACTTACAATTGACTCACATGAGAGATTTGATCAATACCTTCACAATTACAAATGATATTGACTTATGCAAAATTACTCGAATACATTAACAGAAATTAATACAGGGTAAATGTTACGGTAGCAATTATTGCTATTAATAGAATTGATTTTAACAATATTTGATAGATAATACAAATTAATCAAAATGTTCATATTGTTTGGGAAATAATAATGGATAATTAGCTTCATATACAACAATTTATTAAGGTGTAAATTGAGTATAAACAATCATGATTTTATTTAGTTCAATCAATTATAATAAATTCCCAAATATTATAATAATATATATGATTTTGGTCATTGTTGTCACTAGTCGAAGATAAGTTAAGTCAAGTTAAGTTCAGATATCTGATACGTTTAATTTTTGTTTTAAGGTAAAATAATTCGTTAAGAGTTTTTTATTTAACTAAATCCAAAGACCTGGATTATTTTATAATAATAATCAATTGAATAGGAGAATTTACAACTTAAAGAATGAAATACGGAGTCACGGGCATAACCAGATTAAGTTTCACACTCCGCAGCACTTAATATTTTACCTAAGCGGATATTTTCTGAATCGGCTGAGTTGTTATGAATGTAGATCGCGTGTGCACGTTTTATTTATTAATCAGATGTCGCTTCCGATTTCTTTCTTCAAGTCGCAGACATTAAATTCCTTGTACTTTTTTAGTGCGCGCACGGTTAAACTTAAAAAATCATTTCTAAATTCAGGTGCGTTGTTTCATTATTATTGTTACTTGTATATCTTATTTTATCCACATATAACTTTCGATCTAAAGCTCCGGTTACTCCACCACGGACGCTTTCTGTATGTTTCGCCGAGTTGCATTTCTTAATATCGTACGTATTCGGTGAAGCGTGACGAACAATCTAAACTTTGTGGAAAGTATCGACTGCCGCCTTTCATATGCAGTGGTTCTAACTCCTGATGTTTTACCGATCTGTGACTGTTCACTGAATTCATTATTTATTTTACTGTCATAAATAAAAGTAAATAAAATTGTGTATTATTCTACGGAACAAAATTTATCATAAAATATTATGTGTACTATCACAGCTACTCTGTTTAATCATATGGTATCGAGGGTGGATTGACTTCAAAGTTGATGAGGCTTGCGAAGTATTATGGAAGACAAGAGATAAATATAGATGCTTTTTGAAATATTATTATAGTATTATGGATAATCTTTATATAATCCCACGTCACTCATATACTATCTGGTCTCATAAGTTAATTAATTAGTGCAATGATTAATTAAAAATAATTAATTGTCTCTTTATGATTTTATTTTTCAATTTATTTATATACTTTTAAAGAAACATTATTTCAAACTATAGCTTTATACTGTTCACCGCTTGTTGTGATAGTTTTGTCCATCTGTTTGTTTGAATGTATATCACGATTTTTTATATAGAGATACAAGTAAAAGTTAATGATTAATTGTCTGAGTGAATATAGCCCATATATTTAAGGTAAAATATTTATTTACGAAATCTCAGTCTTTTCAGAAAAAACAAAACTAATTTTCATTTACAATTCTATAATTTTATATATGTTTATAAGTTTTTTAAAATGATAGTGCAGATGAAGTCGGTGGCGACAGTTAGTTTAATGAAAAAAAGGTCCAATAATGTATGCAGGCGGATGGACTCGACCTAATTTAGTTATGAAATGTGTTTATATTATACATTCTTTCCTCGTTTTTTTATTATTTTAATTATAAATTAGTACAAGTATTTATTCAGTACTATAAAGTTCAGTTTCAAAAGTATCTATAAAACAAGTGAGGTAGATGAAGTAAAAGGAAACAAACCAAAATGAGCTAAAGCAGCAATAAATTACAAAGAAAAAATACAAGGAATGTAAGCAATTTCAATGTTTGTATCCGACTACTAGTTTGTTTTTAGACAGCACCCGAAGCACTCTCTTTCTCTTAACGCTTTTACATCTATACATGTAAATAAAATTAAAGTGTCCGTTTGCAATTCCAAATTAACTGTTTGTCACTAACCGCATATGAAAGTATATACGGTACTTAAATAAAAAAAATCTCTCTGTCCGTCTGTTTGTTCCGGCTAACATCTGAAACGGCTGGACCGATTTTAACAGGACTTCCACTTGCGGAAAGTTGATGTTGTAACAAGTAAATCAACGAAGTTCGGGGGCACAGCTAGTTTAAAAATAATTGTATTTAACCAAAACGATAATGTCAATTTGACAATGTGTAGTTGAGTTTGTAAATTGAGATAGAGGAACACATTAGGCGTGGAGATGTTTTGTTAGAGCTGCGGGATATCTGGCGGAAGGGAAGATAAGCTGTCTTCGGGCACAATGGGTGTTCACACAAAAAGACGTGTTTGTTGATCACAGAACATCTAATGGTTGTTATTTTATGTTATTCAGCTCATGGCACACAAAGAGCCGTGAATAATTATTGTATTTCAATTTACTGCAAATAGCTATACATGATTATGTCTCGGATTTAATATTATCATCTGAAATATATAAATAGAATCATTCATTTGAAATAATTTGTTACACAAAGTCTAAATTGTAATAAAAAAAAAACCTTTAGGACATCATTATATGTATTTAAAAAATATTTTATAAGTATCTTTAAATAATTGTCTGTACTGTTGAAATTAAATAACATTAATTAATAATTAAATTAAATAACATTAATAATTAAATAACAAGTGAGTCTGGAATGCGAAGTACGGAAGGTAATCCTGCAGCAATATAGTAAGAGTCGTCCAGCTTATAAGCAATTATTTTATAGATTTCAATGTCTGTGTATATAGTTAATGTAAGAACAACTGAAATAATGCTGACTTCAGCGAAGCTAGTTTTTAAGTAACGTAAAATCAACATAGTATTCTTTAAATACTTTTTAAACAAGAAACTCGTAATTACCTTCCCGACTCTAACTGGTGCTGGTGTAGCTATCACGAAAAACAATGTTTTTGTAATCTTAAAAAATACATTTCTATTTTTCACTATCTCTATATTTTTTCTGAAAAAAAAAAATTGAATGTTGAATTTTATAACATTTAAATGACTATAACATTTTTATAAATGTTAATTGAAATAACTCGTAATATCAAAATTGTTACTTATTTTTTGTAAATACGTTTATTGAATCTTTTTCACATTCTTTGTCACGAATAGGCTTGAAAACTACTTGACGGATTATGAAATTTTGCACTCAAAAAGACAAACATTAGAAGATGGTTTAAAAAAAATTGAAATTGTCATGTCGTTGAGGAATAATCGCCAAAAAACTGATAACCCATTGAAGTTAATGGGAAACGATGAGTCGTTACACTGGACTCGCTTCGCTCAATATGCAAACGGCATCCGAGATTTCGCGAGCGCAGCAAGTCGAAATTGGGGGTCTGTTAGCGCCCCTAGTTATAAAATATGGCGGTGCACCTAACAAGGTGATAATAATAATAATAATAATAATCATGACAATCCCGCTGAGTTTCTGTCGCCAGCTCTTCTCAGGTCTGTGGGAATTATTTTTCCGAGCTGGTGGTAGCTTTGACAATGAAAAAATGTTTTGTATGAAACTTATTTTCAATAAAGATTTTTGATTTTAATTTTGATTTTTGACTCACTAAGTATGACTTTGTAGGCTTTATTTAGAAAATTTTAAGAATTCAGAAAACTTACAGACAAACCTCTCTGGCGGAATCAGTATTCCAGGTCTTAAAATATAGTTTATATAGTTTTAATTACTCAGAGGTTTTGCTTAATAAAAAATACAAATCTTCCGAACTTCCAAGAGCTATCTCGTCTTCATCTTGAAATAGGAAGTTTCGATGACTGTTTTCTTTACAACTTTATCAATTGATGTTTGATTTATTTCACTGAATAATAAAGTAAAATAGCAAATACTAACTTATGGAAAGATGGTTTTAAAAATATAAATTATAAAGTCGTCTTTCAGAAAAATAATTTTCAAGAAAGTGGATAGTGTTTTGATAAAAATCTAAATGACCTCACTATAATGTTTTGTTATAAAAAAATTAAGATGGACACGTACCTATCGAATCAGTTATTATATATTGGTAATGTTGCATTTATGGATAATCAAGGACAGATAAAACAGTGTATCTAAAACGCCTGAAGCAATCACTAAACTTTTTTGATTATAGTAATTAATTTATATAATTAAATGCACAACTCCATCCATAAACGAATCATACCATACAAGTCTTAATCAGAATCTCCATCCCCTAGTAAAGGAGATAGACATCGCAATCCCCTGTGAAGAAAATCAAATTTCAAACGCTGAAGAAGCACTCTGCAGACAAATAAATCTTAAAGCTTATATACTGAAATTTTTTGATATATATCTTCACCGTTGCTCGAATGATTACATTTAGTTCGTATGTTGTGTATAAAAATAATATTCTTATTTATATTTTCCATTTACTCAAAATATCTAGTTTCTGATAGTTTAATTCAATTATCAGTGTATAAATGCTAACATATTTATTTTATATTATGTTTATCGTCTGTAAACTTCGATATAGTGTATCGGTTGGTTTTATCTAAAATTGATCTTTGCAGGTCGTTAGTCATAAAAGATGTTACCTAAATCATATTTTTGATGTCATGTGAGAACGTTTCATTTGTAATAAGAAAATTGTATAGTGTTATTTAGATTTTATTGCTTCTATTTATATGTGAAATATTTTTTTAGTGAGAAAAAATTGTGGTAATTATATTTATATACGTCATTTATATTAAAAAAGGTATGTTTATAAAAAATAAAGTATAGTTTAAAGATTAATAATATTTTTTCATTTATATTGGTTTTTTATTGTCCGTCATACGCAACAATTTTTTAGTTTATGATCAACGACTGGAGGGCGTTTCTTACATTTGAGGCAGTAAAGATTTTGTTATAGATCTATAATTTGTTAACTATTATGTAACTTAATGTAGCTTGTAATGACAAAATAGTATGCTATTAATTAAATAACAGAGCTTCAATGCTAAATCACAGAGCAGTTTCTGCAGTAGGAGTACTGTAAAAGCTAAATCTTGTTTGAAGCTCTGATTTATTATTCAATATCGCCTCACACTTACTATATCCTGAATATGTAAAGAATCGGATAAGTAGATTTCAAACTGTAAAATTGTTAGTTTATGCAACAGTTGACTCTGAGCGTTTCGAATAGCGTTTGAACTTCAACGCTTCTGATTGACAGTACTTGTTTAGTTTTTTTTTTACATAATATTATACTATTAAACGATACTTGGTTATACGGACTGTCATTGTTTCAGTCTTTCATAAGATTATAGACAAAACTAGGTGTACACACGGACGTAGTTCGTTCTCAGGGAATATGTCTTTAAAATAAATAGCCTAAGTTACTCCTTATTATTTCAGTTATCCGCCATTGGAAATCCTGTCAAAAACGGTCAAGCCGCTTCAGAGATTAGACGAAACATAAAGACACGATAATAAATTTTAAAAATTGTTTTCTTATTGAGTTCCTTGTATATATTCCTTCTTATGTATTTAGTAAAAAGCTGTTAATTTGGAATTACAAACAGACACTTTAATTTTATTTATAGATAAATAATTTTCTATATTCTATATACTTATGTAGGTATTTGTAGCAATTCGGATTAAAAGATTTATATCTGAATATTTGCATAAAAACTGGTGTCCGGATTAGAAACGCTTAACAAATTGTAATCTACTTTCGAATTCGTTTTCTTATACACTCCAACAGCTGAAGCATTTTCTCATTCTGTCTTCATCTTAGATTATGTTGTCACGGTTGAATTTTGCAGACAATTTTATTCGCTTAACAAACAACTCCGGAATTTTAATTCCATTTTAACTTTATTCAAGCAAAATACATTTTTAACAATTTATTTACCGAAATAAATATTATACAATAATAAAAGGAATTCGAACATAATTTTAGCGCAATCCAAACAATAGCACAAATCATAGATGAACGTACTAGCGGCAATTTACGACTCTGCTGTTGCTAGTTTCATAATAATGCCGGAGGGAATATTGCATTCCCGCTCGAGATTACCTTGTCGGCGCTCGTCGTCAGATTTGATTGTTTTATAAAGAGGTTCAGCATGTTGAACATTATTAGCATTTGTTTTTCTATTTAATGACCGTCAGTTTGTTGGAAGCAGAGCACGGGTCCTCTGTTGCATCGTTGGTTGGTGACCTAATTTCATGTATAATTGTCGCTGTGGTATGTTTTATCACATCCATCAGCTCTTGCCCCGCCTGCCTGGAGATCAGATATATTCTATATGTACTTACTGAAAGGCCTTTATTCATCAGAAAAGTTAATAGTTTTTGAACAATCCGATTTATAGACCGTGACTTCCGTTTCCACAGCGCTGCCCTCTCGCCGGATGCGTCTTAGTATATGGAATTCTATCCTCTTTTACCTGCTTGGAAGTATATTGCTCTTAAGATGGTTTTATGTCTGTGTTTAAGAACACAGATACTATAAAATGTGGAACTTCATCTGAGCGTTTAGCTTCGGCATCTTTTGTTTGAACATCGCAAACCAAAGTTTCTGTTATACAATATTATGTAAAACTAACACAAACTTACAATTAACACACAGGAGAGATTTGATCAATACCTCACCATTACAAATGATATTGACTTATGCAAAATTACTCGAATACATTAACAGAAATTAATACAGAGTAAATGTTCTGTTACGGTAGCAATTATTGCTATTAATAGAATTGATTTTAACAATATTTGATAGATAATACAAATTAATCAAAATGTTCATATATTGTTTGGGAAATAATAATGCATAATTAGCTTCATATACAACAATTTATTAAGGTGTAAGTTGAGTATAAAATAATCATGATTCTATTTAGTTGAATCAATTATAATAAATTCCCAAATATTATAATTATATATATGATTTTGGTCATTTTTGTCACTAGTCGAAGATAAGTTAAGTCAAGTTAAGCTCAGATATCTGATACGTTTAAGTTAAAATAATACGTTAAGGGTTTTTTATTATAACTAAATCCAAAAACCTGGATTATTTTATAATAATAATCAATTGAATAGGAGAATTTACAACTTAAAGAATGAAATACGGAATCACCGGCATAACCAGATTAAGTTTCACACTCGGCAGCACTTAATATTTTACCTAAGCGGATATTTTCTGAATCGGCTGAGTTGTTATGAATGTAGATCGCGTGTGCACGTTTTATTTATTAATCAGATGTTGCTTCCGATTTCATTCTTGAAGTCGCAGACATTAAATCCCTTGAACTTTTTTAGTGCGCTCACGGTTAAACTTAAAAAAATCATTTCTAAATTCAGGTGCGTTGTTTCATTATTATTATTGCAACATTACCGTTAATACAAGAAGAGATAAGTTATATTTTAAAATAAGTGCATACCTGTATATCTTATTTTATCCACATATAACTTTCGATCTAAAGCTCCGGTTACTCCACCGCGGACGCTCTCTGTATGTTTCGCCGAGTTGCATTTCTTAATATCGTACGTATTCGGTGAAGCGTGACGAACAATCTAAACTTTGTGGAAAGTATCGATTGCCGCCTTTCATATGCAGTGGTTCTAACTCCTGATGTTTTACCGATCTGTGACTGTTCACTGAATTCATTATTTATTTTACTGTCATAAATAAAACTAAATAAATCACATCTACTTTGTTTAATCATATTGTATCGAGGGTGGATTGACTTCAAAGTTGATGAGGCTTGCGAAGTATTATGGAAGACACGAGATAAATATAGATGCTTTTTGAAATATTATTATAGTATTGTGGATGATCTTTATATAATCCCACGTCACTCATATACTATCTGGTCTCATAAGTTAATTAATTAGTGCAATGATTAATTAAAAATAATTAATTGTCTCTTTATGATTTTATTTTTCAATTTATTTATATACTTTTAAAGAAACATTATTTCAAACTATAGCTTTATACTGTTCACCGCTTGTTGTGATAATTTTGTCTATCTGTTTGTTTGAATGTACATCACGATTTTTTTTATAGAGATACAAGTAAAAGTTAATGATTAATTGTCTGAGTGAATATAGCCCATATATTTAAGGTATATTATTCAAGTAAGTGAAATCTCAGTCTTTTGAGAAAAAACAAAACTAATTTTCATTTACAATTCTATAATTTTATATATGTTTATAAGTTTTTTTAAAATGATAGTGCAGATGAAGTAGGTGGCGACAGTTAGTTTAATGAAAACTAGGTCCAATAATGTATGCAGGCGGATGGACTCGACCTAATTTAGTTATGAAATGTGTTTATATTATACATTCTTTCCTCGTTTTTTTATTATTTTAATTATAAATTAGTACAAGTATTTATTCAGTACTGTAAAGTTCAGTTTCAAAAGTATCTATAAAACAAGTGAGGTAGATGAAGTAAAAGGAAACAAACCAAAATGAGCTAAAGCAGCAATAAATTGCAAAGAAAAAATACAAGGAATGTAAGCAATTTCAATGTTTGCATCCGACTACTAGTTTGTTTTTAAACAGCACCCGAAGCACTCTCTTTCTCTTAACGCTTTTACATCTATACATGTAAATAAAATTAAAGTGTCCGTTTGCAATTCCAAATTAACTGTTTGTCAATAAACGCATATGAAAGTATATACGGTACTTGAATAAAAAAAATCTCTCTGTCCGTCTGTTTGTTCCGGCTAACATCTGAAACGGCTGGACCGATTTTAACAGGACTTCCACTTGCGGAAAGTTGATGTTGTAATAAGTAAATCAACCAAGTTCGGGGGCACAGCTAGTTTAATAATAATTGTATTTAACCAAAACGATAATGTCAATTTGACAATGCGTAGTTGAGTTTGTAAATTGAGATAGAGGACTACATTAGGCGTGGAGATGTTTTGTTAGAGCTGCGGGATATCTGGCGGAAGGGAAGATAAGCTGTCTTCGGGCACAATGGGTGTTCACACAAAAAGACATGTTTGTTGATCACAGAACGTCTAATGATTGTTATTTTATGTTATTCAGCTCACGGCACACAAAGAGTCGTCAATAATTATTGTGTTTCAATTTACTGCAGATAGCTATACATGATTGTGTCTCGGATTTAATATTATCATCTGAAATATATAAATAGAATCATTCATTTGAAATAATTTGTTACACAAAGTCTAAATTGTAATAAAAAAAAACCTTTAGGACATCATTATTTGTATTTAAAAAATATTTTATTATTATCTTTAAATAATAGTCTGTACTGTTGAAATTAAATAACATTAAGTGAGTCTGGAATGCAAAGAACGGAAGGTAATCCTGCAGCAATATAGTTAGTCGTCCAGCTTATAAGCAATTATTTTATAGATTTCAACGTCTATGTATATAGTTAATATAAGAACAACTGAAATAATGCTGACTTCAGCGAAGCTAGTTTTTAAGTAACGTAAAATCAACATAGTATTCTTTAAATACTTTTTAAACAAGAAACTCGTAATTACCTTCCCGACTCTAACTGGTGCTGGTGTAGCTATCACGAAAAACAATGTTTTTGTAATCTTAAAAAATACATTTATATTTTTCACTATCTCTATATTTTTTTCTGAAAAAATAAATAATTATTGAATGTTGAATTTTATAACATTTAAATGACTATAACATTTTTATAAATGTTAATTGAAATAAATCGTAATATCAAAATTGTTACTTATTTTTTGTAAATACGTTTATTGAGTCATTTTCACATTCTTTGTCACGAATAGGCTTGAAAACTACTTGACGGATTATGAAATTTTGCACTCAAAAAGACAAACATTAGAAGATGGTTTAAAAAAAATTGAAATTGTCATGTCGTTGAGGAATAATCGTCAAAAAACTGATAACCCATTGAAGTCAATGGGAAACGATGAGTCGTTACACTGGACTCGCTTCGCTCAATATGCAAACGGCACCCGAGATTTCGCGAGCGCAGCAAGTCGAAATTGGGGGTCTGTTAGCGCCCCTAGTTATAAAATATGGCGGTGCACCTAACAAGGTGGTATAAATTTAATTATCACTTTAATTTTTATGTTAACCATAATTATCTTTGAATCTAATATTTAAGAAGTCAATGTTGAATTTTGGACATATACGATTTCATTTGATGATCCTGTCCTTTAAAAAGGAAGGAAAAACTGAAATATTTTTAAAATATTCCTACAGAGGGAATGCAAAGTTATTCACAGATTTGGCAAACGCTAACTACGAATAACTGTCCAAATCGATCTGGCATAGTTTCATTGCCCCCAGCTCTCATTAGAACACACATAACTTTATGGTTTTGACTTGATCCGCTTTTGGTTGATTTTGGTTTTTCCATTTTGAGTTTAGATAATACATATAGTATTCGATGGTTTACTTCTTCTGACGTCGTATCCGGGTAAATAATAGGTAGTTACTCATAAAAAATTGTTTTTCTAAGTTTGCTGTCCTACAATATCAATAATCGAATTGAATTATCAAATTCAAGTATAGATAAATCATATAACGGGAGTATATAAACAGTACATTAAATATTTTTTTCAAAATACATTTTTTCATGTTTTTTCGGTTTATTTGAAATGTGCAGCAAAAGCTGATGTACAGATAAAAAAAAAAGTGATCCAGATTTTGATGAAATTTGATGATGTTACAATTGATTAAAACAACATATAAAATAAATAATATCTCATGTAAATAATATCATTAATGTGGTCAAAAGTGTCTGCACATGATGCATGGCTTACTATTGAGTGTAATCGTTCATATATAATCGTGGTTAATAGATAATATTATTTGATTATTATGTATCCCTCAATAGTTTCCAAACATCATACATCATGGTATTAACTTGTCACCGATATTATGATTTAATTATGCACACACACGCACACACACGCACACACGCACACACGCACACACACACACACACACACACACACACACACACACACACACACACACACACACACACACACACACACACACACACACAACTCAACCAGTACAGCGATATATTGAAATGAAGTTCATTAAATGTTTTATCCGAGTAGCAATCAATGCGAGTTGTAATCCAATATTGATTGAAGGTCAATATTGCTCTCGCATCACAAACATCATACGCGTATATCGCAACATATTTGGATTTAAATAATTACATTTATTTTGTAAATATTATATGTCTGTCATTTTGTTGCTTTATTGAAGTGTCTTTTTGAATATATATGATTCAATAATAGTAATATTTGAAGTCTTTCAAAATATGTTATACTTGTAAATGAATTTTGTTGAATTATCGTTTACATATAAGTGCAAAATTGTTTTACATATTTTATCTTTGAAGTAAAATAGGTTCTCAGATAATTAAACTTACGTTAAATCTTTATTTCAACACATTTAGGTTTTAATGCAAAAATATATGGTTATATTAGTTTAAACAAATTAGTACTAAATATTAAGAGAATATATATAATCGTATAACTGTAGCCGGCTGTGCCGAGTGGTCAGTTAACTCCGCATGCTCCGAAATCGTGAGTGAGGACCACGAATGGATTTCAAACAAGTCGGATAAATCCCCATTTAATTAAGGATGTATACGGGAGGAGATGTAAAATAGGAATCAGGAAATACTAAGGTTTAAGTGGGAATAAATATTTTTGACAAAAACACCGTTATATAAGAATAATGTGTTTTATAGATAATTGCATACTAATGTATCTTCATTCATTCCTATTTTCAATAGTATTATAAGCCTTTTTAAAATAAATATAAACAAAAAAGCTATTACACTAATAATGTACGTTGAAATTGACATCAATCCGCATTGATTTTACCGAGCCATGAACCAACTATGACTACAGAGGCAGCCCATTTCACGGATTATAGGATAGCCGCAGCATTCGCAGCTCTGAAGGGAATACGATGGCTTTCATAAGTCGAACGGTTCAAATAAAAACTTGTTTGAATTAATTGAAATAAACCCGAGTTTAGCAAGTGCTTTTGAAAGTCGAAATCGAAAACAAAACTATATATATTTATATTTGTAGGTTTCAAATATATAATTCCTTTCAAATATGTGTTTTAATGTGAATGAATATTTTTGGTACGTCTTCACATTTGAAGTATATATAGTATTAAAGGTTTTATAATGAATGAAAAGAAACGATCAAATGGTATTTATCATATTGAGTTGTAAAGCGAGGCGTGCATCCGACACTCTGCCCTATTTGAAATATACCTCGCACTGCACATATATCGAATGAGAACTGCTGATCGAATTTATTATCGTATTTCAATGTAAAATTGTTTTTTGGGTATGCTATTTCAGGAATCGGTGTAGGATTTTCTTCTTAAGATTTCAAACGTTTTATATTAAATTTAAAAATCTAAATGTTCGATAATCTGTAGTAGATCTCATATTTTAATATTTTACAGGCTCTATTACAAGCCCATGATGTGGTCGCTCGCGAGGTGTACGGCGAGGAGTCACTCCGGGCGTCCCCGCCGCCCGTTAACGGCAGAGCCCAGCCTCCAGTCGATGATGAAGATGATACAGAGCCGGAGTTCGAAAACGTGACCAGAGTGCGCCTCGTACAATTCCAAAAGAATACCGATGAACCCATGGTGAGTGGTATATTTGGTGCATATACTTTTGTTGCATATATACCTTTCGTAGCCTTGATATTCTTATTAAGAGTTGGTTGACCTTCAGGGCATAACACTCAAGCTGGCTGACGATGGACGGTGTATCGTTGCAAGAATAATGCACGGTGGTATGATACACAGACAGGCCACTCTGCATGTGGGGGACGAGATCAAGGAGATAAACGGAACACCTGTCGCCAATCAGTCGGTTGCGCAGCTTCAAAGGATGCTGGTAAAAATCGCGTTTTCTTTTTCATTTTATAATAAATACCCTATAATAGTTATATAATTTATGAATAATTTTGAACGTTGACATTTTTTATTAAGGTTTCGTTACTTATAAGACATTATGAAAAATAGTGAAAAGAATCCAACATCACATAATTGTTATATTTTAGTTAAATAATTTTATGAAGCAAGAACACAAAGCAATTTTTTGATCAGTTATAAATTTTATATAGTTTTACGTTTCTGGGTTTAAAAAAAAGTTTATTGTTGCTAATTTACAGCGGGAGGCCCGCGGGTCCGTTACATTCAAGATAGTGCCGTCATACCGATCAGCTCCACCGCCCTGCGAGGTAATGAGTCCTCGTAAAACATAATGGCATTCAAGTAGAACGCTCTTGGCAACCCCTAAAGCTCTGTGTTCTAGGAATGTTGTGCATTTTGCTAACACTTTATTTGATGAAGGCAACCTTATTGATAATAGAAAATAATAATGTGTTGTAGTTTCTAATGTTTTATTTGATATAGTTGTGTGGCACTAACGTGGTATGAGACTGAATAAATACGTAGCCTATTGGAAGTCGACAAGCGCACATAAATTATCATTAACTGCTTGTCAATAGTGCATTGTGATAAAATTATTACTAAAATTAAACCTTTTTTTATTTTCTAACTAGCTATTCCGGATTAAGCCTTCGCCCGTGCTAGTAAGTAGCGATTACAAGAGCCGTTGCTACTTTATGTTGTTATGTTTATCATATTCTTTGTATCATGTGTGCGTTTTGTGCTGTGTTGTCACTCGGGCATGGCTCGGCGTCCACCGTTTCTGTGCGCTTGTTGTTCTTTACCGTCGCATCATCCTCACTTATCACTATTGTTAACCATTATTCATCTATATTCATTTAGTTTATCGTCAATCTCTAATCGCGCTATATTTCTATTAAAATTTGATATCAAATCCAATAAAATGATCTATAAAATAATACATACGCAATTTGCTTGTGAACAAAATTTCTAAAATAAAATTTACCTTATATATTTATTCTTTGTGCAAAATCATTATATCATTTATCATTTCATTGCACACGAGTAATGCTAACTCAACTGTCATTAAAAAGTATTAATATAAATAAATGAAAATAATTTCAGATATTTGTGAGAGCGCAGTTTGACTATGATCCCTTAGAGGACGAATTAATACCTTGCGCTCAAGCCGGTATTGCATTTAATACTGGAGATATACTGCAGGTGAGATTCATCTTCATTTAACCAACAAACTTTACGTCTCATAAAGATACACGAGCTACTGTTTGAGTAAAGTAAGTAGGGCTCAAGTAACATCTAAAATCCCTCAATAAATATAACATTATTCAATTTCAGATAATCAGCAAAGATGACTCTCATTGGTGGCAAGCTCGTAAAGACGCTTCTGGAGGATCGGCCGGGCTCATACCGAGTCCGGAATTACAGGAATGGCGAGCCGCTTGTGCGGCCGCAGAAAGATCAAACACGGACCAAGGTTATTACCAGATACAAATAGACTTTAGATAACAATGATGTGTGTTTAGATGATATTATAAATTGATGTTATGCTTGATGCCAGTTTTATATGGTCAGACGGATGACATTCCCTTTATAAAATATATTTAACTAATCCTTGGGTGGTATATTTTTACAATGTATATCTTGATGACATTATGAGTTTAACTGTCTGACCATTTTGCGTTATTAGATATGTGTGTACGATATTCATCTGTAATAAAAGGCTTATAGAAATCTCAGTACAATGATCTACAGATATTTACCGTAGATTTTGTACTTAATACTTATTTATATCACCTGATTTATTACCTTCCACCAAACTTTAGAAATGATTGATTATCAAAATCACGATTGGTAACTTTCCTGTATTAAGTTTTCATTAATGGTTCCATTAGAGGGTGTTTTGATATTTTCCGTTATTTTAATGTTTTGAAATTTAATTATGTCGAAGGTAAGTTTATCATTACCTCTATATCTTTAGAGGTATTGATTAAATAGTTTTACAATCACTGGATGTTTTTTCTATGAAAGGGTTTCATTTCTAATTACTGTTTTTTTTGTTGTATCAATTTTTCTTTCAATATTTAACATTACACATTTTTCTTTCAAACATAAACATATATGGACAAATCGACAGTTGGTATGTAAAGATTTGATTTCTTATAAATTTATCAGTAAAACGATATCCCCCGTTAAATGATATATAATGACATACTCCAAACTGCATGGTATTTATATCCGTAAAGTAAAGAATACTCGTCTGCGTGTACATGCCTCTGGTTCGGTAGAGATTATTACACCTGGGGTATATCTTCAATAACTATGGGAGTTTGTGTTTATGGTATTGTCTTTATATTTTCAAAATTTGGAGTTTGCTCAGTCCACTTGGGAATTTGTCTTACAAGTAATGTTTTATGATTACGTAATCTGTTATAAAATATTTTGACATCGATTGATTAATTGAGATTAATAATCAAAATGTGATATCCTTAACAAAAATTATCAATGTCTAATAATTGTATATTTGTGTTATTAAATTTATCCCTCATAACTTAAATTAGGCCAGCCTTGATATCCAAATCCCAAAAGTCCTCTTTTGGCTCAAGTACCCTTTTCGCTAAAGATCCCTTTTGGCTAACGATCCCATTTGGCTAAAGATCCCACTTGGCTAAAGATCCCTTTTGGCTAAGCAACCCCATAGCTCTCACCCCATATATCATGCATGACTGTTGTAATGTTGTGCCGCTAGGAGCTGAGGGCTGCGTGTCCCATACCGACGGATGTGAGAATACAGGTACTACATATATGTATAGATATTAGATCAGTGTTTCTTAAACATTCGTACGTAAAACATCAGGTGATTTATTCAATTCTATGTTGAGAACCACTGTTCTGATAATAGTGACTTTGGATATATTTGTCCTATCTTCATTACGATTGTGAACTTGAAGTACAAATTAACCATTTATATTATTATAAAATATGTACACTAACCAAATGTTTTGATAGACTTTCTTTTTTTTCGAATGTTAGGGTGTTTTTTATGTTTTAATGAGATTTTTTCCTACTCTGATGTCGATCGAAAGCAAATTATTTCAATTATTTAATTACTTGAAGGGTTTATCATTCAATGTGTTACGGTTGCATTTTTGGAGTCAATATTTACTTTAATATGTAAAATAAGAGTAACGTTAATTACTGCAAACCGCGATTTATTAATTTTATCGTATCGTTTGGTTCAATTAACCTAGAGCTTAAAATTAACTCAAAAATTACTTTTTACATAAAAATATATATGTGTATAATATGTGTACGAATACTAATATTTTATTTTTAATTTAATTGTTACAGTTAATTGTTCTATATTCGGAAGAAAAAAGAAACAAGCGAAGGATAAATACTTGGCGAAACACAACGCCGTGTTCGATCAGCTGGACGTAGTGACTTACGAGGAAGTCGTTAAACTACCATGTGAGTTTGTTTCTTGTTATTTTATTTATTTTGATTTACAGTTCTTTTTGTATTGTTCGCGAAATTATTATTGGCGTTCGTTTGATATTTGTAATGTTTGTTTTTTTTTGTACCGTTGTAACATTTTTTTTTATTTCGTCCCTTTCTAGCCTTCCAAAGGAAGACTATAGTGCTGTTGGGGGCTCACGGAGTTGGACGTCGTCATATCAAGAATACTCTGATAGCCCGTCATCCGGACCAATACGCCTATCCCATACCACGTGAGTTTTTTTCATTTATCACACTAATTAGTATTACTATATACATATAAATATAATTGAAGTGTCTGTTTGTATACAAATTAACATCTTTTAACTATATGCATATGAAAGTATAGAGGGTACTTTAAATAAAACAATTTTAAATAAAAATATTATAAGAGCAATAATTACAATACAATCCTAATTCGATTTTCATTTGAATGCAGCCTCTCCGGCACATGATGTGTATCGTAGTTATCGCTAATGCTCACCTCACATGGCCGTAAATAACACACCATTGTGATCGACCCTCGCCTCACCGGCGTAGCTAATGACGTGCTCTCGGTTATAATCATTAAACCTGTTATATCTTGGTTCATATCATCAGTTTGATCTAATTCTAATTTATTTACTCATAGGAAATATATTCTTGAGTTATATTCATCCATTTTTTTAATAATGCAAGCTCTTTAATTAATATATTAGTTGTCCTTTGAATAAAGTTTATATATCTGATATCCAGATACGACCAGACCGTCGCGCGCGGACGAGGAGAACGGCAGACATTACTACTTCGTGACCCACGACGAGATGATGACCGACATAGCCGCCAACGAGTACCTCGAATATGGTCATTATTTTATATACATATACATCTGTGCGTGTGTGTGTGTACGTATGTGTGTGCGAGTGTTTGTTTCATCCAAAATATAACCAATATACTTGTATACCAAAATGATGTATATAATTTTCGTCATTACTTTCAAACTGTACAACTGTTCTCATCAACGCAATTACTTCGTGTGATGTTTTATATATATATATATGTGTTCCGTCGATCAACAGGCACCCACGAGGACGCGATGTACGGAACCAAGCTCGAGACGATCCGCCGCATTCACTCCGAGCGTCGCATCGCCATCCTGGACGTGGAGCCGCAGGCCCTCAAGATACTGCGCACGGCCGAGTTCGCCCCGTACGTGGTGTTCGTCGCGGCACCTTCCCTCAACAACGTCGCCGATGTTAGTATACGCTTTTTGGATCGGGAACCCCATTTTGTGGATTGTTTATCAATCTATTCTTTTTTTTTAGGTTTTTAAGTTTGCAAAATATGACTATGACAGTTGATTGATTTAGTATATATTGTTGTGTTTTCAGTACGACGGTTCCTTGGAGGTACTAGCCCGCGAGTCGGAGACGCTCAGACGCACGTACGGACACTACTTCGACATGTCCATAGTGAACAACGACATCGACGACACTCTCGGTCAGCTGGAGGCGGCGCTGGCCCGCATGCGGTCAACTCCACAGTGGGTGCCCGTATCTTGGGTGTACTGACTTACCGATTGCTATCTGTGAGGTACGTGCCATGTTTTAAGACGAAATCTGAGTTATTTTTCGAAATTGGTACGCTCAGTTTCACATATGGAGCCCGTAGTTTGAATGTTTATTACTGTGTTAAGGTACGTGCCATGTTTTTGTTCAAAATTGAATTAATTTTTGGATATTGGTACACCCATCTCCACTTTCGGAGCCTGTACTTAGAATGTATTTTATTATTTTACGGTACGTGCCATGTTTTTGTTCAAGATTACAATTATTTTACGAAATTAGTACACTCAGCTACACTTTCGATGCCTGTACTTTGAATGTTTATTATTTTAATGTACGTGCCATATTTTTATTCAGGATTTGATTTTTTTTCGAAAACGATTGCACTCAGCTCCACTTTTGGTGCCTGTACTTGAATGTCTATTATTATTTTAAATACGTAATGGCGCGTACCATATTTTGTAATAATTACAAATTATAATTATTTTGTTGAATAATTAACCGACTGGTAAACAAAGACATAATTAGTGTTTGATATATTTTAAATTTCATTGATGTTAAAATTGATATTAAATTTAAAATGTCAGTTTTTAACAATTTAGACTAAAGGATCTGACAATTGCATTGAAGTGTTGCTATGTTAAAAATAATCATCATACGAAATTTTATGATGGCAATACTGCCAAAATGTCAAGGGCACATTGACCTCAATATTTGATTATCTGTTTATTTATTATATTTCACATTATTTAAGACAAATTACATATACGTTAATTAAAGTATTACAAAAATAATTTATATTATGTGATAATTGTTAACATAATTGTTCTTTTATTTATTAATTTATTGTAAAGTTGTGTTTGTATTTTGGTACGATGCTCAATACATTTTTGTGCCAAAAATGACTGCAAAAACCAATTTAAACATCTTTCAATTTCATGTTTTAGAACAATGTACATAATATATACATTAGTAGATAATTTACAAGAAAAAATAACTCTTTAGAGTAATTGTAGCTCAAAAGTTTACTTCGGTAATTTAAATGTAAGATCTATCCTATTATAAGTAATATTAGTTATCCAACTAAGACACATACTATATATATTAATATTTAGTTATACAATTTATTTGTTTGTAAAAGACACATCAGAAAAGACAGTTTTTTTTAAATAATAATGACTTAAATTCTTAAAATCAAACCTTTTAACGATCTTCTATCAAGCAAGACCAGTTGTTTCTTAGTTGGAGAACTTTCTAAATTTAATATCACAAGTTTTTAGAAATCACAGGGTTGCAAAGAACATTCTAGAATTTTCACCTTAACCTTCTTAGACTTTATGAATGCCACGAAATATTACACAATTCATTTAACTTTTAAAAAATCATCATGGCTGTGGAATATGTTGTTATAAAACGCTTTAAAAATCATTTTAATTTCGTGGGTTTTTTTTTTCATTCACAAATTTGTAGAATATTTGGTGTTTAGTTTGCACAGCCACTTTGCACTGTATGTCTGTACAGATACAAACTCCTAGTAGTTGATTTTCACCATCACTATTTCACTTACTTTTTAGTATAATAGATATAAGAATAAAAATACTTTCATATATAACTCATACATGTTTTCAGCGCAAGTAATGAACTTCTTGAATATGATATAACATGTTGTTTTGGTATTTACAATGCATTGAGTCTGTTGAAATAATTGTTTGATCATATTTTTGATTAAATTGTCTCATACGATGCATGTTTTTAAAATTTACTTTTCTATATTTGTCAATAGTTGAGATTCTTAAGGTTCTTCCTTCCGTATAATTATTTTGCTAGGCTTGGTTCAATCACATCGCCACACTAATGATATTGATACTAATGGATATCATTTTACTTGTTACTAATAATGTTTTCAAAATCTTCTAAAACTTTTCATAATAGAATGTAAGAAAGATAATTAATTATAAATGTAGTTTTATTATTATACAATATTGATTATTACTATAAGTGTGTGTAATGGCGCGCGAGTAGCACTCGGCGGTCACTGTATCGTTTGACGTTTGACGTGTATCAGTGCTGCTACATTAAAGAAATAATTTATTTGTAATAAAATAATATTTATCTCGAAAATATATTATGCACGTTATATTAAATAAATTTTATTTACTTAGTCAATTCATTCCGCATATATCGAGTTAGTTTGTTGTTTATTAGATAGATTTATTATAACTTAGACGAAATAACAAAAAAATAAAATATTTACCAATGTACCTTGTTTGTTTATTATAGATTATATAAGACATGCAAAGCATAATTTATTGCTGTAATTGTGTTTTTTTATAGATTATTTCAAGTCTTAGACTAATGTGTTATAATGTTAGGGGTGGAAATTAATTTTTTATCCGTTAGTGCTACTCATATGAATGAGTGTGAGAATTTATCGTATGTAATAATATAATTATACAATAAGAGTATTTTCAATATATACATCACAGATAATGTATAATTTATCTTAACATTCCATTTTTTATTTGTTATCTGTATAATTTGTTTAATTTATGTCAAGTTTGATGTTAAATAAAATATTAATATTTTTTTTTCTTGAATAAAATTGTTTTAATTTATAAATGTATTGTTATATCCAAAGAGTGGTAGAAAAATATGTATTTGGAATTATAATTAAGGTATATCGAAACGAAAATAAAACTGCAATGAAAAATAATAGTTACCTATTAATTTTTACCATAACAATAAGACGTCTAAATGGAATATCAGGTTGGTATGATTGATGTCAATGACATATTGTTGGTCGTACCAACTTGATCTCGATAGTTTTAATTGCATGCAATCTACTGTAAGGTCATGTCTAATCCAGATTTATCCAGTAACAACTAACGATGACTGAAATAAAAACCTTAATATAACTGTTAAAATTGAATAAAGAGCACAAAATATATATTTATTGTTTTATTTTTCTACATTCCCTTCAGTTAAAAACTACAAGTACGTGTTTGCTTTACGTAAAAAAGAAATAAATAGAAGATTTCAATGTATTTTATACAAAATTTTTAATGATTTCTGCTATTTCAAAAACTGGTTGCTTATTTCTAAACCTCATATATGTATCCTAATACTCTGATAAACTCTATCCGTCTCACTCTGTCACTGGATAGCTCATACAAGATTTACTTGTGTGTGTAAATTAATAAAAAATGTACACACATCTATTTTTCTTATTTTCTTACTAAGACAATTGACCATTAGCTGTTATTATTATTTATTATTTATTTAGCTTCACGCCATATCCCTTGCGGGGTAGCCAGAGACGACGGAGCGCCAAACGCTACGGTCCCTGCATACCTCTTTCGCCTCGGCCACAGACATCAACCTCTTCATACATGCCCTCCGGGGGGTCCTCATGCTTTTTACGTGACCTTCCTCCAGTATCATAGATACTGTGTTTTCGAAGATCACTCGAGGCCTCCCCCTGTCTCTCTTACCGCTCACTTTTGCTATATAAATCTTTTTTACCATTCTTTCATCACTCATTCGTTCGACGTGCCCAAACCACCTGAGCACGTTCTTCTTCATTCTCACCGTGACATCTTCGCTAGTACCTGCCATTCTGTGGATCTCTTCATTGCGGATTCGATCAGCTAGACTGACTCCGCATATTCTTCAAAGAGATCGCATCTCCACAGCATTCATCTTTCTTACATTCTTCTTCTATGTTACCCACGTTTGGCTGCCGTATAACAGCGTCGGTAGCAAACCGTGCAGCTATGCTGACGTTTTGCCGTCTCAACAATGCAGTCAAAGCACCGTTGACTCTGTTACCGGCAGCAATACGCCTTTCCACATCTATTTCATATCTTCCGTCTCTGCTAAACATACTTCCCAAATATACCACTTCATTCACTTGTTCTATTATCTTATCATTCACGTTGATCTTACATTCAGTTCTTTCTTCATTTCTTTCAAATATCAAAATCTTCGTCTTATCTACATGCAGGTTAAGACCATTAATTTCACACCCATCTTTCAGAGTGGTGACCAATGCCTGCAAATTGCATTCTGATGATGCAATGAGCACTGCATCATCTGCATATAGCAAGCAATTGACCTTAAGGTCACCTACTTTCACTCCCATGTCACTGTCTTTCACGCCTTGGAGACAACTATCCAAATACAAAATATAATTAGCTGTTCATATTATATAAACTATTGGTCATCTGTCGTTTGGTTTATGAATGACTTGAATTTGGCACAATATCTCAAATGACATTGACAAATCTGTATAAAAAAAAAATTTACGTTTGTGAGTGCTACACTGAATATTATTCGTACTTTTTGTTTATATTGTTCAAATATTTGAGTAATATGATTTTATTTTTGGCATCCAAAAGGAATCTGCAACTTAAATGAATGAAAGTTATTATAAAAAATATACAAGTGACTTAGGGAAGGGACGGGTTAAAAAATTGTTTAAAACATCATGTAAATAATGGACAACACCTTTAATTAATACAATGATGTGCTACACATATTTGTGTGACAGTACAATAGAAAAAACTAAATCAAAAATATTTAATTCCCCAACTACATTGATACTTTTCGACGTAAAACTGAACGATTGTATAACCAATAATAATAATGAATATGAAAGAGAAATGAACATAGCCTGAAGCTTCATACCCAAATAACGCTTTAAATAGTATTGTAACAATAAGTGTTCTTTTTCTACTATTACTACTACTACTGTCTACTTATTATATATTATTAGAGTTCAGAGACTTCTTGTTGCACTAATAAACTTAGTAGTCTTGTGGCAGTAAGAGGTATCGTCTAATCGCTTTTAAGAATAGAGTTTAGCTGAAGCAGTTTAGCTTTAGCTGAAGGCAGAAGGCCAACTAAGACAAAAATCGGAAAATATATTTTTAATACTTTTTCTTTATTAATGTAGTAATTATTGTTTTTCATCTTCAATATTATGGCAATCTCCAGCTACGAATTTTGCAAGTGGCATGTTAATAATAAAAACATCACTATCTATGATTGATCAATAATTTCTTTGTTTTACACCATAGAAATTCAAACTCAAATACAAAATATATACACGCATTTTTGAATAGTCAATTATTCCAATAAAGAAGGTCACTGTAGTCAATCCGTGAGTAAGATAACATCGACTCGGAATGTTCTACTGAGAAGAACCGGCCAGAAACTCAAAGATTGTTGTTTAAAAAAAATATTAACAATTTTAGATGTTTATATTATACTATCAACCCTACAGAAGAGTCAACAACTTAAGTTCCACACATTTCGTAAAACTAAAAACTCTTTAATGGTATCATAAGATTTATTAATATAATAATATACTTTTAATTTTAATATTAAAACTTAGAAAAGGAAGGTCTAAGATATCTTGTGGAACTTTATTATATAAGCCCAAGAAAGATTTGTTAACATTTTGAAGAGATAATTTAGGCGTTACGAGTTTATTTTTATTTCTTCTATTTACCACTAGCAGGTTACCCGTGCTTCGCGACGGACGGCGAAAATGATCAAACATTTTGTTTGAATTTCCACACCACTTTATATTTTTGCAGTTTTTTAGCTGTAACTTTGGAACAGTTTGGACCTTTGCAAAATCCTTTCTTATTGCACCTATTCAATATGTCAGGAGTCTTATGTCCAAATTTCAGCTTCAGCTCTAGGTATTACGGTTTGGGCTGTAGAGCGATGAATGAGGCAATGTGTCAGTGAGTGTCTTTGTGTTTTATATATTAAGATGTGACTGTCACTGTTTTTATATACGAATTAAAATGTTGGCGTATATATAAATAATACCAATTTCTTTAAAGATATCCCGAAGTTAGATCATCATTGCTAATATACGAATAATATTGATTTATACCTTTAGTTTGTTAGTTTGAATAAAATTTCCCAGGATTACAATAAAAAAAAAACGTTGAAACAAAAAAGGATTAGGTTAAAGAATGTGTTCCGGGCTGCCTTCATCAATGCTACATTCACAAATAGAGTTATCTCTTATATGAAAAAAAGTTATTTGAGTAGAGGTGAGAGATAGACGGACTTGTTTGTCGCTCCGTTATATTTAAAATTAACGACTTACTGGGCATATTTTAAATTAAATAATAAAAAAAACACCGAATAAAAAAATATAAAACTTTAATGTCAAAAGATTACATAGTTAATCTGTGCTATAGAAAATGTGTCTTTAATAGTCTGTGACAAATGTATGTCATAATGACATTTATAATTTGTGTTCAATAAATACTAGTTGTTTCTGTTTACAATTTGGCTTATTTATTATCACATAAATTCAATTAATGGAGTGTAATTTTAATATCTAGATTGTTTAATACTAGAACTGGTGTTAAGTCAGTGAATAATATAATTTACAAACATGTCGCAACGAGAGCGTCGTTCCAATGCCGGGAATCGTATGGCCAAGTTACTGGATGAAGAAGAGGAAGATGAGTTTTATACGACAACTTACGGTGGCTTTCAAGAAGCAGACGAGGACAACGATTACGTGTAAGTTTATAATAAGAAGACCCTTTAAATAATCACTAATATATTGAATACGTTTTACAAATGTTTATTTTTCATTAAATCAGAATTTTATTAAACGATATATTATAAATGATCTTCTTCATTGACCATCAAAGTTGTAAAAAACCTATATACTTTATAATTAAAATGTTGTATGATATATAACTTTCTACCTGCGGAGCACTAAAAATCTTATTATTGAATGTATGTTTCAGACAAGAAAAGGAAACCGACGATGTAGTGGACTCTGACTTTGATATTGATGAGACGGACCAACCGGTCTCTGACAACGAGACAGAAGAGAAATCTAAACGGAAAGTTAATGCCAAGAGTTATAAGGTAATATTATTATATGTTTTTCAAATAAGGCCTAATTTATTAAAAATACTTTAAAATATATTATTGATGATGATTGATAAATTACTTGATGTAAATTATCTATCTTTTTTAATTTTATCTTTTATAACACATTCTAGGACCCAAATAGAAAAAGGAAAACAGAAAAAACCAAAAAGGTTACAGTCAAAAAGCCTAAAGAACCAAAGCCCAAAGAAGAAATAGAAAAAGTAGAAAGCATTGACAAATCTTTAGTTGATGCTTCAATTGGTACGTTATATTAATTATATATTCACTAATAATTGTTATGGAAAATTGTCTCATTTACATATAGCCACTAGGAAATATTTCTACTTTACCATTATAAGGGCATACAATTTTTTACAATAAAGATAATTGTCATTTAGTACAATATATATCTATATTGCAATAATCTTAAAAACCAGATATTGCAATGAGTTATATTCAGAATTTTTATTCTTCAGAAAGAAAATCCATAAGACAAAGTACTGCTGTAAAATCGCTTGAAACCCAACAAAGAATAAAAATTAGATCTGAATTAAAGAAAAAGAAACCTAAAAAAGTGGAAGAGAAAGTTCTCACTCAAGAAGAGTTACTCGAAGAAGCTCTCATTACTGAAAAGGAAAACCTCAAAAGCCTGGGTAAGAATAATTACACATATATATATATATATATATATATATATATATTTTATTACTTAATCAGCAGGTTCATAGGATTAGTTTGTTTGAATGTTTGTGAAACAGTGGGTTCTCGAAGCAACATTAGGAACCCTCATAACCTAATTTTAAGTTAGGCTGTCTATACAGAGGGTTTGTTTGGATAGGTTCATAATATTTTGATAACATTATTAAAATAGTTGTGACACTCCCATTTGGTACATGAGTGATCAGTATTGATTCAAAGTGGAAATGATATAAATAAGAAAATATAATTAATAATCTTTTATACTTATATATGTATATACAGATATATGTGTCACAAATCTAAATCTCTTTTCAAAGTTCCAATGTTGATCTAAAGATTTCATGGTCTATATGCATTATCTGTAATAAATAATAATAAAAACAATAGTTTATAGTTCTTAAATATAATATTATGTCATTTAACATAAAATGTGTAAAACTTACAGAAAGATTTGAACAAAGTGAATTGGAAAAGAAAAAAATAAGACCAATCAAGAAAACTATAACTGGACCAGTTATAAGGTAACCATAATTTATTCATATAATTAAAATAATGATTCTGAAGAGACATATCTTTAGAATCGCTGTTATAAATCGTCGCGATAAAGAAAACACATAAATGTATAGCGAAGAATAAAATAGAAGATATTGCACCTGCTGTATGGCGCCATCTTTTGATCAATCTTTAAACTAAAGTGAGGCATATATTAAAGTTTTTATTTCTAAATTACTATAGATGGCGTTGATACTTTCGTAAAATTATTAAATATTGAATATTAAACCTCATATATATACTGATACTATATATCTATATCTCTCTCTCATTGAATACTTGACACAAGTTTCAGTTGTGTGTGTGAATTACACAATACAATACAATAAGTTTAATATATATGTGTGCAGGTATCATTCGTTTGCGGTTCCACTGATAAGTGAAGTGGTTCCAGAGGACAAAACTAGTCTACAACCAAAGGAATCAACAACAGAACTTAATATCAGTGATTTGATTAAGACGGAAGATGGTTTGTATTTTATTATTTTAACATTATTGTAAATGAAACAAAGTTAAATATCTCATTAATTTGTCTTTAATGCATTTAAAACAATTTTTTCCTTTCTTTTTTTAACTTATCTTTTCATCTAATCAGATATGTGTTAAAAGATAGATATTTATAAAATAAAATATGAATTCATACATTCAAAGAAAATATGATAAATTTAATTTAATACTTAGTTAATTAGTTGTTAATAATGTAGAAGTATATCATATTTTTTTATATTATTATTATTTAACTCCAGGAGAATCTGATATTAACCCAACAGAAGCAAAAATTGAAAAGGAAGAAGAAAAAGCCGACCATAAAATGGAAGTTGATGAAAGCGATACAGGAATTGAGAATATTGATATGTAAGAATATTAATTTATATTGTTATAAACTATTAATTAATAATATCTTATCTTTTATCTTTTATTTCTATTTTTATCAGGAAAGAAGAGAAGCCACAAAAAGTTAAGGAGAATGTAAAGTACCACGAGCGAACACTTATATATTTTGAAAATGATATCAAAGATGAGGCTTTCAATGCCTGCTTCCCGCAAAGGAGGCCTAAGAGGAAACGAGAACTTCTGTGTGCTGTCACTAAGTGAGAAAAAATATATAAATCTAGAATATTTAATTTTGTGTATAATTAATGTTTTAAACATTTTAGTTTGTCCATCATAAAAAAAACTTTTTTAAACTATCTATCTGCTGGCTATGTTTATTATCTTAAAATTAATTCATATAATTTATATATATTAGTTATATAGTTAAATATAGGAGTCATTATTCATATTGATATATATATATCTATCTTTCCAGACGTCCAGCTCGATACATAGACCCAATAACAAAGCTCCCATACCGCAGCGTAGACGCCTTCAGGATCATACGAGAAGCGTATTACCAGCAATTAGAAGCACGAGGGGACAGGAATGACCCACAAGTAGCAGCCTGGTTGAAGTCGAGACGACCGAACACTGCTTCATCCTATGTACAAATACATATAAAATAGTACTTTTATTTGTATTTTTAGGAGACTATTTAATAAGTGGGTCATTATTTTTAACATTAAAACCATAAGGATAGAAGTGACCCAGAAGTAACTGATCGAGCTCTGCTTCATCATATGTACAAATACATATAATTCTTACATTTAACTTTTACTTAATTATTTAATGAGTGGGTCAGTATTTTTAACAATAATAGTAAAAGGATAGAAGTAATTGCGAGAGCTCTGCTTCATCTTACTTGCAAATATATAAAATAATACATTATAATTGTGTTTTATTATTTTTAGCAAAGATCATTTAAAATCTTTTCATTTTAATAATTGAGAAATGAAGATCTTAACTTTTGCCTTTACGTTAAATAAATATCTTAAGTTAGAATTTTAAGTTTTGCTATGAAAATCAAGATTCAATTTACCAAATTATTACAAATACAATTATTTACAAATTACATTATCAGTGTTTTGGGCAAATACTGTATTTTTTAAATGGTAAACCCACTGAAAGTTTATTTTATTTTTATCTTTAAATATTTACTTGCAGGATATATAATTTTAGAGCTTTAGAACGACAATATTAAAATCTGTGGACTTAAAAGAATGCAATAAAATACGATAGATTTAATGAAGACTTTAATAAATAAATAATAACAATAGTGTTCTTACAAATTATTAGATCCAATTTCTGTACAATTGTACAAGGCCTTAACGAATTAAAAAGTAAAAGTATTTAAAAGTTTTAGACTTAAGTTATGAAAAATCTAATACTATAAGGTACTTAAAATACTGCAAAATATTTAACTTTAGCTTCATAGATCAGCCGTGAATGTTGGGTTTAGTCTCAAGTCTGGCACACTATTTCTCCGTGGTATCTTTGTTAACTCCTTAAATGTTATCAATCCTGTCGCATTCACGTCCAGCCTTGAGTGATATTTTGATGGATCAGTTGTAGGTAAATAAGGATATTCACTTAAGTATGTCTGTGCATTACGAGCGTGGTTATCATTGTCATAGTCGTTTAATTGCTCCACTGCCATTTCATATGAATTTAATTTGTGGTCCGATACGTTTTCCATTGATCTGAAAGTTTCCAGAACAGCTTTTTTATGAGGAATCCCTCGTAAGCTACCTTGACGACTCAGCCTCCCTTCCATAACGTCTTCAAATAAATCCTCTACGTGAAATTTTTCTGATATCTTTACTAATTTTTTTGTGTTTTCAGCTTCTTTTTGTTCTTGCATTTCATTCCATATTTTTGCAATTTCAGAAGACGGCATTGATCTCGATTTCTTAATGTTGCTTCTTTTTTTTGGACGGCTGTTATCTTCAAGAGATTCAACAGATATGGTGCTATGTAATGACTCTTTTTTTGTGATTTTCTTCCTTACATTGTGTCTCAGTTCCTCTAATGACTGAAAGTATTTCTTTGCCATTGTAAATCGATTCTTGTATTCCAAATGAGCTACTTCTGCTTCTGGTCGAGGAGCAGGTTCCTCAGCTTTATCTATTTTATTTTCTATTATTTCTACTTCAATGTCTGAAAGACTTATAAAAGTATTTTCCTCATTTAATGCTTCTTCGGTTTTAGATGTAGTGTTTATATTTTTATCGCCACCTTCCAAAGTTTCGAAGTTTATATAATTATTATTAATAGTTTTCTCTTTTGTGGGCGAAATTATTTGATCTTCATATAAGTATTTGGACTTTAACACGTCGCATGGTGTGACCTGGGTTGATAGAGCATTCGTCGTTTGTGATGTATCTGTAATTTTAAATTTGTATTGATTGGTTTTAAAATAGGTTTAAAACTAAACGTTTTTTCAGGATAGCTCAGGTATTCCCTAAGGGAGATTACCTAATTGAAATTCTAAGTGAATATTGTGCATTGTGTAAATATAAGTTTTGTAACAAAGTTTTAGGCATTCGTTCTAAATCGTAATACATAGTTTATAAATTATCTGTTTGTCCCTTAACAAAAAATTACTATTAGGAAGATTCAGAGAAAATTCTTCTCAACCGAGTTACCCCGGGAGGGGAAAGTATTTTTGGGTAAATATTAAATACAATTAAATATAACTGATATCTGATTTGTGTAACTTTACCTGGAAATGAATCCTGTACTTGCGATTTCTTCGAAGTATCAACCGAGTTTACTTTATTGATTTTTCTTGTTTGATTAGAGTTCTTAGTAACATCTTCGTAATGAGATATAAAATTCTTTACGGATATTTTTGGTAATTCTTCATATGATTTATGTTTATCTAAATCATCATCTTTAACCGTATTTGACATTCTACTAAATATATCCATTTCAGATTTGCTAATAGATTTTAGCTTTTTTATTGAGGAATTTACTTTTGACTGATTGCTTTGGTTATTTAAATCTTTTATAGTGTTTTTAACATAATTGTTTGTTGTTATCTTATCAACTTTTTCGTTAACAGGCCGAGATGTTGTTTCATCGAAACTAATGTTATAAATATTTTGTCCCATTGAATCTCGCTTTTCTTTTAATGTTTTGTGATGCTCTCCAATTGTATATTTTCCTGTGTTTATGTCTGAGTTAATAATGGAATGGGAATGTTTACTTTCAAGATTATAATCTTTCTCGGCTTGAAATATATTTGACAACATTGATTTAGATTCATTTTGCGTCTTTAGAGTATTGCCTTCACTAGCGATGTTAAACATAGATTTGCTTTTTCTTCGCACCCAACAAAGTTCTTCAGTGTTTGATATATTGTGAAATAATGAAATTCGACTAGAAACTAAGCCATTCTCGTGGTTTAGATCAGTAATGTTTTTTTTCGTTTCTTGTTCATTAATCGGTAGTCCTAGAAAAGTGTCAATCTTATTTAAAATATGTTTTCTAGAAGTGCCAAAAAATCTTTTAGGGCTAGTTTCAAATGCCTGGAATACTTTTTCTGATAACTCTTGTTTTATGTTTGAATCTGTGTTCTGTTCCTCACTAACGATACCTATATCTACTAAATCTTCATTACTTACTTTTATTTGTTTTAATGTATCAATTACCGAGTGCTTCTTACTTTGTGATCGATTCTTTCCGAAGCAAGTTAGTTTTTCATCTTTTTTATTATCAATGTCTTGATCTATAGCACTATTATGAATTTCGATATATTCAATGTCATCACTGAACGATTCAGATCTATTTTTAGTATATTTTTCACATTCCTCTTGACCTGCGTTTAAAAAATGTTCAACAATTTTTTTACCTCTTCTTTTACTCAAAGAGTCGTTACGCCGCAAATGTTTACACGAAAGCCGTCTCTTAGATTTGAATGCTCTAATTTCCTCCGATTTAGCTTCAATTTGTCGAATTTTTTCATCCCAATATTTTTTCTGTTCAGAGACAATGTTTACCAATTTTTTATCCCCAAATTGGGTTTCGTCGCCGATTCGATTATTGTTTTCTTCGCAGTAAATTTCGTTGACATGAAGGCTTTGACTTACTGAAACTGATTCAGGGACTTTGGGCTGAACCTCAGAAATCTTTCCTTCTATTTGTTTCGTTTGTCTTTTCACATCTGTTACAATATCAGATGCAGAATTGACACAGACTTCGTCATTTTCGGTAACATATTCAATTTCTAAATTTTGTAATTTATAGTCTTGAGTCGTAGTTTCCGAACTCACTTCTGAGTTAAATATATCATCATATATACTATCAAGTTCAGCAAATGCTGTCAACACTGAATCAGCTGCAGCAGTTTCGTCCTTCATGCCAAATGAAATGATCTTTTCGTTTTCCTCTATAATAGGAGTTATTTCAGTTCGTTTTTTTTCATATTTCGTTTTTTCATGATCTTCGTCAATGTACGTTATATCTCTTAAATTAGTTCGTGTTTGGAAGTATATCTTGTCACTAGTTTTCTCATAACTTGAATCACTTAAAGTACTTTCTGCATAAATATTGTCATCTATACTAACATATGCTGAATCCCAAATATCTGTTTTTGGTGACATTTCTCTACTTGTTTCCGAAAGGGTTATTTTTGAACTATTGTCTGAATCTAAACTATCATAGTTGGAATTTTTCGTTGCCATGACAATCTTATCTACATTTTTCAGGGTCATCAATGAATCTTTTATACAATCATTTTGTAGCTCTTTTAATTTACCTTTATTATTTTTACATTTTGTCTCGGTTATTTCAATGGTTTTTGTTTTATTTTCATTTGATGAGGAAAACATAACTGGTGGAATCGACACCGGGGCACCAATAATAAAATCAGGCCGTTCATTAGGTTTATGAGAAAACATTTTTTCGTTTTCTATAAACGGATTATTTTGTAAATTACCATAAAAGATGTGTCCTAAAGTATTGTCGTTCTCCGAATTGTTAAAAACAGAATTATTGTGGTCTAGTTTTTGATCAAATTGTAATTTTGTTCTTCTTAAATTTACATTTTTAAAATCAAGGAATGGATTCCCATTTTTACCGTCACGATGTGGATTTTGTAATAATTGAATTGTATTTTCAGTTTCTTCACATTGCGAATTATTGGTTTCATATTCGTTTGACACAAAAGAACCAAATCTCTTGTCTACTGCATAATTTTGATCATATATGTCCCTTAAAAATGGATTATTTGTCGATTGCATAGTATCTACGGATACACGGTCATCTTCAAAGAGATCATCTTTAAATTTTCTTAAATTTTCTAATACATCTGTTGGGAATGGAATATTAGCATTCGATGTCTCAACAATTTTAACTTCATCGACGTATATTTTGGGTTTTTCAGTTAAGATAGAAACCGAAATACTATCGGGGATAATAATTCTCTGTTTTTTTTCTGATAATATAGGACTTGATTGATCATCAGAAAATGTGGAATTAACAATGTCTGGAATATCTTTTTTAGTTCTCGATAAATTGATTTTTTTTGTTGATATTTTTTCTTCTTTCAACTTACACAGCACTTTACAAACACGGTTCAAAATTAAAACTTTATTTACAATGCCACAAAACTTTTTTAAAGCTTGTTTATTTTTAATAATAATGTTTGAAGTTTTGTCTGGAATTGATGTCTTATTATTACTGTAAAAGCGTCTTTTATTCGATACCATTAACATCTTCGCTTCATCTTCGGATATTTTTTCTAGTGTACCATTTTCTTTTAAAATCATTTTCTCTTTTCCATAGTCAACGATTCTTAAAACAATTTTCTTATCTGTCTTTACATCTAGGACATTTATTTCTTCTCCATCCTCAAGACAAAAGTTATCATTTTCTAAAATCCTAATAATATTACCAGACGCTGTTGCTTTAAATGGAGATCCAATAATATTTTGTCTTTTACTGGTTATTGAGATTTCGTATTTCCCCTCTAATCTAGCAACATAGCTTACACGTGCATGATCCTGTTTTATTTCAGCTTCGATTTCAATATCATGTTTAGATTTTGGAATGAAAAATGTTTTATTTATATCATTTTTTCCATAGGTCCGCATGTAAGCTGTACCTTGTATAATGGGTAGAGCACTTTCAGTGAAATTGGATTTTGATTGTAGTCCAATTAAACTTTGTCTTATTAACTGTGCTTTACCTAATATCGGTGGCAGAACGGTCCCTCCGTAAGTACCCCCAGGGCCATGTATTGATATCGTTATATCACCTGGGTCAGTAGATTGCTGAGCTGTTGGATATATCTTAAAGATCATTTTGCTATTGATTTGAATGGCTGCAAGACCGGAGCCTCTAGCGATATAGTCCAGCGTATTTTGGATTGGTTTTGAAATATTTCTCTGGCTAGTCGTTTTCGTTTGTTCTGCACAGGCGTGAGGTGGCGATAATTTGGATAGTGCTAGTCGTATGCTATCTAAAAATTTAATAAGTTTCCATTCTTGATGCTTACTCAGTGTTTCATTAGCATCTAGCTCTTGTTGCGTAAACACCTGTAAGAATTGAATATGTATAAAACTAAGTCACAACAAATAGAACTGTACTGTATATATAGAAATGTATGAAATTAAGACAGACTTTACTTACTTTCTTATAGTTAACAACTTACCGGTTCTACGCCAAGATAATTTTCAGCAATTGTTTGAGCATGTTTCACTGAGAGTCTTGATGGAGGATGTCCAGCACACGCTCCTGGAAGGGCAGTATCCAATACTCCACATATTATCCAGCCTTGTCTCCACACTACATCTAGTTTGTCCACTCGAACTGGTCCAGCATCTGCCAGCCATTGTAGTACCTCCTGTTTCTGCTCTTCAGAGGAGAATACTACTGTAATTTGATAATACTTTGTTTTGTATTATTGTAAAAATACATAAATTTGATAACGCAAAGGTAACGTAAAGGTAAGATAACATTGATGAAAATTATATTAATACCGCTTAAATTGTTACAAATATAATGTTTTGATCAAACGTGTGTATTTATATTTAATGGTCAATTCCTGTTTAAAAATTAGTAGAGTAGGGCGATCATTGTTCATATCAAATTATACAAAACGAAAGCAATCAAATAATCTTGGCATGTTCTCTTATCGTAATGGTGCATGAACGTGATTAAGATTGCGTCCCGTAAGATTTGCATTTGTATCACGAAAAGGTTGCGCGGATCAGTGAAAAAACATTCTATTTACTTGAAGACATTAGCAGCCAGCAATCAATTAGGTTTCAATTACAATTCCAGGTACGACTTGAAAGAATGTGTTCCTTTTTACACTTTGTAACGAATTATACATATCACTTTGAAAAATATGTTGCTACCTATTGAAACCGTGGTATGAGTTTGTGGAATTTATTGGCAAAATAAATTAGGTAACTCATCAGAACCAAAGACTTAACCTTATTTCATATTGACACGCCAAGAGATATTTTGTGACTGCGATGATCCAAAGATCTAATTATGTTATTCAAGCTATCTCTTATGTCTTAAAATTTTGATAACACAGAATGTAAATGGCTATAACGGTATTAGTTTGATGATGAATAGCGTAGTTTTAGCTTTAGTCACGAATTACGTTTCATAGGATGTATCAGATTACAAATAATGGGCGACATGAATTACGCAACGCCGCGTTAAGAAGCAATTATCCACGCATGAAGCAGAAATATTTACAACACATCGCAGAATAGTTGGTACTAGTTATTATGTCAATGACATTACGGCATTTCTATGTATTTTCCTGAATCTCTTTGATTATGAGTTTTAGGTTTTTAGTGATTTTGTGATACATATATAGTATAAGTATTATTGAAATAAATGGAATATGAAGTCTTGGTGAATCTTTTTATTCAACATAGTTTCAAATTGCAAGTAATTTATCCATTTAAAATAATACATTAATTAATTATATTTGAGTACTTATTTTATATCCTGAATTTATAGCCTTTTAAACATAATCAAAACAAAAATGCAACAGTTAATATTAAAAAGTTTAATAAAAAGGTTACTAAAAATTGCGATATACCTTTATATATATAACGAGTAATCTAAGTTTGATAATAGCAATTGGTTAAGGGCAATCTTACATTACTTACAACGACTGGTGCTTGCATAACTTGATCTTTGATGCATGAAGTACATGAAATTTTCTGATATCGTAATATGATTTGGTCCAGTTGCGATAGATTATCTCTCCAATAGAGAACGGAATAGTCTATACAAATTGGGCGCAGAGTGCTAATTATAATGGTAGCTTATATTTACCAGATCTAAAAGTAGAGTCAATGTATTTCAAAAGCTTGAACAAGAAGTTCGGCTGGCCCCAGAATAGAGTGAGTAGAGTCGCAGGAGCGAGGTATTTTAGCGTCGTGAGAAAAATGTTAAAAACTGTTGACCACATGCCGCGCTCCTCCAGCTCTGGGTATTCTGGTATTGGAAGTAACCCTGCAATTAAAAACATGATTAAATAGGAAATTTAATGCCTGGTAAAATTTAGCAGACATTCGCTGCAGTTTATGGGCTTTAGCGAGATGGTACCACCTTCTCACATAAATTTTTCATATGACAAGTGTGAGAGCTCGATGCCCAAACCTCTTTTTCTATTGTCCTAATTTTTGGTAATTCTCTCCATTTCTGATGGGAGCAACGGTTGCAATTCTTTATTTTTCACGTTCACCATAACCGAGTACACGTCTACCATCAGGACAATGCTCGCCACCAAATACCATATTTCTTGTACAATAAACGGTGATTTAAAACTAAAATTGAGTAAATTGCTTTTATGGGATAAATTTTCGTGGTAAATTAATACTGACCAACACATCTTGCCTGTTCCTCCAAGAAATTTTCCGCGAAAGTTCGCGATAAATCTTCTATTCGGTCTGACATTTTTAATTAGTTTTCTATTATTTTTAGATATCCATTTCAATCCTGATCCATAAAAATAGGTATCATTTTGTTTTATGAATAAAATTTGTGTTAATATTAAGTGGTGTTATTTTATTTTTATATTTAAGTTTCTAATGTGATTTCCAAATATATTCAATATGTGGTTTTCAATAGAAAAAAAAAAAGGTTTTAAGATTAAAAGTAATAAACTATTCACAATACAAAATAACTAACTGATACTTACAGATTATTTAAAACACAATGAATTAATCGCTAAATTTAAAACTTAATACACTAATTTAATGTTAAAAATAACTATAAGGTTGCACTAAAACAACGTCCAAGCAAAATAACTAAACCAGTGTCCATTTTCATTAAAACTGTAAACATAGTAATCTTATCTTTTAGTTCTATGCATACATCATAAAGATATAATTAGATCACTCGATTTTGGACTTTATTTAATACTATATAATGTTTATTTTTGTGTAAACAATATGAATAGTAATCCAACAATGTGTGACAGAGGTAGATTTAAAGATAAACCGAACCTACAATGAATCAGAATTAATAAAAGTTCTAATTTTCAATGACATTCATTCCAATATTTTATTTGTTAATCGCTTCATTTATCAATATCTATTGGTATATAACAAGTGAAACACGATACTTGAAGATAAAATAAATATAAAGTATTATAATTATCAATACCTAGGTCATGATTAATAAGACCTAGATTATTTATAGAAATAAAATTTTAATGTCTGTTTGTAGTTCCAAATTAACATCTTTTCACTATGACTATAAAAATGGATGGACCGATTTTAATAGAACTTTTAATGACGGATAGCCGGTATTATAATGAGTAACTTAGGTTTATTTGATGATTTTTTTTAAGCTGATACTACGGTATGTACCACTTTTGATTCAAGTGATTCATACATAAGTGTAATTTTTAGACATTACACGTTGAATGTTGAATATTGTACTATAAACAATTGATTTATAGAAAAAGTTACTTTATATCACTATTAGTAGAGTTTAATATTCTCTAACTCGATCACGTTTTCTCACGTTTGGATCTAATTTCGATAAGAATTGTATGCTACTGTTAAATTTTTGTTATTTCCCAGAATTTTAACTCTATTTTAGGCCAAGTTTGAGACCTTAAGGTGAGATTTTTCTCACCCTACTAAGCCTCTTGATAAGGCACGCTTAAACAATGGCCACATTTTTGTGTTATTTATGATTTACTCACAATTGTGTTACTTGCATATAAATGGAGTAAAGGTTAGCGGACTATTTAGTTATTTGTTATGGTGCCTGAATTATTTGGTGATATTACTTCTTGGTGCCTGAGATTACTTTTGGGTGCCTTAGTTTACTTTTTGGTGCCTAAATAATATATTACATATATTACATAAATAAGAAAAAAAAATTTTTTCGTATTTACAGTTTTTTATCGCATTTTCAATGTTGATAACAGTAACTGACAATCTGCATCTAGAATTGAGAATAATGTACTTTGATCCACAATCTACTTGTAAGTAAATAATATTTTTTTACTACATTTTCGAAGTCAAGTTATGGACACGCGAGTGTTCAGAGGTGCTGATCTGGGAACGGACCACTATCTAGTCGTTGCTAGAATAAGAGGTTTGTTCGCAGGTTGGCGCAGCCGCACGACGTGTCCAAGCTTGGCGTCGAATTATCGCATAAGAAGCTGGAAGCTTCAGGATCCACCGATCAGAGAGGAATATCAAGAGAGGGTTTCCAAGAAGCTTGAAAGCTATGATTCTGGAAATGAAAGTGTTGAACTATGCTGGCAGAACCTTAGGAATGGTATGGTGAAAGTAGCGACAGAAGTATTTGGTAAAAGGAAAAGAGGTTTTAGTAAAAAGCGCGATGAATGGTGGGATGATGAAGTAAATGACGCTGTAGAGTTAAAGAAGAAAGCATGGCTGGATTATAAAGCCTCTGGTAAGGATAAAAGTATGAGAGAGATAAGAAAAAGAGCGTACAAGCTGCAAAAGCACAAAACGAAAGCACTTATAAAGATGAAGCGTGAAAATTCTGAGAGAGAAAGGGATGAAAGGTTGACGAACAACTTCCGGGAAAACACGAAGCTTTTCTGGCGAGAAGTTAGTGGTTCCCGGGGTTGTTCGGTAACCTGTAGAATGAAAGGGGTGCTTTCGAAAAGCGGTGAAATTTTAACTGAGCAAGCACACGTTTTGCAGCGGTGGGCGGAATTCTATAAGGAGATGTATGAACGTGAGGACGCCTCGGTCTTGACTACCAGCGTAATGCTGAGTCAAGATGTAGCCGATGGTGAAATCAGTTTAGAAGAAGTAGAGAACGTGATTCGAAGTCTGAAATGTGGTAAGGCTGCGGGAGCAGATGAAGTTACTGCCGAGATGATCAAATATGGTGGGCCACGCGTCTGGGACTTTTTCTGGTTTTTATGCAATTTATGCTGGAAATCTGGGGAGGTCCCAGACGATTGGCGAAGTGCAGTCATCGTACCTTTGTATAAAGGCAAAGGTTCACAGATAGACTGTGCAAGCTATAGGGCCATCAGTTTGATTAGCTTGGGCGGTAAAGTTTATGCTAAAATTTTAGCGAGAAGAATGCAAGAGAGATCTGAAAGGATGTTGTGGGAGGCACAAGGAGGTTTTAGACCTGGAAGAGGGTGTATAGATCAGATCTTTTCCCTCCGCATGATCACGGAAAAGTTTTTGGCCCTAAACCAAAAGGTTTTCTGTGCTTTTGTGGATTTGGAAAAGGCGTTTGACAGGGTTGTGAGAAAGAAGTTATGGGAGATACTGCCCCGATACAATGTGAACGGACCCTTGCTACAGGCTGTAAGGTCTCTTTACCGAGATCACTCAGCCTGTGTGCGAGTAGGAGCTGGCATGTCGCCCTGGTTTGACATCCAATCGGGTGTTAAGCAAGGTTGCGCTATGTCAGCTTGGTTGTTCAATTTGTATTTGGATAGTTGTCTCCAAGGAGTGAAAGATAGTGACATGGGAGTGAAAGTAGGTGACCTTAAGGTCAATTGCTTACTATATGCAGATGATGCAGTGCTCATTGCATCATCAGAATGCAATTTGCAGGCATTGGTCACCACTCTGAAAGATGGGTGTGAAATTAATGGTCTTAACCTGAATGTAGATAAGACGAAGGTTCTGATATTTGAAAGAAATGAAGAAAGAACAGAATGTAAGATCAACGTGAATGATAAGATAATAGAACAAGTGAATGAAGTGGTATATTTGGGAAGTATGTTTAGCAGAGACGGAAGATACGAAATGGATGTGGAAAGGCGTATTGCTGCTGGTAACAGAGTCAATGGTGCTTTGACTGCATTGTTGAGACGGCAAAACGTCAGTATAGCTGCACGTTTGGCTGTACACAATGCAGTTTTGCTACCGACACTGTTATACGGCAGCCAAACGTGGGTAACACAGAAGAAGAATGTAAGAAAGATGAATGCTGTGGAGATGCGATCTCTTCGCAGAATATGCGGAGTCAGTCTAGCTGATCGAATCCGCAATGAAGAGATCCACAGAATCGCAGGTACTAGCGAAGATGTCACGGTGAGAATGAAGAAGAACGTGCTCAGGTGATTTGGGCACGTTGAACGAATGAGTGATGAAAGAATGGTAAAAAAGATTTATATGGGAAAAGTGAGCGGTAAGAGAGACAGGGGGAGGCCTCGAGTGACCTTCGAAAATACAGTAGCTACGATACTGGAGGAAGGTCACGTAAAAAGCATGAGGACCCCCCGGAGGGCATGTAAGAAGAAGTTGATGTCTGTGGCCGAGGCGAAAGAGGTATGCAGAGACCGTAGCGTTTGGCGCTCCGTCGTCTCTGGCTACCCCGCAAGGGATATGGCGTGAAGGTAAAAAAAAAAAAAAAAAAAATTTCGTATTTAAAGAATCAACAACCGAATAAGATAATAAATAGTCCCTCGAGGGACAACATATATATATTAGACACAGAACAGCAAACTGCGGTTAACAAATAATTGTTGTATGGAAATAGACACCACAAACTTTTAGTAGCGGACCCAATATACCAACCAAAGTTATCAATAATGCTAATGAGAACAAAAGTTTGAATACATACAGGCGAAGCAGCATGATGCAACTAGTCTATGCCTTAGATAAAGTATGATATCAAATTTGTCACGTCCTTTACCTTCTGAAGACGTTATCGAGGTTATTTTGATAAATTTCGTAATTTTTTATATTTTAATGTAAACCCTATATCCGTTCCAATAAGAACATTTATTGTTTTTACATCAAAATCGTATTTTTCTAGATAACGTCAAATATGAGTGATGGGAATCATCTCGAGAGATCAATGTCACGAGTCTCGATAAATAATAATATTATGTAATTTAATATATTATATGTTTATTTAATTGGTAAATAAATAAATAAATTATAAATCATAATATTTCTGAAGCGGTTCTTTATCAAATGAGAATTAATTAAAAGTCAAAGATCCCAAGAGCCGCTTCATTCTTCATTAATAAGAGATTTTATATCTTCTCATCTTATTAAATAGAAATTAATTTAAAAACTAATATTATATTTACGGTGCAATTTAAGACAATAAGATTTATTTACTTTTATACTTTATACAATAACAATACTTCTTATTAAATTATGAATTTTTGCGATCCACTCATAGATTCATATCGCATTGAATCGGAATCGCAATAAGAGTGGAGAAGTGCGTAATATCGGGAATCGCAATATATCCTTACCCGTTTTCAAATCACAAGTGTTATCAAGAAGAGATTTGAAACTAGAAAAGCCTTTATTTATTCGTTGAAATTTTCGTTTCCTTATCTTGTTGATAACGTTGTTCTAGGACACGGATTTTATGGTTTAACATAAAGATAAATTTAAGGAAAAAACGGTAAAATACATCTTTAAAGTGAAATGTATTATGGTATTATACAAAAAGTATAATTTTAACTGTAAATAATCTTTTTTGTTGCTTTTTAGAAGCACTAAACATTTTGTAATGGCTAATAAGAAAAAAATTTTTGAATTTATATTTGTATTCTGTACGAAAAATCAATTAATTTAATCTGAAACATTAAAATAACGCGTAATATTGAATACGCGATAAGTCGATTGATTGATAAAAAAACAAAGAGCTCACAGACATCACAAACAAACAAATATATAACAATTAGTATTTAAAAAACATTCTATAAAGAAACGTTTAACTTTTTTAAAATTAGAATAAATTTGAAAACTACATTCTTATTTTAAACGTTAAAAATATTAATTCAAATTGAAGAACCGCATCAGTTCAAAACTTTTACAGTACTTTTTAACACTCAATTGAAAATAAACTTTTCATAATAATATATAAATTATTAATAATTATTTTCCCACTCAACATTAACACAATTAATTTATATATTTTGATTAATTTCGTTTTACTTCAGCACTTCACTGAACACAAGTGGACCGACGACTGATGTGTGGGAAATTATTATCATATCCATTATATAACATTGTAGCGACAGCAAAGAAAATATAACATTTAAAAATCATAATTAATCCTAACAATTATTAATTTATTCATCATTAATAATTATTTATTATTATTAATTTATTCAAATTATTACAATTATGTATAAATAATGCATTTATTTCTTGAATATTATGGAAATAGTTCAATAACGTTCAAATAATTTAAAATAATTTTAATGTTAATTAAACTGTATAATCGAAGTTAATTTCATAAATAAATAAATTATATACATAAAAATATATTTTTCTGCTGACTGTAATGTATAAAAAATGAAATAAATCTCGTTCCAAGTTATAAAATTACATGAATGTTTAAATTAATTCAAATTATAATATACAATTTAATTTCTAAAACACTTGTGAAAGATAAAGTGATTATATTTCTTATCACGTAGTTGACAATCTGTCTTTGCGACGTCGCATTCCTCGGATTCTTTTATTCATTTTTCTTTTATTATAATTTAAATTAGTCAAATTGTTGTTGTGATTGTATTTTTAGAATGTTAATAATAATATAGTAGATATAGGTATATTAAGACATGGACATACTATATATATAATTAGAATATTTATTAAAACAAAGTAATCAAAAATATCTTAGAGATTTTGTCCGAGTGATAGTTTAAGATATCTTATATGTATATATTTATGTAGTATATAGTATTTAAAAAGTATTTAAAATGTTTTTCGTACCACTTTCAATTGTTATATGTTGTTTAAATAACTAATAATAAAATTATATTCTTATAATGATCATACTGTTTGTATTTTTAATATAAATAATAGAGTCCTGTCTAGTAGATACAAATCTCCGTTAAGTTCAAATCACGCTTCAGTAATATTAAGTAATAAATCAAATCTTCAGAGGAATTCTATCACTTATCTTGAAGAGACAAATATACTTACTTGTCTGTTATTTTATATATGTCTTCTTTTATTTTGTAGCCGTATTAAGTCTTCAAATTACCAAGAATTTATTATTAATTCGCTGTTCCCACGACCTTGTCTGCGAATATGTTTTTAAAAATTAAAGTAGACTAAGTTACTCCTTATAACATAAACTATCCGTCAGTGAAAGTCCTTTTAAAATTGGTCCAGTCGTTTTAGAGATGTGCTGGACCAAACAGACAGATGAAGAAAAAATTTAACTAGTATGTAAGTAATGTATATACTTTAATATGCATTTAGTGAAATGCTGTTAATTTGAAATTACAAACTGACAATTTAATTTTATTTATAGGTTTATGACCTTTAAATAGTATTTAATTGTAAATATAACACTTTTGGACTATGTGATCAATCAATTCAATTCCTATATAAATAATAAATCTTGAGAATAAATATTTTAATTATATATTTAAATATAAATATTATTTTACTCCACAATCATAAAAATAGACAAACTGCTAGAATATGATAAACTTCTTAAGTTTTTAAATTCAGTTTAAAAAAAAATGAAATCAAAATTATTGCTAGTTGAAGTGGAATAAAAAGCAGTTGACTTTAAAAACTTACTTTATGCTTAATTCCAAATAAATACATCAAGTGATTTCAACGTGACTGACGGACAGTCATCGAAACCAAACACAAACACGTAAATCAGATTTTAAGCTCTACCATATCAAAATATTTTACAACGAATTCGAGTTGATTTTATTATGTCACAAAAAACCTATGAACCAGTTTAAGTGTCACGGCTTCGTGCGTGACGAATCGACCCCGCGAGCGTCACGTTCGATCTAAATTTATATATCATGTATAACAACGTGAGGATAACATCATATTATATATTATCATATATGACAAAATGTAAGTACATGCGTATGTATGTTTTCTTTTGTGATTTATTGTATTTATTTCTTTCTTATACGTTTCCAGATATCATTTGTATACGTCAAATGGAAGTGTCGGAAGGGCTTATTTTGATATCATACTTATAGAAATAAACCCTTATGTAAAGAACTTTCCAACTTAAAATAAGGCTACGAGGGTTCCAAACGCGCTGCTCTGAGAAGAACCACACAACAAACTTAATCGGTTTTTTTATAGTGATCACTGTTTCACAAACGTCATAAAAGTGTAGAATAGTTATTATTGATTGATCGTATTGATACAAAGTGGAAAAGATATTCATAAATAAATATATAATAAGCTATTTTACAATAATTTTAATAGATTCTAAATCTTGAGGATCATGGTCATAGTAATAGATATCTTTACATGGGATTTAGAGCAGGCTCCGACATTCCCCTTGGCACATATAAATTGATCTCGGCTCTATTATCTCAACGTCCTAAACCATGTGGTCGTTGAACTGTGATAATGGTTATCGACTTATCTATGGTGTTTGTCTAAGAATTTATGTATTATATTGGATAGTTCAGGGAGTTGTAAATCTATGTGCAGAGGACTGACTTTAATCAGATTGTAATTAAATTGAAATACGTATTTATTAATTATATAATATATTATCTTCATAATGTTTTATCAAGAGTGCCAACTTATTTATTATAGTTCTAAATATTTTACTTACAACATATACGTGAATTTTAACGTGCTGTATCAAAAGGTGTAAAACTATTTACTAATGACACTTTTACTTAACATGTGGACATCACGTCCGCTAACCCCAGACATGTAGGTATAATTACTGAGACATGGAAACTATTTCAATTGAGGGCACGAATAAGATAATCACTTAATTATAAGAAATTTCGTATCATTTGTTATGTAGGAATGTGTGAATAAATTTAAGAAGTTAATACATAACAACAATTACATACAATCGTTACACATCTTCATATGTATGCTACTTGCTGTGAAAAAATCAACTGCAAAATGATTATTGTAATGCTAGATTCCATTCTGCCATAGCTCACAAATATTTTTTAACTTCTTAATCTCTTCTTGTCAATTTCGAAGTTCTTGGCGTAAAGCTCTTATCATTCCACTACCTAAAACAAATAATCTAACTATGTCTTCTTCTTCTTATTCCATTCTTTTCCAAAGAATTAGAAAGTATCGTCCATATTCAATTAAATAAATATGTCCACAAACTTATTTTCTCTATCAATTTCATTACGGTTTGCTGAGGATACCTAGTACCATTACAGTACTTGTAAACCTTTGCAATTACTTAGGACACAACATGGATAACAAACAATTTAGCATCTTTTGCTTTGCTCAACCTTAGTAACGCCTTTAACACGGTGATTTTGAATTATTGGTTGTTTTTGGGTCTATCAATGTCTCTGAGAATGTTATTAATTGGTTTCAAAGATATTTTATGATCGAAGTCAATCTATTCACGTTAATAATAAATCCTCTTCCTACCAACCACTTACTACTGGTATACCTCAAAGTAGTGTTTTATCACCATTTCTATTTTCTATCTGTATTAGTACTGTAAAACAATTTCTAAAATCTTCTTTCCACCTGCACGTCGATGACTTATATATCTATATGTTTTCATTATATGAATCTGAGATCTTGAATAAGTAAGTAATATCATCTGAGAGTTTGAATAAGAATTTAAAATATATATGTACATGGAAAAGGGTGGCTGAGCTTCGTATTAATCCGGACAAGTCCCAAGTTATTTTGATTTTCAGTTCTAAGATGCTGAGCAAAATTTTTGCAAGCTTTGATAATTGTACGTTAGTTTTTTGTGAGTTGGTCAATAATCTTTATCTCCAAATTGATCAGACTTTGTTCTGGTTGGTGCGGATTGTCGAGGTGATTCGGAGAATTTTGCTACTATTGCCTCATCAAAACTTTGGAAGCATCTTCTGCCAATTAATATGAAAATCTCATTACTACAATCGCTTTTGGATTACACCAATTGTTTTTAACTGAATAACAGTTTAACCAACTCCATCTTTAGCCAACGCAAATTTGAATATGTATTATAATGCCGTACTCAACTAAAATGGCTGACCATTAGACATCGCTGCAACATGCATATCCTTTCTCTCCTATACTCGATATTATAACCTTTTCAACCCTTACTATTTAAAAGAAAGATTATCTTTATGGGTTCGAATTATCTTGTAAACTCGAGCTTCGGTCAAACAATGACAAATTAATGCTTAAAGTGAATGTTTTATTGTGACATTGCCTGTATTAGGTAGGAACATGTTACTCCCAGATTTCAGACCCTTAAAATCGCAAAACTTATTTAAAAATCGATTATTTAAATTATTAGAATTATTATAATAAATTATTCTTAAAACTATTCTCGCTTATTATCGTCATTATGAACTTCTTTATGTGGGTATTTATATATAAGTATAAATAAATATATATATATATATATATATATATATATATATATATATATATATATATCTACATATATTTATATATACTAATAAACTTTCTCTTAAATACGAGTATTTGTAAGTCTTTAAGTATCGTTAGTTAATTCATCCAATAAATTTCTAAGACATTTGTTTATGTTACTGGAACTGTCCTGATTTCTAATAATACAGATCTTGTTTCTTTGTAACATGATCTCATTGTCTCTGAGTATATAGCTTTGATCATTTATTGATTAGTAGAGCTTTGTTTGAGCGTCACAATTACTAGTTAATGATAGTAATTAGTTAGAACTACCAAGGTATTACAGATAAAGGTGTCTTAGACCTCAAAACCGAACTGTCAAGAACAAAAAATATAAATATCTGAAATATTTTCAATTTGGTGTCCATGTAAGTACTTTGTGCTGATGTACCACTCTATAAATAAGTACATCACGTTTCAAAAGGTCATTAAACTATCATATACAATATTTAATATCTCTATTAGCATAGCCGTTATAGGAACCTATTTGAATTTATAATTCAGTGGTCGTAATAGGATCTGTGATATTCAGGATTAATTAAGTGTTGATATCAAAGGAATGTGTATGTATTAACTTTGATGTTTATTTAGATATTAATTGAGTTTTGGATAATACATATTTGTACAAATATAGGCAAAAAACATGTTTATTACCGACTTAGTGTTTATTTAAGCAAAATTTGGAATTATTAATTTCAAAATAGTACTGACAATGTCGCTAATTTCAATGAGAGCTGAATTTGACTGTCTTGATTTCTAATAAGCTAGCTAAGAACCATCTGGACCGACAAGGCTTTGGACTAAAACACCGCTCTCAAATGATCCATCTATTTTAGATCTATGATGTCACTAAAACAGACAAATACATGTTAAACTTAAAACACTTTTTTTTCCGGTTACTAAATATTTATGACACCTGACAAATATTTCGTTTGTGAAAAAGTTATCATCTTTAGTCTGATTTTTAATGGATTAAAGCGAAGATAAATAATAATTTGACCCACATAATATTTAAAAAAATATAATCACATGATAATAATAATGATTAACAATATATGTGTATGTGTCTGTATCAACAATTTATTATTTATGAGATAACGTCAATAAATACACTAATTAAGCAAGCAAGGTCGCATGAGAAAGAAAGTATATACTGAAACCAATTTTAATAATAGCACGCTAACAATGTGGATTTAAATGGCGTTGCGTGATTAATGATTAATGATTTATTAATTACCAATAAAGGATTTGCGTTACGATCTGCTTAAGGAGTATCATTAAATGGTAATTGGTCATTTAAATTTTATCATTGCTGTATACTTTCATGCTGACTCCGATCAGGCAACGCGTGGATCGATTTGTTGTCTAATTTTATGTACATAATTTACTGCCATTTATTTTCTTTGACAGACGTAATTTGTAATGTATGTATGATTTAATGTGTGTAAGAAATGTGTGTAATATCAATATTTACTAATATTGTAAAATAAAGTTGGATGATTGTACGGAATAATATTGAAAACTTTTTTTAAATATTTAAAAAATTATACAGATATTGAGAACAAAAATATGTTGTGAACATTGTTTATTCATTTAAATCAAAGATTTTTTTTTCTTAGCAACTCTGCTTTTTGTAACGTATGAAGTCAGGGGCAAGTGCTAGTATACAAAATAAAAACTTAACAGACAAATACGGCAAACGTGCGAGACCGGTAGCAGACGAATGAAAGTAGAAAAGGCGCCGGTGAGACGAACTGCAAGACGCTATAGCATCTTAGACCTCTGCTAATAATATATTATATAAATATTTAATAATAATTGTATATTATAATTAACACACTAATTTCTTATATATTAAATGATACCTATTTATATATTTAATGCTTTATGAAAGAAAATATAAATCATATAAATAAATGATTCATAAATATAACAAATTTATTTAAATCGTGGGAAGAAAATGTAGATGATAATTAAATAAATGACACATAAAAGTAATATAAATTTCATAAACATAAACTATTAGTTAAATAAATTTTCTACAAAGGTTTCTTTTGAAGAAGTACGAGTAAGTGCTCATTGAGTCGTAAAGGGTACTGTTATACTTTCCTTTTTGTTTATGACAGTGAAAGTTGCTAAGAATTTTTATAATTATGCTATAAGTGGTTTGCTTTAATCGATGTTAATGATTCCTAAGACAGTAAATGTCATATTATCTTTTTAACTTTATATTATATGGTGTTTTCTTAAAACCTACTTAAGTTTCTCTCCGTTTTAGTAAGTTTGGAAGAAACATAATCTTTTGAGCTTCATAAAATTAGTATAATCATAAAGTTTTTGTTTTTGAAGTGTTATTTTATGAACTAGTTTCATACTACGGCGTTGTTCTCTAGTTTAATATATCATGATTCTTACCATCACAATATCGAAGTAAATATTTTGACCTCCTTTAATTTAAAATGTTGTTTAACATGTTACACTGTTTTAATTAGCATACTAATTATGAGGTAACAGGTCAATGATCTTCTGTAAGTAGGTACTTATATATGTATGAAAAGTTCAATTATCTGTTGTTATAATCTAATATTGTATATATATATATATATATAAAATTTATGTGTCTGTTTGTATTTCCAAATTATCATCTTTTCACAAAATGCATGTCAAAACACATAAAAAAAATTTTTTTTCTTTGTTTTCCTCTCTGTTCGTTCCGGCTCATCTCTGAAACGGCTGTACCAATTTTATCGGAACTTTCACTGATTGATAGCTGATGTTTAAGAGAATAGTTTAGACTACTTTTATTAATTATTGTGATTCGTTTGATATCTTTTTGTAAATTGTAATTACATAAAATTGTATAAACTAAACTTATATTTATTAATATTATAAAAAATATTAATATCACTAAAGGCTTACTCAAATGTATTATTTACATGTTAAATAAAATGTAAATTACATTTATTTCCCGCAAAATAAACATTAATTCCTCAATTTAATCTAAATAAAACATTCATTAATAAGGTTTCACAAAGAAAGTTAACTGTAATGATATTTGCAATAAAGAATATGACAATAATATTAATGTTCATAAAGTAATAAAGATTTTACGATTTTATTAAGATAAGCTTCATATATATATATATGAGAGTTGTATGAATCATTCGATTATAAATAAAGCAACGGATTAAGATATCAAAAACCTTTTCATATAAGTTTAATAAGAATAAATGTTAAGACATGTTACTGTGTTTGAGGTCACAGGTTCGAGTCCTATCTGTTGATGAAATTTATTTTTAATTTTAGATGGAACATTCAATATTAGAGTAAAAAAAACCTTTTATATGGTAGATTATATAAAAACACTTCATAAGGTTATACTATTCACATAATTTATACTTTAGCATTCATTAATTTGACTCGTACATTTAAATGTTAAATGTTTCCATTTCATTAAATTAAACATTTAAAGCTTAAGTAATACCATGTTAAATGTATCGTTTAGATAACTTTCACAGGCAATGTTTTGTAATGTATAACTGGCGTTATATATATATATATATATATATATATATATATATATATATATATATATATATATATATATATATAAACTGAAATATAATAATAATGATTATGATGATGCAAATTGCAAATGCTCTACTACCTAATTAGTCTTAAAATCACTTTAATATTTAAAATCTGTAAGAGTCGAAATAATGTGAAGTTACACGAAATTTGGTAACTTTCAGCCCCTTAGGGAATAAAGGTTTAAAAATGTTGTTTTAAAATTAATCTCAAACTTTTTGTTTGAGGTTAATTATAAACCAGGAAGGGTTGAAGTACACTTAAGTCAATTTTGACTTTAAAATACTTACAAAACAAAAAATACTGGCTTAACAATTTTAAAAGCTTTGATACATTATTGAAGAATTTTTTTGGTAAAATAATAAGTTTGTAATGTACTCCGACCTTTATTTATTTATTTTATTAAGTTGTAGTTTAGTTAGTGAAAAACTGTTAAGTTACAAACTGACACTTCAATTTTATTTATAAGTATATAAATAAAAACTAAATGGTACGCTAGGATAGAGAGATTTATAATGTGGTTCTTAATTAACAGATATTATTATACAATTTAATAACGCAAATGATTTCCTTAGCTGGAACCAACAAATAATATGCAGATGTCGTCGCAGTGCACGCTGCAGATAATGAAACTAAATTACCTTTATAATAGAAATTCTAAAATCTGATATACAATTTAATTATCTTAGTTATAGTTACTGTAATATATTTCTAAAGTTATCTGGTTTTTATTATTTTATTATATAACAAGCTGTGCTCATGACTATGTTCGCACGGTTTTTTTTTAAATAAATGTATCCTAAATTATCTTATCAGCTAATGAAAGTTCGGTTAAAATCGGTTTAGCCATTTCAGATGTTTTGAACCAAATAGACAGAGAAATTTTGGAAATCGATTTTTTATGTCTCGATTTTATATGTATACATATAGTTAAATTTTTAATGAAATTGTTACCTTGCAATTATTACCAGACACTTCAATTTTATTTATATGATAGTAAAGAATTATAAAAATTCTGATTTATTCTGCATGTTGTTATTATAACTTTACAATTCAACTTTTAAGAGTTTAAAAGAGAGTTTAAAAGAGAGTCAGTACTTATTTCGGAGCTAGATCCGGGTTAGTGGAAGAAAAGTTTAAAGTATTAAATTACATACATCTCTCATGTGCCACCTGCATATCCTTTTTTTCATGTAAGTTTTATAAATATCTCTAAGAGTATCGCAATACTTTTTGGCTTAATTTTGGTGCTCCATTCTTACAAATGATGAAGGGGTTGGCTGCATTATCGTCATGGAATGGCACAGAAAATATTTTACCAGTTAGTGTTATCCATAATACTACTCGTAATAGGGTTTCATGTTGTAAATGTCAGTAGAGTAGAGTAAATAATTGAATTTTGTAGGAGTTCTATATGCGAGGAGTGGACCTTCTTTTGAACTACAACATATTGATGATCATAGCTATGTTTAGAATCCGAGGTTAAAACTATTATGTATTTAAATAAGAATAAGAAAAATATATTTTATCCGTTAGAATTATTAAGTTATTGTTGTTTTTATCTTCACGGACAGAACCGCAAGAAAACGTTAGTGCAATTCTTTCGATATTATGTGGTAACTTTAAAATTATTCAAGCAAAACGTCTAAAACAAAAGGTGATAAAAAAAGTTCATATCCTATATGAGGATTTAATTTTTGTTTGTTGTTTTTGTATATTACGATAAATTTACATCTATTAGAAATGAAATACTTTTAATGGCTGATATTTTATTAGTTTTATTGATTCATAGATTCAATTCCGAAAAATAACTTTGAAATATTGTTGCATAAAAAAATATAATTATGAATGGAAAAAGTCATGTTTAATTCATTTTTTTCAATAAACTTTACGAGTATATTTTATTTTATATAAAAAATATTTTATAAAAACATCTACTTTAATATTTGAGGTACATTACTATTACACATATTTTTTCTAAATATAATAATAGTTGCCAGTACTGTAACTAACAATTTTATTTTATATAGTAAACAAAGTTTCAAACTTTATTACATTGAAATGACAAAAAAATACATACAGCCTAAAAAATCAATTTACGACGAAGATTAATCACTTTAAGATGTGCACGTTTATTAACTTTTGTCGAGTCATTAGAGACACAACAAAAACTGCCATTATTAAGAAGCCTCCTAACTTACCTTTTCACTAATGACAGTCCATTTTCCGACCGGTCTTCAAAGCCACAAAAACAATCCGTTTATCAACAAACGAAACGAACTAACTTTTAAATAAAACCCTGTTTTACGTTTAACAAACCACAGTTTAAAACGCGTTCAACTGTAAGCAAAGTACGGCTTATTCAGTCTCATGTTAGATAGCAAATGACCGACAGACGAAGCAGTACAATCGCCGCGTCACTATTATTATAAAAGAAAAAAATACAACAGACAGGGAATCTATAGCTAACACGGAGAAAGTGGCACTTGCCCAGTCATTCATTACGATTTGAAAGTACAAGTTCAAATGTTTACAATATTAGAGGTCACACAATCTCAATTAAACTTCCTTAAATTATTAAAACATTCTCTTGGATTTCGTAATTTTCTTATCTAACATTATTTAGCGTGCTTATTCCGGAATAGTTTACCGTTGTGCAACATGGCTGTTGAAGCCATAAAAGCAATGCAAGTAGCGCATTCCTATGCATAACAAACCAGAATATTATTTCCTCTCTGTAGATAGTGTTAATTAAGATAAGCTATTGCGATATATTGTATCGTTTCGGTTATTTACCACGCTAAATACATTTGTAATAGTAAATCTATGGTGCAAACGGTTTATTTTGTTTACATTTTTTATACGTTATATGTTATGAATATTTTTAATATAAGTTAACGTATAAATAATATTATTATTATGTTATATACTAGCTCTAATCACGACTTCGTTCGTGCGGAAGATGTTTTATAAAATACAAGTAACCTAAGCCTTATAACATAAACATCCAGCATGTGAAGGTTTTGTTAAAATCGGCCCGGCCGTTTTAGAGATTACCCGAAACAATCAAACACACTGACAAACAGATTTTTTTAAAATTAAGTACTGTATATACTATCATATGCATTTAGTGAAGGATAAAATATTTATAGCTAAATTAAATGTTTATTTTCAATATGACTTTTATATTTTATTTTTTTACATTTACGATCCGATAGATTTTTTTGCGTAAATACAACTAAACAAATGTAACTCAAAGAGATTTGGGGTTTCTAGGTTTATAGCATCAAGATAATAGATTCATATGTTATGTAATGCAATCAACAACTGTATATAGCCTATTAACAGACTCAAATGTAAAAACAATCGATTTCAATTTAATCGCATGTGTGAATATTTGACAGATATAAAGATTTTGACAGGTTATAATTTTACAGCTGATATAATAAGACTCAAATGTCAAAACATCCGTTTTCAAATTGATCTCGTATGGTTTTTAAACTGTACATTAAAATAGCTAATATTTGACATGTCTAAAGATTTTGACAGGTCAGTTTTTGACAGCTGATATAATACACAATGTTATTTTTAAGTTATTATTAAGCAAGGGGCAATAATCTCTAGTGAACTAACACCTCGAGAACTGTAAATCCATATAGGGATAATATTTACCGCTACTCGTAATTGCTATTGCGTTCTCATTCATATAATAAAAAATATATTACTAAATACGCGTAAACTTGTAACACGTCAAAGATTATACAATTTCCGCAATTAACTAAATGCAACATTTTCTAGATAAAAGTATATCTTTTATAAAAATCAGATTATTTATCTTTTCCACTTTCCATCATTACCAGTGATCACTCGTGTATCAAGGGAAGTGTCAGGACTATTGATACCATACTTATCGAAATAGGCCCTTCTGTAATGATTCTAACTTAAAAAAGGCTTCGAGGGTTCCAAACGCTGCTCTGAGAACCACAAAAAACTCAATCGAGTATTTTATTGTGATCACTGTTTCACAAATTTAATGATTAATTAACGAATATCGAACAGAACGGGGCTAATGATTAGTTAATATTAATCAAAAAGTAATTTGTAATATATACATACTTTTTTAGAGTAATATTACGATTATGTAATTAATATTATAACAGAATAGTTACAGTGGAAATGTGGTATTATATATAGGAACAACACGAATTTCTATGAAGGAAATATATAAAATATAGTTCGTACGAACATGAAGCGAACACAAGCGAAGTAAACTCTAATTGCAAATTGTTTTCATATAATTTAATTGTTCATCCCGTCCTTGTTATCACGACCGGTCTTAGTTTTAATCTCAGTCTGAACTCGTTTCGTTTGAAATGTTATTTCATATCTTTAATGAATTTTGTTATTATGTTAAATTTATATATTATTAAATTTCTAGAACTATAATGCTTTTTAATTGTACATTTACTTATATTTATATAGTTAAATAAATTTGAGGTATGTCTTTATAATTACAAATTCACAGCTTTCGTTAAATGCATATGAAAGAATATAGGTTACTCACATAATAATATATATTATTTTAATTTTTCTCTGTCTGTTTGATCCGGCATATCTCTGAATCGACTGGACTCATTTTAACAGGACTTTCACTGGTTAGCTGATTTAATAAGGAGTAACTTAAGCTACTATTGTTTTTAAAAACTGTTCCACGCTAAGGAAGTTGGTGCTGATGTACATATGGTATATATAATATAAATATATATTGTTTAAAGTAAACTAAATACACTTAACTAAATAAGTACTTATGAAGTTTAATGTAATATTTTTGAAGACATAACAACTTCAACACACTTTGGGTTTCAAAGTTATAATTAATAAAAGATATTAATGTGGATGTTAAAGGTTTTACCTAAGCTTTAGTTCTAAAGTAGTGATAAGTGATGAAAATATAATTTGATATATTTACCTTAATTATAAATCCATGTATGTGGGACCCGCTTCACCGCTCAACGGTTTATTTCCTATTGTTATCAGTTTTCACACATAAATGTGGTTGTACCGCTATCACATAAATACATACACTTCAAAAGTAAATTAACAATTAATTTAATATAACATGTCATCAAAAATATCCATTTTGTTTTTGTGTTTTAACTTGAAAACATATTTAAGTAACCGACTCTACTTAAATTCATTACGAAGTATATAAATGTTGAAGTAAAGTGTATGATTTGTATGAAATTTTTATTAAAATATATTGTTTATTTTGAATTATAATTTGTTTTATAATGCTACAGTAGTTTATTTTTCTAGGTTCTCTTTAAAAGCATGTATTATATATATATACACATATATATATACATATATAAATATAAATTATTTTATTATTTTGTTATGTTATATCGTGCCTTTGACTTATTTTAATAGTATAGAAAAAAATTACATGTAATATTTATTTTGAAAGAATAATTAAATTAATCCAAAGTATGTTTTGATGTTTTTTTAATAAAACTTTATTAAAAATATATAGAAAATGAAATATGTGTTTTTGTGTGTGTGGATACAAATATATAAAATGGAGTTTTACATTTAGTGCACAGCATTAGGCTGAGTTCACACTACACTGATAAATTATCGTTTAAACCACCACCCCTGTAATAATTCAGTGAAAATGCTCCCTTGTGGCGATGGAAAGAAGGGGGTAAATTCATTATGGTCTATTTGGAGCTTAAATTTTATTAAAAATGTATTATTTCGTAACCTAATTTATACCTTATTTTCTTTATTATAATATTCAAAGTTCCATAATCCAAAGAGAGAGACAAAGTTTCATTTATAAAATGCTATCTCTCTGTGTGTGTGTGTGTTTGTATGTGTGTGTTATATTGTGGTGCATACTCTGTAATCAGCGTTGTCAATTAAGTCAATATCTGTATCTAGTATGTAACACGCGATGCCAAATTGCATTTGAAATTGAGAATTTCGTGACTTCATTCAATAGAGAACGTTCCGGATATATTTGATGGAAAACGTGCGTGTTTTTAGATTTCAAGGATTATATTTTCAATTCCAGAACACTGGATATTGGATTCTTTATAATTTGGGTTAAAAGGTATGGAATGGTCTTATATTATAACGAAATATTGGACTATTGTCTTCCAGAAAGCTTAACTTATTTCTGGGATCCATCTGGTAATATTTATAACCTATCAGACACCTTAGTGTAATATATTTTACATTAGAACATGATATGGCAAAAACAAAGTGAACTTTTGCGAGTGAGAATTCTTTTAGTGAAAGATGTATGATGAATTATAAAATTTCTAAATCTATAAAGAAGAGTGACTTGCGCTTAAAAAGTAACTTATTTTGATGTAACGTCAAGTGATCTCGGTTCAAAGTGACTTGCTTTTCGAAGTATTTGCATATTATTAATTTAGAACAAATGTTGTCTGTCCATTTTAAATGATACGTACTATATATATTAGAATAAAGCTTAGAGGCTTTATTTTAACAATTTATGTCAAAGTATTATACATTTCCTATTAGCTGTGAATAACATATAGAACTAACTAAACGAAATTGTATCAGCGATTTAGTATTTTTAATAAGGCTTTGATAGATTACAACAGATATAGTTATGATATTCAAATCATAAAATCTGACACGCTTTCAACGACCTTAGCGTTTATATGGAATCAATGTTATTGCTGACAGAGAGAGAGCTAACTTTATTATGATCATTATTTTTCAAGGTATTATAGGTTAATTCATAAATAATAATAAAAGAATCGTATTCTTTAAAGATATATTCATAAAAGTAAGATAAACTGTCACCAGTATTACCACAAGTGTACTGATTAAGTTATTAAGCTCTCATTGTGGGATGTAAGTTGTGGGTTACAACACTTAACACAAGTGGGGTGGTAATAGGAGTGTAATGGGTGTTGAAACAAGGGTTTCTAATTTACTTTACCCTTCTTTTACTATCGATTACCGTTACTTAGAACGTTAGTGAAATGTATTTGAAGAGTATATTATACATATTACTTTACTTAAAAAAATGAGATATCAAAAAGTACAGACAGCCTCTAAAGTTAAATGTTTGGGATAATTTTAATGATTTTTGTATTAGCCTTGTTAAGCAGCTTTTGTTTCTGACTGTATATACATTATATACTTACTTATTACATAGCACTCTATATAAAATATGATATAGAAAAAAAAATGATATTGTTTGAGTATTGCGTGATTCTAACTGTAGACCATGACTAAGTCTTTTCGTAAGGAAATTCAAAAAGTTAGGTAATTTCGTTCAATACAGAGATCGTTGCGAATATGACGATTCATAAAAAGTGAAATTTCAATTTACAATTCAAAGTTTGTGTAATTATTACATATTGGAGATCCGTGGTTATGATAGGAATATAAAATTAAGATGAATATGTTTACAAATAAATTAAAATTAATGTTATTTTGAGGTAAACGAGTAGTATACATATAAATTACTTTAATGATTTACTTCACCTATTTATTTTTGTAAATACAACTTATTGCAATTATTTCAAATGTATATTAAATCATAAAATATATAAACTATGTTTTAAATTAATATTTAAAGTATACATTAAGTGCATTAACATAATATGTACAAAACCATTTCTAAATCAATAACTCAGCTGAAGTTTCTGCGAAGAAATAAAACTGCTCGCTCCATTACTCCTGTTAACAATGAATAATTTTGGATTAAATGTGTATTTTAACATGAAGCCCATTAACTGAAAGTTATTGTTAAACCTAATATGATAACTGATTATCAATTTTAGCCAAAGTTTTGGTACTTACGTAATATCATTTTGGAAGAATGTAAAGTTATCTGTGAAGTTTCTTAAGTCTGCAAGAAGATATCTTAAATTTTATTAGACCATATTCTGTGGGTCACAGCTTATATATATAAATGTATTGCCAAGCTTTTGAAATATACAATTTAATATTAATATTATATAATATTTATAAAATTATATACAACAAATAAAATCGAAGTGACATACAAATAATGTAAATGAAATTGTTAGAATCATTTCCTTATTATATATAACACAAAATTTATTTGCTACAAGACAACTTGACTAATTTTGATAAAATTTGGTGTGGTTTCTCAAAATGTAAGATTGTTTTAATTTAATTTAATGAAACCTAAATTTTATTTCAATTATGTACTTGCAATACATGAATGTTTATTATTTATAGAAAAGACAAAGTCAGTAGCAACAGTTACACATCTATAATCTTTATTAATCAAGTGACTACTATTACATTTAATTTTAAATAATTTAATAAATTCAATTTTCACGGCTCTTTTTGTCGGATAGTTTTTTTGGAACAAACCGAGCTGTAAATTAATATTCATGTGAGTGTTCCATGATAGCTGTGGCGAGATCAATCCCACTCGAGTACTCGGTAGCTCGCATTTCTGACTATTAATGAGATAACCGCTGTATAAGGTAAAAGATCGCGTGATATTATTTAAACATAAAAACATAATTATAACGGATGATTGGAACTCTTTGTTTCTTGTTCACTCATTTGCTTACGTTCTGTGATTTATTGCCACGCATCAAATGATATTTTATTTCAATGATTTCGTTTTTTAATTATACTATTTATCTAGTTTAGCTCAGCATATCCCGGTATCAAGTTTAGTTGCAAAATTATTAACTTTAAGGGAAAGCTTGCGAAATGCTGTATGATTGAGCTGAGCGTAAGCGAAGCTCTTAAACGTTTAGAAATCAATTTTATGTCGCCACATCACATAAAAACTACTCGGTCGATCTTCATCAAAATTAGCATTGCAGTAGCTCTTGTTGACGGGCTTCTACAGAAAAAAACGAATTAATAAAATCTTGATGTGATCAAAAGTTATGGTCGAAAAACTGAATCCCCATAGACTTAAGCTTAACTGTTCTCGCGCGTGCTTGCCGATCGTCTTTCTCAAAATGAGCTGAGTCGCTTCACCACATGAAAACTACTGGAGTCAAATTTGAAATGAAGAAATAATAAATAAGCATCTACAAAAAAAAAAAGAAAGAAAATAGCTTGATTAAATGGAAAGTTATAAGTGTTGTAGGTAGCCTACAACACCCTCAAGCACAAACAACAAGCACAAACTTTTCCAATTAATTGTTTATTATTGTTATTAAATATTTATTTTTTTCTAATGGTTTTTCCTGCGCTCAGCTCAATTCTCGCCACGCACGATGGTCGGATCCTAGTTATTCTTCTATTTTGTGTTGTTACAGACAATATTGAGTATTGCTTCAAACCTAGAAACGTGGTAGTTTCAGCATCATATGTCATGTGTCAGTCTATAATACATTATAGTGTACATCATATATTATTTACAGTCTATTAAACAGGCTATATTAAAGTGTTAATTAATGTATTGTTTATTTCAAATGAGTTTGAAAGTGTTCTGTATTTGGTGTGTTGCCTTGCGTGGGAAAACAGCGCTGACGATTACTTTAAAGAGTAAAAGTTATAAATTATTGTATTGTATTTAGGTGTAAAGATGAAAATAAGTAAATCAGGGTTGCCAATATCTTTATTCAAGCATTTACACGCAATTTAAAATCAATTGCATAAGTAAGCTACCACTGAGATTCGGACAGAAACTGAAAAGTTGCTCTGCAAATCAATCAACCATCTAAGTTCCATACATTTCTATCAACTAGAAATTATTGAATCCTATAATAAGATATATAAAAGATACACTTTTATTTTTAGATTTAAAACTAAGAAAAGGCAGGTCTAAGATATCATGTGGGACTATATTGTATATGCGTACAAGTATCAGTATTGGAAAGTAATAAATGTTTAAGATGTGTGTTAGTAGATAAGAAGCGTCGGTGCATAAAAACCATTCGTGGTTTACGTGTGATAAATAATGATTAAGAGAATAATTGTTAATCGTCTCTCAAGTGATTAATATATCATTTATTTGACAGCAGTTTAGTGTAAATGTTTTCTTTTGTTTTAATTTATCGTTTGATCAGAATGCTTTATTAGTGTTGTGATTGTTACATTTAACTTTGTTCAGAGGTAAATTCGTTTTATATACAGACTTATAAATAGTTCGTAAATAAACTAAATGTAGTTTCCAAACTAATCAATCAAGTTTGGTATTTAATTAATTGTTATATATTATTTCTTTTCTCTAAAAGTTTTTGAAACAAATTTATTTGAGTTGGAAACATTCTGGCAGCTACAATTGACGTAAATAAAAAAAAAAAAAGAAATACTGATTAAAAAGCGGTCGCCATCTTGTTTATTCTTAGCAATAGTTCACGTCATTATTAATACCATTACAGTGAATCTGCAAACACGCGCTTAGAAACCATTCAAAGTAAACCTATTTTAAAATGAATCAGTTTAACTGAGAACTGTACAATGTTTGAATACTCTATACTCTAGAACAGTCTTAGTTTATTTTCTATTTATATCTTTATTAACTAAATTTTCTTTTTTGTTTTATAGTAAAAATAAATTTCTCATCTTTCAGTTGAGTTTTATTTAAAATTAGAACGAAAATCCTACTAATAATCGAATTATATAAAAATATCTTGATTTTATATTTTCTACGTAATGTTGATGACGGTTGACAGGAAGTAAATAATGCGAAGTCCAAAATAACTTTTCTAATTAAAAATTCTCTGCCTCTGGCAACTTGTAAAAAGGAAAAAACTTTTTCAACTCGGAGTTCTCTTAAGTCTTCGCGAAATACATTTAACAATAAGATTATATATTTTTGTTTCGATGTCGAATAGTTATAAATGTTGTCTTTTTTCATTCAATTAATTCCTTTTATAACATTTAATCGTTACAATTATTTAATACCTTGTTATATAACATCAGCAAAAAAGAAAACTGAACATTTTTTTTTATTCATCACAATATTTTATAAAGCAGTTCTTTGATAAAGCATTTATATCAAATAGTAATATTAACCAAAAATCTTTTATTTTTTAATTAGAGAAATGAAATAATTTCAAATGGTCTAGTGCTATTTCGATTTTTTTAATAAAACCAGCACCGAGATTTATCGTTCAACTTTTTTAAAGTACTCATAAACTTTAGCGAGTGCCTTATTCTTGAAAGTCAATCTTGATATTCTGTTTTTCTTACAGACAGACTTTTTTTCTCATTTCGAAGATTCGAGTTCATTCGCAAAGTTTTCTAATAATATATTTTATCTTTTGCGCACTTCACTAGCGATACGATAATGAAGTGGAAGAATAAATATATTTTAAAATAATAATAAAATCTTTAAATTATAAATAAATAAAATGGATTAATCAAAAGTAACAAGAAGATTAAAAGGATTTATATAAATTCATCTCGGACCGTGTTGAGTAATCTCAGATTCATATTAAGCGTTTGAGCCAACTCGTTCGGATGCTGGCAATTAATCTTGCCATAGATATTGCGGAGAGAAGAAACACTCGTGGAGATGAATATTGTGGCTTTAGTATCAAATCATTTCAAGATCTAATACTACTTTTATTATGATCTTATAAGATGTATTTTATTTGAAATTCATGATTTTGAAAAGTTCACTATGTAGATAGTAATTCTAAACTTATTTTAGTTACTTCTTTATTTGATTGTATTATATAAATATGAAATGGAAGTCAAACTAGTAGTTTTGGTTAACCGCTAAATTAAGGTTCCCGACTTTAATCTGGATGTGGTTACTCACTAATTATTTTATTGTTTCATCTTGAAATTTCTGTTATTAAATAATTTTATAATTATTAACAATATATATTCCTAAAAGATTAAGGTATTAGCATCAACGTGCACTCGGAATAAGCATGCCAGAACATGAGTCAAGCAGTCTCACTAGTAAATCTTATATCATTATCTGTAATGAAAATGAGATTTTTAATTTAGATCCCCCTACAAGATGATATCTTTAATTAAACTTGCTTTTCGGGTGATTTGTTATAATTTGATAAGGGTTAAATGTTACGAGATATCTTAATATGAGCATACTTTAGTTTTTAAGTTCATTAAACCTAATTAAGTTATATAAGTAATGTTTTTTTTTTATATTCTTTATTATGCATTATTTTAAGACTTCATTTCATCTTTTATCTGTGTACTTATCTTTTTTCATTCTGCTTTTTATCTTTTTATACAAATTTATGTATTTATTTATATGTAGATTTTTTTTAATAAAAATAATTAGTATTTTAAAAAACTAAACTCTCCACGTCTCATTAAAGTAATTTCACAGAAAATAATATTTAAATTCAGTTTTAAGTTTTTAAATTCAGATTTTAAAATTTGATAACAGTGATTAATCCCAGCGGTAACAAAGCCTTCTGTAATTACAGTAAAAAGAAAAACACCCAAAAGTCACTGTCGCCTCATTTATGATTCCACTCGACTCTGTACAAAATAAATTAGAGCGTTTATGGTGTGGCCATTGAACACGCGATATTGAATTTCATTAAAATGTGTCTAAAATATACTTTAATTTTGTATAATAAAGTCAAAGGATCCTTTTTGGTCAATTATTTAATAAATGAACACAACTATTTTCATCGAATACAATATAAAAAAACTCACTGCAGACGCAATTCACCATGTGAGTTTGATTTTTTCAAATTAATTGAATCAAAAGATAGACCGGAATTGAATATAAATAGCGTAACAGATAGTTTTATTTAAAGATACTCCTCTCACAAAGATTAACACTTCTATTAACTGAGATTTTACGATCGTATCTATGTGAATATTTTACGGATATAAAATTCAATAAAGTACAGTCAAATAAGGAAGTAGAAAAAAAGTAGTATTCAAGATTATTGTGAAAGGCGGTGACTATTTGTAAAAAACAAATGATATTTGACGCCAAAGGTAAATAAAAAAAAAATTGAACCTAAAAATATTTGAATTATTATATATATTAGGTAAATAGGTAAATGCACGACGGTAGATAAAATGCCAGACCCTTGCTTCAGTATGCTAATCACCTCTTGTGTTTCCGCCGGTTTAATGGCCGCGGGATATAGCTGCATTGGGAATCTGTCTGGGGAAATATATTTGTTGGAATGAAATGCTCGACTCGACTTTATGACTTGTGTGTAATGGACAGGGTAGCTTTGAATGGGAATGCGGGGATTATCTTCTGTATCGGCTTTGGAAGGAATATTTTAAAGGATACTATTGGTGTTTTAATTGGTTATTGAAGATTTTGTATTGATTAAGTTATATATTTATATAAAGTTCTTATTGTTGTGAATGATAGTTGAGTTTGTAACTATAATATGAGCCTAAAATGAAATGTATAATAGATATATCATAAAGCTTATAATATAATAACTAAAAACTTAAAGATAATACTAAATAAACATAATATGTATACATACGTAAGTATTTTTATATATACATATTTCTATATATATATATATATAGGCGGTATATTTTGTCTGAATTATTCCGGTTTCAATACTGAATAATATTGCTAAACAACATCTGGCAAACCGCCCGGGGTTACTTTTTCGGTTATTAAAAATTTAGGGGTTGTATCGGGTTGTGTTTTCTCTCCAATGTAGATCGTGCTCCATCTTTTTCAAATCATTAATATTTAGCCTTGAATTCAAGATACATGAGTATTCTGAGACGAATCTCATCATCATCTTATCTCATCAATCATTAATAGTAATAATGTAAAGTACAGGTTCGTAAGAGTAACAAATAGTATAGCACATCTTTTGAAGTATCTTTATGAAAAGCTTAGTCTTCAAATATTTTTAATTTATAAATCTCAAGTGACAGCCAAGTTAAGAACTTCGCAGACTTTCTTTAAGATGACATTGAATAATTGATGATGAATATTGAATATCTTATCATCGTCGTCGTCGTCGTTTACATTTTACATACAAAATGTAACTATAAATGTTTGACTATTAATATGTATTTAGAATTAATATTTCAATTATGAATGTGTGTGTATTCATACTTGTGTGTGTATAGATGAATGAAAGTCGAAATTTTGTATTTCAAAAAGTTTTTGTTTCAATTACATTGCACTTAGATTCATGGAGAAAAACCAGCAAGCAACTATTGATATTCTTTAATTTATTATAACTATACATATATATTTAGTGTTCACTAAAATATGTTTTATTAAACGGATATTAATGTAAATCCACTTAACTTTATTTTAATAAAACAATCAGAACTTATTTTCAGAAACAAAAAAAAATGTTTAGGGGGTTTGAGGATGGAGCAATACTATATAACTATATATTTCTCTGAATCTGACATGGTATAAGTTAAAAATCGGCAATCCACAATGGCGTTGTGGGCTAAACGAGGTATACACTTCTTTCTTTACGATACCCAGCAGTGGGACTTGTATGATAATACATTTAATTGACTGCAATTTTACAATTTGATTAAATAGATTTACATAAATCGGAACCCAATAGATGTGTTAACAAGCTTCGACTTTACCCATTTATAATAATGTTGCCGAAAGTTGAGCATTGTGTTAGCGTTTTGTACGGTTTTCATTTCTTATCTGGGTTATTTAATTTTGAAGTCTATTATCGGGTTTTAAGGTCTCAAATAGAACTATATCATGGGTGTTAAAACAAGTTGTTCGAGCCGCAGACCGCAGACTGCAGGCTACGTCTGACACATTTTCGTGAGGAATTATTGTTTTAGTTCGAAATTTTCATCCCTTTAGTTACCTTTTGAAGTTCATTTAACACTTTTATAAATAAAAAAGAACGTAATGGGTAAGGTAAAAGAATACATTTTTTAAAACAATGTACAAATTCAAGCCAGGCGCGGTCGTAGGGGAAATCGTGGGGGGGCATGAACCCTCCACAATAGTACACATCAAATAGGCAATGATAATATAGACAATTAACGAAAATGTAATAAATAATTATCATAGTTTTAATTGTTCATACAAGAATATACAAATAACTAATAAGATTTTTGTGAAATAAATTTAAATATTTCTATTTTTGGGGGGTTGGGGGGGGGGGGGTGTGAATACAAAGAAAGGTATACTTATGAATACATTATATAACAACAATAGCCATTAAACAATTGGTTACACTGCCACATAACATTATAATGTATTTGTATCCGTATTCTGATTTATGACGAGATGACGTAAGGATGCTGCGCCGCTGTTGAGAAGCGTAATGAGGACAATACCTTACTAACATTTAATTATATAAGTAATTCAAATTTTGTAATATGATGTTTTATAAAAATGAATGATTTTATCTTTATATTTTATGACTAGCTCTGCCCACGACTTCTATCGCGTGGAATATATATATTTTTTCAATAGTCAACAACTAAGTTACTCCTTATAACATCAGCTATTCGTCAGGGAAAATCCTGTTAAAATTGGTCCAACAATTTCCGAGATTCGCTGGACTAAACAGACAGATAGGATTTGTTTTTAATTGTGTTTAGTAACTACATCTACTTTCATATGCGTTTAGTGAAAAACTATTAGTTTGAAATTACAAACAGGCACTTCAATTTCATTTCTATCTATAGATAAAAATCTATTTTTGGTATAATATTTTAAGTCATATCAATAATTGTAGAGATCATGCATTTAATAGTATACATTTAATAAATACTTATATGTAATATGACGCTTTCATAATATGACATAAAGTCAGAAAAGTGCAAAGTCACGTGATGACTTCAATTGTAATAATAAATTGCGTTGACTCCATTTATTGCAATTCATTCCGGATTATGGAGAAAGTTTCATATAATAAACATTTTGTTAGATAATATAGCATTATCATACTGAGATGTGTTCTTTATGATTTTTATACTACAAGTACATATATGTGAATAAGAATGCTTAATAATTTAATAAGTTAACTATTGTGAAAACAATAGTTACTATTTCATTTGTATTATTTTCAAGATTTTCAAGAGGAATTAAACCTATTTCAAACACATTTACAGAATATTTCCTTTTGTATTAATTTTTGGTACCATTAAAATTTCAGGTACCTTTGGGACTTCGGAAACGTATAGTCTTTTAGTCCTAATATTTTCAGACCATTCAGATATATAATATTTGTTGGTTAAAATAGGTTTATATGTTATTTTACGGTCGCCTGCGAAATATATTGTAAATAAGCTGACTCTGGCGAGTGGATAAGAGTTATTTTGGTTAGGTTTCGTAATCGAGTTTCAAGAACCATCAATACCAGGATAAGTTCAAAAATATTGAACTTTCATAGTATTGTTTGATATTTTCTATAAATATGCTTGGACAGGATAACCTTTTTTATGTTTTAAATAAATGTAGAAAAAACTATCTCATCCCATCGAACCATATGATTGTACCATATGATTTGGTACCGGAAAATTGAAGAAATATCCCAGGAGTCGCAAGTTCGAGTCTTAATTGTGTCGTTAAATTATTAATTTTATATTATTCATTAAACAATTTTATTTTAGTAAGTAAGTCAGTATAAAAATATCAATTTGTCTATATATTAAATAAAACGAAAAGGAAATTAAACTATTAAATCTTACGCATTATTTAAAGCCTAATATTATAAAAAAGATATAGAGTGTTTTATAAAAATATATTGTGTTTTTCTATAGGTGAAAATATGTATTGTAAAGGATGCAACATTTACCTATTGTAGTGAATTTTCGTCGGGTGAATGTAAATATTTGCGTTCGGCGGAAATTATTCGACAGTCTGATATATATGGTACGTAGGTCGGAAAACTACATACATATGTAAGGTGTTATTGAAATCTATCTCAGATTATCTGTTAAAACAATATATTAACTCAGTTTTTTATAAATAATAGAATAAGTTTGTATTGGAAAAATAAGTATTTTGAAATTACTAATAGATTTATTTTTAAATTATAACAAATTAATTATTTTGAAAAGGTAAAAATATCAACACAATATTTTTTTGTAAATAGTAAAGGTTCACTATTATAAATAAATGTAAGTTTGTTAAGTGCTATTTAATACGTGATAGTTTAATCAATGTGAGAAAAAGTCCTGAACTCTAATCATTGTTATGTTGGCGACATTGGTTCAAGAAACGTAACTGTCATAAAATGAATCTTATAAAAGTATGACTGAAACGAAGTCAATACATCGGGCGAGGCGTGTCGATGACTGCGGATTTATGTCAAATTACCTAGACCATAGCCCATTGACCTCCTTCGAAAAAAATGTCTTAAGTTACAAACGAAGTGTAAAAAAAAATATATCAATATATCTTAAATAAAAATTGACCTTTTTTGTTTTGTTTCAAAACTTCAATACTTCAAGATTTTTAGTATAAATTGGTTTTAAGCCCGCTGGGTTTCTGTTGCCGGCTCTTCTCAGGTGAGTGGCAAAAAGTTTAAAATCTGCTGATAATCTTTACGTTTTGTAATTTTTTTTTTTAATATTGATTTTTATTTAAAAATATTAATCATATTTAAATTTGACATATTTTTTCGTCGTGTATAAGCAATTATTTTTTTAAGTAATTCTGTTAATTATATGGTATATACTAATCATATGATTTTTAAATAACAGAGACGTATGAAGAAATATCTTTAAATTTAAATTAATAAAAAAAAAAATTGTAATCTCATAAGTATACTCATGAGATTACTTTAAGTTCAAATCTTGTGGCTTGGACCAATCGAAGTATGCCGAATTTTCTTTTTCATTTATTACAGAGGAAGGACAATGATTTATGTAATACCTACGTTAGGTTTTATTGCCAGTTTGGACGGAGGCCTTTTGGACTTCTCGTAAACTTTCTTTTATTTTTATCATCCATACTTTGGTCTTATTATAATGGGTTTAATAAAGTTAATCTGAATATCTCTGGCAAGTACCTTGGAGGGTATCCAAGTTAGTTTTTAATTATATAACACCAGAAGTTTCCGAATTGATTTTAATTATTGGCATTGCCACAAATGTAATTATTATTAGAGAATGTTCTGAAAGATGTTCCATATAACCTCCATTACCATCGCCAAAATGTTAACCGTTGTTCTAAGTTCTAAAATAATGATAATATGTTATTTTGTTGCACAAAACAAAATTGCTTTTTTACAATTTGTTACCGGTAAAAGATAAACCGCAATACATTTCTTTGAAATAACGTTGGCTATTATCTTTGAGGGTTCAAAGCCGAAAAACACAACCTAAATGTCTCTTTGTACCGACCATAAGATATATACAAAGATACAATTACCCTCTCAAGTATGTATTAAAACATTTAGATATTAGTTCCAGTTTTACATAAGCTTTTGGCCGCGACATCGCTCGCTCTAGATTCTGTTTTGGGTGGTATGTTATAAATTTGTATTAGTAGTCCTATACATTATTCTGATTTAAAAGATTTTGGCACGTAATATTAGTAGGATTCATAAAATATTATCTAATGCTATCTACAACTATTATAAGAATAAACTTTGTTCATATTTGTATAGATATTATGAAGTAATATGATTAGTCTTTAAGTGTAAATAAGTGAATGTAACAAAGGACCGTTACTTATTTCACATACACTTATTTACACTTTCTGTTAGTATTATAAAAAAGAACTTCCTCGTCAGTTGAAATAAAACAACGCCTGGAGGTGGGCGGAAGGCAATTTGCCATAAATCTACTCTGGATGGAAATGTTCGAAGGCGTTTTTAGGATTTGCCATTTGATATTTTATGTAAAGCGACAGTGTTTTAAGTTTAGAATATGTTGAGTTACTTTTTAAGAAGATGAAGGAAATTATATATGCGGGTGGTGGGTACATGTTAATCTCTATTAATAATTTCTATAGTATACCAAAACATAAAATTTTCTTATACAAAGTTAATCCTTTCTATTTGAAATCCACGGAAGTTCACAAAAGACACAATACAAAAATAGAAAACTGTATGAAAAATGTAATATTTTTTATTATATAACACTCAGTATTGGAAGCAATTCATAAAAGAATTATAAATATTAGTGTATAATTGTTTTAATAATTTTAATAAATAAGGTGTGTTGATTAAACGGCTCGATATCTTCTTTCGAGATTGTAATCAATTTTATTCGAGTATTCGAGCTTCAAGTATAGGTACTTCACACATAAGGTATTATGTCTATTTAAGTAAACCATAGGTATTTCTTCGTGAAAGAAAAGGAATAATAAATATAACTTTACTTAATTTAAGTATTCCAAAACTCAACAATATCACCCTAACGTATTTAGTGTAAATGTTCAGAGTTTAACGGCTGAATTCCTCGAGTTGGTCTGGACCGCGGTCACGACCTGTGATATATTTAACCCGAATACTAATTCCCTCCATTGTTAATCTTAATTAAATACACATTGTCCTCAGTTCTTGTCGGTAATGGCAATGGACAAACATTTGGGGTCGCTACAGTCTCTATGTTCCGTAAACAATTTGAAAGTTCAAAATGTTATTACAGAGCCCTTGTGGTTTTAATAAACAAACATATAATCGTTTTTTATTAAAACAATCCAAATTAATAATTATTTAAAATTGTTTAGCCTTGATGTGTTACAATTGTATTAAGTGTGATGTGCCTATGACTTGTGAATGTGTTTCTTCAATTAAAAATACGAGGAGAGAACCAAAAATGATCTACCTACCAAGATATGGTGGATGCGTAATGCGGGGTAGACCAGATTGGTGCAAGCACTGACATATCCTTACGTCTCGGGATACTTGGTGTTAGTTCAGTAGCGCATCAGCTTTCCTAGTGAGGGGTTGTTAATTGTGACTAGTTGCAGAAAATATGTAAAGAAATATGGCAAATATCAGTTTAAAGCACCGTGGCGTCATCGAGTTTTTAGAGAAAGAAGGAAATGGGCCAAAAGCCGTCAATGAACGTATGTCGCAGTATAAGGGGACTCTACACCTTCCTATTTCATAATAAAATATTGGACTAACAGTTCAAGTGGAGACGTGAGTCCATTGAAGATGACCCGCGTAGTGGAAGGCCTGTGGAAGCAACTACGCCTACAATCATCGGCAAGGTGGAAATGCTTGTGCATCAAAACCGTCAGAATTATTGGGTTTGAGAATTCTACACCAACCTTTGTTCATGAACAAGGTCAGTGCGAGATGGGTTCCCAGAATGCTGACACCCTTCCAGAAGGAAAACCGTATTCTGATTTCAAAATAAAATTTGGACCTATTTGAGGAAGGGAGTGAAGCGTTTCTGTTTAAGATTGTAACAGGGCATGAGACGTGCATTCACCATCTGGAACCGGAGTCGAAACAAGAATCCATGCAATGGACTCAACCGTCCCCCGGGAGGATTATTATGATAATTTTCAGGGATATGGAAGGTATGCTATTAATTGATTGCCTTCCCCTCACGGAGACAATCACAGCGAAGTATTACGCTGAGGTTTTTAAAAACTTGAAGACAGCGATACTGGAAGTTCAGCCGCGGGATACAGCTCTTGCAGGACAACGCTCCTGTACATAAGTCTGCCATTGCAGCAGCTATAGCCCAGATATGACCCCCAGCGACTTCTATCTGTTTCGACTTTAGAAGAAACATCTACAGCAACGTATTTTTTTCGACGAAGAAGAAGTCAAGTGCGCTGTTTCATTTTTCACAGAGCAAGATTAAATTTTTTTCTGACAATATCAAAGGACTCCCATTGAAGTGGAATAAATATATTAAGTTAGGAGGTGACTACATTGAAAAACAATTACTAAAATTTCCCGTAAGCCTTATCATTCATAGCTAGGTACATTACTTTTGGATTTCTACTATTAGCCTTAGTTCTTATTCGTAATATTTTAGCGAAATACTGTTAATTTGGGATTACAAGGAGACATTTCAAATTTATTTATATATATAGATGTATCGATTCATTAAAATTAGATAAAATGTATTTTATATATTTATATATCCTTAGATATAATATTATAACATACATGCTTATTGTAATATTTAGGCTGTAAAGTCATCTTTATCTTCCAGTTATAATATTAATTTATTAATATTGAATTATACCGGAGACTTGTTAATAGATGTTATAAGAAAGTTAAGACAAATTTATGAGCAAATTTTAAGATTTATTCATAATCTTCAAGATTTTAATTAATTATTTCAATACTTTAATAGTGAAAATATAAGTCAGATAATAAAATAACAAAGTTTATATAAAAAATATATTTTGTCATGAAAATAATATAAACAATACCGGGTTATGAGAGTAGTTTAAATTATGATAGGAGTTCCAAAAATAAAGATCACGCTATATTTCTTATTTCATATGCCACATTTCGACCATTAAGCCGAGTAATGGACTCTGTCACCAGCGTACTAACAAACAAGTACTCGTATATCTTTATATTACGTTTTACTGAGAGACATTTTGGAAAAAAATCATTATAAGCACGACTTGAACCGAAAACCCTCCGGAAGTAGGTGCCCTTCAATGTGTCAACTGAGCTATCATGTCAGCTATATAGCTGATGAATTGAATATTTTGTATATTATTTAAATCTATTATTACAACTCGTAACGACTGACGTGAAAAATTGTTTTGTATAAACAAAAAAATTGTTTTATTTTCAGTGATATAAAGGCAGAGATATTTTTGTAAGAGGCAAAAACTTTATGTTATCTAAAGGGATCAAATATAATTTATTACTTTAGTTATTTGACTGATCCTAAAAACATAATGTATTGCTTGCATTTTTTAAAACGAACCTCACCAAATTTATGTTTGAGCCGTAAAAGAAAAGCAGGTGTAGACAAAATGTCTTTTCTTCGTATAAGATTAGTGATGAAGGACAAATATTCCATTTTTGTGTAAATATAGGGTATATTATATATTCCTAAGATTCAAAGATCACGGGTGTGTCTAATATTTATTATTATATTTAATTCATTTATATAAATATGTATTTTGAATGTAAGATACAGATTATAAAGAAATATTGATAAGTGGAATAAGTACTTTATTAAATTTCTTATTCGTTTTCTTCGTCTTAGTTGAGGGTAGTTTTAGATAGCGCATGTGTGGTGAATGTGGGACGCGAGAGAAACGTAATAGTTGCAGTTTAAGCGCATCCCCTGGGTTGATTTAATTTCACTTGGGAACATGTTGACTGACGCTGCTTGAACTTCTTATTTAGTTTTTTTATACTAACATACGAGTATGTATATTGAAATATATATATATATATATATATATAGCTAGCTCCTAGCTGGTGGTGGCATTGTCAATAATAAACATTAAGAAACTTTTATATTGTATTTGGACAATTGGTTTTTGTCGTGTCTTGGTTTAAAGATTCCAAGGTCTCCAAACAAAATGAATGAAATGAATTCTATAAAACTCAGGTTTCCAAGTTCCAATATTAATTGTTTGTCTCCAAGCACTGTAATTAACATTTAAAATACTGTTGATAAAAAATAATATTAATTTAATATAACTTTCACCTAGTTATAAATAAATAAATTGTCTTTATTGATATGATCCGGAAATACAACTTTCATATTCTGAATAGTGCTATAAAAATAATAATCAAGCTGAACAATACATTGGTTCCTCTAAAGCTCGTGGACAATAACAGCGTCCATTGTAGCCTTCAACATGTATTTGACGTGGAAACCATATTATCGATAACATCAGGACCATCACTTTAAAGTATCATTCTGTTAAGATTTTACGATACGAAATATATATGTATATTACACTGCTTCTAAAGAATAGGTAAAGAAAATTTTAAAGCATTTAAAAGTGGTAATGTACATCGAAGTAAAGTGGTTTGAAGGATTCGTATTCTTTACTAGTGATGTTTTGGTAGATGTAGGGTGCATATTTGATGATTCCTGATGAAAGTAAAGTGGCGGTATGTAAGACACTCATGTTGGAAGGGGATTCCGGATGGATCAGGTTGCTTTGAGGAAAATGATTTTGTAATGTTACTGATATAATATTTATAACGGGAAAATATTTTTCTGTTATTTTCTATTTTTATAGGGATTAAGTTATATAAATTATTATAAATATTAACAACTAACATACTTACAAACTATATTATAACATTATTTCTAAGTAATCTTCCAAATATTGCGTATTCTTCGATTTAATTAACTCTGTTTAAGCATACAATGTTTAAAGATATTATTATAATCAAGAAAATGGTACAAAACCGTAATGTTTCAAAATACTTTATGCAAAATACACACCCAGGAGCGTGTCTTGTGAGCTGTTAGTTGAATACATTACTCTAATGATCGACTGCACGTGTACTTTGAAGCACGGATATTCTGCAAAGTGTCAGAAGCATTAATCACATGTTAGTAAGGCGTTTTATAGCGAAGGAAACTATTTAAAATCATTTTAAGAATACATATTAAATATATAAAATTTAATTACATTATCATTTACTAATTATACTATTGGATGATCTAATGTTTTAAATGTTCCACCACGGACTGACTGTTGAAGATTGATTATGAGATTACCGCTTTATTTGCTGGCACGAGTCCATAATTGGTGATGCTTTGGAGAGGGGTAATAAATATCTTATGTGCCATGTAAGCCCAGTTTAAGCGAAATTTATTTTGCCTGATGGTGATGATGAATGGTCTGAGAGCATCGAAGATTACATCACTAAAACTTTAAATAGATACAGAAAAAACATTTTGACATTTTTTTTATATACAACTGGCTATGCTGGCTACAAAATATATTCCGCCCGAACGCAGTAGAGGACTGCGTTCGGGCGGAATATATTTTGTAAAATAAAAATAGCTAAGCTTCTCCTGGTAAAGAGTGAAAGTCACATTGAAATCGGTGCTACCGTTTCAGAGATTAGCTGGACCAAATAGACAGAAAGACAGACATAAAAGTTATAAACAGTTTTTTGTTATGTAAGTACAGTATACACGTTCATATGCTTCTAGTAAAAAGTTTCAATTACAATCAGATACTTCGATATTATTTACGTTTTATTATTTTAAGACAAAATATTATATTTCGAACAATATATGTAATGCAAAGCTAAAAGAAAGTTAACAAAGTGTGTATTCTATTATAGAGAAATGCTTGTTCTGTTGTAGGTAACGAAATCAGTTTTATAAAATTACAACCTATCTAGCTATGTTTTAAATGTTTATAAAATCCCTAATCTGAATATTAAAGTGTTATAAGTCAATAAGTCATGTTTTTGTACATTGATATGAAACTTTAAGTAGATGAAGGTCAAACTAACCTGCATAACTATAATAGGTGAGGTCAGTATTTAACGCTCAATTACTTATCACTAGTTCGAATACCGCTGGGACACTAGCAAATAAACAAGATCCTTTTACAGCGATACCATTTAAAGGATGTGGTGAAAGTTTCGGGTGTGGTGGTATTGCTGGCGATAACTAAAGAGCTGTAAGATTATTCTTATATCACTTTCCCCATTGTCGTTGGCTGTCATATTTGATACTAGTCGGTCACTTTAAACCAGAATGCGAGATTTTACAGAACCCGTTTAGTTTAGTTTAGATGTGATTATTTTCCGCTATATCTGGGACGCCACCAAAACTGCGGCGACAAGAGAAACCTCTAGTATTTTACTGTTCCGTAGTTTGTTGCGCCTAAGAAAACACTTTATTAATGGATAATGTGCAAGTTCTAGGAAAACTTACTCTTTCTTGCTATAACTATAATTTTGAGTTCAGATCTTAATGCTATTTGCTTTATTAAACACTTAAAATTCAAAATTTTGTGTTTGTTTTATAGAAATCTATCAATGACACCGGTAGATGCCTGGCAGGAATAATTTTTCGAGTTGTAAGTGATAAATTATTTATCAACCGAGTAACAATAATTAAAGTACTATTATATATTATATAGATATAAAAAAATGGGGGTTGGTGGTAGAAGAATGAAAATGCAGGGTTCCATGTCTTTTTAGCTAGATTCACAAAAAAGTTATGCAGGAAAATTAAAATCAGGTAACGAGAACGAGGTAGAGGACTCGGACGTAGGTAGAGGACTCGGACTTACCGTCATCGGCCACTCCGAGTTACAGGTACGCGACCTTGACTTGCTCGAGCTATTTGCTTACAATCCCTTGTCTATCCGTGTAAGCAATATCCCCTTTCCTTTTTTATCTATCCCATCTTTTCCCTTGAATATACCTACCCCCATCCCATCCTTCTCCAACCGAGCGATGGCGGTATATCCATCACAATTAGTGCAGCTCGAAGTAATATAGACTGGTGTCGGGCAGCAGCGCCACTGGTGCGAGGAGCTGCCTACTGCGCTCGCCAACCCGTCTGCCAAGCGTGGCGAGTATGGCAAATTCTCCTCTTTGAACATGACAGACGCAAACAGGACCAGGTCCCCAGTAACCGGCAGTCCCACTGTGCCCGGCTTCGGTAGCGGCCGCGGTTATGGTGGGTCAGGGGGTGCTAAGAATCTCCGGATGGGATCGGGCTACCACCCCAAATGACACCTGGCCCTGGTAACACAAAATGTCCGCACTTTGCGGACTGACGATAGGATTGCTGAGCTGGAAGAAGGGATGAGTAGGTTACGCTGGGATAAATTAGGGTTATCTGAAGTCCGTAGAGAGGAGGAGGACATGATAACCCTCAAATCCGGTATCCTACTATACTTCCGGGAGGACGACCAACAGTCCCAAGAAGGTGTCGGGTTTATGGTCCACAAGTCCCTCATAAAAAACATTGCGGTCGTTGAAAGTGTGTCAAGTAGGGTCGCGTACCTTATACTCCGAGTTTCTAAAAAATACTCGTTAAAGGTCATACAAGTCTACACACCGACCTCCGCACACCCAGATGATGAAGTAGAGGCTATGTATGAGGACATTAGTCGGGTCATACATACTACCAAAACTCACTTTTAAGTTGTTATGGGGGACTTCAACTCAAAGCTGGGCAAGAGAAGCGACGATGAGTTGAGAGTGGGGTAATTTGGATATGGGCAGCGGAACCCTAGGGGACAGAGGCTGACCGATTTTCTGGAGAAAGAGGGACTCTTTATGATGAATTCCTTCTTCCAGGAGCCGCCTCAAAGGAAGTGGACATGGTTAAGTCCCGATGGTTCCACTAGAAATGAGATTGACTTCATCTTGATCACTAGACGCCAGAGATTCAATAATGTCTCTGTGATCAACAACGTTAACACCGGGAGCGATCACCGAATGGTAAGAAGCACGTTGAATCTTAATATCAGGCTGGAACGATCTCGGTTGGTGAAGTCTACGCTTCGTCCATCTAAAGCTCATATTCAAGACCTCCAAAGCTTTTAACTCGAACTATCGAACCGCTCCGCTTGCCTAGATGATTGCGTATCCGTGGACCAAATTAACAACAGGTTTGTAGAAACTGTCCATACGGTCAGAGGACAATTCTGCAGACCCGGCCGTAAGAATAGACCCCAAAAACTAGCCGACGAAACCCTCAAACTTATAGCGGTACGACGTTCGTTGGCGCTTCAATCCCTCAATGATACCAAGACTTATAGGCAGCTCAACAGACGCATACGGAAATCTCTGCGATACGACATCCGTATTCTCAATACTAACTGTATTAAATATACGATAGAACGGAACCAAGGCTCCAAAGTGTTTGCGCGAGACTCGTCAATTGTGCAAAGCCGGTTAACAAAGTTGAAATTAGGGGCTGGAAGCACAGTGTCACAGGCGAACAAGAGTAACCGACATAGCCCAACGGATTTGTAAGCTGAAGTGGCAGTGGGGTATAGCACGCTCAAATGATAGCCGATGGGGAAAAAGAGTCCTTGAGTGGAGACCACTTACTGGCAAGCGAAGTAGAGGACGACCGCCAACTAGGTGGACAGACGACCTGAAGAGAGTAGTTGGAAACCAATGGATGTAGGCCGCTTTAGATCGATCGCGGTGGAGGACGATGGGGAAGGCTTACGTCCAGCAATGGACACACGATAGCAGATGATGATAATGATGATGATGATGATGAACGAGAACCCTTAAGTATGAATATGTCAATAAGAAAAGAGGATGACAGAAGAAGAGTGCGTGAAAAATTATATGCCAAAGAAAAAATTCAGCACTGAGATGACGAATGATAAAAGAGCATAGAATTAACATATTACGCCGACCGCAAATAATTGGGATAGGACAATAATATCAGTTTTATTTACTCTAATATTCTAATCAGCGTTAAATAATAGATAATAAAGTAACATATAGCGTACATTATCAGAGAAATTATTTGATCCATTGAACCTATAAATTAGTAATGCAATATTATTAAATAATAATTAAAATAGCAGCTATAAAATAATGATGTATCAAAACTGCTGAGGCGAAAACTGTCGGTTATTATGATATTGGTAATATAAACTTAATTACAACGAATAATCCAATAGATAACGTCAACTGAAGTCAACAGAAGGTAAATGCCTCAGATAAGAAGTAGATAAGCTATCATCGGTTCATATGATAGTTCATATCAGTTCATATCACAGTTTGTTGTGTGGTTCTTCTCAGACTAGGACGCGTTTGTAACCCTCATAGCTTTAACATTAAGTTGGACAGTGCTTTTACAGAAGGGCTTATTACGATAAATCTGGTATCGAAATAGGCCCTCCTGACACTTCCATTTTGACGTACACAAGTGATCACTGATAATGATTCAAAGTGGAAAATATATAAATAAATAAAAATAAATAAATATGTTTGTGTCAAGATCAAAACATAAACAATTTTTCACTTTGTAATTACCAATGTTGTGATTCATTATCATTGTATATAATTATAAATCTAATTATGTAAATGTTTGTTTGTCTCTTAAAGATGTATACATATATTCATACAACTAATTTAATCACAATGTGTGTCTATTATTATTGACATTTAATACGTTAAAAGTTTCGGTTAAATAATACAATTAGATTGGAGACTAATTTTTTTTACCAATTCTCTTCGAAACAACAGAAATCTTACAAAGTTATTATTGCATATAGTTTGCAAAGTTAATTGAAACTATTTAAGTTATTCATTACAATAGAGGTTTGAACAGCTATAATTATAAAACTTTTGTATAAGTTTCTCAGCGTTATAGTTTATTATGTAGATTCGCTACGCCTTAAGTTTAATCAATTATTAACTAAAATTTAATTCAATATTAAGATATTTTTATGATAAATTGTCCTTTGTGCATTTATTTTTAATACGAGGCAAAGTTAGTTTATACAACTAGTCTTCTGTTACTGCAGTGAATATAAAAGGAACAGATTAAGTTTATCATTTATTTTATTGTAGAAATCAAAATGGGGAAGAAGCTATACTTCTTTAACTCGGACGGTATCGCCGGGTCCATCAGATGCATGATGCTTTATGCCAAGCAGGAGTTTGAAGACATAGGATACGATTACAAATGGTGTCGGGTTGAGAAAAGTAAGTAACGAGACGTAATTTGCTTAAAATTACATATATTTTGTGGATTATCTTAAGTATTTGTATCATACCTTAATAATTGAATTATATTATCTATACATTTATCTTCTATGTATGTATGTATGTATTTCTTCTTAAGAGTACTTAGATTAATTTAATTACTTTGTTCATATTTTTTATTTGTTAGTTTTTATTTTTCACTTCTTCTGTGTAAATTTCTTTAGTGAAAATTTACTGACATGTCTGTTTTATTTGATATTGTAATATTTATTGTTTAATGACGCATCTTGTTTTTCCCAATACAAAATATAAATTGAAAAAATATTAAAATTAAAGATCTTATTAAGTATATTCATTTATAATATATTAATTTAAAATTACTACTAACATATTTGCCTCTCTTTATTTTGTGGAATTAATTATATTTATCTATTTAACAATCCCTAATGTACCTTTATAACGAAATCTTCCAACAACCATTTTATACTTTAGATTATAAATTTATAAAGATAAGCATAAAAACAAGAAAAAAAAGTTTATTAATTCTATTTATCTTTATCCAGATCTTCCTTTCGGTCGTTTGCCAGTTTATGAAGAGGGTAACAGAACTCTCAACCAATCACTGGCCATAGCCCGCTACGTCGCGAGCGTCCACAACTTGCTGCCCACAGATCCCTGGGACCAGGCACAGCTGGACGCAATCGTATTCACTATCTATGACTTCTGGGCAAGTAAGTAATTGTGAAGTCTGCAATCTAAGACAGGGAAATGCAACTCCAACCTGGACATATAGTACTTTAATTGCACGAACTCGAGTAGTACTCAAACTACCACCAAATTTACTTAGGATCGTAAGCCATATTTGTAAAAAATATGTTTCCTAATTGTGTACAATTGTTAATATGAAATCATGGTTTAAGCACATTATAACTATAACTAAATAACATTAATTGTATTACTAATGTTTATTCCAGAGATCGTAACATACATAAGCGAACAGGACTCTGTTAAAAAACAAATCATCAGGAAGGAAATATTTGAAGAAGTCATTGACTTCTATTGTTCCAGATTTGAAAACCAACTGAAGAATAACGAGGGATTCTTTGGAGGAAAGGTGAGACTAGTCGATTGATAGCTAATTATTTCATGTTATTATTTCATGTTACTAAGGACATAAAATTCATGTAATTCTCGATAAGATACTTGGACAATCTCTAATTTAAATATAGTCTTTTTGAGCCATATCCTTTAACATTATCGTTTTAGATAAGCTGGGCCGACTTCGTCTTCGTTGGCATAGTTGAAGCAGCGAACCTACAATTGGGAGATCAGATAGAACGCAAGTATCCCCACATTATGGCGCTCATGGAGAAAATAAAATCTTTACCCGGAGTTAAGAGTTATGAATCGATGAATCTTTATCTCATGAGCACAAGTCGACAAGATAGGTTTTAATTTGTTTTTGTAATTTTTTGTCATTAAAATTTTTAGGACAAAATATTTATAATTTATAAAAAATCCATAGTAGTATAATAAATAATGAAAGGATTTAATAGATGTATATTTTCAATGTAGACAACTGATGAAACGGCAAAGAAATTTCTTAAATAAATATTGAAAGAGCAAAATCAGCCTTACTATTACTCTAATGACTAAAAAAATAATTGTTACTTATAGGAAAATAAAATAACGTCTACAAATAGTTTTTTTGTTAAAGTGGAAAACGAAGAAGTACTAGCCAGTGTTTCATAGTTTTCCCGCCCGCAGTGTCCTCGGAAACTATTTTCCTTTTATTTTAAATTTGCTGTCTAATTGGGGACTCTGACATATGTTGAACTTGTCATATAAAAATGTATAATCGTTTCTGTCCTTTCGAAAAAGAGTAAAATAAAATATCTGACATTACCTTAAAGATATTAAAGAACGATTTTCTCTATTTTTTTATTTTCGTAGGTTGTAACTCATCGACCGCTCTTTTAATTATTTTTTATTGTCGGACCGTATAAAGTTTTATAATAAGGGAAAAAGTGTTAAGCCTTCATAGTTTGTCTATCTTACGAGTATATCTGAGAAAATATGTTGCTATTCCGCAATAAAGAGTTATGTAAGGATTCAAAACGTCATAAGTAGAGTAAAACCTTAGAAAAATATATTTTATAATAATCGTCTTCTTCGTAACTTTTATAAATTTCAGTCTTACAGCTTTAGGTGTGGTTCATTTTTTTAATGGAAGCTGATATATACTTTAAATTAATCAGATATTAATTTATGTCATAATAAATAATTAATTTGACATTCTTTAAGTGAATAAATTTCTTTGTTGGAGGTGAAAACTTGAAAATTCCCCCATCCTAATTGCTTTACGAAACTCGTTCAGTTTACTTTGGGATTTCTTGAATCCTGAGTTTGAGATATTTGTTTTTCTTACAATAAATTGAGAGAAGCGTAATTTAAACCTCTCTTGCTGTTTATAGATTTGTTAAAAGTTATATAATATTTTTTATATATTTGTCTAATTTTATTATATTATATTATTTATTACGAAATCTATATTTATCTTGTGAAAAAATATTTTATTATGTTTATCATACTGCTTTCAGTTCTGGAAAACTAATCTACAATCCGATAATATTACTGATAATACCTTACTCCAGTGAGGTCTAGTTTATATTTTTCGTTTATCTAGATGGCGTATGGTATTTTTAATTTATTTCTTTTAATTCTTAATAAAATTTCTTTCTAAAGAAATAATTACTTATTCGTGTTGTGGTCTTACAAACTGAGAAATATTTGCTCGTTTATTAAAGAGTCTTAAAACAATTATATAAAGTGACAAAGATCGCTTATTTACTTATCTTAGCTCAACCACAGTTCAATTTATTCACCTAGTATAATACTCAATTTTAAATGACTTATAAAGAGGTGCTGAAGAGTGAGCTGAGCTAAATTAGTTTAGCTTGTAGTGTGGTTTTTGATTTTATTCTGAAATATTATCAGCTCTATATTCTACCTTACATATATTTTTATTGTTTCAGATAACGTTTTGAATGTAAATAGTTTAAAAAGAACAGGAAGGCGGAAGACATGAGTGTGTGTGAGTGTGTGGACATGGATGGAGTGTGTAAAAAAATTAGTTTTAAAGATAAAGAAGAATAAAGATTATTTTTAATGCAATGCGAATGACCAAAGAGTGATAAAGAAATCGATATATTGCATCAATATAGAACATTACATTATGTCCTAATTCTTATTCTTGCAATGACTGTAAGTAGATTGGTCTCAATAATACGTTAAGAATGAAAACAAACAGAAACCCCATAACTGTGATCATTGAGAATGTCGACTTCCTGGGTATGTAGTTGTGTGTGTGCGCATGACTGATTGTCCGTTTGTATGTATGTATGTGTATGTGCATGCGTGCGTACTTGCTTGCGTTCGTGTTTGCGTGTATTTGTGTGAAACAAGTAAAAAATAGAAAAAGTCGAAAAGAGTTTGTCGCTATTATCATATGTTAATTTGTATGATTTTCTATGATAATTGACAGTTATATTTACACACCTTTTCCTGCGAACATATTTTGCAAAATATTTTGGTTTAGTAAATACCTGTTGTAAAGGCTCTGGTTTAATTTCATAATAAAACTATATAAAAATGTGAATATTCAATTTAAAATTATGGACACTCTCTGTTTTACTACGAAAGAACTTTAAAACCAAAAAAACGTTCTTAGATCCATTGGGCGATAAAGTTTAATCGTAAGTATTAAGATCCTGACTTGTACTAAATTAAACCTCCCTCTGACCTAAAAAAGCCATTATTTTTCCGCTTTATGAAGACAATTTCTCTGCAAGATTGCAACTTTAAAATTTTTTTTTCGATACATTTCTTAAAATACAAACTGCATAAACGTTCACTGTATTGTAAACTTTGTGTCAGAATAAAGGTTAAAGATAAGTTACAAAGTACAAAAAGCGCCATCATCTGGCAGCTCCGCTTTTTACTTCATAGACATAATCCAGAATAATTGTTTTACCAGAATAATAACTACCTAATGCTGTGAATCCATAAAACTTTACTCGATATTTAAAAAATCTAACGCTCTTAACATTTTAGTGCAGTAACTTGGATTCTTACAAAGTTCACGAAGTTCATTAGGACAGTCTTGGCTCTGGAAAAATAAAAGAGACAAAGTAAATAAAAAACCTGTATCAAAAATTTATTCCGAGACTGTATGAAGTGATGGTCCAAAGAAACTATGATGGTTCACTAAACTTATGAGATGGTTCACTCATATTTGCACTTTCGAATGATATATGCGTATTCATTCAATCAATTCTTCTATATACAACTATTGATAATTAAATGTTTTTTTTTTAATTAAAACTAGCAAAGTTATACCTTGTAACATCAGTGAAAGTCCTGGTAAAAAACGTACAGCTGAGATTAGCCGGAACAAACAGATAGGCTGAAAATAAATATTAAAAAAGTTGATTTTTTATATAAGTACCGTGTATGCATTTAGCGCAACCTGTTAATTTGGAATTAAAAATGGACATTTCAATTTTATTTATTAAGCTGAGCGTAAGCGAAGCTCTTTACCGTTTGGGAGACCTTTTTTGTGTTTAGTTGTCTCCAGAATGCGACGAGATAATTAGCTAAAAATTTTCTTATGTATGTTTGAGACAAACGCGGATGTTATAGCGAAAACAGATTGAAAAAATGTGTAGCCAGTCAAAAGTTATCAAAAAAAGAAGAAAGGGGAGAGGGGCTCCGCTCAACAACCGCCCGGCACAGTTGGCGGATCCTAGTATATATATAAATGTAGAATTTCCCTTCTTTAAATAGTTAATAAATAACTATATTTTATGTATTGTAATAATTAAATTTATTTTATTTATAAATTAGATATTATATTATAATATAAATACATATTGTAATATTTAAACTGTGAAGTTATTTTTATCTATTGGTTATAATATTAATTTATTAATATCAGATTACAACGGAGAGTAGTTAATAGATGTTATAAGAAAGTTAAGACAAGTTTATGAGAAAATTTTCAAAATTTAATCATAATGTTCAAGATATTAAAATTAATTATTTCGATACTTAAACAGCAGAAACATAAGTAAGATAATAAAATAGTAAAGTTCATATATAAAATATATTCAGTATATATTTTGTTATGAAAATAATATAAACGACACCGGGTTATGAGAGTATATTTTTCACTTCATATGCAATTCCGTCCATTAAGCCGAGTAATGGACTCTCACCAGCGTACTAACAGACTGAAGCATGTTTTCATGTTACAATTTTATTAAATAAATGCTAAAAAATCAACATGAGCAGAACTTAACCGAAATCCTTTCGGAAGTAGTTCTCCGTCACTATGCAACCTGAGCTATTATGTCGTTACTGTTGAATTGAACTTTGTATATTATTTAAATAAACCTTTTATTATAAAGATACATTAATAATGGAATTGTATTGGTAGTGTGACTCGTAACGACTGACGTGAGACATTGTTTTATGTAAACAAAAAATCTGTTTTATTTTCACATTTATAAAAATGCACAGGTAGTTTTGTGAAAGGAAAAAGCAAAATGTTGTTACCTAAAAGTATCAAATATATTTTATCACGGTATTTATTTGACTGATCTTAAAATTATATTATATAACATATATGTTTGAGCTGTCAAAGAAAAACAGGTGTAGACAAAATGTATTTTCTTCTTATAAGATTACTAATCGAGGACAAATATTCCTTTTTTGTGTAATTAAACCTTTTCCTAAGATTAAAATATCACGTGTGTGTCTAAAATTAATTAATATATTTTATTCATCTATATAAATAACTTTATCGATCTTTGGCAGCATTATTTCTATATATATTATACGTATTACGTATTTCGAATTTAAGATAGAGAATAAGTCGATAGATACTTATACCTGGAATAACTACTTTCTTCTATTTCTTATTCGTCTTAGTTGAGGGTAATTTTAGATAGCGCATGTGTGGTGAATGTGGGACGCGAGGGAAACGTAATAGTTGCAGTTTAAGCGCATCCCTTGGGTTGATTTAATTTCACTTGGGAACATGTTGCCTGTTGCTGCTTTAACTTCCTTTTATTAAATGTTTTATTTTTAACAGAAACGGCTAACACTTAATTTAATTATTTTGTTTTTAAATTAACATACAAGTATAAAAAAAATTTGTTCGTCATGAAATTTTGGTGGATTTAAAAATAATAAATATATAAAAATATATTTATTGTATTTGAACATTTGGGTTCTGACGAGTCTTGGTTTTAAGCATTTTCTTAAAATTAAAACAAAAATTATATAATTTCTTGTATAAATATATATGCTAATGCTCTTTTACTATTTTTCATATAAATGAATTTTATAAAACTCACATTTTCAAATTCCAATATTAATTGTTTGTTTCCAAGCACGGAAAAATGGCTTTTAAAATAATAACCATTAAAAACACTGTTGACAAACAATAATATTATTTTAAGGTAACATTTGATATTTACTTTCACTGAGTTATTATTAAATGTCTTTATCCATATGATTCGAAAATATGACTTTCATATTCTGAATAGCACTTTGAAAAAATATAATCAAGACATAAACAATATTTCACTTTGTAATTACCAATGCTGTGATTCATTATCATTATATATAATTATAAATCTACTGATGTGTATGTTTCTTTGTCTCTAATACATTTTTTTTTATGTAAGAGGAGGGCAAACGGGCTGGCAGGTCACGGATGGACGTGATCACCGCCGCCCATGAACTCTTGCAACATCCGAGGATTTACAAGAGTGTTGCCGGCCTTGTAGGTAGGAATAAACGCCTTTTTTGAAGGTACCCATGTCGTACCGATCTGGAAATACTGCCGAAGGGAGTTCGTTCCACATTCGAGTGGTACGTGGAAAAAATGTCCTTGAGAACCGCACAGTGGAGGATCGCCACGCATCCAGGTGGTAAGGATGGTATTGGAGGCGATGGCGCGCTGTGCGGTGATGAAATTCGGCGGCAGGCATCAGATCGAATAGTTCTTCGGAACACTCCCCGTTGTAAATGCGGTAGAAAACGCACAAAGAAGCCACGTCTCTACGCAATGCCAAAGAGTCCAGCCGTTCGCAGAACACCGGGTCCCCGACAACAACAGCTCTCCGTTGTACGCGGTCAAATGGTAGAAGCTGATATTGGGGTGATCCGGACCAGAGATGAGAACAGTACTCCATGTGTGGCCGGACCTGCGCCTTATAGAGCGCAAGTCTTTGGCGAGGTTTGAAGTACTGCCTCGCTCTACAGATCACTCCCAATTTCATTGAGGCCAACTTGGCCTTGCTCTCCAGATGACCACGAAACTGACAGTCGCTCGAAATGTCGAGACCCAGTATTCTGATACTTGGCGAGGCAATGAATTATTGTTATTTAATAAGTAAAATGATTCTGCTAAATATTACAATTAGATTTGAGACTAATTTATTTTGCCAATTCTCATCGAAATAACAAAAATTTTACAAAGTTATTATTGCATACAGTTTGCAAAAGTTAATCGAAACTATTTAAGTTATTCATTACAATAGAGGTTTGCACAGCTGTAATTATAAAACTTTTGTATAAGTTTCTCAGCCTTGTAGCTTATTATGTACATACGATACGCCTCAAGTTCAATCAATTAGTAACTTACATTTAATTCAATATTGAGATATTTCTATAACAAAGTGTCCTTATTTATGGATTTGTTTTTAATTCAAGGTAAACTCAAAATAGCGTAGAAACTACCAACCAACCAAAACAAAGCTATCAACCCAAGGGGATGCGCTTAAACTGCAACTATTAAGTTTCCCTCGCGTCCCACATTCACCACACATGCGCTATCTAAAATTACCCTCAACTAATTACTAGATAAGTGGAATAGCAACGATACTTAAGTTTTTTTCCACTTATCAATATCAGTCAACTCATTTGCTATCTTCTTTGATATAAAATAGAAACAATAAAAATCTATATAAATAATAGTTGTTTTTTAAACCAATTGTTCAATTAGCAAAGCGATTTTGTTAATAAATAAATGTTATTGTGAAAATCAGTTTTAAATATTTTCTCTTCAATTTATCAATACTTTTGTCAACTGATCGTTCTTTTCTTTGAGCTTTGTATTTATGACGAGTGTATGTATTCGATTCTTTAGGTAATCATTATTATAACAATTTTTTTTTCCTTTCACAAAAATATCAAATGGAAATAAAATAGGATATTTTTTGTTTGTTGGTTCTTAGAATACAATTTTTCACATCAGTCGTTACGAGTTACATTCCCTGCAAACTATGCGATGTGATTAATAAATACAAATATTACATTAATAATTTAACTGCATAATATAATACTTATTCAGATAATATTCAAAATGTTCAATTCATTGTTCGTAACGAAATGACAGTTCAATAAAGACAGTAACAGATACCTAGCACCGGCAGGTTGCCGTTTGAGTCTTGCTCATGGTAATTTTTTTTTTCTCAGTAAAACGCATCATAAAAATATGCCTGTCGGTTAGTACGCTGGCGACAGTCCATTACTCGGCTTAATAGACGGAAAATGGCATATGAAGTGAAAAATATAGCGTCATCTTTATTTTTGGAACACGTATCATAATTTAAACTACTCTCATAACCCGGTGTTGTTTATATTATTTACATAACAAAATATGCATGAAATATATTATAAATATAAACTTTATTATCTAAATAATTAGTTTTAATCTTTTAAAAATAAACAGTTATTAATAAATTAATAATATTACACATTACTCAAGAAGATAAAGTGTAATCACACATCATCATCACCACAGTGTAAATATTACAATAAGCATTTATAATATTATATTTATATATAAAATAAATTTAATTATTATAATAAAAATATTCGATTTTTTTCAATCAAACTATATACCAATATATATGACCATAAATAAAATTGAAATGTCTGCTTGTAAAACAGATTTTAGCTCAATGCCTATACGGTCTTGAGGTAAAAAAAATATCAATTTTAAATATTTCTTATTGTCTGTCTATCTTTTTGTTCGAGGTAATCTCTTATACAGATGTACCGACCTAAATAGGACTTTCACTAGCTGCTAGCTGATGTTACAAGGAGTAATTTAGGTATTTCTATTTTTAATTATAAAAAACCTCCGCCACGAGAACGAAGCCGTGGACACAGCTAGTATTAAATAAATTCGTTATACATCTAGATAAATAATATTAAATAATAATCATATTGAATTGTTATAATAAAATAAGACTGTATACTTGTTTATTAAAACCACAAGGATGCTGCAATAACATTTTGAACTTTCAAATTGTTTACGGAACATAGAGACTGTAGCGACCCCAAATGTTTGTCCATTGCCATTACCGACAAGAACTGAGGACAATGTGTATTTAATTAAGATTAACAATGGAGGGAATTAGTATTCGGGTTAAATATATCACAGGTCGTGACCGCGGTCCAAACCAACGCGGGGAATTCAGCCGTTAAACTCAAAATATTTACACAAAATATGTTACGTTAGGGTGATATCGTTGAGTTTTGGAATACTTATATTATGTAAAGACATAATTATATAGTTATGAATTTTCATTTAGGTCATGGACCAGTTGATGTCTTTATTAATCATAGTGTCTTCTGCCCGCCACTTCATACAGCCCCGGATCAATTTTGTACTACAGATTTTTAATTTATTTTGTCTCTGAACTTTGGAAGTGTCCAAGTTACTGCACTAAAATGTTAAGAGCGTTAGATTTTTTAAATATCGAGTAAAATTTTATGGATTCACAGCACTAGGTAGTTATTATTCTGGAGTGGTAAAATACTTATTCTGGAATATGTCTGTGAAGTAAAAAGCCATACTGCTAGATGATGCTGCATTTTGTACTTTGTAACTTATCTTTAACATACAATTTGACAAAAAGTTTATTTTACAGTAATCATTTATGCAGTTTGTATTTTAAATAATGTTTCATAATAAACATATCTAAACAAAAATATCGCTTATAATAACCTTAACATAAAGATATTAAAGTTGCAATCTTGCAGAGAAATTGTCTTCATAAAGCGGAAGAAGAATAGCTTTGTTAGGTCAGAGGGAGGATTAATTTAGTACAAGTCAGGATCTTAATACTTACGATTAAACTTTATCGCCCAATGAATCTAAGAAGGTTTTTTGGTTTTAAACTTCTTTTGTAGTAGAACAAAGAGTGTCCATTTTAAATTGAATATTCACATTTTTATATAGTTTTATTATGAAATTAAACAAGAGCTTTTGTAATAGATATTTATTTACTAAATTAAAATATCTTGCAAAATATGTTCACAGAAAAAGTAATATTATATAAATATTACTGTATGTTAATTTATCTATTATCATAGACAATAATACAAATTAACATATCACAATAGTTACTAACTCTCTCCGACTTTTAGTGTTTCTTATTTGTTTTACAGAAACACACGCAAAACACGAACGCAACCAAGCACGCACGCAGGCACATACACACACAAACGGACAAATAGTCATGCGAACACACACACACACTTCTTCGATTCACATTCATACTTTAAACTGAAGCAGTCAAAAATATTTCTAGGACAGAATATAGAGTTGATATTATTTCAGAATTAAACCACAACTAATGTAGCTAAACTCACTATTCAGTATCTCTTTGTAAGTAATAAGTCATAAAATTTAAGTCTATTAAACTAGGTGACTAAATTAAATTGTGGTTGAGCTAAGATAAGAGATCTTTGACACTTTCTTATAACAAAATCTCAATATTGAATTAAATTTAAGTTAATAATTCATTGAACTTAAGGCGTTTCTAATGTACATAATAAGCTACAACGCTGAGAAACTTATACAAAAGTTTTATAATTATAGCTGTTCAAACCTCTATTGTAATTAATAACTTAAATATTTTATATTAACTTTTGCAAACTACGAGTATATGCAATAATAACTTTTGTAAGATTTCTGTTATTTCAATGAGAAATGGTAAAATAAATTAGTCTCCAATCTAGGTATAACATTTAACAGAAGTGTTTTATTTATTTAATTACTAGAATAATAATATCTACGTGTAAAAATATATACCAACATATATATTAGTAAATTAATAGTTATGTGTGATGATAATGAATCACTGCATTGGTAATTACAAAGTGAAATATTGTTTATGTTTTGATCTTGACACAAACATATGAACCGATGATACCTTATCTGCTTATTATCTGAGGCATTTACCTTCTGGTGACTTCTGTTGACCTTATCTATTAGCTTATTCGTTGAAATTAAGTTTATATTACCAGTATCATAAGTTGAGGAAATTTTCGCCTCAGTAGTTTTGGTACATCATCATTTTATAGCTACTATTTTAATTATTATTACTTTATTATCTATTGTTTAACGCTGATTAGAATATTGGAGTAATTAATACTGATATTATTGTCCTATTACAATTAATTGCCGTCGGCGTTATATGTTAATTCCACGCTTTTCCATCATTCGCCATCTCATTTTTCACGCACTCTTCTTCTTCTCATATTGTCATATTCATACTTAAGGTTTCTGGCTATATGTTTTTTATTCTCCTACATTACTTCATTTTTTTTGTTTAACTTCATATAAGCTATAGGCTATAAGCTTCATATAAGTTTTGATTCTCTTCTTAACTAGAACAGCAGCGTAACATACTTGTTTTAAAATACGTTACCAATTACAGAATCAATGGAATCATTGATGTAACGAGTGAATAAATAATAACATTTAATTGAAATAATATTAGTTGTATTCATGTCAAAACAATCAAGATGCCATGTCAATCTTTTCTAATATAGAAAATTTTCGCGTCACATTGTCTGTAACAAAACTCCTCCGAAACTACTGGACCGATTTTTATGAAATTTTGTGTGTAGTAAATATCAACTACTTTTCATACCGCTCAATGACAAGAGAAGTCCATTTTTTTTTATGTTTTGGTAAATATTTTTATTTAGTTTTTCTACCAAAACACCCCTATTTTTAATAGCAATAGTAGTACATTAATAATTATAAAAGTTATAGTTAAAATACCTCTTGTTTAGATATTCCCGCCAGGGGACTGCCGTTGTCACAGAACTCCATAACTCTTTCAGTCATAGACCACACACACACACACACCCACACACACACACAATAAATAATTTATAGAGCAAAACAACGTTTGCCGGGTCAGCCAATTACGATGGGTGCAGCTGGAGGTTCCAAAAAAATGCAAATTTCTTATTAAAAATTAATTTATTACAAAATTAAAGAAACTACTTGTTACAATTAAATTAGTGACAATCGGTCGATGCTTGTATCAAGAGTGACAATATCTTCAATTTGATTACGAATTCGATTGACGTCAATGGCTGCTTACAACACTGCTGAGCTTGTAGAATTTGTAGGTAGTAGGTGCCGTGTGCAATGTACCTATATATAAACATGCTGACGGGACGATTTACCCTGGTAGGCTATGTGTAACATGCTAGTCATATAAATAAATCTTTAAAAAGTATATCTGTTTATCAAAATAATTTAAATCTATTTCTGATGTTTTGATGTTTCTGATGTTCTGATGATTTGTATATAAACCCAATCTTATCTTATTTTTATCATATTTTTTCTTATGTAATGTTTTAATGTCTAAAATTACTGGCCGTCGTTGCTAATGGTTGTACAACAGAACATATTATATACGACTCCGTTTGCTAGTATTTTTCAGAAGCCTATATATGTCCAACTAAATCTGTATTTGTCCAAGGTAAAACAAAGGTACTTTGGCACATTTTTTTAATTAACAAATTTTTTATTTAATGACTAATTGCAATAAAACAAAAACAAAATTTTAAGTTAGTAAAAGTGAAGGTTCCCACAACACATTCATGAAAATTGCACTCTAACCGACAAGCTGTTTCAGAGACCATCGCACATATACACAGAGACCAACACAGTAAAATTCTAGAAATCATTGTTTTGGAATACATTTATTACTAAGGCCCACTCGTTAAGATTTTCCCAAATATCTTCTATGCACAGACAGCGATAGGTGATATATTTATCATGTATATAGATTTGAGTGTTACTACAAAGAAAACAATATTAATCTCTGAATTCAAAATTATAGTTATACAAAGAAAGAGTAAGTTTTCCTAGAACTTGCACATTTTCCCGTAATAAAGTGTTTCCTTAGGCGCAACAAACTACGGAACAGTAAATTACTAGAGGTTTCTCTTGTCGCCGCAGTTTTGGTGGCGTCCCAGATAGAGCGGAAAATAATCACATCTAAACTAAACTAAACTGATTCTGTAAAATCATATATTCTGGTTTAGAGTGACCCACTCTTATCAAATCTGACGGCAAACGATAACGGGAAACGTGATATAAGAATAATCATATATCTCTTGATATCGCCAGCAATACCATCACATCTGAATCTTTCACCATATCCTTTAAGTGGTATCGCTGGAAAAGGATCTTGTTTATTTGCTAGTATCCCAGCGGACTTCGAATTAACGATAAGTAATTGAGCGTTAAATACTGACCTCACCTGTTATAGTTATGCAGGTTAGTTTGACCTTCAAATGCTTAAAGTTTTATATATTAATGTACAAAAAAATATTTAGAAAACTGTAATATTGATATTTAAGATCAGGTTATATTTTTGTAAAAATGATTTCATAAACTATAACTGTAATAAAAATTATTTTAAACTAAAAGAACCTTTCTTTTACTTTGGCTTTAGACTGTTCGAGCTTTTCCTAAGAAAAATATTTTATCCTTAAATCGTATATAAAATAAATGACTAAATCATAGGTTTCTCGTATATACATATAAAGTTTTAGTGATGTAATCTTCAATGCTCTTAAACCATATATGGACAAAATAAATTTCGCTTAAACTGGGCTTACATGGCACATAAGATATTTATCACCCTCTCCAAAGCATCACCAATTAAGGACTCGTGCCAGGAAATAACGCGGTAATCTCACAATCAATCTTCAACAGTCAGTCCGTGGTGGAACATTTAAAACATTAGATCATCCAATAGTATAATTAGTAAATGATAATGTAATTAAATTTTATATATTTAATATGTATTCTTAAAATGATTTTAAATAGTTTCCTTTGCTATAAAACGCCTTACTAACATTTGGTTAATGCTTCTGACACTTTGCAGAATATCCGTGTCTCAAAGTACACGTGCAGTCGATCATTAGAGTAATGTATTCAGCTAACAGCTCACAAGACACGCTCCTGGGTGTGTATTTTGCATAAAATATTTCGAAACATTAAGGTTTTGTACCATTTTCTTGATTATAATATTATCTTTATGCTTCGTATGCTTAAACAGCGAAATTAAATCGAAGAACACAGAATACTTGTAAGATTATTTAGAAATAAAATTATAATAAAGTTTGTAAGTTGTTGTATTTTTTTTACTATTGAGAGAAGTTGTGCGTTACAGTTTACAGTATTTTTTTACATAACTTAATTACTCTTATAATAGAAAATAACAGGAAATTATTTTCTAACATTTCCCTATAAAAATATTATATCAGTAACATTGCAAAATCATTGTCCTCAAAGCAACCTGATCCATCCGGAATCCCCTTCCTACATGAGTGTCTTACAAACCGCTACTGTACTTTCATCAGGAATGCTCAAATATGCACCCTAGCCTGCTATCTTACACCACCTACCAAAACGTCACTAGTAAAGAATACGAATCCTTCAAATCACTTTACTTCGATATACATTACCTCTTTTAAATACTTCAACATTTTCTTTACCTATTCCTGAAAAGCAATGTAATACAAATGTAACATATATTCGAAGAGTCTTAACAGAATGACACTTTAAAGTGATGGTCCTGATGTTATCGATAATATGGTTTCCATATACAATATAAGTTGAAGCCTACAATGGAGGCTGTTATTGTTCACGAGCTTTGTAGGGACCGGTATATTGTTCAGCTTGATTATATTTTTAAAGTACCTACTATACAGAATATGAAAGTCATATTTTCGAATCATATGGATAAAGACATTTAATAATAACTCAGTGAAAATAAATATCAAATGTTATTTTAAAATAATATTATTGTTTATGTTTGTCAACAGTGTTTTAATGGTTATTATTATAAAAGCCATTTTTCCGTGCTTGGAAACAAACAATTAATATTGGAATTTGGAAATGTGAGTTTTATAGAATTCATTTATATGAGAAATAGTAAAAGAGCATTTACCATAAATATTTATACAAGAAATTATATATATATTTTTTTAAATTTTAAGGAAATCTTAAAACCAAGACACGATAGAACCCAAATGTTCCAATACAATAAATATATTTTTATATATTTATTGTTTTTAAATCCACCAAAATTTCATGACGAACAGATTTTTTAATAATTGTATGTTAATATAAAAAACAAAATAATTAAATTTAGTGTTACCGTTTCTGTAAAGAGTAAAAAATTTATCAAAAAAGAAGTTAAAGCAGCGTCAGGCAACATGTTCCCAGGTGAAATTAAATCAACCCAGGGGATGTGCTTAAACTGCAACTATTACGTTTCCTCGCGTCCAACATTCACCACACATGCCCTATCAAAAATTACCCTCAACTAAGACAAATAAGAAATATACTGAAGTACTTATTCCACTTATCAATATCAGTCAATTTATCCGCTATCTTACATTCAAAATACATAATATATATAGAAATAATTCGGACAAAGATCGATAAAGGTACTTATATAAATAAATTAAATATATTAATAAATTTTAGACACACACGTGATATTTGAATCTTAGGAAAGGGTATAATTACACAAAAATGAAATATTTGTCCTCGATTAGTAATCTTATAAGAAGAAAATACATTTTGTCTACACCTGCTTTTCTTTGACAGCTCAAACATATATGTTATATAATATAATTTTAAGATCAGTCAAATAAATACCGTGATAAAATATATTTGATACTTTTCGCTTCTCCTTTTTCCTTTCATAAAACTACCTGTGCATTTTTATTAATTTAAATATATAATATTATATATAATTTTTAATGTAAAAATAAAACAGATTTTTTGTTTACATAAAACAGTGTCTCACGTGAGTCGTTACGAGTTACACTCCCTATATAATTCCATTAATAATGTATCTTTATAATAAAAGGTTTATTAAAATAATATACAAAAGTTCAATTCATCAGTAACGACATGACAGTTCAGGTGACACAGTGACAGAGACCTACTTCCGGAAGGCTTTCGGTCCGAATACTGCTCATGTTGATTTTTTTAGCATTTATTTTACAAAATTGGTCCATTCTTTAAGTATAAAACATAACATAAATATATGGTCACGTCTGTTAGTGCGCTGGTGACAGAGTCCATTACTCGGCTTAATGGACGGAATATGGCATATGAAGTGAGAATTATAGCTGGATCTTTATTTTTGGAACACGTATGATAATTTAAACTACTCTTATAACCTGGTGTTGTTTAGATTATTTTGATAACAAGATTTATATGAAGTATATTTTATATAGATACTTTAATATATTATTATCTAATCTATGTTTCCGCTGTTTAAGTGTTGTAATAATTAATTTCAATCATTTGAAAGTACTCAATAAGATAAAGATAACTTGACAGTCTAGATATTACAAGTGTTCATATAATGAGAATATATCTTATCTCTGAAACGGTCTTAACGATTTTAACAGAATTTTCATTGGCAGAAAGCTGATGTTACAAGGAGTAATTTGGGGGCTACTTTTAACTTAAAAAACATATTCCTCGCAAACGAAGTCGTGGACACAGCTAGTTTAGAATAAATTCGTTACACATCTAGATAAATAATATTAAATAATAATCATTTTGAATTGTTATAATAAAATAAGACTGTATACTTGTTTATTAAAACCACAAGGATGCTGTAATAACATTTTGAACTTTCAAATTGTTTACGGAACGTAGAGACTGTAACGACCCCAAATGTTTGTCCATTGCCATTACCGACAAGAACTGAGGACAATGTGTATTTAATTAAGATTAACAATGGAGGGAATTAGTATTCGGGTTAAATATATCACAGGTCGTGACCGCGGTCCAGACCAACGCGGGGAATTCAGCCGTTAAACTCAAAACATTTACACTAAATACGTTGGGGTGATGTTGTTGAGTTCAGGAATACCTATATTTTGTAAAGATGTAATCATGATCTTTCAGTTAGTTCATAGAAAAATTCCGCTTGCTTAATTAATCAGTTATGATATTTCTTATCTAGAGTGTTCATATTTTATCTCGAATGTTTGTAGTATTTATCTTTCTTTATTGTATTATTAAACTAACATGTTTAAGATGTTTTATAAAAACATTTTAAGTAACATGAACATATTTTAAATATATAATACTAACAGACCCGGTCACGCGTTGCTGTGACTATTGTTTTTGATATATTACATTGCAGCAAACTATTTAAGGGGTAACGTTCACAGTACATCTGTCATGAAAACCTTTATATTTACTTACAGTTGATATCAAGCAAAAATCAAGTTTATAACACTATTTGTGTATTACAAAGTTTTTAGTAAATAACTTGGAACACTAAACTGACTTACTCAATCCAGTCAACTGATACCGCCATCTGTTAGAATCGTTAGGAGCTAACTGAAAATTGTGACTGCAAAATAGTAAACAAATAATTTGCAATAAAATAATATTGCGGCTATGAATTGAGTTGAAAATTATTATAGTTAAGTCAAACTGCACGTGGTGTGTAAATTTTACTTAAATCGGTTAAGTAGTTTAGGACTCCATCGCGGACAAACAACGTGACACGTAATTTATATATATTAATATTGTCATTTTATATAAAGTATCCAATGGTATAGTCCAAAAAAGCCATCGAAAATTTCCATCCAATAAAATCATATTTTTAAAACCGCGATTACAAGTAAAAAAAGTCAGTCCGTAATTTTAACATTTTTTTTATTTGTACAGAAAGAGCTGCTGTCCAATACTACAAAAACTAATATATAAACTTTTATTAATGATTAAGAATATCCCATAGTTTTAAATAAGATTTTATATAATTTTATTCCTTGGAGTTTTAATCCTTCGATAGTTCAAATATCAGTGAACCGTCCCATAAGCTTCATTGTTTTCGGACCACCACTTCATACAGCTCCTGAACAATTTTGTAGTACAGATTTATTTACCTTGTCAGTTTTATGTAACCAGTAAAGTTTTATGGATTCACAGCGTCAGGTAGTTATTATTCTGGTAAAGGACCTTGAGACCTTTTTACTGAAATCCCAATAACAGTCACACGTAATTTAAATTCCTCATCTGTTGCAATCGCCGAATTGAACAAAAATGTTAAAGTCAATAATAAATATTTTGCTTTTAAACCTGTTTCATCAGATAAAATAGTTAACACATTTAGAACCTTAAATTCGAAAAAAACCGGTGATCTCTGGGGTATGTCAGTTAAATTGCTTAGCACTATTATAAACGATATTGTCCCTCAATTATCTCTTATTTTTAACAAATGTATCGAAACCGGTATATTTCCAGATTTGATGAAAAACAGTAAAATAGTTCCTTTGTTTAAAAGTGTCGATAGATTGAATCCCGAAAATTATAGGCCTATCTCGGTTTTACCGACCTTATTAAGTAAGGTCTTCGAGAAAGTTATTTTAAATCAGATTTCAGAGTTTGTGTATGGCAGTGGGATCATGCATGGTGAACAATATGGTTTAACTAAAGGCAAATCAACGACTGATGCGGGTGCCGCGCTTCTTAAGCACATATACGACGCGTGGGAGAAGTCGCAGAATGCAATTGGGGTCTTTGCGATTTGTCCAAAGCCTTTGATTGTGTGGACCATCGGACGTTGCTACGCAAACTAAACCACTACGGTGTACGTAGCGCTGCGCTTGATCTTATTGCCTCTTACCTGAATCAAAGAGTCCAGACAGTTTACGTAAATAATTTTAAATCGTCTGGTTCTCACCGAAAGACTGGTGTTCCACAAGGATCTATTCTGGGCCCCTTTTTGTTTTTACTTTATATTAATGACTTGCCCTTTTTTGTTGAGGGTCTGTGTGACATTATACTCTTTGTTGATGACACCTCGCTTATTTTTAAAGTTGAGCGTAATAAGATTAATTATGACGAAGTAAACAGTACTTTGTCACAAGTCCTGCATTGGTTCGAAATTAATAATTTTGTGTTAAATGCTAAGAAAACTAAATGCATAAGGTTTACACTTCCTAATGTAAAAGTAAAAATTTTAACTTGCTCCTTAACAATGAAGTGTTAGAATTGATTGACTCAACAAAATTCTTAGGTATAACATTAGATAAAAAGCTCCAGTGGAACCCCCATCTCTCAACACTCGCAGCCAAACTCAGCTCGCCGTCTTTGCAATTAGAAAAGTTAGACAATTAACGGACATTAATACGGCTCGATTTGTTTATTTTAGTTATTTTCACAGTATTTTATCTTACGGTATTTCAAAAAGTTAATAAATCCTTCATGGGTTTGAGTATACGCATATATAATAAAGTTCCACAAGATATCTTAGATCTTCCATTTCTTAGTTTTGAATCTAAAATCAAAAGCTTATTATTAAATAAAGCTTATTATAACGTTTAAGAGTTTTTTAGTGTATCGAAATATGTGGAACTTAAGTTGTTGAATTATTATATTACATCGCCTATTGTTATATTTCTTTTGAAAAGAGCAACTGTTGAGTTTCGGGCCGGCTCTTCTCAACAGAGGAGCATTCCGAGCCGGTGGTAACTTACTTACGGACTGACTACACTAACCTTTTTTGTATTGTAATAATTGACGATTCAAAAGTGCGTGTAAATGCCTACTTGAATAAAATTATTTTGAATTTGAATTTGAAAATAATAATTCTGGAACATGCCTGTGAAGTAAAAAGCATAAATTCTGACGAAAAGTTTACTGTACAGTAATCGTTTATGCGGTTTGTATTTTTAAATAGTGTTTCATAACAACATTTGAATCTGAAAGAAAAAATCTAAAACATCGTTAAAAATAACCTTAACATAAAAATATTAAAGTTGCAGTCTTGCAGAGAAATTGTCTTCATAAAGCGGAAGAAGAATGGCTTCGTTAGATCAAAGGAAGGTTTAATTTAGTAGAAGTCAGGATCTTAATACTTACGATTAAACTTTATCGCCCAATGGATCTAAGAACATTTTTTAGCTTTAAACTTCTTTCGCAGTCAAACAAAGAGTGTCCATTATGTTAAATTGAATATTCACATTTTTATTTAGTATTATTATTTAATTAAACCACAGATTTTGTAATATACATTTACTAAATCAAAATATTCTGCAAAATATGTTCACAGGAAAAAGAATTGTATATAAATATTACTATATGTTAATTTATCTATTATCGTAGACAATAATACAAATTAACATATCACAATGGTTGATTAACTCTCTCTGATCTTTTTCTATTTTCTTATTTATTTGACACAAATACACACGATGTTAACATTCTCAATGATAACAGTTATGGGGTTTTTGTTTGTTTTCGTTTTCATTTCATATTCGTATGCTTTGAGGCAAATCTACTTCCAGACATTCCAAGAATAAGAATTAGGACAAAATATAATTCTTTTAATAATGCAATATATCGATTTCTTTATCACCCTTCCGGCATTCGCATTTCAATGAAAATTATCTTCTTTGCCATAAAATTTTTCACACAGTCCATCTGTGTTCACACACTCACACACACAGAAGTCTTCCATCTTATTGCTCTTTTTTAACTATTTACATTCCAACCTTAAACTGAAACAGTCAAACTATTTCTAAGACAGAATATAGAGTTGATATTATTTTAGAATGAAACCAAAAACCGCACTGCAAGCTAAACTAATATAGCTCAGCTCATTCTTTAGCATCTCTTTATCAGTTTTTTAAAATTGAGTATTAAGCTAGGTGAGTAAATTGAACTATGGTTGAGCTTAGCTCAACCATAGTTCAATAAGTGAATAAGTGATCTTTGTCACTTTATGTAATTGTTTTAAGACTCTAAAATAAATCTAAACCTAAACCTAAGCCTAAGCCTGTCGTGGTCTTATAATCTAAGCAAATATTCCTCAGTTTATAAGACCACGACACGTATTAGTCATTATTGTTATAGACAGAAATTTATAATAAATTAAAAGAAATAAATTAATATACCAACCGCCATATACGACTAGATCAAAAAAGAATATAAACTAGACCTCACTGGAGTAAGACATTATCGGTAATATTATCGGATTTTAGATTAGTTTAAACATAACAATCTATTTTTTCACAACATATATTCATAATAAATAATAAAATGTAATAAAACTAAATAAATAAGTAAAATTTAATTGCCTTAAAGTTTTGTAGCAAATCTTACAATACAGTTTTCAATCTGTAAACGACTGAAGAGGTTTAAATGACGCTTCTCTTAATTTATTGTAAGAAAAACAAATATCTCAAACTCAGATTCAAGAAATCCCAAAGCAAACTGAACGAGTTTCGTAAAGCAATTAGAATTTTCAGGTTTTGACCTCCAACAAAGAGTTTTATTCACTCAAAGAAGGTCAAAACCTATTATTTATAAAGAAATAATAAAATATTTTTATTATAAAGTTTAAATAAGTGAAATTTAAAATGTATATTAAGTAAATTGTTAAATGTATATTAAATTATAAAAATTATTTATCATACTTATATGGGTATTCTATAAATTAAAAATATTTTATTTTAAAAACTTTAATGACAAAAATTACAAAGACAAATTATAGCACATAATGTTTTCTTGAGCTTATGTATTCCTTAACTCCGGGTAAAGTTCTTATTTTCTCCATGAGCGCCATAATGTTTGGATACTTGCGTTCTATCTGATCTCCCAATTGTAGGTTCGCTGCTTCAACGATGCCAAGGAAGACAAAGTCGGCCCAGCTTATCTGAAACGACAACCGACAATTTTAAAGGATATGATCCAAAAAGATTATATTTAAATAAGGGATTCTTCAAGTAACTTATCGAATATCACATGAATTTTATGTTCTTAGTGACATAAAATAATTAGAAAATATATAAAATAAAATAATTAGCTATGAATCCACAAGTCTTACCTTTCCGCCAAAGAATCCCTTATTATTCTTTAGTTGGTTTTCAAACCTGGAGAAGTAGAAATCTATCACTTCTTCAAAAATTTCCTTCCTGATGGTCTGTTTTTTAACAGCGTCCTGTTCTCTTATGTATGTTACGATCTCTGGAATATACATTAATAATATAATCAATGTTATTTAATTATGGTTACTATGTGCTTAAACAATGATTTTATTTTAAAAATATAGTTTTGCGCAATTAGGAAGCATATCTTTTACCAATATGGCTTACGATCCTAAGTAAATTTGGTGATAGGTCTTGGGTTTGAGTACTACTTGTGTTCGCTTAATTAAAGTATTATGTCTACGTTGGAGTTGCATTCCCCTACTTGTCTTAGATTCCATACTTCAAAAATACTTACTTGCCCAGAAGTCATAGACGGTGTATACGATTGCGTCCAGCTGTGCCTGGTCCCAGGGGTCTGTGGGCAGCAGGTTGTGGACCCTCGCGACGTAACGGGCTATGGCCAGGGATTGGTTGAGAGTTTTGTTACCTTCTTCATAAACTGGCAACTGACCGAAAGGAAGAGCTGGATAAAGATAAAAAGAATTAGTAATGTTTTTTATAAAATTAGATTACAGATTATTAAATTAATAAATATATTAAATTTCACAAAATAATATAAATGAATGTGTATACTAAGTATATTAGTTCTAATATTTTTTATTTTATTTCTTAGAATGGGACAGAGAAAAAGCGTCATTAAACAATAAATATTAACTTCTTAAATAAAAGAGATATGTTAATAAAGTATCCACAAAATTTAAACAGTAAAATAAAGAGAAAGTAAAAATAAAAACTATGAACAAAACAATTAATTTAATCTAAGTACTCTTAAGCAGATATACACATTTGTTTTAATTTATAAAGGTTGTATTATTTAATATAATTATCACGATATCTAAATATGTAATTGTTGTTCAGATAATTTATTCTAATAATGCAGTTCAATATGGCAATATAATGTGAATATTCATATTCAATTTAAATCATATTCTATACATCATTATCTTTTAATCAAGCACTCTCTCGTTTTGAATGATAAACGTATAGATAACATAATTCAATCATTAAGGTATGATAAAAATGCTTAAGATCATTCAGAAAGTATATAAAAAAGTAATTAATTTTATACAAAGTACATTTCGTTACTCACTTTTCTTAACATCCTCAACCGGCCACGTTTTGTAATCGTATCTTACGTCTTCAAACTTCTGCTTTGCATAATGCAGCATGTATCTGACGGACTCGGCGATACCGTTCGAGTCAAAGTAATGAAGCTTCTTCGCCATTTTGAGTTCAACAATAAAGTAAATGATAAACTTAATCTGTTCCTTTTATATTCATCGTAGTAACAGTAAACTAGACGTGTAACCTAACTTTGCCTTGAAATAAAAATAAATGCACAAATAATGACACTTTCTTTGAACAAAATCTCAATATTGAATTAAATTTAAGTTAATAATCGATTGAACTTAATCTTTAAGGCGTATCGAATGTACATAATAAACTACAACGCTGAGAAATTTATCCAATAGTTTTATAATTAGAGCTGTTCAAACCTTATTATAATTAATATAGTTGCAATGAATTCAGAAAACTATATGAAATAGGTAATAACGAAGTAAGATTTCTGTTACTTCAATAAGTATTGGTAATATAAATTAGTCTCCAATGTAGGTATAATATTTAACTGAATAGTTTTATTTATAAAATAACTTGAATAATAATATGTACGGGTGAAAATATATACAAACATACACATCAGAAGATTTATAATTATATATAGTGATAATGAATCACAGCATTGGTAATTATAAAGTGAAATATTGTTTATGTTTTGATCTTGACACAAACATATGAACCGATAATACCTTATCTGCTTATTATGTGCAGCATTTACCTTTTGTTGACTTCTGCTGACGTTATCTATTGGATTATTCGTTGAAATTAAGTTAATATTGCCAGTATCATAATTAGGGGAAATTTTAGCCTCAGTAGTTTTCATACATCATTATTTTATAGCTGCTATTTTAATTATAATTTATAGGTTCAATGGAGCAATAAATTTCTAAACCATTTCTCTGATAAAGCACGATATATGTTAGTTTATTATCTATTATTAAACGCTGATTAGAATGTTGGAGTAATTAATACGGATATTATTGTCCTATCCCAATTATTTGCGGTCGGCGTAATATGTAAATTCCATGCTCTTTTATCATTCGCCGTCTCAGGGGTGAATTTTTTTTTTGCGTATCATTTTTCACGCACTCTTCTTCTGTCATCCTCTTTTCTTATTGCCATATTGATACTTAAGGCATCTCGTTACATGATTTTAATTTTCCTGCTTTACTTTTTTGTGACATCTCACTAAAAATACATGCAACCCTGCATTTCACTCTTTTACCACAAACCCCCTTTTTTAATATATATATAATATGTAACTGTAGTTTAATAATTTTTTACTCGGTTGATAAATAGTTGATCAGCTACTACTCCACCAGTTATTTCTGCCAGGGTTCTACCGGTGTCACAACACTCCATTCCTATTTCAGTTATACGCCACATACAGACTTACAGTAAGTCAGCTAGATATATAAATAAATGCTTACAAAGTATATTTGTTTATAAATATAAAATACAAACATATCTTCAACATGTTTATATTTTGTCTAGAAACAAGATTGAAAATAAGTAACATTTTCATTATTAATTCTATAGGAAAACAATCTTTATTATCATATTAATATGTTCATGCTATCTTTTAATTTACAAAATTACTGATATCCGCTCTTTTTAATATTTGCTACACATAACGTATTATTTACTAGTTCTGTCTACGACTTCGTTCGCGAGAATTTTTTTTTTTCGGAAGGCTACAAATTTTCAGGTAATTCAAGAAAACAATTTCTTAATAAAACTTAATCGAACGTACAGTTACCACGGCGCATTTTTTTTCTGTGAATTTTTTATTCATTGATAGATTTCTATAAAACAAACACTTAATTTTAAGTGAATGTCACATCCGCGAAAACCGCATTCTAATCGGATAAGCTGGTCCAGAGACTAGAGCACAGAGATGCTGGGGTGTAGCCGCTACTTAGGATCCCCTATCAATATTTTTAAATAACATCTTCTATGACAGACATCTGACTTACAGACAGCAATCAGTAATATATTGATTATGTATAGATTTGAGAGTTACAATCAAGCAAACAGTATTAATGCTGTTTCAATTAATTATGCATTTTTATAAAAAGAAAGAATAAGTTTGCCTACAACTTGCATATTTTCCCATAAAGTGTTTCCTTAGGCGCAACAAACTACGGAACAGTAAATTACTAGAGGTTTCTCTTGTCGCCGCAGTTTTGGTGACGTCACAGATAGAGCGGAAAATAATCACATCTAAACTAAACTAAACTCATTCTGTAAAATCTTGTATTCTGATTTAAAGTGACCAACTGGTATCAAACGTTATTTTATACTAAAATACATATTTTGTTACCTTTCTTTCATCTTTACACTAAATATTGTTATACTTTCTTTCTATTAACAATCTTTTTTTTTTTTATTTATCTATATATCTTATATAAAATAAATACCTAAATCATAGTTTATATATATAAAGTTTAGTGATGTAATCTTTAATGCTCTTAAACCATATTTGGCCAAAATAAATTTCGCTTAAACTGGGCTTACATGGCACATAAGATATTTATCACCCCTCTTCAAAGGATCACCAATTATGGACTCGTGCCAGCAAATAAAGCGGTAATCTCACAATCAATCTTCAACAGTCAGTCAGTGGTGTCTCGTGAAACATTGTAAACATTAGATCATCATCCAATATTATAATTGGTAAATGATAATGTAATTAAATTTTGGATACTTTAATATGTATTCTTTAAATAGCTTAAAATATAAATATATTTTGATCTCAGTAGTTTGCTTGGCTATAAAACGCCTTACTGACATTTGGTTAATGTTTCTGACACTTTGCAAAATATCCGTGCTTCAAAGTACACGTGCAGTCGATCATTAGAGTAATGTATTCAGCTAACAGCTCATAAGACACGCTCTTGGGTGTGTATTTTGCATAAAGTATTTTAAAACATTAAGGTTTTGTAACTTAAACATTTTCTTTACCTTTTCTAAATTTCAGAAAAATCTTTAAACCGAGATACGACAGCACCAATTGTCCAAATAAAAGGTTTTTTAATATTATTGACAAAGCCACCACCAGTTAGTAACCAGCTCTTCCGAACATATAGTATTTAGTATTTATTTAATAAGATCGGTTCATTATTTCTGTAAAACGTAACGTAACATACTTTATGTTTATGTCTGTTAGTACTTGGTCCATTACTCGGCTTAATGGACGGAATATGGCATATGAAGTGAAAAATATAGCGTGATCTTTATTTTTGGAACACGTATTTTAATCTACTCTCATAACCCGGTGTTGTTTATATTATTTTGATAACAAAATATATATAAAGTATTTTTTTATAAATAAACTTTTAGTCCTTTATTATCTAATTTGTGTTTTCGCTGTTTAAGTATCAAAATAATTCATTTTAAAATTTTTGGAACATTATGAATAAATATTAAAATGTTCAAATCAATTTGTCTTATCTTTTTATAACATCGATTAGTAACTCTCCGATATAATTTGATATTAATATATTAATATTAAAACAAAGTACTCGAGAAGATAAACTTAACAGTCTAAATATTACAAGTATTTATATTATGGGAATATTTATTGAAATATTTAATGGATAATAGTAAATTAAGTTTTATTATTTAAAGAAGTTATTTATAATCTATACATATACACAAAATTTCAATGTCTGTTTGTAATTCCATATTAATAGTTCACTGAATGTATTGGAAAGTAACTGCGGTATTAAAAAAGAATAAATAATGTATGTCTGTCTGTTTGTTCCGTCTTATTTTAGAAAAGGCCTTACCGGTCTTAAATGTCATGGGCAGATAGCGGATGTTACAAGGAGTATCTTAGGCTAGTGTTAGCATAAAAAAATATTCTGCGCGAACGAAGTCATGGACACAGCTAGTATTAAATAAATTCGTTACATATCTAGAAATAATAACTTAACTTAGCTTCACGCCATATCCCTTGCGGGAAAGCAAGAGACGACGGAGCGCCAAACGCACGGTCCCTGCATACCTCTTTCGCCTGGGCCACAGACATCAACCTCTTCATACATGCCCTTCGGGGGTCCTCATGCTTTTTACGTGACTTTCCTCCAGTATCATAGATACAGTGTTTTCGAAGGTCACTCGAGGCCTCCTCCTGTCTCTCTTACCGCTCACTTTTCCTATATATATCTTTTTTACCATTCTTTCATCACTTCATTTGTTCGACGTGCCCAAACCACCTGAGCACGTTCTTCTTCATTCTGACCTTGAGATCTTCGCTAGTACCTGCCATTCTGTGGATCTCTTCATTGCGGATTCGATCAGCTAGACTGACTCCGCATATTTTGGGAATAGATCGCATCTCCACAGCATTCATCTTTCTTACATTCTTCTTCTGTGTTACCCACGTTTGGCTGCCGTATAACAGCGTCGGTAGCAAAACCGCATTGTGTACAGCCAAACGTGCAGCTATGCTGACGTTTCGCCGTCTCAACAATGCAGCCAAAGCACCGTTGACTCTGTTACCGGCAGCAATACGCCTTTTCACATCCATTTTGTATCTTCCGTCTCTGCTAAACATACTTCCCAAATATACCTCTTCATTCACTTGTTCTATTATCTTACCATTCACGTTGATCTTACATTCTGTTCTTTCTTCATTTCTTTCAAATATCAGAACCTTCGTCTTATCTGCATTCAGGTTTAGACCATTATATTCACACAAATCTTTCAAACAAAACAAACCAGGGCGACATGTCAACTCCTACTCGCACATAGGCTGAATGATCTCTGTAAAGAGACTTTACAGCCTGTAGCAGGGGTCCGCTCACATTGTATCGGGGCAGTATGTCCCATAATTTCTTTCTCACCACCCTGTCAAACGCCTTTTCCAAATCCATAATAGCACAGAAAACCTTTTGGTTTAGGGCCAAAAACTTTTCCGTGATCATGCGGAGGGAAAAGATCTGATCTATACACCCTCTTCCAGGTCTAGAACCTCCTTGGGCCTCCCACAACAGCCTTTCAGATCTCTCTTGCATTCTTCTCGATAATATTTTAGCATAAACTTTACTGCGCAATTTGATCAAACTGATAGCTCTATAGCTTGCACAGTCTATCTGTGAACCTTTGCCTTTATACAAAGGTACGATGACTGCACTTCACCAATCGTTTGAGACCTCCCCTGAGTTCCAGCAGAAATTGCACAAAAACCAGAACAAGTCCAAGACGCGTGGCCCACCATATTTGATCATCCCGGCAATATCTTCATCTGCTCCCGCAGCCTTACCACATTTCAGGTTTCGAATCGCACTCTTCACTTCTTCTAAACTGATTTCACCATCGGCTACATCCGGACTAAGCGTTTCGCTGGTACTCAAGGCCGAGGCGTCCTCACATTCATACGTCTCCTTGTAGAATTCCGCCCACCGCTGCAAAACGTGTGCTTGCTCTGTTAAAATTCGCCGCTCTTCGAAAGCACCCCTTTCATTCTACAGGTTACCAAACAATCCCGGGAATCACTAACTTCTCGCCAGAAAAGCTTCGTATTTTCCCGGAAGTTGTTCGTCAAGCGTTCATCCCTTTCTCTCTCAGAATTTTCACGCTTCATCTTTATAAGTACTTTCGTTTTGTGCTATTGCAGCTTGTACTCTCTTTTTCTTATCTCTCTTATATTTTTATCCTTATCCGAGGCTTTATAATCCAGCCATGCTTTCTTCTTTAACTCCACAGCGTCTTTCACTTCATCATCCCACCATTAATCGCGCTTTTTACTAAAACCCCTTTTCCTGTTACCATATACCTCGGTCGCTACTTTCACCATACCATTCCTAAGGTTCTGCCAGTATACTTCAGCACTGCCATTTCCAGAATTACAGCTTTCAAGCTTCTTGGAACCCCTTTCTTGATATTCCTCTCTGATCGGTGGATCTTGAAGCTTCCAGCTTCTTATGCGATAATTTGACTCCAAGCTAGAGCACGTCGTGCGCCTGCGCCAACCTGCAAACAGACCTCTTATTCTAGCAACGACTAGATAATGGTCCGTTCCCAGATCAGCACCCCTAAACACTCTCGCGTCCATAACTTGGCTTCGAATACGCTGATCCACTAGGAATAAATCAATTATACTTCTTTCTTACGCTCGCTCCCATGTGTACATGTGAATTTGTTTATGATCAAACATCGTGTTTGCCACAAATATATTTCTCTCCTTGCAAAATTCAAAAATAAGCCTCATTTACCCTCTTATCACCGTACTTGCCTAGCACGCTTCCGTAACCACTTTGCGCGGCTCCAACCTATCTATTAACATCCCCACATACTATCAACTTTTCATTATCTCTGACACTACTTAGAACATCCCTGGCACTATCCCAAAACTCCTCGAGTTCGCTCACTGGAGCTTAGGATACGGGCGCGTAAACTGCTAACAAGAATACTCTTGTTATCCACAGCTTAAAGCGAACCCATAGAAGCTTCGGGTTGATAGCCTTGTATTCTACTATTGCATTAACCATTCGAGAGGACAACAACACGCTTACACCTTGGCAACCTTGTTCACCCTCTGGATCCCCAGTCCGGAAAGCGACCCAGTTGCCAGGAAAATCGGTCTCATCATTGCCTTTTCGCTTGGTCTCAGACACGCAAATAACATCCAGATCTTTGTCATCCATCACATCTAATAATTAACTCATCTTCTGTTCCGTTCCTCCTCTTACATTCCACGTAGCTATTTGTAGCTCCGTCCTCCACTTCCCACCGTTCGGAACATAGCGTTTTGGTTGGCGTATATAAATAAATAATATTAAATAATAATCCTTTTCAACATAGAGACTGTAACGATACCAAATGTTTGTGCATTGCCATTACCGACAAGAACTGAGGACAATGTGTATTTAATTAAGATTAACATTGGAGGGAATTAGTATTCGGGTTAAATATATCACAGGTCGTGAACGCGGTCCAGAACAACGAGTTATCTCGTATTAAACACATCAGACTTAATAAAATTATTCGAAAAATTTCACATTAAGATATATAAATGGACTATGTTGGTGTTATATAATCGTTTTTATTGCATTGTTGGACTTATATTTAAGATGTTTTAAATATCATGAATATGTTTTATACGTAATATACTTTCACTTTACATAAAATATTGAAAGGCAAAACTTAAAATCAACAGAAACAAACTGAAAGAACTGCTAATATAAAAGTTGACTTAAAATATTCTTATTGATGATTAAGAATATTTAAATAAAATGTGTCATTTTATTCCTTGGAGTTTCAAACAATGCTTAGTTCAGTCGAATTACTGAAAAACTTACCATAAACGACTCCCCGGCGACTTCAGTTCAAGAATTTTTAAAATATATTTTATGCAAAATGAAAGTAAGATTGCAAATATACGTCTTCGTGATTTTTTATATAGTTATATTTTAACATTTTCTCAATTTTATTATCAATAGTAAAAAAGAAAGAATTGATTCGATTAATACTCATACATCCTTCGAAAGTTCAATTATCTGTGACCCAAGAAATGTTCTATCTTGACAATAAATTTCATAGGACCATACTGTCTTTGGACCACCACTTCATACAGTCTCTGAACAAATTTGTGCTGCAGATTTTTTATTTACTTTGTCTCTTATTCAACTATAGTCAAGACTGTCCTAATGAACTTCACGAACTTTGAAACTCTCCAAGTTAATGGACTAAAATGTTAAGAGTGTTTGATTTTTTAAATTGCGAGCGTAAAGTTTTCTGAATTCACAAGATAAGGTTGTTATTATTCTAGAATTGTATTCTGGTGGTTATCATTAAATAATAATTATGAAATAAGTCTGTGAAGTAAAAAACAGTTTCTAACTTGGCACTGCTATTTGTATTTTGTTTTTTTATTTGATACCTTAACATAACTTATAACAAATAGTTTTCTGTACGATTATATAGTACAATTCTTAAATTATGTATTATAAAAAGTGTTATTAACAGACGCCAATATTAAAATGGACGGCTTGCAGAGAAATTGTCTTCATAAAGCGAAAGAAGAATGGCTTTTTAGGTCAAAGGGAGGTTTAATTTAGTACAAGTCAGGATCTTAATACTTACGATTATACTTTATCGCCCAATTTATCTAAGAACGTTTTTTGGTTTTAAAGAAAAGTCGTAAAACAAAAACTATTCATAGTTTTAAATTCAATAATAGGAATATTATTATACATTTTTATTATAAAATTTAACCAGAGTTTAAAAAAAATCACTTACAAAGGAATAATATCTACGTATTATTGTATGTAAATTTGTCAATTAATAAAGAAAAAATACAAATTAACACATGATAATAATTGACAAACTCTCTCCGACTTTTTCTATTTTCTTAATTGTTTTACACAAGTCCATACGAGCGCACGTTTTGGGGTTTTTGTTTCGTAGCTTTGAAGCCAATCAACTTCTAGACATTCATTGAGTAAGAATGAGAATACAATATAATTCTTGTAAAATGTTCTACCTTTTTTTTTCACTTTTCGGTCTTGCGAATTTTATTGAAATTTGTTTCTTTGCTATTATATTTGTCATACACTCCGTCCATGTCCACATATACACACACAAACTTCTTCGATTCACATTCACTTTTTAAACTGAAGCTGTCAAACATATTTCTAGGATCTGTCTGATCTGGATATACAGTGGATATTATTTCAGAATTAACCACAAACTACACTGCAAGTTAAACTAATTTAGTTAAACTCATATTTCAGTATCGCTTTATAAGTAATTTAAAAATGTGTATTAAGCTAAGTGAGTAAATTAAATTGTGGTTGATCTAAGGTTAGCGACGTTTGTCACTATACGCAATTGTTTTAAGACTCTAAAATTTACCAGCAAATATTCCTCGGTTTATAAGATAACGAATAAGTAATTAATTCTTTTAAACAGGTTTTTTATAAAGAATTAAAAGAAATTAATATACCAACCGCCATCTAGATCTCATTGGTGTAAGTAACTTTTGATAAATTTCTTGAATTCTAAATAAGTTTACCAGAACTAAAGACAGCATTATAAACACATAATAAAAAGGTTTTTGTCAATCATGATTTTATGGAAATTTTGTAATAATCCTTACAATACAGTTATAATAATAATCTGTAAACGACGAGAGAGATTTAAGTTATGCTTCTCTTAATTATTAAAATTTAAACAAATATCTCAAACTCAGCATTCGAGAAATCACAAAGCAAACTGAACAAGTTTCGTAAAGAAATTAGGACGGGAGAATTTTCGTGTTTTCACCTCCAACAAAGAGTTTTATTCTGCAAGGATACTCTTAAAGAAGGTCAAAATAAAACTTTATAAAAAAAGTATTACATTATTACAATATTAATATAAGCTTCCATTACATAGTCCGAATCACTCCTAAAACTGTTTAACTATATAAGATGTTACAAGATGATTATTAAAAAAAACTTAGTTGTGTCATTACTAATGAATTGAACATTTTGTATATTATTTTAATAAACCTTATATTATTAAGTTAAATTATTAATGTAATATCTGTAGTTATCAATCACATCATACCATATAGTGTGCAGTTAATGTAACTCGTAACAGCTGACGGTGAAAATTGTTTTCTATAAACAGATATTCTGTTTTATTTCCATTTCATGAACTGGTACTGGTTATTTAATTTCACTGATCCTAAAAACAAAGTACATTAGTTGCATTTTTAAATGAAACCAAGAAAATGTATATTTCAGCTGTGAAAAAAGAGTAGCCAAAAATATATTTTATTTTATTATTACAAGACGATTAATCAAGTACAAAAAAACTTTTCTATGTAATAAAACCCTTTCCTATTATTTAAAGATCACGTGTGTATCTAAAACGGCTGAACTTCTTAACTACAATATATTATATTTCATTACATTCGTTAATAAGCTTTGAATAAAGATATCGTTATAAAATTGTCAGTTCAAAATGTTTAACACAGCCCAAAGAAAAGGAGGATCAGCTGACAAAGATATTGATAAATTGAATCGATTGGTTCTACCGATATCGATAAAGTAGACAAAATATTTTAAAACTGATTTTTAGAATGCAATTGAATAATTGGTTTAAAAAAAATTACAAATAAAATAATATAATGTAATTAATTTATATTTTACTTACATCGAATTTTATTTTTCTATTTTATGAGTAAGATATCGAATAAGTTGACTGTTATTATTGATAAGTGGAATAAGAATTTAAGTATAGTTCCTATTCCACTTATCTAGTAATTAGATGAGGGTAATTTTAGATAGCGCATGTGTGGTGAATGTGGAACGCAAGAGAAAACTAATAGTTGCAGTTTAAGCGCATCTCCTTGGGTCATGTTGATTCAATTTCACTTGGGAAAATGACGCCTGAATATATATGATAATTGATATGCGCATGAACAGGATAGAGGAAAAATAAGAGATAGAATAAGATGAGATTGAATATATGAGAACTTTACTATGAGTGTCTAGAAATTTGAGTTATTCCTTCAAATAACACGATAACACAGAGAAGCATGGATTTAATAACACACAATACAGAAGTGAAAGGATATGTAGATTCCGGCGAAAATGAATTGGCAACCACTTTGTACCGTTTTGAACCAAATTCAGTAATATACTTGCGCAACCTAAATATGGACTGAATGCCAAGGTTTTGAAGTCGGTTAAGTTTATTAAGTTGTGCTTCGGTGAGATCAGGATAACTTGTGTCGGCGTAGTCAAGAATAGAAAGAAGAAAAGATTTCCAAGCATAACTTTGGTGGGAATAGGAAGAAAATTTTGCAAACGACGTAGTAAACCCAGCAGCAAAAAATCTTTTACTGACTTCGATAATCTAGTGGGACTAAGATAAAGTATTGTTTAGTTGTAGACCGAGATTCCTGACATTTTGACTGTAGGCTGTAATAATTATAGCCTGGCATTTGATTGTATTAAATTTTATTCCATAATATATCTTTCAACTCAAGATTGACTTCACATTTTGATTTAGTCGCGTAATCGCAGAAGGCAAGTCTCCCAAAGTAGATTGCGAGTAAATTTATAAATCATCTGCATACATGTGATAGGGAGAAGAAATATTTTGAGTAATTGTATTGATGGAAATGGAAAAGAGTAATGGTGACAACACGCCTCCTTGAGGAACACCGGAGCTTACTTTCCTCCAAGAGGAAAACGATTCGGCAATCCGAATGCGTTGTCAGCGCCTCTGAGATATGTTGAGAGAATTCAGATTCAACATAATATCAAAGTCAACATTAAAAGCTTTGCTAAAGTCAAGCAAGATCAATACTGTCAGTTGTTTACTATCCATTCCCTTTTGAATGTCATCGGTAACTTTTATTAATGTAGAAGTGGTACTATGTCCAGTGCAAAATTCAGATTGAAATGAATTTATTCTTTCTTCTCTAACCCACGGCGTCGGAATAAGCTTAATTTTAACGGACTTAATTAGCTCATGTGTGTCTTACAAGATATTCAATTTATCTGCAAAATAAAACAAATAAGCTGTGTATTATACATAGCTCTTATACTTCCTTTTCGTGATATATTTGAGGCTTTGAGCTTATTTTGATTACACCTTCATCATGATTCTTCTACATCTACCAAAGTTAATAAGATGTAGAGATAAAAATACAGTTTAAAATAATAATAGCGATAACATACGGAACATATGATTATTATAAAATAATAAATAAATAATTGATATAAAAAAAACCACTTGACAATTTTCACACTGTCTAATTCATACTTTATATTTATTATGTATTAATAAATTTATTTACTTTCACTGAGTTATTATTATATACATTTTCTTTATCGATATGATTCGAAAATACGACTATCAAATTCTTTATGGTAGTTTAAAAATATAATCAAGCTTTAATAACGACGTAGACAAAACAGGTCTCCATTGTAGGATTTAACATACATTTATTGTATGTGGAAACCACATTATCGATAACATGACATGACCTTAAAGTGTCAATCTGTAACGATTCTTTGAAACAAGTTATATTTGTATTTTTCATTGCTCTTCAAAAATAGGTGAAGAAGAAGTTAATTTATACGAAAGGGATAATGTATATCAAAGTGAAATTGTTTGATCTACTTGTATACTTTACTAGTGATGTTTTGGTAGATGTTGTAAGATAGCAGGCTAAGGTGCATATTTGATTATTCCTGATGAAAGCAAAGTGGCGGTATGTAAGAGTCTCATGTAGAAAGAGGATTCCGGATGGATCAGGTTGCTTTACGAAAAATGATTTGGTAATTCGGGATTCGGTTATATAAATAATTACAATAAATTGTAACGCACGACTTCTTTCAAAAGTGAAATTATTATAAATTATTACAACCAACAAACTTACAAACTATATTTTAACATTATTTCTAAATAATCTTACTAATATTCTGTGTTTTGATTTGATTTAATTTACGATGTTTAAGCTTACGAAGCTTAAAGATAATATTATAATCAAGAAAACGGTACAAAACCTTAATGTTTCAAAATATTTAATGCAAAATATACACCCAGGAGCGTGTCTTGTGAGCTGTTAGCTGAATACATTACTCTAATGATCGACTGCACGTGTACTTTGAGGCACGGATATTCTGCCAAGTGTCAGAAGCATTAACCAAATATAAGTAAGGCGTTTTATAGCACAGGAAACTACTAAGATCAAAATATATTTCTATTTTAAATTATTTTAAGAATACATATTAAAGTAGGTACTTTAATTATAATATAATGATGGTTCAATATTTAAAATATCTTACGAAAAACTACGGAATGACTGTTGAAGATTGATTGTGAGATTACCGCTTTATTTGCTGGCACGAGTCCATAATTGGTGATGCTTCGAAGAGGGGTAATAAATATCTTGTGTGCCATGTAAGCCCAGTTTAAGCGAAATTTATTTTGTCCATATATGGCTTAAGAGCACTGAAGATTACATCACTAAACTATATATATAAACGAAAAACATATGATTTAGGTATTTATTTTATATATACATATAAAGATAAAAGATATATATAGATATAAAGATAAAATATATATAAATATATATATATATATATATATATATATATATATATATATATACAACCTAATCTAAAATCTAAATTTTTCAGTCTTATAAGTAACTTTTTGTGCATTAATATGTAAAACATTTGAAAGTTAAAGTAACCTAAAAAAATAATAGGTAAGGTCAGTATTTAACGCTTAATTACTTATCATTAGTTCAAAGTCCGCTGGGATACTAACAAATAAACAACTACTTTTTCCAACGATACCACTTAAAGGATGTGGTGAAAGATTCGGGTGTGGTGGTGTTGCTGGCGATAACACAATGTACTATGAGATTATTTTTATATCACATTCCCCATTATCGTTGGCTGTCAGATTCAATCTGAGTGGGTCACTTTAAACCAGAATACGAGATTATACAGAATAAGTGTGTTTTAGATGTGATTAATAAACTATATTCCGCTATAACTGTGATCCTACGAAATAACTGCGGCGACAAGGGAAACCTCTAGTAATTTACTGTTCCTTAGTTTGTTGCGCCTAAGGAAACACTTTATTACAAGAAATGTGCAAGTGTTAGAAAAACATGCTCCTTTTTTTATAAATATAATTTTGAATTCAGAGCGTAATGCTGTTTGCCTTATTCAAAACACTCCAATCTATTCATATAATATAAATATGTAAATGTAAATGATCACTTTCTGTACATAGGAGATATATAGGAAAAATAATCACTGGGGATCCTTAGGAAATAGTTTTGGATAGTCTTAAACTTTAGCAGTTCTGTGGCCAACTGAAAAAACAAATTCCGTGCGAAGGGAGCCGTGAGCATAGCTAGTATAAAATATGTTATGTTCATTAAATATTAGCAACAGGCGGCTAGTAATTTAAAAAAATAAAATATAGCATGAGCAAAAAATATGATAGAAATAAGATTCTTATTAAATACAAATAGAATTGAAATATGTTTATATTTTTAATGTTATTTCTATATAAAAACAAACTTATTTTATGTTTAGTTTGGAAAATGTTGTGTTGTGTGTGGGTGGTATGACTGAAAGAGGAATGGAGTGCTGTGACACCTAGTCGCCTGGCGGGAATAATTGATCGATCGACTTATCAATTATTTATCAACCGAGTAGAAAATGATTAAAATACTATAAAAGATATTGAAAAATAAGGCTTTGTGGTAGAAAAGTGAAAATGTAGTGTAAAAAATAATTTGGAGTGGAGTTAATTTTTTCAATTGTATGTAATTTTTTTTGCATGTTACATAAATGATTGCATTGTATTTTTGTGGTTGATAATGTATTTTAAAGCAAATATGCTTTGTAGCTGTTCTAGGTAAGAAGAGAATTAAAATATTTTAGTTTATATAAAACTAAACCAAAAATTAAGTAATTCAATAGAAATAAAATCATGTAACAAGAAACCTTAAGTATGAATATAATAAGAAAAGAAGATGACAGAAGAAGACTTCGTGGAAAATGATATGCCAAGGAAGACTGCCACTGAGATCGCTACGCCGGCCCCAAATAATTGGGGTACGGCAATAATATCAGTACTAATTACTCCAATAATCTAATCAACGTTAAATAATAGATAAATAATAAACTAACATATATTGTGCTTTGTCAGAGAAATGTTTTACAAATTTATGGCTCCACTGAACTTATAAATTAGTAATGATATACTATTAAAATTTAACTAAAATATCAGTTACAAAGTAAATATGTCTCAAGACTACCGATGCAAAAAGCGCCCGTAATTATGATAAACGTAATATTAAATTAATTTCAGCGAAAAAACTAAATTATAACGAAAGTCTATAGAAAGTAAATAAAGCTTTCAGGTAATAAGCAGATAATTTATTGTCGGTTCATATCAAAACATAAACAAAATTGCCGTTTGGTTGTTTGCTGTGAGTCATTAATATTATATATGATTATAAATCTACTTATGTGCTTGCTATAAATCTACTTGTATATCCCTAAAATTATTATAATAAGAGTAATTTCATCATAATGTTTATTTATTATACTTATTATTTAATAAATAAAATATTTCCTTAAATTATTACAGTCAAACTGGCGACTAATTGATTTTAACAATTCTCTTTACAATAACAGAAATCTTATTGCGTTACTAGTTTATATACTTTGCCAAGGTAATTGAAACTATTTAAAATATTAATTACAATAGAGGTTTGAACAGTTTTAATTATAAACCTATTGTTATATATATATATATATATATATATATATATATATATATATATATATATATATATATATATATATATATATGTTTCTTAGCGTTAATCACTGGCCATAGCCCGCTACGTCGCGATAGAAGCCCTGGGAATAGGCACAACTGAACGCAATCGTATTCACCGTCTATGACTTCTGGACAACAAAGTATTTACAATATATAGTCTGGAATCTCAAACAGGGAAATGCAACTCCTACGTGGACATATAGTACTTTAATTGCACGAACATGAGTAGTACTTAAACCTAAGACCGCAGATACCTATGTCTTAATTTAATTAAGAAATGTATGATATTTATAAAACAAGTGCTTCGTAATTGGGCAATAGTAGGTTCAAAATAATATTAATTATATTAATTTATATTCCAGAGATCGTATTATATATAAGAAAACAGGACCCTGTTAAAGAACAGACCATCAGGAAGGAAATTTTTGAAGAAGTCATTGACTACTACTTCTCCAGATTTGAATGAAGAATACCAAGAGGTTCTTTGGAGGGAAGGTAAGATTAGTTGAGCCAAACTCCCTTTTTTCGAAAATTAGAGAGAGAGAGAAAGTAGTCTCTAATATCAGAAATATCTTTTTAAATAATTCATAATTATTTCATGGTACTAAAAACTAAAGTTTATGTGATACTAGATGTAAGATACTTGGAGAATCTCTTATTTAAATATAGTCTTTTTGGACCATATCTTTTAATGTTGTCAGTTGTCGTTTGAGATAAACTAAGCAGATTTCGTCTTCGTTGGCATCGCTGAAGCAGCGAACCTATAATAAGGAGATCAGATAGAACGCAAGTATCCCCACATTATGGTGCTTGTTGTTTAACATTATGTACTTTAATTTGTTATTAAAGATTTTAGAAGAAAATATTTCTAATTTGTAAAAGACCCATAATAATATGATAAATAATGAAACGATTGTATGTACTCGTACATTTTCAATGTAAACGACTGATGGAACAGCGAACCAAACTTCTTAAATAAATATTTAAAGTGCCAAATCAGCCTTAGGATTTGGAAAACTTTTACTTTAATGAGAAATAATTGCTATGTAGTATAACTTATAGAAAAATATAATATACTCTATAAATAGTTATATTGATAAAGTGACAACCTATGAACTACTAACTGGTGCCCGCACTGTCCTCGGAAATTAATTTCCTTTTATTTTAAATCAGCTGTGTACTTGGAGGTTCTCCTATAGGTTGAATTTTTCCTATAAAAATTTATAACATATTTTTGGCCTTTTGAGAAAGAGTAAAATAAAATGACTTTAAGGAAAATAAAGAAATATTTTCTCCATATTTTGTCTGTTTAGGTTAAACCTTATTGAAAATTCTTTTAATTAAAATTTTTAACAGATTTCAGACAGATCAGATAGTTGGAGTAGAAACTTAAAAAGAGTGTCTTTCATCTTCTAGCAACGCAAATGTTCCAGTCCAACAGGTTTGGTTCAGACTTATTTATTATTATTATTTACTAATTTCATCTTATAATAATATATTAAATTATGTCTTTATAAATAATTTATTTAGATTTTGACCTTTAAGTGTATCCTTGCAGAATAAAACTCTTTGTTGGAGGTGAAAACTTGAAAATTCCCTCATCCTAATTGCTTTACGAAACTCGTTCAGTTTACTTTGGGATTTCTTGAATCCTGAGTTTGAGATATTTGTTTTTCTTACAATAAATTTAGAGAAGCGTAATTTAAACCTCTTTCGTCGTTAACAGTTTTATTGAAAACTGTATCGTAAGGTTTATTAAAACTTCAATTTTTTTTTTTATTTATTTAGTTTTGTTATATTCTATTACTTATTATTAATATTTATTGAGATAAATATTTTTATTATGTTTATAATACTGTCTTTTGTTCCGGTAAACTAATATACAATTCAATAATATCACCAATAATATCTTACTCCAATGAGTTCTAGTACATATTTTTTGTTTATCTAGATGGCTATGGGTATATTTAATTATTTTTTTAATTCTATATAAAAAATTTGTTTCAAAGAATGACTTACTTAGTCGTATTGTAATCTGATAAACTGAAGAATATTTGCTAGTTTATTTTATCTTAAGATATTACATAAAGGAACAAAGATCATTTACATTAGCTCACCCACAATTCAATTTACTCATCTAGTTTAATACGCGTTTTAAAAAGATTTATAAAGAAATGCTAAAAAGTTTGTGGTTTAATTCTAAAATATTATCAACTCTACATTCTGCCCTAGAAATACTTTTTTTTGTGAATGTAGTTGGTTTTTAAAGAAATGGAAGATCGAAGTGTGTGTATTTGTGCATGTGTTTGTGGGGACATGGATGGAATGTCTGAAAAATGTATTGGCAAAGAAGCAATTTTTTCCTAATTCTTTGCAATAAAGTATCCTAATTCTTACTCTTAAAATGTCTGGAAGTAGATTAACTTTACAACTACGTTATGAACGGAAACCAAACGAAAACCCCACAACTGTGATCATTGTGAGAAGTCGAAGCTAGTGGATATGAGTACTTGTATTTGCGTGCGTTTCACGACTGTTTATTTGTGTGTGTGTATTTGCATGCGTGCATGCTTGCGTGCATTATTTGTAAAACAAATAAGAAAATACAAATAGTCGGAAAGAGTTTGTCAACTCTTATCTTATGTTAATTTGTATTATTTTCATTGTTAATTGACGAATTAACATACAATAATACTTACAAATCAGCCGTTTGCCTGTGAAAATAATTTACAAAATAAACAATTAGTTTAGTAAGTATCTTGTAGCTCTGGTTTAATTTTCTAATAATAAATATATAAAAATCTGAATATTCATTTTAAAATGAATAAGAATGAACAGTCTTTGTTTTACGACTTTACTTTCCTTCAAAACCAAAAAATGTTTTTAGATCCTTTGCGCGATACAGTATAATCGTAAGTATTAAAATCCTGACTTATACTAAATTAAACCTTCCTTTGACCTAACAAAGCCATTCTTATTTTGCTTTATGAAGACATGTCTTGCAAGACCGCAACGTTAATATTTTTATGTTAAGGTTATTTCTAGCGATATTCTTAATTCTCGATATCTCGATACACATTTCATGAAACATAATTTAAAAATACAACTGCCATAAACTTTATCATCGTAGAATAAATTCTGTTCCAAAGTTATGTTAAAGTAAACTAATCAAATAAAAAAATCCAAAAAGCAACACAACTCTAGTTAGTTGTGTCTTTTTGGAGTTTTTCAATTCAATGTCGAATTAGAAGTTGTTACTTACTTTACAGATTTTTTTTCAGAATAATTAATAAATAAAGTTATTATTATTATCCTGTAAATCCAGAAAACTTTAATCTCACTATTTAAAAATCTAACATTTTTTACATTTTAGTCCATTAACTTGGAGAGTTCTAAAGTTCGTGAAGTTCATTACAGTTACAGTCTTGGCTCTTTTTAAATAAAAAAGCCAAATTGAATAAAATACTGTGGCGCATCATTATTCAGGGGCTGTATGAATACCCTGAATAATTCCTATAAAGCTTATTGTTCATAAGAACATTTGTTGTTTCACTGATATTTTGCACCTTCGAAGAATGTACATTCAGGGCATTAATTCTTTTATATGTATGACTAAAATGAAATAATCACAAGAAAAAGTCTGAACTGACTTCGTCGTCAGGAAGTCGTTTAAACTGTTTTAAATTCGACTTAACTAAGCATTGTTTAAAACTCCAAGGATTAAAATGAGATAGAATCTTATTTAAATACTGTGAATGTTCTTAATCATCTATAAGAGTTTATATGTCAGTTTGTAAAGTATCGGACGGCAGTTCTTTACGTCCATTATGAAATGCATCAATTACTGACTGACTTTTTATTTGTAACCGATTATTTACATATACAATTTCATGAATTGAATCATTGTTTGTACTTTGAAAATTATGTTTTTTTTCCATTTATATCATACAATATAAGTTTTCATATCTTACTCTCTTAAGAGGAGAAAAAAATTGCAAAAACCAATAAAATTATCACGATATAAATTGTACTAAGCAATTTATATTAAAGAAGGCTTCATACAAAATTTCGCACTCGATAAAGTCTCCTATTCATTAATCAGCGGTTAACTTATAACGTGCTCATTAGGCCACGAGTAGCTATCACTATTCATTGCGACATGTTGCGGGAGAGATCTGTCATATATTTTCTCATGTGGTCATGATGGTCGTGTCGGATCTGTTAACTGTCATGTTTGTCAACGCCTTCAACTTGTAGCCACGTCTAGTCGCTCTCCACTGTACATTAGATCACAATTACTTGCTCTTTATCTGTATAGCCTGATACGCAAGTTAACATTGAAAATATTCACCAACAACATGAAAATACTATAACCCTTCAGATATCTTTCAAATATTATTATAACGAGAAAAAGTGGCTATTAAATTCTGAACACTTTTATACTATTTGTTTAAATCTCACGGAATGAAGTGTTAATAGAAATTTTATTCGAATTTCAGTGGATCATATATCAATGTAGTATTGGAAGATATACTTGTAGGTTGCTTTTACATATGTTTCATACGATTTTTTATCCAATTTACATATTTTTATAAGTATATATAATTATATATTATTTTTTGATAAATTTAAATGACTGTTCTTAGCTTTTCACTGAAACAAAAATCAAAGGCAATACAAACAAAATATCTCAATATAATTTTGAAATTCTATAACTTCGGTAATTATCTATTTTGTTATTCATATTTAAATTTTCGAATAAATAGCAAAAGGCCTTATTCTGATTAGGACATGAGAGTCACCAAGAGCGCAGCTAACGCAATATCAATATTATTATTTGAAAATAAATACTCTTCCAATAAACTTACATTGTTGATATAAGGAATAAAATGCTTTTTGTCAAACGTATAAAAAACATAAACGTAATAAAACTAAAAAAATACTTTTTTTAAATAAAATATATATTAAAATAAGAAATATTCGATAATCCCCTTTCAAAGAACTCTTGTAATTGCTTGCAAATATATTAATATTAAATTAATAAATATATTAATATATGAATAAACGAAAGGCGTATCACTTATGTATTGTAAATATTTAATTAAACAAAAAAACACTCACATCATCTTTAATTACAATCTGTATTCTATTCTGTAATTATTCATTAATTCCAATAGAAATTGTAAATTGCAAAAGTTTCATTGAAGTAGATATCGGAAAATACGAATGCAATTAAGATTTAAGTATTCAAAGTAATTGACTTTAGTTCATAATTGTTTCGAGTGCAAAATCGATTTAGGCTTCATTTATTCTCTGGCAGTATTTTATTTAAAATGACTTCGAACAGTGTCTGCTTGGTTTTACTAATTTTGCCTGTAATTTTTGGAGGTATTTTTTATTAATTATATTTTTATTTTATGTAGTATTTACATTGACTAAATAGATAATTCAATAAACATGGTAATAAATATAAATACCCAATATAATATCGCAAGAATGCGATTAAATTGTTTATTTTAATACAGATTTTAACTGAAGCAAGTTGATAGCTATGGTTCTTGTTTAAATTCCTCTAATAAATAATTATTGCAGTTGACATGGACTATTTGGCTCCCGCACTGCGATCCCAAGCTTTGAATTGCAAAAGTCTGTTCAACGAAGTTTATTGTCATGTGAAGTGTGGTGATGAGAAAGCCATATGTATAAAAGATCAATGTTTATGTCTATCGGCGGCAGTCACTAAAGGTAAATTCAAATTACCCAAGACAAAAACTTAGTTTATATTATATTTTTTATAACAATACTAGCTTCACCCGTTTTTATCATCGGTTTCAGAGATTAGTTTCGGCTAATCTGTGAAATCTTTGGCGGACCAAAGAAACAGACAGACAGACAGACTGAGAATTATTTTTACATATACGTATAGATGACAACATAAAAAATATTTACTTATAAAATTTTGATAAGATCATTTTTCTCTTGCAGCATTAAAAATACAAAATGATAATGAAGATGAGTTGGACGATGAGATAATTGATGTCGTTGATAGCGGGGAAACAAGTAAATAGCACGATTTAATGTTACCTGATTTACTGCAAAACATATATACATATATATAATTAATATTATTACAGATCAAGATCAAACCCGGATTGAAAATCTCCCAATATACGCTCTTCGTCCCACAGTTCGTCATCACATAGCACACTTCTGTCCTAATCTGGATATTGCCAGAGAATGTATAAAAAAATGCATGACTCTAGGGAAACCTGCGTTTTGTGGGAAGGATCATGTTTGTTACTGCGGTCATAAGTATAGCAGCACCGATAATAATTCTCAAGTAAACATAAAGGATATGTACGCGCAGTTCAATGACCTGTATACTAAATATTTTGGAGCTGATTCCATTGAAAATTAGGGAACACAGAATTAAAAATAAATGAAAATTTTTAATTGTATTTTGTTTTAAAGTTATTTACAAATAATAATCTAAATTTAATATAAAAAAAATACTTTAATATTGCAACCAAATTCAAATTTTTAAGGGTTAACTTTTGTTCAATTTATGAGAATCCCAATAAAAATAAACATTTTTTTATTTAAAACTAACATGTATTGAAAAAAATAAGAACTTATTAGAACCTATTTTATTAAAATTAAATATTGATATTGCATAATAACTACATACAAATAATAAATATAATTTGAATTTATCCTAAACGTATCAAAACGTTATATTTCCTGAGACGAACATGTTAAAACTCCCTTTGATTTATCCAATTTACGAGACGCAGATGCGTGCATGAGAAATGATGCGTGAATTTAATTTATACAGTAATTTCTTATCTTCACGGTTATAAATGTTTTAATTATTGAGACAGATAGACGTTCATGACAATTATATTTTATTGCTATTGTCAGCGAATCATTTAAATTGTAATGTCAGTTACAACTTCGATATATATATATATATATCGAAGTTGTATGTATATATATATATATATATATATATATATATATATATATATATATATATATATTTGGGGACGCTATTAATGCAATAATAATCAATATGTGTCAACGTTCGGTTCCCACATTTGAAACTCTTTCTCAAAATCAAAGCTAAATCTATCAATTAAATAAAATTCTATTCAACTCCTTTTAAAGCAAGCACAATAGTTCAGTGTACTCCAACATACTGCATCATATTAACATTCCGTTCACAATGCTCGAGTGGCCTATTGTTCTTAAATAAACAGAATCTTAAATTAACACACAGAACCAACCTTGTTCCATGTATGGTAAAGTCGTTTTCGGTTGTTTTAGGTTTTAAAACATTTGTTTAACTACACGAATTTAAAAGCCAGCGGATTTGATTACTCAGTACGTTTCAACTTTTAAAACTTGCCCTAAAAGGGTTACTTGTATAAACAGTATGCCGTAATGGCGAATATTCAAATCTATTTTTTCTATGTACTGTAAAATGAGAAAGAAAACTGTTCTTTGTAATGCAGTAATCACTTTATTTTGCATAATATAGAGATTATGTGATCTAATACTAACTTCCATTATTAATTAAGGTCTATTTATTATAATATACAATACTCAGTGAGCTATATAACATGGTACATCAAAGTCAATAGAACAATTCTACCGTTATTATGCGCAGTGAGGATTATATCACCCAAAGGGAACGCAACCCTTCTATGACATACTAAGTATTACAGCAAACTATATTCATTTTGTGTGTGATACACAATTTACACCATTGAATAATTTATTTGTTACTGTCTAAATTTTTACAATGTTAGTCACAGCAGCATACTATAATAGTATAATATATAATATTTTTTTTTAGAAGTTGTTAGTAATTTCTTGGCAGATAGTTAATTAAGAATAGTTAAGTTGAAGTGAAAAAAGATTACGTTTAACTTGTCTAGACAAATATACGGACAATACAACAATTTTATTACATTAATGTCTAACGAGACAGACCCTTTATTTCAGCTCCCCTAACATAGGGGATCGTACGTGTTGGCGGCCCTCCTCACTATGGTAGGCACGGTGGCAAAGAAACGAAATCGCTACCAGACATTTCTGTGTTAAAACGGTTGCCAATCTCACCCCTAAATTGTTATTATATTGTACGTTGTGGAAGCTCAGTTTGAAGTGGTTACTTGCAGAATTTGGAATGTTTCAATTTGCAAGATTTATGCTTTGTTAAATGATTTCATGAGGGATTTTGATTATAGTGTAACTTCAAAAGCAATGTTATATTAATAGGACTCAATTAATAAGTCAGGACTCAATAATGTAACATTGTGTGCTACATTATTAAAGAAAATAAGCTTGTAAATAGAATCTGGTAGCGGCATGTGCTCCCAAGTTTTTCTAGCGCTACAGACCCCTTCCTTTGCCAGACAAGCTAAACGCTCCCCAAATCAAACAAAGCTTTAATGAATATTTTACAAGATTGTATAAACACGGTCTGTTTGTTTTACAAACAACTCGCTGTCCTTATATTATTATAGTTAAGTAATTGAAATATTCACATTACATGTTTTAATCACAAACACTAACTAAATTGTAATTTGTTTAAATGTGATTTTATGTATTTTGAAAGTTTTAAACTTTATTTTCAGCTAAATTTACCATAACATATTAAGGTTTCCTTTTACACATAATAATATAAAATAGTGTAATCTTTTGGTGCCTTAAATAACTTCCGATTTTAAGATAATTGTTGAAATAATTTCACCAAAGCTTAAGTAAGTAATTAAATTTTAATAAAAAACTTAATTACTTATTTATTAATAAATAAAATTATAATTCATTTTAAATACACGTACAATGTACATAATTCATTTATCTTCATTTGGATATAATTATTATCTGTTTCTGCTCAATAATTATATAAATTATATTTATAACAAACGTAATCTGACATCTGACTATTATCATTATAATTGACAATAAATATAAATAAAAGTTATTTATCTTAATAACGGATAATGAATTATATATATATATATATATATATGTATATATATATATATATATACGTGTGTGAATGTATTGAATTTTAATATTTAATATATATTTTTTATTATTATTATAAGATATATCAAATAATATCCTTTTGAATTAAAACTCTATATAAAATATAACAATATCAAGCATACTCCTGCACTTATGTGTAACATTTCAGAGGTTATATTTTCAATTCATAATTAATTCGTCAAAATCTGAAGAGTTATGAATCAGTTGAACAAAACACGTCCGGCGTCAGTGGAGTCAATTAACAAAATAAAACATAATTCACTTCAATCATTCGAAGAAAGTTTGCCTTCTTAATGTACTTATCTCTCTCTTCCGTGTTTTAGTTTGCATAACACCTTCTCTCTCTCACACAGGGAGAGAATTGCCCAACTTGGACTGTTATCTCCTTCCTATATATTTATAATGCTTCTGAAAGTAAGTGTGCTCTACTATGTTAATTAAGTTGATTTATAAATTAGCGGACGTAATAAACTCATATAAAGATGTAGAATTTAACCAATTTTTTTTTTAATTTTAGGAACATACATAACTATTATCCGTCTTTGATTAATATTTTAATATTCACAGATGTAAGTTGGTTTGAAGTAAAGAGTTTCTAGTATTTTAAAAAATATTTAAATTTTTATCTGAAATATTCCACAAATTAGAGTTTATCTGTGATGATCGTCTTTTAATCTAATTTTAAATAATATTTAAAAATATACTAATAATATCGTAGAGCATACTTCAAACAGGACAGCTTCGCTTCGATTGGCCGCGGATCCCCGCGTAGCTCGTAGCAACGTGAGGCTGTCGTACCGTAGACCGGCTACAGAGCAGACGTCTACGCTCTGGCGCTATCCTTAGCGTAGACCTTGACACGATTTAGCCCAGATAGAAATTAGCAATCGCGAATTTATCAAATTAATTATGATATTTATCAAATGTTATGTTTGATAAGACTTTAATTTGAACGCAGTGATTGTTCTGTGTGTGTGATTTTTCCACGTGGTGTTTATAAGGTAAGATATTATATTTTGATAACACTATTTACAAATGGGTATGTCCAAGATAATATATATTAAATTGATGAATTAGTATATCCTAATAAATAAAATACGCTTTTAAACACCATAAAGTAAGAATTGCCAGCTCGATCTTATTATTGTGTATGTTTACAACATCTTAGACTGTGTTATTACGTAATATTTTTTTGTTGTAAAATTTATTATAGATTACGATATTTCACAATGGGAATACACTTACCAAGTGCACTTAATACATAATAACTGAAGTAATGAAAAATATTTATATAATTTTTATTTTCAATATGATTTTATAAAAGTAAAAATACATTGGTTTAATGTCTTAATATTTACTTTAATTTATTTAACTTCTAGCCCTTCAAGGGAGTTAACAAAAAAAAATCACAATACAAGTGTTTGCTAAAAGGAGAGTAACATTTTATGAGAGAATTGACATTAAATTTTTATGACACTTGCATTGACATTTTTTTAATCTCATTTTATATTCAACTAAAATGTAAATTAATAGTTGAAAGCTTTCAGATTGTTTTTTAGATAAAAGTCTGTCTCTCATTCATTTAGTTTATTCGGTGCTGAAATATTTTTTATCGAATGTATTAACTATTGTAAGGGTTGAGAAATAAAATAATCTTATAATATGTTATAATAATTATTTAAAGAATAATCATGTATAATATTTACATTTAAATAATGTAAGTATATTGTTAGTAGGATTATCAATTATAAAATGTTCATACTAATAGTTAAGTTTACATTTAAGATAATAATTGTTTAATTTATCATTATCAAATATAATATTTCGATTATATTATGATTATATAATATAAAGGAAATACTATATTGATAAGTAATCACTTATCAACCTATAATTTGTTTAATATTTCTATTAATATTTAAAGGATAACTACTGATAATGTTTTCTAACTTCATTAAATATACGAGTATTTAAATATTCCAAGAATAAAAATTATAAGCAGTTTCTTAGCCGTGATATATGAAAAGTGTATTTATATTATTAATGTGTTGTTTCAATTCATATAAAGCTACCTCGCAAAGAAAATGAGATTTATATGTTCTTGATAAATCGCAACGACCAAAATGAGATTCAAAATTTTAATATAATATAAATACAGAATAAAAAATTAAAACTTTGCTTATTTAAATACTTAATAAGATAAAATATTTTTTTAATTTTTAATAAATGGAGTAAAAAATTTAAAAAAGTGATCTAAGTATTCTAAATTGATTTATATCATATAAATTTAAAAAACTTTATGAAATTTAGAAAAAATAAAATATTAAATACATTTAATTCCTATTATGTTTCAAAATAAGTAAATAAGTATTATAATATATATAAGAATATATTAATAACCTATTATTAAATTCATTAAATTAATAAAGATTCATATATCTTAAGAACAAAATTTGATACGTATTTGAAAAATAAAATATCCAATAAAGTTGAAACATCCACTTCCTTATATTTAAGGAAAAAATCCAAAAATTCTCAACCTTTTTTATACTTTGAAAATATAAAATTTCCTCAGTGTTCTGTCCCAATCAAGGAAAGACGGGAGACAAAGGAATATAAAAGGTCATATCATGAAAAGTAAATTGTGTTTGTTTCAGGCGCTTCGTGTTTCATACGACCTGTCGGTTCTTATGCGGTTCTAATAAAAGAAAATATATTCTTAAGCATTTGTTTGTATATCATTTGATATATTGCGGAATTTGAATGTTTTTAGACTGCACGATAATATCTAATAGTTAGTCATGAAGCGGGAAAAAATATAAATAAGCTTTCCATAACGTTATTTAGTTGACATGTAATTTTTCAGTTTCACTTATTTAAATACTGCATTCTCTTAAAAAATACCGAGTATTTAACCCCGGCAGAATTTTGCAAAATCTTAGCGAGATTCTACATTCAGAGAGACACACCCTTAAAACAGATTTAAGTTTATCCTCTCACCCTTTTAGTTTCCACGGCAAGTGATTTCTTTTATCCTTTATATGTTGATAAAATAGTAAATATAATTTATATACAAGTTTTATTTACGAGATAAATAGATTAGTACTAGGGCAGCATAAGATAGGAAGCGATGCATTTTTAAAAGGAGATAAGTGTGGAATGTTTTATTTATCAAGACACCTATATCCGTAAGGTCTAAAAAATTCAGCGGTGACCGCTAGGCAAAATTGTGAGGGTGAGATAGGGTCTTACAGGTCCTTTGTTGTACTAACAAAGTTCGTTTAGTTTTGTTTTGCTTCTTAGAAGTTAGAATATTAATGAAGTATACTTAAATTAAATTGCTTTCGAAGTTCAATATTTGTAAGTACAATATTTTGAAGTTTGCCTATTATAATGCGATATAGTTATAATTTGATATATTTTATTAAAATGTTATAGTTATATTATGAAATATATCTATGTAATTACTTGAGTATCATCTAATATTGGTATTAAATAAACAGGTATTCATTATTAACAAAAAACGCCCAAAATGTAGCTATAATTAAAGACTGCATTGACTTTTCATATTAATCGTATCTCTACCGATGTTTAAATTGGTTGGTCAGAATTTTATTTTCATATGAAGGCATACTTTTAATACACTACTTTTAAGGACCTTGTCTACTAAAAAGTAAGTCCCATATATCTTAAATTATATATATTATTATTCTTCCTTTTTAAGTGGTATTTGCATTATTTTTTTAAAAGCCTCTCTATTTTTGTATTTAGAAAGAACGAACATAAAGTACACGGAACAACAAGTGGACATAGAACGCACTATATGTGATTTCAGGAGTCAGGTTCATTAAGCTTTTTATTGTAATAATATTCTTAAAGAAATTAAAAATATTTACATTTCAAGTAAACAAGACTAATTAACATGAATTAAATAAGAGCAGACTAACACCAGATGCTTACCGAGCCGCCAAAGAGACGGAGCGTTTAATTAATCTTTAAGGGCAGCATCAATAGAAATAAGATGGACAATACATTACATTACAGAGAAAAGCGGATTTTCCTACCTAATTATTTCCCACGGGTAGAGCTTCTTTTATTAGGATTTTGTCCGGAATTAATGTTTTATTAAGGTGACAAATAAAGTACCTTCATTTACTATTACAGAAAATGAAGATGGTACACGAAATAAGATGGTATGTTGACAATTAAATGAAGAATATCATATATTTTAATTTTACCATTTACATATATGAGACAATATTTGTAGAAAGCGGAAACTTTTCTAATATATCTATAAGATATAAAATGAAGGAAGTCATTAGGTGTTAACAAAAAGATTCAAATGTCAAAAAGAAACTAAAAAGATTAAAATAATATCTTAAACCAAGAAGAATTTTTAAAATAGCCACTAAAATGTGTTACGGATAGCAAACAAATCGAAGTTTTCGATCTTGATAGCTTTTCTGTGTAACAAATGGTAAAAGTTGTGCCAAGATCACGACAAGCCTTCATTTTGAGAGCTGTTTGAACTAGCTTGTAATGGCTGCTCTCACTCAAATGTAACAGCAGAAAAAATAGTTCAGCTATAATAATAGTCTGTAGCAGTTTTATATATTTCCTTGCTATTTTTAAAATAAGTTCCATTTTTCTTCAAGGTTCTTCGAGTTAACGGAACGGAGAAGTATTAGACAATTTTACATTAATTTATAAAAATGTTTTTAAACTGTAGTTAATTAAAAGGTTGATGATTTTAAATATTTATTTATTATTTTATCTTAACCATTTATAACTTAATTATATTAATTTTCTATTAGTATGTATTATGTTATATTACAGTCTTGAGAAGGATTATTAAAAATATTATAACACCGAAAATTATTTTATTGTAAAACACGGAGAAGTAAATTTATTTTTAAATGACCTTTATTTAATTGTCAACCGTTCGTTTTATTCCGTGACCACGGTCACATAAAACGGTCGTAATTGCGTTTGGATACAATAAAAAATAAATATGAAACCGTCGAATGAAAACATCCACAACATGCCGCAGAAGACTCAATTTTGTTAAAACCATACTGTTGTGAAATCGGATTTACCATACATTTGCATTTTATATAATTAGAAATAGTTTTTTTAATGAACCAAAATAAAATGTTTTATTTTTGTCACCTTATTTAAACTAATTCGATAATGCATATTAAAAAATATTCTAATATATTTCCGAAACATAAAATCTTTTGTTGGTCATCAGAACATGTTTGAGCGAGCGTAACGAGAATAAATTATAATAATATAATCAAACGACCGTGTTAACATTTCATTCGGTGGTTAAATTTTAATTGACAATATATTATTCACAAATGAGCAATTATGATTATACAGCTTTCTATACTATTATAATCACAAAAAAACTTAAAGAATTTTTTAATTTTTGTTACTTGAAATGAAATTACATTTTATATTCCATACAACTGCCGGCTTAGGGCATACTTGTCTTGAAACAAAGGCTTTAGATGGCTAACAATTACTGCGTTTCCGTATACCCTTATCTGGGTCGTCATTTGTACAGCATTTTGTGTTACAGACGAATTTACTCGGATCAGAGGTTTTGTCTTTGTCTTTAGACAGACGAAATTCATGTCAGTAATGACTTTGATGTTCCTTTAAGATGGTAAGGAATATTATGATATATTTATTAGTAGGGGAGAAAGTGATTATGACAAACGAAGTACTCTTAGGGCTGTGATAATTACATGTTATTTGCTGTTAATATATTATGTTGGATTGCGTGAATGGATCAATGGATGTAATATATTTGTTACTCAATCTCAAGAGGGTTACAGATTGAAAATAGAAATGATAATGCAAAATACATAATAATATACTATAACAAAATAAAAAATATTATGATAGTTTAATCTATGTTCAAAAAAATGAAATGAAAACTTTAAGTGTAGCAATAACCCAATTGGATTTAGATAAATTTAAAATGTAAAACTAAAACTTACAGTCTTGAAAACAAATATTATATTATAATATTTACAGATATATCTATCATATATTGAAAAGATTTCAATAATATACAAAATATTTTAAATATTTACTTAATGGGGATGAAGGGATATTTTTACATGATTCTTTTTAAATTTGATTGCTCCATCTCGGAGATAAGATGTGTGCCATTAGTGCCACTACAATTAGTACGCGAATTTAGGGTTAGTGTGTCGGCTGAAGCTTTTAGGATAATTCCCTTTAGCGTTTTGAGTTGTATGTTAAGAAATTGAAATATTTCTGTTTCTGCTGTTTTTTTTTTTTAATCTTCATTTTTATTTAAAATTGGCATTAAAAAACTTTAACGATGTTGTAAATTTAAAATATCTTTTGTATTTTATATAATATTTGGTTAAATTTGCAATAACACAAAGAGGCTTAACACAAATTATATATTTTTTTGACTTAAAAATAGTCTTTATAAATAATCTTTGTTAATGTTGTACTGAAAAATGCTAAAGGAATATTGAAAAAGGTTTTCTTTGAAAAGTGTATTATAATTTGATAAATTGGAATCCTAAGAGCGAAGATTCTTTCCAATACATTATGAATTTATTCATTAATCAAAAAGATTAATGAAAAAATATGTTTACAAATACAATAAATAAAGATATTTTATATTAATTATATTTTTAAGCGAATAACAACAAGCCAGCACTTCAGTGCAGTGAACAATATGTGCAAAAAGTAAGAAAAATAAGTAAAAAATAGTAAACCTTATTTCCTTGTAGCTGGTGATATCGATTTTACCGTATTGATATTGCAAAATGGAGCTGTTCGATGTTACGTTGCCTTTTTTATCTTTCTAATACACCCTTTGCATCATTAGGGTTTGCTATCGGCGTTCTGTGAAACAGTACTCAGTGTATTGTTCTGGACGTGTTTCTGTTTTGTTGAAAAATTATTTATTTAAGTTTATATTTATTCTTTGTTTCGGATTTACCTTTAATTTTATATAGACCGAGTTAAAAAGTATCATGTTAAGATATATTGAACCCTGCCTTGGTTCGATTCGATTCACTAAAAAGAAATTGCCAATTAAAAAAATATTCATCAAAAAATTAATAGCTTCAGCGTGATGGAACAGATCAGATCAGATCACAATATTAATATTATAGTTATAGATATATGAACCATTAAAAATAAAAGAAACATGTTGTATTATAAATGTTCTGATTATAATAAGAGCGGTTAATCTTTAGTAATGGCGGCGGGTCGACCCTTTATGTTTTATTTCGAGTCGCCTGTCAGTTGCTAATTAGATTCTTTACATGATAATGTCCTTTAGAAGATAAATATTCAAAACAGGAAGGAGTGAGCAATGTATGTGTGTACATATACATGTGTACGTATATATATATACATATTTGAATTACTCGTTCTAAGTCCAAGATTATTTATGTTTACGATTTAAGAAAATATTTAAGTTACTATGTTTATTATTATAGTTGTCTAACTTAGATTTTATATAAAATGAAACAATTTCTAAATTAACTAATTGAAAAGTATTTAGAATCTCTTTTTGTTTGGAAGAAGTTTAGAAACGTAATGCCCATTTGCCTTATGGTTCTACAGTATACCTTGTTAAGTATGTAAAATTGATGAAATATGAATACTCCACAACTTTTTTAGGCATATTATTAAAAGGGCTTCACAGCGCACCTATAAATAAAAAAATATATGTAATATTGTCGTGTATTAATTGGGTCAGAAACGGGTCAGTCAGACGTGTGGTTGATAGGGTCTTTGATGTATTTTTGAATATTGTCCATAATATAGTGTATATATACATATTTTGATATATATTTTTTAAATTATAATATAAATATTTATGTAAATATTAAGGATAATAGAAGCTAAGTGTTTTCAATGATATAAATTTTCTGTAGGTTTTACGGAAACAGCATTCAAAGCCAAAACCCGCGAGCAATACACAATAAATAATCTTCTTTATTTAGTTTTCCTTGTCTCGTGCATCCGAAATTCACACAACATGACAAACATACAAAACTCGATCAAATACGAGTAAAAGTTAGGTTATTATAAAGGTAAATAAATCACTACCTCAAGTAAAGTGCCAAACTTTAAAATCTAATTCAATTTAGGTATAGTATTCTTATTCAGAAAACAAGTGTATAAAGTTCTTGATACTTATCAACTTAACGTTTATTTTCAATACGTTAACTTTAACGTATTGAAAATAAACTAAATGTTATTCGTTTATAAATTTATAAAAACGTTCAATGAAAAAAACATGACTATAAAAATTTACTTGAATTTAATTCTGTGTCCAGATAAGGTGTTGGTAGACTTTGAGCTAATAAACTTATTTTGTTCATATATTTTGTAATTATTAAACCTATAATGTTATAGTTGGAGAATGTACTTTACAGAAGGGCTTATTTCGATAAGTAAGGTACCAAAATAAGCCGTCCTAACACTTCATTTGACGTACACATGTGGTCACTGGTATTGATTCGGAATGGAAATCAGATAAATAATTATAAAAATATAATTCATGTGTAATCCCAATAACTTAAAAATAATACATGAATTTTATTTTAAAAGTGAAAAGCTATTACAAAATTAAGAGGTACTCATACGCAAAACTTAAATCTCCGAGGAGCTGGTTTTATTCCGACTCTTTTTAAAGCATAAATAGAAAGGATCAGATTTGATTTTTTTTTACTTAATAACATTTTATTTGCCAATGTATATTTAAAATTAAGATTTATAACTCATATAATATTTAACCTGATATTGAATAGTTTTAAAACATTTAAAGAAATTGTAATGTGTAAAGAACCACCAAAATTATATTTTTTCTGTTCTCGAGTGACGTAATCAATTTCAAATAGCCTATGATGGATCTATCAATTGAATTTATCTTTATGTCGGAAAGGAAATTGATATATTAACCTTTGACAACTTGGCTACATTTTCTATTTGTGTTATTAATATATGGGATACTTAAAAGGTTTAAAGATTTAAGAGTAAATACATATATATATATATATATATATATATATTTACAATATTAATAAAGGCCCCTCCACTCGCTCTATGTTCTCTGTAATTGAAACCTGAAAAAACTTTATTGAAAACACAGATTCTCCTGTGGTTTCGATTGCGCTTAACAAAAAAACCAGACAAGTGCGAATTGGACTCGCCTATCGGGGTTCCGTACCAATTTGTTGGTTACAAATAGTTCTGGAATCGAGTCTCGAGGTATTCCTAAATTTTTTTTCGAAGCAAGTGCTTTTGAAAAAATAAAAGTCTTTATTTAGATTAGGAATATAGCGTTTAAAATGCTTAAATTCAAAATAGGTCCACGGGAAAAATTCAGTAAAAAAACTTTACTAATACTCTTTTAGATCAATTATTATTATAATTGGCTTAAATTTAGAGGGAATATGGAAAAATAAAACGTATATTTCGTTGTCTAGAAATATAAGAATTAGAAATTTAAAACGTAATAAATAAGCAGCTAGAGCCCACTTAAGCAGGTAAGTAAAAACCAACATATACTATTGAGAACTTTCTTGTTATACGTGGCATATACATTACGATTGTTTTAAAATTAAATATATGTTAAATTAATTAATATAATAATTAAGTTTCTGATAAAGCACGTCGACAAATAATAATAGGGTGTAACAAAGGATTGTAACGGTTTAGTGAAGCGAATAAATTTTAATTATAATTTAAATGTACCTGTAAATTATATTTTATATGCATTTTGAATGTAAGTTAATTTGAGTTTGCACTTAATAACTGGAACCTCTACGTATACGTTCTACTCGTTTGTTTACCTCAAACTTGATATTATTGTTAAGTGGGTTAAAGTGGGGAATCCTTAAAATGTTTTGTGGGTAACAAAAGCGTCTAATAGCCATATTAAATTAACCACATTTAGGTAACAATTCTCAGTCATTTCGTACCTCCTAGGGGCATCCTTAGTTATACACAGTCGTCTTTCATTTACTTTATTACACCAAAATACGGAGTGTTATTTTAAATGTTATCAAAAATGTTATTTATAGATTCTAAGACAGTTCTAGATCCTACAATATGTATAATATAATACAAATATGCACATGAATACAATTTATGTTTTTCCCTTTTTTGTAATTTCTTTTGCCGAATCTGCCGAATTTTATTAAAATTTTTCATCACATGTAAAATTTTTTGTGACTACTTTTTTTGTTTTTAATTAATAAAAATATGTGACCATTTTAATATTTTTTTTAAAATAAATGAATATAGTTCAAAGCCAATCGATTTTCTATAAATATAATAGAAAAATAATAATTAAGATATTAAAAAATTTAATACGCTCTTCGTTCACGAAAATATGATATATATAATATATTTGGTTCCGTGGGTGAAACATAATTGTAATTTAGTTCTGAACGTAGCAACATATTTCTTAGAGACATGGAGTGCGCGCCGGATATCCTGCTTAATATACGAAGTTAAGGGTACTGTAGGCGTAAGCTTTTAGCATCACTTTGTACAATCATATAAGAATTAAGTAAAGGCGATGATGTTTTATAAAAAAATATATTAAATTAAAACAACATTTAAGGTGTCAATGAGTTGTCTTAATAATAATAATTTGTTGCTCTTTATTTGTTTGTGTGTGAGCTACAACCTCGATAAAGGCTATCCTAATTTCAACCATATTTGCAGTTTTTGCTTCATTATTTTAAGAAAAACCAATAGTGACTTTTAATGAAACTCATGGTAAATCAAGAAAAGTATGTGATGTTTTTAAATAAGGTTTACAATTTACTCTTGCCGTAATTAATATGATTATGTTTTCGTTGAGATTTTATTATGTAGTTTTCTAGGTAGTTTTAATAATATCATTAATACCAAACAAGAAAAACGTCGAAGATTCAGAAGATACTTTTAAGGAAGATCGATAATTTTAATATTATATTATCTTGAAAGTTATTGGACAAACCGTATGTATGCATCAAATTCCTTTATTCAAACAAAAAGTTAACTGGCGTAAAACTACGGTTAGAAAGTAAATAAATAAACTCTGTCCAGACAACGGCAACTTTAAAGCTTCCTCGACGTAGTTGGTCCATAAACTTCCGAAAACAAAGGCAGACATAAATTCAAATCTGAATAAATAGAAGTTAAAGCAGTGTGTTACAACTTGTAAAAATAGCAAAACAAACATAAAAATAAAGTAATTTGGGTAATTGCTATAACTTTTTTTATTCAATAGTCTTTTTGTACACGAATATTTCATGTTATTATTATTTTATTTTTTTTAAGTACATATAAAACGTTTTTCTTAGCCTAAGCTCGTCTTGGAGCATCAAACAACAATGACGCTTAATTTACTTAACTTATTATGATTACGATTTATTTAAGTCAATGTTACTATCCTATCGTATTTAATCGAACTGTGCATTTATTCATCAAATGAACTCTTTCATTATTCTTTTGGAATACAAAAACCTTTTCTTTCTGGAACCCCAATCAAAGCGGTAAAGCCGAAATGGAATCTGACTTTAAACCAGCAAAATTAAAAGGTGTTTCCAAAATACGGTTAAACTGACACACGCACACTGCTAATTGAAATTGAGCCTCCGAGGATTTCGTTTTAATCAGTCCCTTTTTATACATAGATTGATCGAGACACTCTGTAGGGATTTATGTTATTGTTTCATTTATTCTTGATTTAGATTCATTTTTGTTCAGATTGATTTAGCTAATATACTCAAAATCTAAACAGTAAATTAACAAATAATCTGATATAAATAAACACAATGTCAAAAACAGAAACAGTTGATACGCATTGCGTTACGAATTATCATAATAGATACTATTGTTTAGAACTACGTTGGATATATATTTTGGTACAGCGTAATTTTGGCTTTATGCAAGTTTATTTGGCACACGATTGGCATATATAAACTGGTCACTAAACTTTCGCCATATAATTTTGCAAACGCATTAAAGTTTCTACCATTGTTGTATATTTTTATGCCAACGGTAATGCATGTTCCAGAAGTCTACGTCTGATCCTCATATAGTTTAACGGACAGACAGTGACAGTTAGATTTTAGTAAAATGAGAGCTTAAAAACTAAACAAATGTTTTAAAAGGTTTAATTCCTGTTTAAAGATAAAACACTAAATTAGGTATGCATGAAATTTAGACAAGATTTTATTTTATGGATTTTAATCAGTGTGTCACTTGAAAGGATTTTTATAAGAATACCAACTCTAGTCATTTTAATTATTTCATAATACCTACTGCCAGTTAAATGTGACATACATCTTATCCTAACTTAGTAATAGTCAATTGTTATAATTGTTATAGTTTACAATATATACAAATCCATAAAATGTAAGTTTTATTAGGTTTCTGTATGTTTTCCGTGTAAGTAACTATATTCGAGAACTAAGAGTTACAGCTACTTTTACTCTCTTTATACATCTTTTTTATAATATTTGCATCTCCTCTTTTTATACTTCATTCTGCCTGCCTACTTAAATGCATCGTCCATCTCTTTCAGAAATCTTTTGAACATCTCCATCCACCCTCACGTTTCCTTATACTTGTCATATCTTTTCTTTCCATTTCGCCTAATATTGCCACATTTCTAATCCATCTCGCCATTTTGTTCCGACCATTTGTTGTTCCCAAATTTTTCTTCCCCACCGTCCATATCTATTGTTTTATCAACCACTCTTTTATAAAATTTACTCGTATATTCTTCCTTCTCTAACAAATACCATTTTATTTTAGGTGGGGGTCATTTCTTAAACGCAACTGAAAGTTTAATTTCCATGATGAGGAATCTATGCTGTGAGAATACATTTTTTTGACACAGTTTATTTTATTTCTCCTTATTAGGAAATAACCAATCTGCGTCATATGGCGGTAACTTTATAGATGATTAGGTTCGTCTCTCTTTTAAAACCAACCCAACCTCCATGTACTCTTTCCTAACTATCATTCACACATCCCATTTGCCCATTAAATCTTACGATATTGTTATTATATTGTTATAATATATAATATACAGAAAATATACTTCAAAAATTTATCATAATCAGTTGTTGAATTTACTCGTATAACGCAATTAATTTAAAACATCCGATATTGGGTCTATTAGATGAATTTATTTCATCGGAAATTGATCTCTAAACCTTTGGCAAGTTGGCACGTTTACCATTGTCAATATATCAGAGAATATTTGATAATTTTAAGATACTAAATATCGGCCTTTTATAATACATTATTTAAGAATATTTTTCCTTATGTTAGTTCATTAAGTCGAAGAGTTAATAATAATATAGCATAAAAACAAGCTTTATCACTTTATATGGACATAAGTAGATAATTGTATTCATAGTCAATATATGCCCTCGATATGTATATATACTCCCTTAGTAGATCCCGGTCATTTACATGAACATATTTAAAGATTCAATACAAACAAACTCTTGACACAATTAGTTGTTACATGTTTTAAGGATTGACATTTAGATGAACCTCCAATTTATCCAAATTAAACAAAAAGTATTATCTATTAACAATGTAATATATTAATAATATGACTTAAGTTTCAAATCATCAAGAATTCAATATGTATATCTTTTTTCTAAATTAAATCGAGCAATAAAAATGACGATTTCAATCAGATAAAGTCAGTAGATTTAAAAAAATCATTTTAACGTATCTGTTAAAAAAAACAAAACAAAATAAAATTAATTATGATTAGAAATTAACTTGTACTAAAACTACTATATATAATAATATTTATTTTATATGATAAAAAGCAAAGACGTCCATTGTCCTGGCACACATATAATTTGTGGCTTCAACCCCGACGTGTAGATTTATGGAGGTCACATCCATTCTTTGTAAGGAAGCTGATCGGTGGCGCATTTATTCACGAGCGTGGCTAAATGGGTCACAGTTTATGTTTACTTTCAATAAATAAAAATGGAAGACTGTGTTCAGCATTATGATGGAAGCTTTTATTAAAATCAGTTTATTATACTATTTATTTAGTATTATAAATATTAATTCTAAATTATAAATATATTTATAAAATATATTTCATTAACATCAAAAATATGAATAAAATTTTAATATCATTTGTATGTTTCTCTTCTTGTAAAAGTTTGAATATGTTATCAAAGCTCAGTGATCGTTATTTAATGCATAATAATCAAAAGTTAAACACTTGACTCAAGTACGAAGCACGTAACTTACAAAGTATATATTAAATCGATATTAACGTGGAATAATTCATATTTCGATTAAATTTCAATGAATATATAAGTTGTTAAATTAATTAAACAGACAAACAAGGGCATCGGATTGTACTTAATAACTATTTAGTGAAGTTAATTGAATGTAATCATAATTTAAAATGTATCCAGTCGCGGTGGGTAATTGCATTTTATATGCATTTGGGCCCATTTGGAAGTCGAGTAAACCATTAACCATCGCATTACTATTAAGTGAATTAGGCTTAATATGAGCTCTTACTCAGTCGTATCTGCGCCCCTCAAGTTTAATGTTATTGTTTGTTCGTTGAGGGTAGCAGTAAAAGCAACTAATAGCTTTATTATATTGACTACATTTAGGTAAACAACTCACCTTCATTCCGTACCGCCGAGGGACATCTAGTTACGCCAGCATTCCTTTGTTTTAAACACCGCAGGAAACCGTATTATTACGTCTTGGATTATGAAATGAATTTTCGAGGAATAGGATTGTATTTCGGTTTTTATGTAAATAAATTTTATATTGCATGTTTTTAATATATTACTGTGGCATAAAGAAAACATTATGTAAATAGTATTAACATCCTTTATATAAAAATTAAAACCACTTAAATCTGAGTACGTATGGTGTTCAATTGTATTATATACCTAATACAAATAGATTATAATGAATAGTAACTAATGTTTCCTACTAGTTCATATGAATAGTTCAATAGTTGATCTAGTGGGACTCTTTATTGCTAGTAGTTCAACGATATCTTAATTTATGACTAAATATTAATACAATATAGTGAAAACGTTTTAAGTTATATTTTTATATGTCTAATAAGACATTAAATAACATGAAACTAATTTCAACTCATAAATTTTAAATGTAGTGCGAAGTAATTTAACTACAATAGAAAGAAGAGTTGATGAAAGTAGTAAATGAAACTTACTATATTATTGAAATTATTCGCATATTATATATTATTGTTTTGATATAATCATTTTAGAAATTAGAAACTACCTTCGTTTAACGAAGTTTGTTTGAATAAGTCCGAATTCAGCAATATGAATTCATTTAGATTTCAAAAATTGTTATCAATTTAGCTATTCTCACTAATAAATAATTAAGTGAATTTATATCTTAACAAACTTTATCCAGTTGTAGTATCACATACTAGGTATAAGGATTTAATCGATCCAATGGTCCAACATTATATTATTATGACTAGTTTAGTTAAAAATCTATCAAACCATGTCATAATTCAAGTATTTACCATATTCTATTTTTCAATATAACTATACAGCATTTTTAAATGTTAGGCTGTAATTGCATTTAATAGTTTTCAAATAAAGGCTATGTAACGTAGGCTACGTAATAAGATACGTTATTAATTTCTTATATTAAGGACGTTTCTTGGCGTAAGAAACAGACCAGAGAACTCACAAAAACAAATCTACAAGATGAGTAATCTTGGGGTTATTTATATAATGCCATTAGGTCTAGACTTTGCGGTAAACAGCTTAGATCGAAACGCCTTATGAAATGTTCACTTTGAAAATTATTTTAATTGAAGAATGACTCCTAATTATTTTCCATGTGCTAAATATTTCGCTAAAAATATAAAATACCAACCATACTAAAATTTTATCAACACTTACTTATCACAACAAAATTACTTAAAAATATATAATAAATGTGAGAATTCTGGCTCTTTACAATTTTATAACATGTATAGATATACTATGTTGATATCGGACTGGCTGTACTGATTGAGAGAGGTCACATTGTACACAAGAGAGCTGATCGACAACGCATTAATTCACTACAGCTAATTAGGTCAATCTGTTCATACCCATTTAATGCAAGGTTACTGAATTCAGGTAAATCGTTTCATTTACTCTTATCTGTTTAAATATACACAGCTACATTTAAATTAAGTTTTTATAGTTGGTTGTTGAGATAAAACTTTGAAAGGATTAAATAAAATGAAAATTATATCACAAAGAAGACGTTGTGTATTTAATTTGGGATGACTTTAACGTTTATCAGATCAACGTTATTAGATAAAACTAGGAGCAAAGGTCTTTATATAAAATTCTACTGAAAGTTAGGTATTGTTTTTTGTAAAATAGCCTTAACATTTATTCATAACTGAAGGGTATTGTGTCTTTTGCAAAATTACTAAAACTTTTCTGTAAAACAGTTGGCTTGTTACTAAATTAATTTTTGTTTAATATATATATTTAGGTTTAGTTAAAAACGTTGTATATTCATTTGCTATAAAAAAGGTATATATATATATATATATATATTATATAATATATTATTATATAATATATTATTATAATTTAATATGTATTACTATAGTGCATAAGAAAATTGAAGTTTTACCATTACCACATACAAAAAGACTATAACAAAATTTTGTAATTAGAGTTTTATACAAACATGACGTAGCAAATAAGCACTATAATAAAATATATCTTACAATGTACTGTTATGTTTGTCATCTCTATAGGTTAACTGATATTGCCATTATAACGAGGACTATCGTAGTTAATCAGTAAATTAATAAATAACGGTATGTGAATTCACAATACTACTGTATGGAGAAAGTAATGAAATGTAATCATAGTGAGAAATGAAGACCTATTTACATTTGACAGAGAAACCAGATTTTTTTATTACATACGACTTTAATATTACGAAGTTGAAAAAGTGAGGTCAAATAAGGCTTAAGATACAAATTGTTTAAGATTTCAACTTTTTATTTACAAATGACTCACTCAGTGCTCGAAGTCTTTCAAAAACCAATTTCTGTGACTTTTTCATTGACTTTCATTATATATAATTTTTTATATATTTATATTATGTATATCTCCTCTACACATCATTTTAACTTTATAGAATTATTTAATTATTATAAAACTATCATTATTTAGTGTGAGGTTATCAAAAATATATTTCTTTATAATATCAAATGTTGGTTATTTCTTCTCAAAGATAGACGAGTTTGCGTGTATTATAATATTTTTAAATATTACCAGGTCCAGTCTTAATAACGTAGTTTGAAATAGATATTAATGTGTTTATATTAATTGGGTCGGAAACACGAAACGAGCCACGTTCCAGGTATGGGTTATCGGGTCTTTGATGTCTTCTTTGAAGGTTCCTAAAATATATATGCATATTCCCTTCACTTTATAAATACAATATCTATTATAGCGTATAGAGTTAAAAACATAATAGAAGTCGCAGGTTCAAGTTCTATTCGTGTTAATGAATTTCTGAGTCAATGGAAAAAGGCAGTATAAAATTATTATCTATATTATTATTATACGACTACCATACCTGAATAAAGATAATTACCACATAAGGTAGCTTAAAAAGGATATTTTGACGTTTCACTATGAAATTGTCTAAAGTTTTTAAAATATATCTTCCTAACAATTAACGAATCTCTTCTTCAATGGAAAGAAATTACAACTATATCTAATTACATAGATTGGAAAGGAAAGTAACAAAACATTTGAAATAAAACATTTATGTAATTTAGCACAGGAAATCAGTTTTAATAAATGTAGATAATTATAATGATTAAACATCTAATATAATCTGAACTAAATTAACCTAAACAATCTCAATACATCAATCAAACTGTATCTTTAATGTCGAGTGCGTAATTAATCTCAAATCCTTATTTTTTATACTTTAATATAACTTTTCTGCAAAACCAATCAAGTTGAGTATTCTTTATAAATAGATTGTGAAGGTTTTTCATAAATCTTATGATAATACTTAACAAAGGTATATAATTAAAATGGAGTATGTAAGAGTTTGTTTTGAAACTGCTTTACCGTACGGAGATGGATTGAATATTTTATGTAGTGATTGATCTGGTTATTTTATGAATTTGAGTATTTTTTTTTCATATATTTGTGAGATACAATCCAATGACTATGAATAACCAAGAGGGTTGAAAATAAATGTTGTTATAAATGAAGTAATAAATATATAATCAAATATAATTACCCTGATGTGGTCCTGATAGTGGAGGATATTTTCTAGAGTTGAACATACGAAAAATATCACCATTATACAAAACATCATATCATTTATTACTTCCAGAAGTTTTTATAAGCTTTGGCCAACACATATTGTTAGTGTTGAAATATAAATTGAAAATGTATCCCACGACAATAATATAAAACTCCTTAATATTTGTAGTTGGATGCAAAATATATAACTAAAATGTAATTATAGCATCACAATAAAACACTTTTGCAAATATATTATACCAATTTATTAATTACCCCCTTATTGTAATCTATTAACCTCCTACGTTTTGGTAAAATATTTTCTATGTTTAACATTTATAGTTTATGGTTATAATCTGATTACTACTTAATTATTCAATCCAATTTTATTATTGAAATAATGATTTGAATAAAGAAAATCTAGTTAAGAGAAATATCTCATAATCAGTTTTATATTTACTTGAATGACGCAATCAATTTAAATCGTCCGATATTTGGTCTATCAGATAAATTTATTTCATCGGAAATTGATGTCTCAACCTTTGGTAAGTTGGCACGTTTACCATTGTTAATGTATCAGAGAATATTTGATAATTTTAAGATAGTAAATATCGACCCCTTATAAAACATGATTTAAGACTATATGTCGTAGTGTTATTTAATTTAGTCGAAGAGTTGTCAACTATAAGCTTTATCACTTTATATTGACATAGGTAGATAATTTTATTCATAATTTTCAGGCAATTTTTATTGATGATCCGATTGGTGCGAGGTAGTTGGTGTCCCTCAAGGTGGTATTTTGTCTCCTTTACTGTTTTTATCTTATCAACTCCATTATTTTTAATACTAACTGTCAATATCATTTCTACGCTAAAAACTTACAACTTTATATACATACTGGACTAAATTTGATCGCATCTGCAATATCCTCATTTAACACTGTTCTGTACCAGCTATTTGGTCTAAAAATTATGGTTTGAAGTCAATCCTTATAAATGTTAAGGAATTACTACAGGTAGCACACGTCAACTGGCAAAGATTGACTTTAATTCCTTACCAAATGTTATTTATAATGATAGTTTAATATCGTACTCTTATAAAATAGAAAAATTGTTGGATAATTCTCTTAGTTGGAATGTCACTGTGTCATAGAGAACTATATCGTAAGTTTTACAGAACACTTCACTCCTTATTACGGCTCAAAATTATCTCCCCCCCTTACAATGCAAAATTACAAATAGTGAACTTATTGTTACTGCCCATCCTCGATTATGCAGTTGTGTGCCATTTGGACGCCAACGAAGATCTTCTTAATAAGCTTGAATGTTTACCCAATACTTTTATTCGTTTCATTTTCGGCCTGCGTAAGTTCAATCATGTTTCGAACTTTAGATCCAAATTAAATTGGTTACCTATTCGCTCTCGTAGGAATGTCAGAATCCAGTTTGTATTATACTCTTTTTTATTTTTTTTATTTAATCCTTCCAGTCCTTAGTATCTTAAATGAAAATTCTCTTTCTTATCTCATTTATATGATAGATCAGTGAACTCTTCTAGCAATTTATAGCCCAGTACTCCTTTGAATCTGGTCTGATTTTGTGTCCAACTCGTTTGCTGTAATCGACTCTGGAATGAATTACCTGAGTCTCTTAAAAAAGCTAGTTCTCGAGAGACCTTCAAACTTCAGGTCTAAGATTTTTATTTTACCAAAGAATAAAACATTTAATCTTTTAAAGTTTTTTTTTGTTTCTTTTGCGTGCCTATACGTAGTAGTCTTCTCTTCTCGTCTCTCGTCTTCTCTTTCACATCCTAATTTTGGCTGGTAGAGAATGCCTATTGGCACTAAGTCCGCCTTTTGTACATTAGTTTACATTGTACAATAAAGAATTAAATAAATAAATAGTAACAGTGAAAGACCTCAATACCCCCCCCCCCCCGGTCATTCGTATTAGCATATTTAAAGATTCAATACAAACACTCTCTTGACACGACTCACACATGTTAAGGGACATTTAGAGGAAAACTCCGATTTATCCCAATTAAACCAAAACAATATCTATTAACTATGTAATCAATTAATAACAATCTCTTCAAACTATAAGTTTTACTAAAAGTTTCGTATTTGTATTCAGAAAAAAAATCATTTAAAAAATATTAATGTCACATTTAAACAAATATGTTACAGAAACAATTACAAAACATTAAATTAACTCTGGTTAAAACTTAACTTTTATTTAATAATAGAAAAAAGGACTATTCAAATTATAATAATATTTATTTAGTATGATATACGCAAACACGCTAAAGTCTTTTGTCTTGTGTCATATATAATTTGTGGCTTCAACCCCGACGTATAGATTTATGGAGGTCACATCCATTCTTTGTGAGGAAGCTGATCGGTGGCGCATTTATTCACGAGCGTGGCTAAATGGGTCACAGTTTATGTTTACTTTCAATAAATAATAATGGAAGACTGTGTTCAGCATTATGATGGAAGCTTTTATTAAAATCAATTTATTATATTATATATTTAGTCATATAAATATTAAATCTTATTAACATACTTATTTATAAAATATATTTTAATAATAAAATTTGAACATAATTTACATGTCGTAAAAGTTTGAATATGTCATCAAAGCACAGTTATCGTTATGTATAATGTATAATAATCAAAAGTTACGCACTCGCCTCAAGTACGAAGCACGTAACTTACAAAGTATACATTAAATCGATATTAACGATTCTACGTTATTCATATTTCGATTAAATTTCGATGAATATGTAAGTTGTTAAATTAATTAAACAGACAAACAAGGGCATCGGATTGTACTTAATAACTATTTAGTGAAGTTAATTGAATGTAATCATAATTTAAAATGTATCCAGTCACGGACGGTAATTGCATTTTATATGCATTTGGGCCCATTTGGAAGTCGAGTAAACCATTAACCATCGCATTACTATTAAGTGAATTAGGCTTAATGTGAGCTCTTACTCAGCCATGTCTACTCCCCTCAAGTTTAATGTTATTGTTTGTTCGTTGAGGGTAGCAGCAAAAGCAACTAATATCTTTATTAAATTGACTACATTTAGGTAAACAACTCACCTTTATTCCGTACCGCCGAGGGACATATAGTTATGCCAACATCCTTTTGTTTTAAAACACCGCAGGAAATCGTATTATTACATGAAATTAATTTTCAAGGAATAACATTGTATTTCGGATTTAATCTAAGCATACTGCGTAATGCATGTCGATAATATTTTACTTCGTCTTTATATAAAATTTTTAAATTATAAACACGGAGTATTGTTGTTCAATTATACGCCTAAAATAAATAGATTAGAAAGAGTTGTAACTATTACCTAGCAATAGTTAATCTGAGTAGTGCTACGGTCGGTCTACTGGGACTGTATTGCTGTTAATTAGACCACATTTGTTATATCATTGAAATAAATACTGGAATATACTGGAGATTATATATTTTTTTATTTTGTCTAATAACAAATTAAATAATAAGTACAACTAATTTCGACTCTTATATTTATACTAGTAAGAAGTAACATAAGTAGAGAATATAATTGACAAAAGAGTTAAATGAAAGTTACTTCACTGTTGGATTTATTTGCATATTATATATGATTGTTTTGATAAAGTTATTAAATTTAGAAATTAGAAACTTTCGTTTAACAAAGTTTGTTTGAATAAGTCCGAACATAGCAATATGAATTCATTTATATTTCAAAAGTTGTTAACAATTTAGCATTTGTAACTTATATATAATGAAGAGAATTTATATCATAACATAATTTGTTCATTAGCACTATACATCAAAATTTAATTGACCAGATGTTTTAGCAACATAATTTTATTTTGTCTAATCTAAAGTTTGTCAAACCACTTCATTATTCGTATACCTACGCTGAGCTATGTATTCTTTAAGTTATATTTTCTTATTTACATAGTTTTATAGCATTTGTAAAATGTTATGCTCTAATTGCATTTTATTAAATTTAATATGAATTTCTAAAAGGTTACGTAACGTACGTGATACGTGATGGGATACATCAGTTCTATTAAAGACGTATTAGCGTAAGACACAGACTAGAGAACTCGCAAAAACAAATCTACAAGATGAGATCATGTTCGCTTGAGATTGAGGATGTTTACATAATTCCGCGAGGTCTAGACTTTGCGGTAAACAAATTAGATCGGAATGCGTATGAAATATTCAAATTGAAAATTATTTCAATTGAAGAATGAGCGCAGTTACAAACATTTTTAGAGAGTTAAAAGTTTTAGTTGCTAAAATATGAAATTTCAGTTTTTATTATACAATATATTAAATAGTAGCAAATTTTGATATGTTTTGTTAGTAATTTAATATATTTTTCAATGTCAATCAAAAATGTAAATATAATAAAGTTATATATAATAATCTAGTTGAAATTGTAAATGTATATTTTTAAATAATTACTAGTCCTCAACTTATATTATTGATCACAATCAACAAGAAACGCATTTAAAATTATTTATTACCTCACAAAGTTCTAAATAAAATAAAAATCTTTAAAACCTCCGAGAAAATATAAAATAAACCGCAACCATTTAGTACCGTCGTAAAATAAATTCAAAACTACTTCCAAATCCTGTACCAGAATGCTACTATAAAAATTCACACTCGTATATGCATTTGGCAATGCAGAGCTGGCATCAAGCTTAGCTCAAAAATGTATATTCAAGATATATACTCAGTTAGGGTAATAGAACGGTGCATTAAGCAAGACGCAGATCCATAATATTATTCATTTTTATGTGTTGTGGAAATTTTAATATATCAAGTAGTAAGATAAATGCAACACGGGTAGTGTTAAATGCTGTACCAAACTTTCTTAAATAAATATAAAATCATCTTTGCACAAGAGTGTTTACATGTGTGTTACGATATTACATCTTAACAACGCAATTCATCATAATATTTTTTTAGGTTATACAGTAGAAGATATAGGCTATATATATTTCATCTGAAAAAAGATACTTACTTTATATAATTTATTGTATTAATGATTATAACGCCTGTCGTGAGACAAACTGTTCTCAAAGATATTGAGCGACTCAAAGACTTTGTATTGAGACCCTCGCTCTGTACCGCTCCTCAAATACACATTACAGTCGTCTATTCAACGCTAATGGAAATATGAAAGTTTGTGTTTGTCGAGCAATCCATATATTATGTATTGCCATAGAAATTACTATAACTTCAAACTATAACAACCTACAACTAATAAATAATCAAAAATCATTTTGATAATGAAATTATGGTTGATATTAGATTTTCTGTTTTAAATATTTTTTTAAGGAATAAATTTTAGACAATTTAAAAGACGACAACACTAATTATGTATGACATCGGACATAAATTTAGAATAATATTTTTTTCTCTTGTTAAAATTCAACATTTCAGATATTACAAATAATGAATATTATTACAAGGAATACAAGGAATACTATTCGTAGTATTTTTGTTTTATTTAATAATCTAAAAGCAAGTATTAAAAATTTATCAACAAAATACTGGACATAAATAATGGTTTATAAATCAAACAACACTAAATAATAAATGGCCATCTCGATAACTGTTAACTTATCAAAGCTATTAGCAACTTTGGAAACTTCATAAATGCAGTTGGCTGTTAAGATTTACGTCTCACAAGTTACAAATACTATTTAATAGATTCATCAATTAAACTCTCAAAAACTTAGTTCAAAGATTAAATTTAGTTTAAAACAAGTGTTTTTAACAAAGAAACATAAATTATTTAAAAGTATTATATAAAAATGTTTTAAAGCAACAAAAGAATAGGTTTTGCGATCACATACTTAATGTATTTTTCATCGTAAAATAAACCGGTGGAGTGTAAAAAGCAAATGTATCGGAAAAAAATTCTTACACGTATGGACTAACCTAAATTCTAGGGTACGACTTGGATGATGGTTCAATCGCTCAGAAAAAGCGATAATTCAAGATATACCTAAGACGGGACTGATATTTTCCGCTGTAATATATTTCGTCCCTTACAGGGAATGTCACTGTTGTACCATATCTTTGGATTTTTATATCATTCATAATAACATTATTTGAGTACTTACTTATACACTAAAACTGGTAAAAAAAACTTGGTTATTATAGTCAATAACAACATAATTATAAATATCCCTATATATAATATGTACTTTATAGTTACTATAACAAATTAAACGCTCAAATATTGACAATCCAAAATACAAATAAAACCCGCTTGCACCACTCACTTAACCCACTTCACTCAGCCCCAGAGTAGACTAAACTCTGACGGCGCAGTATTGACAATGTTCATACAAGACGTCCAATTTAAGGTGAACTTCAAACTGCCATGATAAATGCATTTTTGATTGTGTATACTTTAAATATAAAATATGTATTAAATATAATAATAATTTAAAAAAGCAATACCGAAACAAAGTGGTACATTGTTAATGAAGTATAATAATAATAATAATAAAAATGTATATCCCACTATTGGAACGACCTTTTATTGGATACTAATTTACACATTGTACTAAATTGTTACATAACTGTACAAACAATATTTTACTTTTATTTGTCATTAAAGAGGATTTATTATTATGTCTAGGCATTATAAGATTTACTATAACTACGAGGTCAAAGCTATTTATCTATAAGAATAAATTAGGCAATTGATTTTTAGCTTAAACACAATTACCCCATTCGTTTTGTTTTTAGTAAACGTTCCTTAAGACAAAAGTATGCACGATACTATTTTCTTATATCCATATAATTGACACTTCATGTACCAATTTATTACAAATTTATGAGGAAATGAACGAAAGTAAGTTGTAATTTGATTAAAATTATGTACTAGTAAAATATCTTCGCTTAAAACAAATATTTGTTGTTGGTATCTAATGAATTCTTCCATCTTAGTCAAATTTAAATAAGATCAAAGTAAGTCATATACTCAAGCATCGAAGAGTGTCTTTATAGTATCAGAGATCCCATCATAAGATCTTAATCAAAATTATATTAGACTACCTCTGAAGAACCGTACGAGTCGTTGGCATTCAACTTATTTATATGTAATAAATGGTGCTTAAAAATTCAAGAGCCTGACAATTTTTTTATGAAATACATTAGATAAATTTTGGCAATTTTATATATATTAATAACAAACGAGATATCCTTTATAACGAAAATAAGGAAAAACCGTTTAAACCGATAAATAATTCGCATAAAGTAAATTATTATACTATAATTAACTTTAAATAATACCATGTAGATATTAGTTATTCTTAAAAACTGTATTTTTTTTTTCTGTAATATATAAAATTTTAATTAATTAATTAAGTATTTATTATAATTATGATAAATAAATGTAACCATCTTAATTCCGATAATTTAATGTATTTTCGATTTATTGTTTAACCGCAGAACGCGATCTGTTTTCGATTTAGTACTGAAATATTTGAAGCGAATGAAAGTATAAAGTCGGATCGGTATAAATGAAATAAACAACGCATTTTGTAACTCAAATTGAAATTTAATCGTAGTCGAAAGATTCGAGAGAAAGGATTTATACTCATCTTAAATTACCGAGAAAATACGATTAAGCGTTTCTTACATCATTACAATTATAAGTTAGACAACTTATATTTAATTATATCGTCAACATAATTGCACTATTATAATTTAGGAGCATTCTGAAAAGATTTTTCATTTCTCTATTTGTTTAAATTCATATAATTGTTTTAAAGAAGCTATTAAGTATACTCTTCCAGGGATCAGTTATATTGGTTCAATTTATTTAAAGCTAACACTTGTACGCTACCGGTCCTTAGAGAAGTCGGGAGGTCTCACATAAATCTCCATTGAGTTAGAGGATACCCAAACCCCATAACATAATGTGCTTTGTCTTGACCCTGCGGGACGTAAAAACCGATCCTGTAAAAGTATATTGTGATAATATTAAAATTCTTATATATGAAAAGATAATTGACTACCATAACAAATATTTTCAATTTTGAAATAAGCAGTGGGATTCGTTTTTTTAAAGAAAACTCCTAAAATAGGACTTTTTGTAATTGAAACTCCCAAAGGTTTCAGATGATTGCTATTAATGTTTTTAAATTTAAATCTATCGTTTAGTATTATTGAAAGATACAGATTTTTTTTTTTTAAGAAAAACAATACTTTTTAAATATAAATATGTTATATTAGTAACAATAATATTAAAAATACAATATACTCTACTCCTATTCAAGTGGAGTATAATATAGACGCCTCAAGAGAAACAATAATCCGTCTCTCTTAAAAATCTCTCTCAAAAGAGCTGACCCAATTTATTTGAAGGCCCTCGCAAATTGGCTTGTAATAAAGAAAAATAACATCTTTATTAGACTTCTATGAAAAATATGCAGAACCCAGAACACTGTTACATAAATGTTGATTCTTAGAAAATAAAATCTTCCTCTTTCTTAATAATTTATAGTGTGAGAAAATCTTTTTATAACTTAAATAAATTATTTATTCTGTATATATTCAAACACGTGTGCTTTGTTGAGATTACATTAGAATCTGGTAGGTGGCGTTGTCTCTTATTAACAATTCTATGAACTGATCTGAATTCACAATTCGTTTAAAGCCTATTATTATTTTAGGTAAAGAAAAAACATTTAATAATATAAAATATAAATAATATAACAATATTAAATTTATTCATAATACCAAAATCCTGTTCAAAGACAAGCTGACCTTGACTGTACCTAAGGATTCCAGTCACGTGGAACTAAATACTTTCAGCAATGTCCCTCTAAATTCCCTTGTTTCATGAACTGTAGAGACTCTATTGGTAATGAAATTTATCGGATCATTATGTACTTTAGGACACTACAATAAGGTTCATAATTAATTGTCACTTATCCGAGATAATCAAATGAGTATCCTCTTCAAAGTGCCTTAGTACTTTGAAAGACGAAGAATTTTGAGTAACCTGATTTAGTCCAGCTGCATAATTCTGGTTGTGATAAAGTAAACTATGACGCCGAACTCGTAGAGTGAAGGAGATCAAATACAAATACGAAGTGTGACTATTTTTTATATAACAATACAACACCAAGCTGAATTTAAGTAAAATCTATTTTTTTTATATTAACATAATTCTAATATACTTACCTAGGTTTTAATGTATATTAATATTATGAAACAGTAAATAACTTTACATAAAAAAATTCAAGATAAAAAATAATGTTGTATTATAATACCAGTTTTATCTTAAATATATTTCCTATATCCGATACATAAAATGTAAGTGTTAGCAAATTTCGCAAACGCGTATCCCATTTGATAGAAACGGAATCCTATAAGCCCTACCTTAAAATCGAAATCAACCCCAAATCCCTTTATGCTCGAAGTTACAACGTAGAGGGATGGAAATTTACAAAAGTAACTACATGACGCTTAAGGGACGTCACTCAAATACTACCTTAAACTTTGGAATCCTTTCCAAATTGCATATTACAATTATAAAAGGCGATCAGAATCAATAATTACATATATAAACCAATGTATTAAATATGATTATAAATATCTTTTTATATTATTTGTTGAAGGTTATTATGAAATCAAAAACCTCTTAACAATAGTATCACGTAAAAGGAAAAAACCAGTAATTATGCTCATAAAATTTTATGTCTGTATTTGTTTCTATCTTTGTTTTTATACTAAATGTTAAGGATTATTTAATTGTATTGACCTTAATGACAAAATGTAATTAAAATTTGCTTTTCACAAAATTACTTGTTAGAAATTTTAATAAATTAATTGAACTAAGCATTTCACATAGCCAAGTCAACAACAGTGCTATTTTGCGTTATACTGTTCCTTTTTATTTCGTTAAATTATTCCAGAGTCTACCCGCAATGTGTTCTGCATTCAGCAGCTTAAAACGAAATTTCTTTTTATTTTATTGAAAATGAGATTAGAATTGAAAGTATAAAACCATTTCGATTTCTTGCATGAATGCAAACAAACCCTGAATCTCGAGCTATGCGTTCAATACAGGCTTTATTCTTGTCAATACAGATTTGTTCGACGACTGAAAAATTTAAATTCCACTCGATATTGCTTTAACCTCGAGAGCCTAAAAGAATTGAGATTTTATCCAGGATAGAGAATTTGTGTATTGTTGTTCCCATTTCATACAATATATTGTTTGTCCAACTTGAGATTTCTGAACGAATAACGCTTACAGGTTTTGCTTAAAAAAATCTGATGCGTTTCTTTCAGAGTTGGTTGTAATTGTCCAAATAATATGTGTAACGGATATTTAAAAAATATATATATTTAATAATTACTATACTTCTATACTTTTCTTTTTGTGATAATCAATAGCGATTTGTTTCAAAGCAAAATTCTATTTTATTACTTCATAAAAGAAAGTACGTTGCTAAGGTCGTTAAAACTTTTTCCTGATAACAAATTGTGAACTTTTATTACGACGCATTGTTGTACCTTCATATATGTTACTGACGCAGCTTTTAATTATATTTTAACATTTTGCAAAATAAAAAGCAACGTTTCAATCTATTAAATAAAATCCATATTTTTTTTGTATTTTATTCCTGGGTTAAATTTTATAAGTTCACACAGAATTGGACCGTGGGGAGCTTTGAAATCATATACAATAAAGTTGAAAATTCTATACATATATAAGTCTTCAAGCTTAGTAATAAACACGAGGGTTCAGAGCACCTTTAATCAGACTGTTTCGCTTCAGTGAGGATGCTGCATAATTCATGACGTACGGTGGCCACAAAGGGGCCTGTTATTGAAATTTAACCTTTACTGTTAAGGTCATAAGAGGCACAGCTATGTAAAATGACAGACAAGCCATCACTTACCCGTCATGTTAATGTCAGGGTGAAATTAAAATTTCCAAAATATTAATGGAGTTTCAGAAAAAACGTGACAAAATTCAGTTGTTATTGTCAGTTCTTCATCTTGTTTGTCTTCATTTTCCATCAACCGACTTCAAAATAGAAGGTTCTGTGTTTGACTACAAATTACCGATATTTGATTATATTGTTACAATCTACAATTATTAAACAATCATATTTCAATATTAGATACAATATTGTGTCCTCGCTTTGTATTTACCAGTTTTAATCCATTCTCATCGGAACTCAATAGATCGTACAATTGCTAATAATGTAGTTACACTAATTCTCTCTCTGTATAAATTGCTCGATTTTACAATTCAAGAGCAATTTATAAATAAATTACACCACAAAGTGCTGCGAATTCAAAATTGTTATTACGCATTATTATGCTGTTGCCGAATAAACAGAACGGCTAAGACAATAAGACCGCATATAAATGATTTTTTTTTTATTTGAATTTGTGATAATTGTGAATTGTTTATACGACACTCCGTCTGGTATAAAATGTATTCACGTTTGCGAGACGCAGACATAATTATTGTTGCCTTTTTTAGCATAATTTCATTAAACGACGTTAAAAAAAATAATACCATTGAAATTATATATTTTTTACCGGCTATGCTCAAAACAACATTTATAGAATTCTCTTTACATGTCTTATTTTTTTTTATTACTTCATTTCATTGATGTTTTATGTCCACATTCTTAATAAAAAGTTTTATATAGATTAAATACAATTATATTATTGTTTTGCACATAGAAATACTTATAAGGTGATCATCAAAATCATTGTTTTTAGATGACTCCTGACGTGATAATAAATAACAGTGTAGCTATTAATAACAAAAAACAGTATAGCTGACAGAAGTAAAAACATAATATGTACTAGTGTAAAAGTTTTATCCCAGTATCGTAAAATATACATGAAAGTTATTCAGATGGAAAATAATCCAACACCTTCTACACCATATTATTGTAGATCATATTTATATATAATATATCATTAATAAAAGCTTTGTTTACTAAAAAACAAAGCCTATTTTATTGAGGAATATTTTTCATTTGTTCTATTAATAATGAGTATAATAACATTATTGTTAACACTAAAGCCGCATAATGCAGTGTGATAATGACTAAATCCCCAAAATTAACAGAATTACATCGACAACCAATCAACAGCTCTATAGTACTTAACTAATCCACATTAAACCTCATTTAGCATTTACAATACTATTAAAGTTTAGTAATATTTCTAGCTTTAGCCAAATGAGGTTATTTATGAGAGAGGACTATTAGCCTTAGGCTGTTGATTTAGTTGTAGTTGACAGTTGGTTTATTTTAGGTTTATTAAGTCATTACTTTGTCGTTCTACATTCTTGCTAGTCGGTTTCTAATATTTTTTTCTTCTCTTTTATAATAGGTAACTTTTTGTTTTTTTTTGTTATCATCGATATTACGTACTGCAACTTCTAGATACAATATTGTTAGTGTTGAACGAAAATTCTTCAATGTTACAAGCTATATATTAGAGGCCCACCTTTTAAGAAAGCTGTAGTTTTTGCGATTTTTTTCGCAAGATGATTACTTCTTTTGTTATTGTGCATGGAAGTATTTATTAGGCTTAACTGTGACCCCTGGGACGAAGGAGGAAGTTAAGTCTTCCGCTCCCTCAATTATTGAGGTCACTTGTAAATCAAACCACCTCCAAGGGAACACGATTTAAATCCTCAATCATCATCAAGAGATCTCGGTGAGGTTTCTGTAAAATCAGTGAGCAGGACAGAGGCAGATGTAACTCGTTAACACACAAGTACAATTGATGCCTTTACCGAGTGGTATAAAACCTCAAGGTTGAGATCAAAACCTATAGACCAAAGTTCACCGAGAAAGGCGTCCATGTCAAAAAAGTCCGTTTCTGCAGGAATGCCCTCTACAAACTGAAATCTAATAAAGTAATTGAGATATTCTCTGGTTATATTTGATAGGGTGATTAAATTTATATTTCCTTAAAACACTTAAAATTCTTTATAAACATGATATTGAACGGAAGATATTTCGTTTGATATCGTTTTTAGACATTGGAAATTAATTCCTCTGTTCATATTTGAACAGACGCAAACTATCCTATTTTGTTAATAATAGACTTTAAAATATTACTTGAAATTTTCTGTTACAGGTGAGCTTCACACAAAACACCACATAACGTTTTAGCTGCTAAGGTTATTTTATTTTATCATTCATAGAATTTAAGTACATATTTGTACTACTTTGATCAAGTGAATGTGTCAATTAGCTGAATATTATTCTAGGAGGATAATTTATCAACTAAAAAAGTATTAGAAAAGCTCACACGATACGTTAATAAATATTAATTATAATAAAATATATGTATTTGTTATTTTGAGCAAACTAAGACCGCTATTATAACCTTTACTTAAGCATGTAAAGTAATGTTACTTTAAAACTTAATATAGTAATTTTATAACAAAAAGACATAAACAGACTAAATACTAGTATTTATATATATATCATGACAAAAACTTATTCAGTAACTAACCTAACTCAAAGCACATACATGTAATTTATCGTTAGGTTACCGAAATTGTTTATAACACAAACAATGACGTATAATTTGGGTATCCAATGCAATTACGCTATCCCAGGTGACGCTTGTTCCCATACATATTTATCGAAGCCTTTTCGATTGCTAGGAATATATTTTACGAGACGCAATAACAATGCTTTTGTGCAGAAAAATGTGATGTGGTTTTATGGTATATACAAAGTATATCTCTTTTAAAAAAATATTCCTACATTCATAAATTAACATAAAGTTACTTTTATTGACTATAAGTACTTCTCAATCTTCAATAATTCTTAGATACGAAGTATATGATTTTGTGACAGATATTCTATAGAACATCAAATTTATTATCTGAGTTAAATAAGGGATGAATTTTGTTGGTTTGTTAAATTGGCTATAAACATTCGAAAGTTCCAACCAGATTGTACTCATGTGGTTAACAAGATTATCCACTGTTGGGCTACCACGCAATTATACTATCGTATGTGGCTTAGTTGTGGTGATCGTGCTGACCATACCTGCCATTAAAGTTAAATGGGAAGTGAAGTGAACTCTTACTTGAGTTGCGACAACGTCCAACTCACATTAAAAGCTTAGCCTCAATTTCCAAACTGGAGATATTGAATATCCGGTGTAGTTTTAAAACTAAATTCATAATAATTTGAAATTCATATTCTCTAAAGTACTTTAGAGTTTGTCACATGATGCAGTTAACAGAGCAGAACTGTAATTATATAGTTTGTAGGTTGTAACATTTGTTACAAAACTCGTTATAGGTGTAGTTTGTTTCGTTAAGGGCGCACTAAACTAATTAGTATTGTTAATTTTGGCTTTGGGTGTTTTTGTTTGTCTCATTCGTATTTCATACGAGATATTTTGGATAACTAGGAATGCAGATTAGTTTTCCTTTTCCTTTTGTAATACTCAATCTTTTTAAATGTCCATAGACTTCTATACATATTAATATAAAATATTGTTACTATGAACTAAAATAACTAATTGGATGCCATTATTCTAGGAGTGCGTTCTATATTATTAATATAATATCTGTAAAATAAGGTTATTTAAGTTACCAATGGGATGAATAAACCACTAACCTATAAGAAATATGTTCCGCAAACTCAAATTTCAGACCATTATTTCATGCGATCAGGTCAGCGTTTCCGGAGGGCCAATAAATATGACGGCGGGAAATTGGACAAAATTTGCTTATTCTGCACCCGATTTGGTTCTGAAACCGAGTTATTATTGGTTCATATTGGCTGCGATTTAACGTGCTTTAAAGGTGTAATACTGTTATAACTATGTTTATAGTAGAAGATAGTTATATATTATACGGATAGTTCTATAAATTGCCTTTCCAACTCGTTGAAAAAACTTTCCTAAATTTATAAAGTCAATATAAAACCTGCCAATAATTAAAAGGCGAAATAACATTATTTTAAGACGAAACCAGTTATAAATAGAATCTTTTTCTTTTATTTTATCCAGAGATTCCACTTCAGCTTCAAGGGAAAAAGTGACGTTAATAGAATTTATAAATTATATTATAAATTTTTCTTAAGGCGAAAGAAATAACTTTACCATTATAATAGAAAAAAGGAGTATTATCAAAAAAATCTCAAATGTATTCAACCAATTCTTAAGATGCTCTAATTCGGATTTCAGGTCGGGAGGCTAATTCAACAGTTTTCATCAAAAGAGATATACTTTACTTTCTTTGCTTGGCTTCCGTCGCGTTTTAGATCTCTATAGACATTAAATGTGTTACCCAAGAGTTCCTCACTTCTTTTATAGCGGTTTCTTTGATGCTGACTAGGCTATTTATGTAGTCTGTCTTTCATCCACATAGCTTTTTATATTACATTGGTTATAATTTAAAATGATTTTAATTATATATTACACATTATAAATACTTTCTCAAAATAGTTGTATAAAGTGGTCAAATTTATTAAAAAGAGGCTTTCTGATAGTCTTTCGTCATGGACTGAAGAGGGATATTCGGATCATTAGTTCAGAATTACTGATGAAATTCTTGAAGAAAACAGTGTTATCGGCATTGGACAAATTTTCTTGAACACAGTTTCAATACTTTGATATAGTTTTTTTAAAGAAACTTCCTGATATTGTTTCTAAGTGTATCTTAAATTACCTCAAATCTGAAAAATAATTTAAGAAAATAACCTATTAATTCTATTTAGTTTATTAATAATTTTCAATACCAAAAACCTAAAAAGTAAATTAGACCAAACCTACACCTTGGTCGCAAGTCCCAGGCATTGTTTGCGCTCCTCTTCTTGCAACGCGATGGGCCCGGCACCCGCACGCTGAATCCATGGATTGCTAAGAAGCTTCGTCTCTTACATTTTAAGATCGGCGAAACAAATACTTTGTATAAAATATAATAAATATAATTACTATTTGATTTTATAATGTAATGATGTATGAAATTCGAGGATTTTAAACATATTTACTGCATCATTCATTCATTTTAACGCTACGAGGTTGGATAGGATCTACATCCGTTAGCCTGAGGCTATTGGCAATTATCGCGGCCTATCACTTCAAAGAGGTAGGAAAGTGTGGTAAAGCCTTTATAAGCTAGTTCAGTAAGGACTATATAATGGACTTGGATATCCAAGTCCTCATCTCTCTCGTCTCATCATATGATGAGACGAGATCGTTAATATTATAAATCATAAAAGGGGTAACACGATGTGAAGCAGTTATATTTAACTTTTTATTATTATTATCTATACTATCGCTTTTATAAGATTTTTTTTTCTATTTAAGATTAATGCCTTTATATTATATAAAAGTCAATTAAATGTTTGTATTGTTATGTTACATATGTTTTATACATTAAACATATTAAAATTACTTTATTCTGATCTCAATGTAATTGTACCTGAGTACTATTAAATTATAAAGAGAAATAATTCTAAATCCATCCTGTCAAGCATGCAGATTTAGCATGCAGCTAACTGGTGCTAAATCCCACCTAATTCCTAAAGCCCTGGCGAGACTAATAACCAGCGTCTCTGGAGAGCTAATCAGAATATGAGCTGTGTTTTCCTACAGCATATGTAAGTACATACAGATGTTAACAATGTATTGTATGTATGTAAGTAAACCCTTACGTTAAAAGTTGCAACACATAAGGGAAATAGGGTTGTCAAAATGAAATATGAGAAAAAAATATATATTTTTTGTTGTATTCCGTTTACTTTTGTTTAAATGTAACGTTTTTCGCATAATGCCCAAATGGCGAGGCCTACGATGTTTATGTATCGGCCAGTATTCACCATCAGACAACAAACAATCGCCGCCTAACGAACCCCAATTAGTCCCGTACGAGGTACAGGATAGTAGGAGCGTCAGCAAAAAAACTTTAATTAAATATATTCAAGTCGTATCGGCCGTTCAAAACCCTACAACGGTTTTATTTATTATATTCTTTATACATTATAAAACATATTCGTATAATGAAATAGAAAAGAATTGAAATATTATATATGCTTTAATTTGTTTTGTTAACCTTACAAGAGATATTTGAAGTTATAGTTTAATCATATATAGTATAAGTTAGGAAGTTAGCGTGTATCTGCTTTCTGCTACTTTCTTAAATTTGTTAAGTTGAATCTTCAAGTTGCTTGATGGCTGAGTACATAGAAACTAATTAAACTACAGACGTGTGAAGGCGATTACTATGAACCGGAATAGATATTATATTATTAAAATTAAATTATACTTAATAACTTTTAAATAAAAAATATTATGTTACAATGCTTCTTAAAGTAAATAATGCCTTTGTTTTGTAATGCAATGCCAATCGAAAAGACACAATTTTCATTCAATTATCTCGGAATAGTTGCACTAATTGAAAACTTTAGCGAACTCATTAATATTTCGTTACAATCAGTTGAACAGTGTAGTAGCGAATAAGAGACAAAGACACGATAAACAAATAGTGTTTAAATATAAACTAGCGCAGGTTTGATATGAACGTCAGTTCATCAGGAAAACTTCATATTAAAAATAGGTGTATCAAGAAATAATCCATTATCCTTTGTCCATATCCACGTCTATATGCTGATATAAGCCCCTTGTGTACAATGCAAATACAAACATTGCTCTATTGGTGACCTGGACAAATGCTACGGCGTTCAATTGCCTCTGTCTATGGGGTTTTATATTCAAACATATGTATTCAATTCACCCGTAGTTTTATGGTTGGAATGTTACCTTTTCTGTATTTGTAAAATGTTCGTGTGTTTGCTATGAGCTCTTCGGAATGAACATCAGTGTCAATATAACTTGCAACTTTCCAATATTGGAGCTAAATATATAAACAAAAAATATGTTTTTATTTAGAAAAAGTTTATTATTACTATTATTATCAGATCATAAAAGTCACACTTAACTTTACGTCATTAGTATAGTAATAAAATAAGTCATATTTCAATTCTTAGTCCAGTCCCCTAGTCCAGAAACAGTTTAAATCGAACAGGGAGAGAAAGATACTAACATCAAAACTAAATAAGTAATATCGTTCTCGGGAAGTTATAAGGAAATCCTTTATCATATTGTAGTGGCGGCGTAATGGTAATTAGGGAATAAATAAATCCATTTCCTCGTGTTGTTATATAATTGTGTGTTTCTTCGTGTGTTCATTTCGGTTATATTGTTACTGTTGGGAGGGAAATTAGTTGTTTGTGACGATCTCTTGTTGAAATGAAAATTGTTAGTAATTGACTATATATACAGGAATGTTTTTAAGATAAATATATATATCGATTTATATTATTTTTTATCTTAAAAATCGACACCAACGAATAGGTATTTCTTAAATATTTATACAACATAAAATACTTTTACTCTCAGACGTTTTAATAAATATTTATACTTGTAAATAAAGATATATAAATCAACTATTCACATTTATATTTCCAGTAATCATGATAGTGACTGATGTGCGCACCATATATCAGTAATCAATCAATAACTCAGTAAAATCGTTTGTATGTCTGTACAGTTATGTTATTACACGATTCAGATATAAAAGAGTGTAATATCCGCAGATATAAAATATATCTTACACCGAGATGCCGTTCTCATAAAAGTCATAGTTACGATCAACCAAAGTTACCTAATGTGTTTTCGTCGATCTGCCATAAACAATGTCTATACCCAATATATCTTATATACTTAGACACTTCTGAAATATTGATATTAATAACTTAAACATTTAATTAATATTTCCATTTCAAACGAACTGATCTCAAACAGACTATTACTTTCAACAGTAGATGGACTGGAGGTAGCGACCTCTGGAAAATCCCGAGCTCTGTCTTAGCTATAAGTCGTTTCCGTTTATATATTTATAAAAATGAATATAAATACAAAACATATTGTGATTTAATATAACTCTTAAAACTGGTATCTCTTTTATAAATCCAACCTCACACTAAAGCAATGGACCCGTGTAACGCAACCTCTATCTCTTATCTCATTGAATTTATGAGACAATAAAAGTTATCATCCTAATAAATTGCATATGTTACTTAAAAAATACTTAATAAACGAAATTTAGCAAGTAATATAACAAATATCTATATTTCATTAAGTATAGGTTACAATTTCATTTGTAGTAATTTAATTTCTCGTTATTAATATTATATTATGTTAGATAAAAGGTAAAACTATAGCCAACTAATAAGCAGTGAATGGTTCTCATAAAAGCATTCTTCATAAATAAGCTTAATCGAGATAGTGAGGCGTTCACCCGCTCTCTTAGGGATGTGAAGTGCTTGTCGATAAATATCTGTAATTAATAAATAAATTAATTAATATATAGAAGGTCTTTCACTAAAGCACGGAATAAAGTATTAAGAAATAATAAAAAAAATACTGTATACTGTATTGTATGTATATTGTATGATTAATTTGTTGGACCAAATTAAATCCACATATCTTTTTTTACGTTTTCAATTCAATTTATACATTTTTACTCCGGACAATTTGATAAAAACTTATTTGGTCATATATTTTTTCAAAGGGACAAACGATTTTTTAATATCACACAAATATTTTGCTGCAATAAATACTTAAATATATAGATATTCTGATTAATTAGGGACAAAACCATTTATGTGTACTACTAATTATATTATATCAATGTGTGTATTATCTTTTGATATTACACACACAAACTTATGTTATATCATAATTATGTAGAACATATATAATAGAATCGCGGTCATTTATTACGCCGAAGCGATGACCCGTCGCAAAGTGGCGTTAAATTTGCGTAGATGAAATTCGTATAATTGGACAGAATTTCGATGAGAGGCGTTATTTTTTCGCAAATCCTATCCATTCAATCAAAGATGAACCAATTTTATATAAAAGTTTTCGTAATTAATTATTATTTAATAATTAATTCATACAATCAATATAATTTATAAATTTGTCACTGATTGATGTCTCAAATAAAACCCAAAATTAGGGTTTTTAAATTTTGTCTATTTATCTACGCGTTTTTATTTACTATTCGTTTTATTTAATAAATATAAAAGTAGACAAAATTTTCAAATAATCACCTTTTGTTTAGTTACTATGAAAACGAAACTGTTTTATTGAATTGTCTCAAACTTTAGAAATTACGTTTAATTCACGTTTAATTCACAACACTAAAATAATTTCTAAGGGTAAAAATTTGTATGCTAGATGTTTCTAAAATATTTAGAAACACGACGTGTAGTAACCAAATTTATTTGGTTATGTTCCGTCGGTGAGTGAGAGAATCCGGAAGACCAATCCCCCCCCCCCCTCCGCCAATTATAAAGCGAAGCGTAAAAGAAAAATACCCCAGGAGGGTACCGGCTTTGATGAAGCCGGGGACCCGCTCCCCGTGCAAAATCGGGGAAATGATTCTCGGATTTTGCTCGGGTTGCCCGTCGTATCTGGGGCGGGCAAAGTATCGCCTTTTGTGTTTTTTGAGGGCAAAAGACGAGTCAACGCAGCGGCACCTCGACTCACTCTAAATGTGGACTTTTGCAACATCCGGGGACTTTATTCCAACTTGAACGCCGTCCACTATCACCTAGAGACCGCGCAGCCGGCCTTGTTGTTTCTGACGGAGACGCAGATATCTCAACCTAGCGACACAGCTACCTGTCATACCCCGGGTATAAACTAGAACACCATTTTATACCACACGCCGGGGTATGTGTCTTCGTAAGGGAGGATATCTGTTAACGTCGCCTTCAGGTTTTTGAAGGTCAGGACCTGTCTGTACTCTGGCTGCGCGTGGACATGGACGACCATGTCAGAGTCTACGCGTGCCTCTACACGTCCCATAGTAGTAATGCAGAAACGGTTCAACTCTTGGGCCATGTTCAGGCGAAGTTTGACGATCTACTTTCGCAGACTCTCTCCGCCGAAGTCGTAGTCCTCGGGGACTTCATTGCGCATAACGCCGATTGGCTAGGGTCACATGCCACGGAGTACGCGGGGAGATCTGTGTTTAACTTTGCTCTGGCAAATGGTGTGTTCCAATTCGTCAAGACGCACACTCGTCTACCGAACGTGGACAGCCATATGCCCTCTTTATTGGATCTTCTGCTGACTACACATCACGGAAAGTACCAGGTCACTGTCGAGGCTCCCTTAGGGTCCTCTGATCACTGCTTGGTACGGAGTGTAGTGGCTATGGAACACCCAGCTCGCACAAGACCTGCAACTCGACGCGCTTGGCACTACAAGTCAGCGGATTGCAATGGGATGCGATCCTTTTTTGCATCCAACCCATGGGGGCCGATTTGTTTCCCTTCCAATGATCCTAGTGACTGCGCTGCGGCTGTAGTTGATGTGATACTTCAGGGCATGGATCTATTTGTACAAAGTTCTGTGGTACCACTTGGTGGCAGATCGCGGCCTTGGTTTGATGCGTCTGTCAGGGCTGCAGCAGCTGGCAAACGGCAGGCTTATCAAGCTTGGGCCAAGCGTTAGTCAGTAAGGATCTGATTTCTAGAGTTCTGAAGAGGAAATATAATCGTGCCTCCAGATTCTTCAAACGACAAATCGCTAGAGCAAAGTTCAAGCATGTCGTCAAAATTGGGGATCAGCTGGCAAAGTACCCGCCTGGCACGCGCAAATTCTGGGCGCTTTCAAATGCCACTCTGGGAAACTTTAGCCAGCCGTCCCTACCGCCGTTGCACATGGGGAATGACTCTCTGGCCCACACGGCAAAAGAGAAAGCCGATCTCTTGGGCACTCTTTTCGCCTCCAACTCGACTTTGGACGACCAGGGGAAGACACCGCCTATCATCCCGCGGTGTCAGAGCTCAATTCCGGAAATAGTTTTTCGGCAGAAAACTATTAGGCAGTCTCTATTTTCCTTGGACGTTCATAAGTCGAGTGGGCCGGATGGCATTTCTCCATTGGTGCTACGAACGTGTGCCCCTGAGTTGACTCCAGTGCTAACGCGTCTATTTCGGTACTCCTACCTTAAAGGCGTAGTCAGTGGCCTTAAAGGCGGAGTGCAGGTCTATCTCGGGAAAACGTCGACGAGTGCCGAAAGAAACTTGTGTCTTCTATAGAGATTCCCTTGGGGATGGTCTCTGAGTGGGGTGAACTCAACCACGTTCAGTTTAATCCCCTAAAGACACAAGTTTGCACGTTTACCACTAAGAAAACCCCATTTGTCATATCACCGCTCTTCGAGAGCACTCCTCTTATTGCCTCGCCAAGTATCAGAATACTGGGTCTCGACATTTCGAGCGATTGTCAGTTTCGTGGTCATCTGGAGAGCACACATGGAGGCCGGACTCCGGCCACACATGGAGTACTATTCTCATCTCTGGTCCGGATCACCCCAATATCAGCTTCTACCATTTGACCGCGTACAACGGAGAGCCGCTCGGATTGTCGGGGACCCGGTGCTCTGCTAACGACTGGACTCTTTGGCATTGCGTAGAGACGTGGCTTCTTTGTGCGTCTTCTACCGCAATTACAACGCGGAGTGTTCCGAAGAACTTTTCAACCTGATGCCTGCCGCCGAATTTCATCACCGCACAGCGCGCCATCGACTACTTTACCATCCCTACCACCTGGATGCGTGGCGATCCTCCACTGTGCGGTTCTCAAGGACCTTTTTTCCACGTTCCACTCGCTTGTGGAACGAACTCCCTTCGGCGGTACTTCCAGATCGGTACGACATGGGTACCTTCAAAAAAGGCGTCTACTCCTACCTACAAGGCCGGCAACACTCTTTTAAATCCTCGGATGTTGCAAGAGTTCATGGGCGGCGGTGATCACAAGTCACCTGTGACCCGCCAGATCGTTTGCCCTCCTCTTCCATAAAAAAAAATAAAAAATTTGAATTTCATTCTCCAACAATACTGTCGTGTAAAATTCTTTGAAAATATTAACCAGGGAGTCTGACATTGCAATATAGAAAATAATAATGTAGGAAATGTCACAATAGAAATGAATTAAAAAAAGTATACAGAAAAAACAACGTCAAATAGGTTTAGTATTATATTCAACTTATTAACACACTTTATATAATAACTATTATAATTATACCCAATTTAATAATATGTATAAATAATTTTTATTTATTTATTTATTAAAACTTCGTTGCACAAACAAAATGGTACAATTGGCGGACTTAATGCTATCTAGGCATTGCTATCTTTTAAATAAAATCAATCATAAATATCAATAACATATTTATATTTTAAAATAAGCTTAACATGGCTAATCACGGTTACAAACCATCCAAATTTTAATATTTTTGATAATAGATTTTAGAAATGTAGGGTTCCGTTGTCTAAACGTTATTGTTGTACGGATGTTGCGCAAAAAATGTTCCCTAGGGACTTCTTGCTTGTCCGTAATATACTATATACCATGAGTAAAAGGAAAAATGTTTAGTTATGAGATTAGAAAATGCCTCTTAAAGGCCCACGGCAGCGTCTTTGTAGAAAAACATTAAAAATGAGATTTACTTCCTTTTACAAGTGCGGAACCCTCTAGGCAATACTCTCACTCGCTGTTCAAATTATTAATCCCATAGCTATATAGGGCATTCTAACGAAATGCAAACTAACAATTTAAACGCAAATTAACGCCTATTTTATCTTATATTTTATTGAATCTTCATTTTAACTCTTCGGGGTTGGATGTACTTCCATTAGCTTGAGATTATTGACAATTATCACGGTCGATCACTTCAAAGAGTGGGATAGTATAGTAAAGTGATGACCTATCACTTCAAAGAGTGGAAAAGTATGGTAAAGTATGTATAAGCTAGTCTTTCCTGAACGACTTTATGTTAGACTTGGATATGATGGGACAACATGGTAAATATGGACTTGCCAAAGTGTTAAAAAGTTGTGATAAAGTAATTTTTTTATTGTTTATTTTAATTTTTTTACTGTTTATTTTTATTATTTGTAAGCAAATTTCCTATCCATGTTGAATGTCCTTTTACATCATAATACAATACCATAAAAATATAATTCTACATCCGTCCTATTAAGAATGCAGATTAAGCATGTAACAAACTTGTGCTAAATCCCACCTAATTCCCCAAGCCCTGGCGAGACTTATAACCAACGTCTCTGGAGAACTAATCAGAGTATGAGCTGTGTTGTCCTACAGCATAGGTAAGTACATACAGATGTTAATAATATATTCTATGTATAGAAATAAACCCTTGCATCAAAAGTTGCAACACATAAGAGAAATAGGATTGTCAAAATTAGATATGAGAAAAATATAAATATTTTTTGTTGTATTCCGTTTAGTTTTGTTAAAATGTAACGGTTTTCGGATAATGCCCAAATTGCGAGGCCTGCGATGTTTATGTATCGGCCGGTATTCACCATCAGACAACAAACAATCGCCCCCTAACGAACCCCAATTAGTCCCGTACGAGGTACACGGTAGTGGGAGCATCAGCAAAAAAAACTTTACTTAAATATATTCAAGTCAAGGCGATAACTATGAACCGGAATAGATATTATATTTTTGAAGTAAAATTACTCTTAAATAAAAAATGTTATGTTACAATGATTCTTAAAGTAATTAACGCAATTATTTTGATGAGCAATGCCGATCGAAGAGACACAATTTTTATTATTTTTAATTCAATTGTCTTGGAATAGTCGCACTAATTGCAAACTTTAGCGAGCGTGCAACAACTCATTAATATTTCGTTACAATCAATTGAACAGTGTAGTAGCGAATAAGAGACAAAGACACGATAAACAAATGGTGTTTAAATATAAACTAGCGCAGGTTTTATATGAACGTCAGTGGAAAGCTTCAAATTAAAAATAGGTGTATCAAGAAATAATCTATTATCCTTTGTCCATATTCACGTCTATATGCTAATTATAAGCCCCTTGTGTACAATGCAAATATAAACATTGCTCTATTGGTGACCTGGACAAATGCTATGGGGTTTTATATTCAAACATGTGTATTCAATTCACCCCTAGTTTTATGGTTGGAATGTTACCTTTCCATATTTGTAAATAGTGTGTTTCATTCCATAAGTGTGTTAGATATAAGCTCTTCAGAATGAACATCTGTGTTGCAATTTATATTAACTTACCAATATTGGAAATATATAATTAAGTAATATGTTTTTATTTAGAAAAAGTTATTATTACTATTATAATATATTATTACTATTATAATTTTGATAAGAATAATATTTTTAATTATAAACAAGCTAGCATACGTTGCATATCATAAAAGTTAGATCTTAGTTCAAGTCATTAGTATAGGAATAAAATAAGCCATATTTCAATCCTTAGTCCTTAGTCCAGTGCCATAGTCCAGAACCACCAGAACTTAAATTGAACAGAGAGAGAAGGATATTAACATCAAAACTAAATGAAATAATATCCTTCCCGGGAAGTTATAAGGAAATCCTGTATCATATTGTGGTGGCAGCGAAATGGTAATTAATATATAAATAACGACCGTTTCCTCGTGTTGTTATATAATTGTGTGTTTCTTCGTGTGTTCATTTGGGTTATATTGTTACTGTTGGGAGGGTTGAAATGTAAATTGATAATAATTGTCTATTCACTATTACGTGAACACATTTACTGATATTTATTATAGAGCTTACGAAACCTTATGCTGACATTTATAATTACAATACAATATAACTACAATATCTACAATTTCGCATCAGTGTTAAAGTATTGTCTTATTTTAAAATATTAGCGAGAAGAATGCAAGAGAGATTTGAAAAGCTGTTGTGAGAGGACCAAGGAGGTTTCAGATCTGGAAGCCGGTGTATAGATCAGATTTTTTCCCTGCGCATGATCACGGAAAAGTTTTTGGCCCTAAACCAAAAGGTTTTATGTGCTTTTGTGGATTTGAAAAAGGTGTTTGAGAAGGTTGTGAGAAAGAAATTATGAGAGATACTGTGTTACAATATGAGCGGAACCTTGCAAAGTCTCTTTACAGAGACCACTCAGCCTGTGTGCGAATAGGATCTGGCATGTCGCCCTGGTTTAACATTCAATCACGTGTTAAGCAAAGTTGGGCTATGTCAGCTCTGTTGTTCAATTTATATTTGGATAGTTGTCTCCAAGGCGTAAAAGACAGTGACATGGGAGTGAAAGTAGGTGACCATAAGGTAAATTTTTTGCTATATGCAGATGATGCAGTGCTTATTGCATCGTCATAATGCGGTTAACGGGAATTGGTCACCACTCTGATAGATGGGTGTGAAAATAATGGTCTAAACCTGGATGTAGATAAGACGAAGATTCTGATATTTGAAAGAAATGAAGAAAGAACAAAATGTAAGATCAACGTGAATGGTAACATAATAGAACAAGTGAATGAAGTGGTATATTTGGGAAGTATGTTTAGCAGAGACGGAAGATACGACGGAAGGTAAGAGAGACAGGGGGAGGCCTCGAGTGACCTTCGAAAACACTGTATCTATGATAGTGGAGGACGGTAAAAGCACTATGACCCCCCGGAAGGCAAGTAAGTATGAAGAGATTGATGTCTATGGCCGAGTCAAAAGAGGTATGCAGGGACCGTAGCATTTAGCGCTCCGTCGTCTCTGACTATCCCGCAACGGATGTCGTTAAGTTAAAATAAATAAAAAGTAATCGATATTTTATATTTCTGATTGTTTTTTCTTTATCTTTTTTATCAATACGTATTTCTTATATATTTAAATAATATAAAGTACTTTAATTATCGGGTATTTTAATAAGTATTTATATTTGTAAATAAAGATATATAAATCAACTATTCATTTTGATCTTTAGGTAAACACAATAGTTACTGATGTGCGCACTATATATCAGTAATCAATCAATAACCCAATGATATCTGTACAGTGATGTTATTACAGGATTCAGATATAAAAGAGTGTAATATCGGCAGATATAAAATATATCTTACATCGAGATGCCGTTCTCATAAAAGTCATAGTTACGATCAACCAAAGTTACCTAATGTGTTTTCGTCGATCTGCCATAAACAAGGCCATACCCAATATATCTTATATACTTAGACACATCTGAAATATTTGTATTAGTAACGTAAATATTTAATTAATATCTCCATTTCAATTAATATATATATATATATATATATATATATATATATATATATATATATATATATATAGAAAACATATTGTGATTCAATATAACTCTTAAAATTGGTATCTCTTTTATAAATACAACCTCAAACTAAAACAATGAACCCGTGTAACGCAACCTCTATCTCATATCTCATTGAATTTATGAGACAATAAAAGTTATCATCCTAATAAATTACATATGTTACTTAAAAAATACTTAAAAAACGAAATTTAGCAAGTAACATAACAAATATCTATATTTCATTAAGTTTGGGTTACAATTTCATTTGTAGTAATTTAATTTCTCGTTATTAATATTATATTATGTTAGATAAAAGGTAAAACTTCAGACAACTAATAAGCAGTGAATGGTTCTCATAAAAGCATTCTTCATAAATAAGCTTAATCGAGATAGTGAGGCGTTCACCCGCTGCCTTAGGGATGTGAAGTGCTTATCGATAAATATCTGCAATCAATAAAGTAAATAAATAAATAAACGAAGGTCTTTAACAAAAGAACTGAATAATTTATAAAGAAATAATAAAAATAAAATAAAGATACTGTATACGTTGATAGTAACTCACAAAAGCTTATTCTTATTAGTGAAGTGACAGTCTTATTCGATAAACTTACATTTACACTACTTTTAGTATATAGTATGCCTTTCATTATAAATCTGTTGGACCCAATTAAATCCACATATCTTTTTTTGCGTTTTCAATTCAATTTATACATTTTTAATCCGGACAAATTAATAAAAACTTATTTGGTCATATATTTTTGCAAAGGGTTAAAATATTGTTTTATGTCAAACAAATATTTTGCTGTAATAAATATTTGAATATTGTTAATATATTCTGACTAATTAGAGACAAAACCATTTATGTGTACTACTAATTATATTATATCAATGTGTGTATTATCTTTTGATATTACACACACAAACTTTGCCGTGATATCATAATTATGTAGAACATATATAATAGAATCGCGGTCATTTATTACGCCGAAGCGATGACCCGTCGCAAAGTGGCGTTAAATTTGCGTAGATGAAATTCGTATAATTGGACATAATTTTGATGAGAGGCGTTATTTTCTTGCAAATCTCATCCATTCAACCAAAGATGAACCAATTTTATATAAATGTTTTCGTAATTAAATATTATTTAATAATTAATTTATACAATCTACATAATTTATAAATTAGTGTCTCAAACAGAACATAAAATTATGATTTTTACATTTTTGTCCATTTATCCAGATATTAACACAAACGCACAGTTTGTGTTAATATCTGGAACATCTTACCCAACTTTTTGCAAAGCATTGTTGTAACTTAACTGAAACAGCTTAGATTTAAGGAAAAATTACCACTGTTTTATTAAAACAAAACAATAATAGAAACTGATTTATAGAATTGCCTCAAACTTTAGCAACTTAGTAGCCGAAAAGATGAATTTCACATGAATGGAGTCATAGGCACGGTTTGTTTTTAAATATAATGTATATAACGAAGTTAAAAGATATGTTTAATGCACAACACAAATATATTAAGGAAAAATTTATATGTTAGATGCTTCTAAAATATTTGAATTTTATTCTCCAACAATATAGTCGTGTAAAATTCTTTGGAAATCTTAACCAAGATTTCTGACATTGCAATAGAATAATGTAGGAAATGTCACAATAGAAATGAATTTAAAAGTATATATAAATATAACAATATTATATATGTTTACTATTACATTAAACTTATTAACATACTATATGTAATACTATTATAATTATACCCAACTTAATAAATTTATAATTAATGTATTGTAATTAAATATTATATAAACATTTGTTGAAATGAGTTTTTCATAATTTTAATTGGAAATTCAAATGACATAGGCGACTCGAGATTTATATGCAAATTTTGCTTTAACCATTATTAGTGTTATGCAGAATTAATTATATATGTTACGGCTATGTTTCAATACTTCACTTTTAATACTTTATCATGTTTGTAGACAATTATTTTTTTTAATATTTTTGTGTTTGTTAATGTTAGATGTCTAGGGTTCCGGTGTCCAAACCTTATAGTTGTATGCGTGTTGCTCAAAGAATGTTCCGTAGGGACTTCAAGTTTATCCATAATATATTATATACCCTGAGTAAAAGGAAAAAAATCTTATTTAAGACGATAAAAAATGCCTCTTAAAGGCCCACAACAACGTCTTTCAAGACAAACATTAGAAATGAGATTTACTTTCCTTTGTTTTACATTCTACAGGTCTTTAATATTTTAGCCTCAATAAGTAGTGAAGTACAAGTGCGGAACCCTCTAGGCAATACTCTCACTCCCTGTTCAAATTATTAATCCCATAGCTATTTAGGGTATTCTAACGAGATGCAAATTAACAATTTGAACGCAAATTAACAGCTATTGTTCGGAATATCAAGGGAACATGCTATGACGTCCTCAGATCATAAATACGAGCCTCCTTCCTGACATAGAAATAGTGCCATGGTTATCAGTGTCAGTATGACTTACTAACATACGCAAAAGAAATTCACGATCATTGTCAGTTAGATTTGTTTGTTAAGAATCCATTTTATTTGTTGATAATAATATTTCATTTTTTATAAACAACTTACCAATGCTGAATTATCTTGGTCCGTCTTATGGTAGGTTTCGTCACCCCTGAATATATTCTAATATACACTTAAATACGTTTCTACCCTTCTACCCTTAAGATAGGAGAAAGATGGTTGTTTGAGCTTCTAGTTCACTAACATATTGCCCGAGACTAAGCTAATTATAGTTTAGCTTTGTTTAGAGACCTTCTGTGAATACAGCGTTCACTACTCGCATCAAATGACTACAGCCAAGCTCTAATAATACTATCACTACTAGGACTTAGTTATTAATTTTTTATGTCACCTCTTTATGCTTTATATGTGTTCTTTTTCAAACTAAAAGATCAATTATTAGATTTTTTTTCTAAATAAAAAGCAATATATGTACTTTTAGAGATAAAATTGTATGTGTTGTGCAAATTTTATCTAATATATAATTATGCTATAATTTTAACATGGTGGACGTACAAACAACATAAAACTTTCGAATTCATAATACTATTAGTACTAACTAATATATATGTAAATGCAATTTGATCAAAAGTGTCATAATCACATTAAAGTTTCGAGTCCGGTCTCGCATGTCTCCTGGAAGACAAATGATGCTTGTTCAGCAAATTGACTTACTTTGGTGTCCGTGTCAAAATTAGACTAGCTATATGGGTTTGCACTTTGTTTAATATAGTTACTGTTGATTTATGATAAAAAATAAACTATACATTCGTTTGCAAAATCTCGAAATTACCTAACAACAAAAGTACTAAATAGAGAAAGAAAATATACCTTTGCACATTTTCACTGGTTAATCATGACAGACTACAGATTATAATTGATTGATTGTTTTCTTAAAAAATCTTGATTGATGAAGATTGATTGACTGATTGATATTAAAAAAATAACGTAATCAAAGAATGCTCTCGTTACAAAAGAACATGATAAAGTAAGCTTTTGCCGTCTCTTTTTATTGGAAAATATTACCATCCATTATGAGTATTAAATCCTATAACTATTGATACAGAAGTCGATAAACCTTAACTGTTATATCTCGTCAGGGATATTAAATCACAATGGCAGAAGTATATTATGGAACAGCAATAACATTGCGTTATCACAGAACACTCGGTTTTACGCGAACATAACTTTTGCAGTGACGTCTGAATACAGATTAAAATACTGCCTTAGTGTTATATATTATATATAGATAATATTTTTTATGAATAATAATATAACAAATATCTTCAGCATAGAAGAATGAATAAATGAAATGATTAAATCTGAGAATACATTAATACAACTATTATTTAAGTGGGACACGTTAATTCAAATGATTTGTTTGCTATCGCTATGAATTTATTAAATAATATATAATATTTTACACTCAAAATTTAATTTCAAAGCACATTCAAATGAATGTATATACAGACAGAAAATAAAATCCTTCAAAAAGTCACAAGTCTGTTTTATTATTAAAGTTTATTAACATACGATTACATTTGAACAACCCTTTGTACAACGGAGTCAGATTAACAATCAAAATATAACCGAACCCTTTCAAAGTTTGAATCTTTTAAATATGCAAAACGCGTCTCCGCCTCCGAACGACCTTTATAAAATATTTACGCCCTTGTTTGACAGAGTCTACTGCTGGAATATATTTTTTAAATATAGATTGAAGGACGTTTGTATATTTTATTGTAGATGTCGAATAATAAGAGAGAATTACTAAAGAAGGCGTGCATGGATTTGGTAAAAAAAATATTGTGAAAAATCAAGTCTGAGATGGTATTAAAGAAGAGCTTTGAAGAAATTGACATATTGCGCTGTCCTCGTAGAATTGAGAGCAGATATATTGTGATATCTGTATATTCACAAAATTCATTTATCAATCCGCAATCCACGAACCGACATAAAATATTTTCCCGTTCTATACCAGCACAATCAATTGTATTTTATTGTGAAAAACGGTAAAACTTAATGTCGCGTTTAATCCAAGATTGAAGTTAATCATCCGTCAACCCATGCGGGTCAGAGGTCGCTCATACTTAATCGGGTAATCCGTTTGGTAGACAACTTTACTTTCATCCAATATAACCTGACCTTCCATCCTGTTTCATCTCAAGCGATCACAAGGCAACGTATATACCTTGCCCCGTTTGAAGGCTCCGAGTTAAATGGAAAAGCTTTATCAGGCCGTAAATTTTGGGTATCTAGCGTCAAATGATCTAAGGTTCTTACAAAAATTTTCACGGATAAGGGTCGTATAATATTAGATCAGTTTTCGGCCGACACATTCAATGAGTTGAGTTCCAAATTAATGGTTCAAAGATAATTATAATGATATTCCAAACTCATACGTGATGTAAATAAACAGCATACTTCTTTAATCAAATGAATTCCTTTATGAAATAATTTTGGTCATTTAATAAATATAATGGCTACGTTATTGAAATTGCCATCAATCGAATGTTCGAAAACAAATGTTTCGATAAATGAACAATACAATCGGTGAAGCCACAATCAATTATTAATCAACTACCGATTCGTATAGTTAAATAAGAGGACATAAATCCCAACAACAATTACACCCTCCCTCGTATTTTATCATTGACTAAGATTTATGTTTCATGATAATTTATGCTTTCACTAACTTACAATTCAAGTAACATTTAAACACTACAGGCTTAACACGATTTATCTATTATTCTTATTCTAATATCTAAATATACAAGTTGATTAAAGTTTTAAAAATATAATCATTAATATTGTAAAGGCAAAAGAATGTATGGTTGGTTTACTGTAGTATTTGATCCGTAATGACTAAAACTAAGTAATAATATATTTTAAGTTATCTGCATATAGAACCCGTTTCGTTAGTAGTTTAACCAGTCTGAAGTATTTTTTATATAATGAATATTTGAGTAAACACTCTGAGAAGTACTCGTATATTCCCAGTACAGACTAAATAAAATATATGAAAGTAAATAAGGTCATGTCAAGTGTTACAACTGTCCTATATAAAAGTTTTTTATCTGCCTACATTTGTTCTAAAAATGTTTCTACATTAACATACAAGAGTGTAGTATAAAATACTATAACTTATATAACTTAATTGTGATTTTGTAAACATAAAATTAATAAATCTTTATTGTATTACAAAATATGACATCAGAGTACATACCTTGCTTTGTTCATTAAAAAACAAATGTAAATTGGATAAAAATAACCAATATATTTTATAAAACACTGAAATTCTTTTCAACGTATTTTTCCTGAATAATTCATATTTGATATATGCATTAAAATATTACTTCGTTTATTTTATACACTGAACTTACATCACAAAGCCGGAGCACGGTTGATCGGTATTTTCGACAAACGTCCGTATAGTTGAACGCGTCAAAGATCGTACAACCAGCAATATTTTTTAAATAAAATGCTCAAAATATTTCATTCCCAGTATATACCATATTCTATTATATATAGATACAAGATATAAAGTAATAAACTTTCTTTTATGTATAACAGTGTTTTTTTTTAATTCAAAAGAAGATTAAAAAACTTTAAGTCTCGAAGGGATTACAACGAGAATCTTTTTCTCGGTAGCATCCTTCAAAGGTAAAAAATACGTCTGAAGAACGAAGTAAAAATTCTAATTTTAGATGTAACAATCAGTGTCCACAATAATTTAATAAAAGATATATATGAAATATAAAAAATCGTTAATCTTGATATCAAGTATAATTAGGTATATATTTTTTAATAAAAAAAAATATAGTTCGAAAAACGTAAAAGTATCATAACAAGATGGAAAACAAAGCGCTTACTCATCTCCCTTCTTGTTATTTTCCTTCTCTATTGCTTTTTGTTTTAGCTTTTCCCTCACTTTATCCCTTGTACCTTAACAGGGACTTTTCAAGGGAAATATATTTCAACCTCCTTAAAGAAGTAAAGTTTAACTATTGCATCTACTAATTGTCCACTAGAACAAATAAAGCATTGTGTGGTATAGGAACATATTTAAAATATCTTCAATAACTCTCCTTATTAGTAACTCAACAAAAACCCGCACGGTCAATAGAAAACAATTAAACCACACAATTAAATATTATAACAAACTGTGTCATGAGAGGAACAATTAATTGAATTAAGGAAACCAATTAAACGGAACCCATTAGTTATCATTAACGCGCGTGCGGTAGACTGCAATTTGCGAACTAAAAGGGTCTACAATTTATATTTCACCTGTCTTAACCAACTGGGTCTACCCTAGTCCATATGGGACAACCCTAACAGTTAACACCTTTGTCAGTTTATTTAAGGGTGCGTTAGCAAAAGGTCCGGCCTTTGTATGTTTTTCTTTTCATGTTAGAAAACTGGAGGGTTGTATTTTATTTAATTCTATATTTCGCTCCGCCGGTCTAATGATGGCTCGCGCACTTTTGACCACGGCCCGAGTTGATTAGATTTTCAATATGTCTAGACTCGAATAATGAGTAGGTTTTATGTATTCATGTTTAGTTTACTAGGACTCGTTTCAATTGATTTATATACCTTCAAATGAAAAGAGATTACTCCCTAAAATCCTTTATATTTTGTTATTCTAAGACAATAAGTAGGGTAATCTTGAAAATACTTGAGCAGATTTTAAGTGTTTGATCAAATAAAATACCGTCAGCGGTATATTATTAAAGACACATCTGAAAAAAATATATAAAATTCAGTATTATCTTTAACAGAACCTGGAAAATCTAGATACAGATCAAGACAAATGCACTGTTACGAAAACTATATCCGTTTTCCAATACACTGAACTAACAATTCAAATTAGACAAGTACAATGGAGTCGTTCAATGTTACCTATTGTTCGCTTTCGATCGAGTCTGTACTTCCAATAAAGGTGAGCAAATTATCTCATTTATATTCAGAGCAATCGGAACTATATAACTATGCATAACCTTTATGGCTTACTTGGAATATATAGTGTCAGCTTCATATCGCATAATACTCAAGTATACATTCAAATATATGTCGTCGTTTGTGCAATGTTTAAGTATACATTGCACAAACAAACTGCTGAGCAAACTAATTTACCGTTCAGTAGAATATGTATATATATATATATATATATATATATATATATATAATTTTACATTTAAAATGCAATATTCTTTTCATAAGATTTTTATTTTATTTTATACAAGACTCTCATAATTAAGAAACATAAATAGAAAATCTAATTTTAGAATACACTTTATAACTTGCAATCATTACAAAATAATTTCTTATAAAAACCAAAACATAAAAACCAATTGAAAAATATCACAAAAATATACTTAAAATGACAGACGACGCCTGCAAATGACACGAAATGTTATTAATAGACAGAATAGTCACACGTCATCATCATTAAGAGAAGTGTAGCGGCAAAATTTTTTATGGGACTTTAAATTTATCTGCTATTTTTGCGCTTTCTTAAATATCAGTAACAAAACAATTTTTATATTATTTTATTATTTGGCAGTATATTAATAATATCGTTAAAAGTTGTAATACACTACTGAGAAAATCAGTAGCACAAAATTACACCAACTATTCTCCATTTAAAATATTATCATTAAAGTAAATTTATTTTTCATTTACCTAATAGATTAAAACGTTCTTGGAGTGACAGAAAATTACAAACGACGCTTGTCGGAGATGTAATTATCACAGAACTTTGTCATCTTAATATATTTCTATTCTATCTTTAGAATTTTCCACTTACTGTTAATTTACTTACATTTAAGTACAGTACCTACTTTCATCATTTTCTCCTTACGAAACTTACATAACTATTTTAGTTTCTTAGTATGTATGTTTATATCAAATATACGCACCGTTTTATTCAGTAAGGATGTGTTATGAATATTTCAAAACAGTGCCACTTTTCTTTCACATTTTTTATGATGAAAAACATGATATATTCTTTGATCCTTAGCACTCGGCTCACGTAACATATCTCGAAGCTAAATAATTGAGGTCAGCAAATTGCAAGAGCTCTGCTCCACGAAATTGTTTCGTCGCAAGTTCTATTACTTTATTAATTACTTAGTGCGGGTAGTTCGTTATAGAAATATATGCTGCAATTAATTCCGTCCACCTTAATCAGTGTAAGTGAGATTTTATAAATCGTTTTTACTTTCGTATTCCTTAATTAGAAACCAAAGTTATTTCGATATCAGTATTTTATTTCAATGACGGTTGATTAATTAAATGTTTATTACAGATTTTAGAAAGTGTAATATATTTTTTTATATTTTTGTCCGTCTATTAGTGTAGTGTTTATATCCCGATCGCTGCGCGTTATGACTCTTTGTGAATTGAATTCTAACAAAGGCCAATATCTTTATAGACTATGAGATTTATAGATTGTTGTTTTGAGTTTGGGTTTAATTAATGTTTGTAAAACATTAATACGACAAACATACACGTATATGACACACATACATACAATATATATATTTGTGTGTGTGTGTGTGGGTAAGTTGTTAGCATTTTAAATCTTACACACAAGAAGGATGTTAACTAAACTTACCATCCCCAGTATAGGTTGAAAAAATCGTCTAACAGATTAACCTATTTTAAATTTTATACAAGTTTTTCATTATACGTGGACCTCCTCTAAAAATAATAATATTAAAAAAGAAATAATTATCAAAATAATATGATACGAATTATTCTTATATATCTAAGACATGTTTGAATTAAAACTTTACTTTACTTTCCTTAGACTAGAAGAGTTATTACAATTATCATTAAGGTTGTTGCTTTAACTAAGATCTAATTATAACTTCGTCAAAGTTTAAAAGTTTATATTAGTATTTATGTTTCGTCATAAAGTAATGTGAAAATATCCTCTGAAATGTTATAATCAATAGCATTATTAGTTACTATTTTTTTAATTTAATATATAATTGTCTCTAAATATATTTATTTCTTTTATTTCAGATCATATTTAACACAGAGATGCGTTAAGTTTCACAACATGGCGGCTGGCTTTGTGTTGTTAGCGCTGCATCTAGCAGTTGCTGCTGCGGGGAAGTGCAATACGTAAGTAAATCTCAAACTTCACACAATATTATGTATTCTTACTATATTTATATTAAATTTATGATTTTTACGAATAGGTTATTCATTCACTGCTCATCACTCGGATCCGAGTGAAGCAGGGCTAGCTGTGCTTTTCTCTCGGATCCCAGCGTTTGTAAGCATTGTTTCGCAGTAAATGTGTTAATTTATGAAGCAAAGACTATCAAATTTAAGTCGAATACTTATTGAACTTACTTATTGTTAAATATGGTTTATAACCGGCATAATATCCATCCATGTAATAGATGGCATATAAATAGTTAAAAGTGGAGGTAGAGTTTCAGATTTGAACCATAAAATAATAAAATTCTTTGAAAATTACCTATTTCTTTCTTTGCCTTTTTTCGTCGGGTTATTATACACTTATTACATTAAATGTTCTCAAGATGTTTTTAAATACACTTAACTAAATATTTCGTATAATTTGGTTTTCGTATTTAAAAAAGTATTTAGAAAGTTTTTTTATAAAAGTGTTTAAGTTTTTAGTTCTTTTACTTACTTCTAAATCTGTGCTTATAAAATTCAAACAGGTAACCAGTATAATATTACGAGGCCAAGGTAAAAAAACTTGATAAAAACTAAAGTCTACCAAAGTAAAGTCAAAGTTTTGAGGTTTTAGAGTCAAAATTAAACACCACTTTTTAACTCAACCTACTTTATTTGACGCAACCGTTCCCGTAATTTGACTAAATGATATCAAACTCTCAAATCAATGTAAGTGTTTGCTTTAAACGACACAAATTCAGTTCCACTTGACCTTCTTGAAGTGAAACCACGCTTTTAATATGAAATTCTGGAATTCTCTATGAAAAAACGCTAGGTTAACACCGACCGCTACGAAAGTGAAAATGTGTCAAGTGCGAGACGGAAAATACAGCTTCGCACACAATTTTGAGAGACCTTCATTTCAAATACCGTCGCTTTCATATGAATGAAAAAAATGTTTTGTGTTTTCAAACAGAAATAACTGGAACGTTTGACATTGTCAGGAATTGTACACATTGTAGTTTTGTGCGTCCCAGCAATTTATCTGATTGAAACGGATTACAAAAAATGGGGTTTAAAGGTTAAGTTAAAGAGGATTTTTAAATATGCATTGAATAGATTTTTCACAATAAAATATAATAGATTTTTTTCTATTGTGTATTTTATTCGAGAAGTCATCTAGCCGATGCTTCCGAGACCAATGTTATGAAATTAATAAAAAGGAGCTGAATTTACAACAATGTTGTCCAAACATCTATATAAATTGGTTTCATTAAGCTGTGTCGGGTTCCCTAAAATTTTATGATCGCACTCAAACTTCGGCGATAATCATTTTTCAAAGGCCACGGGGTGTTGTAAAGCGACTTGCAAACAATGAGAGTTCAAGGTACTAATTTTATTCTGGGAAGTCATTCCGCTAACGACATCTTAACTTTGCTGCTTATTCTCAGAGATAGGTTGCATATTTTAATAATGTTGTGCTAGCTAATTTAAAGTTATGTAATTAGAAGGATTTAAGGTTTGAGAAGGGGAGATTTTAAGATAGACTTAAATGTAAGTTAGAAATTCTAAACTAATCGTATTATGTCGATTATATTAAGACAATTAGCTATAAATTAACGTACACCTAAAACAAATAATTTATCATTCATTTAACATATAATAAGTTATTAAATTCCCGTTATCTCTTCGTAAAATAAAAACTAGAAAAAAATTTCTTCAACAGATGTTAAAATGTTTTGTAAAATGTTCCACATATTTTTATCTTTGTGTAAAACAATCTCTCTGCCACCTTGACAAATCCTCTATATGTTATCTTTTCTACGTGTCTTATTAAAGTCAGCGTTTTATTTGAGTGATGGACGCACCGCTAATGATGCAAGATACTTGTTTCTTTTAAACCGACGCGTTTGCAAAACTCATGGCAGACATATAAAGATATGTTAAATATACAAAAATTAAAAAAAAAATGTTAGTTTTTATGTAGGAAAGTTAGTTAATATTCGAAATTGTTTGATGTCAAAAAAAACGACCACTTATCAGACTGAACATTTACAAAATAATGTGATGTAAAACTGTCTAGAGAATGCGCTCTTACGAAGCTTGCCTTGCATAATCCATGTATGCAATACTATCTGCTTAAATTACAATATGGCCAATATTTACCCACTAGTTCCAATTCAATAAAACTCCAAAGGTATACTCTTTTTTTCTATTCACAGAAAATAATAATAGATCAAAATTTGCAAATAAACAAAATAACGTCCTAAAAATTGAAGTTCTCGACGCCATGATCGCGGACAAAATAATAAATCACTTTCGTGGCCGCAAATAAAACTCACTACTCGACGTTTTACTGAATGGAGCAAAGAACTCGATTTATTTTAGAAAGTCATTCATTTAATTGAAGTAACTCCGCTGCTTTGAGAGAACTTCAAAGGGCTCTAAAGTGCCCCTATAACTTTTTTTTTCTATTGTTAACAACCCTTCTGAGGGAGTATTCGTTGTTTATTTAGTCTGGAGCTTAGATTGTTTTGACAAGGAATATTTTTAATTTTTTTGCTTAATTATCTTTGCTCCCGTCGGAAAAGTAATAATTTTTCTCGAAATTTTGTTGTTTATCCTGATATTTTTTTTACTATTTCATAAACTTGGAATATGCTATGTAAAATACATAATATTGTAACAATTATTGACCATGAATACAATTAAAATTTATCTTCTGTCACTTGAACATTAATAAATCTATATTTTTATGCATCTGCCCTTCTGTTTCATTATTCAAGTTATGACTGTGACTGTTATTTCATATTTCTCAATAAAATAGTAATATGCTTTTATATCTCATAAATTTTTCCATACGATCATAACCGAGATATCGACGTGAACACCAACATACATACATAACAAATTTGTTAGGTCATTATCCTGCTGTAAAACTTTATTTGGTAACAGGAAAAATTTTATATTCATTATTATAAATATCGATAAAATATATTATGAAACAGTAAATAATACATTTTAAATTCTTATCGTCTTTCATATCAGTTGCGATAACAAATGAGAAATAGTTTGAAATTTTCTACCTTTGGTAGTCAACAGGTACGTTTATGAAGGTACTGAAGATCAGGATCGCATGGGAGATAGGAATTCTTGTTTCAGACTTAACTACATCCTCACAGGAGACGAGATATCTGTGATACCGAAGGACCATTCCGTAACACAAAGACTATATGCGATTTATATTAATATATTATATTATTTATAAGTAAAGTTTTCCTAAAATTATTTACTTGAATTATAATATTTGTATTGGTTATTTTATTTCTTAGAATCTTAAAAAAAGAAAACAAATTGTATAATGCCTTTGCTAACATAATTTAAATAAATTTAACAAATTTCTTTCGTCACTATATAAATATTTTTTAAACCAAACCTATCAATAAACCATATTATTATATAGGAATGTCAGTGCCAGAGTCTGTATGTAGGTTGGTATGTCGTGTCCCAATACAGAAGGCTTTGTCCGGAATGCGTGTTCGGGTGAATGCCGATATAGCAATATTTCCCGAGGCGGATTCTGATAAAATGCGTTTAAACTTTAAATTAATTTATTTCCTATATTTATCTTATACTTTTACACTTGTAACACACTATAGTTAAATAACACGGTTATAATTAACCATGCATAAATTAGTGTATAGTAAATACTTAAAATAAATTATTGATTAAGAAAAATAAGAATTTACACTAGAAAAAAGGGCGATTCCCTTAAAGACATCGTAAAATATAATACTTTTTACATATTATTCCATTCAAGTTTTAAAATTCCAGAAGAGGTTTAACAGCACTCGATTTCCGAGATCAGTACAAAAAATGTCGCTAGTAAAAATTTTACGACGATCATATTTTCTCAAATACGTTCTTTGTTTGTAAAATTGTTTATTTCTGTTATTATTAATAGAATATATTAATTAATACTTCAAAGAAATTCGAAAATTTTAGCTTATTTTATATTTTCAAGCGGAAGATTCACATTATATTTAAATCAGTATAATATGAACACTATTTTAATGATCATATAATTAATACGCCTGAAACATTACACGAAAGCGTTATATAATATCACTAAACAAAACCTTAATAACCTCAACTGCGGTATTCTCGAGAATAACTCGATAGGCTGAGAAGAGAGCAGATGGTGACACGTGTTTCATACGTGCTTATTATAAGAATACTCACAAAAGGTATAATATATCTTGAAAGTGTTGTTTTATAGATGCAATATCCGAAATAAATGGGATAACAGAAAAAAATTGTTGCCCTGTTTTTCGTTTTCACGTACCAATGGGCTTTAAGAATATATTATTCGTATTGTTTCTCGTATAAATAAGGTACCGTTGATATTCACAATGTTATTATATTATTACGTACTCGTACGTTTATATAAGAATTTCGTTTAGCATATAAAATAGATCTAAGACTTTGGTTGTAAAGATTGTGTTAATATATTTCATACTACAGCACATAACACACGTTCACAGAGCAGCCGCCATTATTGAAAGATAAAGTCACGTCACAATACACTTCTTAGCTCTCGTAGCTAAGTGTGAAGTACATAAAGCTGCTGGAAATAGGTCATTTTCTGCAATATCGGACGTTATGATGACCGAACCCTTATCGCCAGTCGTTTGAGCTTTACAAATATCTTTTATATAGTATATTGGTTTCTTAATTTGGTATAGAAGAAATCTTTTATAACAGGCAAGTTGTAAATAAAATTATATATATGGAAAAATTCTGGAATATAATTAAGCAACGTTGTTGCCGCTCCAGAAGAATGTTACATATGTACATATATTTACATACAATTGTCATGTCTGTATAAATATAAAAATATATGAATGAATCAATGAATAAATGAATATATACTAATATTATAAACATACTAGCTGGAGCTCATGTCTTTGTCTGTAACCGTTTAGTTTAAGGTCTTATTTACTTTATATACAACCTATCATTTGTATCCTCACATATTACTAGGTATATATTAATTTTTATCGGTCAAACTGATTTAATGTTAAAGAACAAACATACATAGCAAAATATATTAATGTAAAATTTGGGTCAGTACCAGGTCATAAAACGAACATTTATACAATAAAATCATATTAAAAGACAGAACCTGTAAATTTATGTTATAGTATACTTGTAATACTTTCAACCCTGAGAGAACAGATACAAATAAAATGCCACGAGACAAATCTCCGTACCATTTTCGATATTCAACCCTCATCAAATTGAGACGTAATGGGAACATTCCTTTTGTCAATGATTGTCAATATTATATTACTAGCCGTGCCTGCGACTTCGTTTGCGCGGAATTTGTTTTGTAGAAGTAGCGTTCTCCACATCACCTTTTCCCTAGTGAAAGCCCTGTTAAAATCGGTCCAGCCGTTTCAGAGATTCGCCGGTCCAAATAGACAGACGGACACTCAGGCAAATTCTTTTTTATTTTTTTTTATCTTCGTACTGTTTATACTATATACATGAATACTATATATATGAAAAGGTGTTAATTTGGGATTACAAACCAACATTTTAATTTTATTTATATATATATTTATAAAAATGGGATATATAGATATCCCATTTTTATTGTATCTGATGCTAATAAAAACTCACATTTTATACACTGAAATGATTTTCATGTCCGTTCACAATGTTTATATTGTAATAGTATGGATATTCGTTGGACAGGCACGAATATATCATTGGACTAATTAACTAAAAACGGTTTTAAAAATATCTATTACGTAATAAATAAATATCCTATTCTGTCCCGCAAAAAGTAATTAGTAAAGAATACTATTATTTAACAATAGTAAATCAAATATAACCAATCTATATTCTATAAAGAAAGTTTCCAAGACAAGTCTTCAAACAAAGCCTACCTAAATTTCATCCGTAATTCCATTCAGAACAAAAACGTGTCATAGTTACGGAAACTAGCGCATGAGAATCTATTTACACGTTCCGGAAAGTAAGATTTGACGTCGAATTCGAGTCAATAAAGTCCGTAAACCCGGGTCACTTGGTTCAGGGCAGGAAGTTGGTTCATGAATTATTTATTACAACGTAATGACCCGCGGGCTGGCATTCACTCATTGTGCCAGATTCTATACAGCCTAGAGAGTTTCTTAGAAGATGTTATCTAAAGAAAGTAACATCAATAACGAAAATAAAGGACCTTTTTTTGTTTCCTTTTTGGAGACATTCATTTATTTAAAAAAAATATGTTTATATCCCACTTTTTCTTTGACGAAATTATGTTTGATCATTTCATTATCTTAAAAGCGAAAGTGACAAAAAATAATTAGAGTAACGCAGAACCTTGTTTTGGATCACTCCTCAGTAATTAACAATTTCGGTTTATATCACGCTTATTATAATATATTTCAAATATATTTGGTTACAGGTTTATAATATTCATTGAAACCATTTAACGATAAATTGTGGTATGTTCTCTCCGGAATATCTCAATAGGCTGAGAAAGGTTATATTACATACTCGATACATACACGAGATAATTTGTAAACTACCAATATAATTTTTATTGGAAAATCTCCATCAGAAAGTCAATAATGTCGTTTAGTGACACCTAGTTTTAAGTTTTTATTTTTAGGTAGATAGTTTATATGAATAATACGATACGAGAATAATTGTATTTTGTACATCCAACTGTAACAGAATTTTGAATAAATAATAACAGCGGAAATAGATTGTAAATTTCTTTCAGCTAAGTTCATGAATATCGCAAAACATTTTATTTAGTTGCCACAAAGGAATATTCTTTACCTGAGGTTGTTGTTTTTATTTTCGACGAGAAGAGAATCTTTAACGGTAATGTTCTTCGTTTCACAAATGTTTTTTTATTTTTTTATTCTGAATAATTGGTTAAAGATTACCTGCATACAATACATTTATATTATACAAAACATATTTGAATTTATGAAATATTTAGGATCGTTAAAATTATTTTGTTGAAAAAAATAGAGATTGAAAAAGTATTTCTTTTGTAATCCACATAGAAGAAGTCAGGAGCAAAGCTAGTCTCTATAATACAATAGAATATTTTCCCGTAACAAAAGAACGACGATGATAACCAAGGGAAGATAGAAATACTAAGTGAAACAATCCTTTCTCAGAGATATTGATTGTAAATGAAACTTGGCAGCGCTCCATCGAGAGGAGGCTTAACTGTATTCATTGTAAGATTTTAACAATAATATAAGTTTTAATGAGCTCATGCCTAATATATTTATGTAATCATTTTTTATCATATGTAACCCAAAATTTGCTCATCAAATTATCACAAAATTTTGACTCATATAGGTAGTAATAAAAAGTAAGAAAAAATAAAAAACCAAAAAGTTATATTTTTATTAAAGAATTTGGATTCCATATTAATTTAGAAAATCCTAACAATGAGGCTAACCTAACTTCAAAAGATGTAAACTGTACATTTTTTGTATTTTATGATACCTTGAAACATAAAATAAAACTGAAATATGTATTGCATTACTCAGAACAGAACTTTAGAGATTAATAAATAAAAACTTTGTACTCAACAACCCTCAATAAAGTTATCCCCTGGGTGCTTGGAACGTTAAAATAGAAACGGACAAACACCTAAACTCGGCGAAATAGTCTTCATACACATTTTCGTTCCAACCGCATATTGAACCCGGGACAGAATTACGAAGTTACAAATTTACTACTACACCAGTCAGGTCGTTACAATATCAATATTTTAAAGGTTAATAACACAATTTGTACACTTGTGAGCGTGATCATTGGTTAAGATAATAATGAAAGTATTTTTTTTATTTATCAGTAAGAATAATCCATTTTTTTAAACTATAAATATTGGAAATTATCTTACAATATATTTACCCATGTAAAGCTTATTCAAAAGTTATTCTTTCAAAAGTATTTAAAAGTCAAAATATATACCTACTTTTGGATAAACAGTCACGAGAGTTAAATACAAATTAAAATTAAAATTTAATTTTAAAGTTTTAGCTATTTCAGTTAATTTGAAATTTATTTCGTATTCCTCTGATATATTTTTCCTATAGGAAGTTAAGATCAGTATTATATTCAGACAAATCCCATATGAATGTGATCTTGAACTGCTACCCATATCAAGTAGCTACGTAATAGGGACAACCTTTTACATAAAAAATGATTTTCTTATACCAAATGATACTTTTATGTAAGTTTTATATTTTTTTCTATTTGGATCTTATTGATAATGCTTAATATGGTTAGGTTACATTGTTTATTTGTTAGGTATCGTTAAAGGCTACTAAATATTGTTCAATAGTATTTTAAAACAGAGAAATCGACTTCTTATATGGAAGTACTGTAAAATAACAATACCTAATAACACACTAGATACTATAGACTTGACCTTCATACCCTCGGAGTTTATTTAAAACATTGAGGACTGTAAGAAATATAAATTCAAAGTCCATTAGTAAAGGTGGGAGAACAGCAAACAAATCTTGTATTCGATTCACACAAGGAAATACAATAATTTGAACGTGTCCATACGATTTGTCGCATTGCAGTTACTTGAAGTGGATTTTTCAATATTCGAGTCAAGTGTATGATTTTTCGTGTTCACTTTGTTGGCAACTTCAGTGAAAGATTTATATAAATTGGTATGTTGTTTTTCGTCTGTATTGAACCACTAACACAGAATATTTCTTCATTTCTTTCAGTTTTTCATTATTTTATGTTCGTTCTAATAATAATCGAATTCATAACAATTTAGGAATCATGTTAATAAACTTATAAATGTATTAAAAGTAATAAATATGATATACTTATTTTTTTTTTCAGCGGTTTCTCAGTAGTGGCCCCAGAGGTCGCTGTACCAGGAAAGACAACAGCTGTCCTTGTCACTCTACATGGGAGAGCGGGAGATGGAACATTAGATCCACTGAACGTGACAGTTCGTCTTGAAACCCAAGACACCAATAATGACGTCAAGCTGCTCACGACTGCGAGTCAAATGATTACAGGTGAGCTTAAACAATTTAAAGTATAAAGACATTGCTTGCAAAAGCTATTATTACTGTTAAAGCTATTATTACCTCGATTACCTGCTTGGACCAGATTATGTGATTTTTCCTTTTTAGGACAGATTAGGACAAAACGCGCCTATGAAATGAAGCTTTTTACTCTAACGATAAATATATAAATGTCGATAACCCGAAGTGACAAATTTATTTTCATATTAATTTTAGGCACGTAGTGTATATTCATTTTATTTTTATAAAAATATAATAAGAACTTTCAATTCGAATTGTTTTTTTAAATAACTTATTTTACTAAAGGTTGTCTGTTATTGATATTATCAATATATTAAACATGTTACTTACATTTTCCTCGACCATTTAAAATTACCGTAAATATTTATCTTTTAATAAATAACGAAATAACGGATATATGAAGTTTATGCCGTGATGTTGTAATAGTGCCGAAATAACGGAAATTAAATGCCAACGAAATGTACCGTTACTAAGGTTATTTACAGTTTTAAAAGTAAAACATTACCGTAGGGCATTGTGTGAATGGTCTCACATTTTACGTAGAAATTCATAAATTACTGTAGTCGTACTTTTAACGTAAATCATATATACTACGGTTTTGTAAAAACAAACCTGCGAAATTGAAAATATGTTTTCAACAAAACTTGTTTTTTGTTTTACTCTCATTGTGTAAACCAAATATTTTATTACGAGCACGTTGCAATTAAAATGTACATTTATTTCAGTTTGTTCGTTATTTTTTTATTATAAGCTTTTCATTTAAAGATATTAAAAAATATATGAAATATAATTTGTTTTTTGTTTTTTTTATAAAACATTAATCTGTTAAAAACTAGATCAAAATATAAACTAAGAGAATGCTGTATTGTTAATCAAATTGATATTATGATTCTGGTAACATAATATTTGTTAAACAACTTGACCAAAACGCCACCGTATTATGTTTGTTGAAAACCAACATTTTTTTAAATAAATATCATTCATTTGGGTCCATTACATTAACATTTCAATAAATGCATATCAGACTAAATATCTGTGCCGGTAAAATATATATTGAATATTGATGACTTTATTTTACCCTTATTAACAAACCTGTGAGTGACTTGGTGAGGAAATAAAATGTAAACCTGTATCACCTAGTTAGAGAAGTCACAATAAATGTAACTTTTCACGACAACTTATAAGAAGCAAGCGCCGTAAAAGTGCTTCCTGCGTCTTGTAAGTTATCGGCGATAAAAGTTTCTGAAACTTCCTATATCATTTGCTGTTTTGACTATCGCTGAGAATATTCACAGTTCTACTAAAATTTATTTTATATTATTCTATTAATATTCAATTGAATAAAGTAATTGTTTTTTTTAAATTCACTACATAAAAATATAAAATACACAAAAAAATATGCTTTTTAATGAAAAAAGATAAAAGTATTTGTTTTCTTTCATTAACATTTTTGTAACAAGATGTAATTAATTATTTTAAAGTACTTATTTAGGGGCTTGACGATACTTTTAATGAAGGAAGAGATTCTGTATAAAAAATAGTAGCATATTTAATGTAAATACGAGTATTTTTGTTAGTTTTGATCAATTTTATGAATCTCGGAAGACTTAATAAAAGTCGTCTAAGCGAAAAACATTTGTCTCCGTCCAGATTCTGTCGGCGATGTCCTCTCGTATATGCCGTCTCTTGGCAACTAACAAAGTAAATTGTGTTTGTTCACAGATTTTCAGTGCAATCTGAAATACTATCTTAATAAGCAAAGAAATTTAAAATCATGTATGTATAAAGTTAGGTCTTTTCATTTCTTGAAATGAAGTATAAAGAAAAGAATAGTAAAAGAATACTCAAATAATTCATAATTTTATAGAAACTTATGTAAATTACTATAAAATTTTTACTTTGTTCCCAACTTATCAAGTATTTCTGAAAGACAAAGTTTCGAGAACAAAGTTTGGATTGTCGAAGTAATTGACGATTAAATAACAATAATTATTTCATTTATTAAACAAAACAAAGGAAAGAATATTAATGAATAAGTTCTTTTTACATAAGTCTTAGTAGTATTAATGAATAAATATCATTACTATTACTATTAAAAATATTCAAGGGTGGGTAGAACTTTATTTAAATCTTAATTTGTCCTTACATATCAATTGTGACACACATCATAGTCAATACCACAAATATATATATATATATATATATATATATATATATATATATATATATGTGTGTTAGTCATTCACTATTTGTATAATTCTCTGTATAAACCTGTTCCTTATACAAATCTACAATTCCCTTGAATCAAAGTGTTAGTTCGAAGCATTTCCTTTCAAAGATATCGGATCTCAGTTTAATCAATCATGATTTGAGATCCGATCAACTGATATATATATATACTATAGCATGATTAACACTGTTTACTTTGAGGACTATATTATAAATAGAATTGAAAATCTATAACCTTAATGTCAATAATATTATTTAAACAAACAATCAAATAGTAGAGATGTAAATTATTATTGTTATAAAAGTAATCGCTACGTATTTAATCAAATCCCTGAACAAAATTTTATATGGTTTTTGTTTGTCATTTTATGTGCTTCTCTGTTTATTTGTTTTCGTATCACGCAAAAGTACTTTACGGATTTATATGATATTTGTTGTGGATAGGCATTTTTCAGAATAACATTTACAAAAATTTATTTTTAAACAACCAATGACAGCAACACGTTTTTGTTGCGAATTTTTAAACATTTGCACGAGTAAAAACAAAACATATTGAAAGCTTAACCGCAAAAAATATACAAATGTGTAATTTTTGTAAAAATATAAATACTTTATTAATTTGGGAGGATGGGAGGGGGGCGAGAGCAGGTGATTCATCAATGTTATCTAAAATTTTATTTATACTGACAAGTCATAATCTAAAAAACTTTTATATTCCAGCATTAAACCACTAATTTATTAATATATGTAATACCTTTAAGTTGTAATTGTTATAATTCTATATACTAAATCTTTATAACATAAAGATTGCGATGAAAACAATAAGTGCTAATAACTAAAAGCCTTGCTAATTTCCACTGAAGAAATTGAATTTGCAGCGAGTCTAACGAACCGTTCAGTCGATGTCAGCTGCGCCTTCCATCAGATGAACGGAAAAATTAGATCTCGAGGTAAAAGGAAAATCTTCTTGTTAGATGTTACGCTCAGCGAATATATGGCGAGGAAATATATCAATATAAAACATAATGTTCATAACTATTCTTATAAAAATTTAAATTTAAATATATATTTCCAGTTAAGGCCGATGCTATTAATAAGTTAATACAGATTGTCTTTTAAATAATTTCGCTTCAAATGATGCAGTATCTGATTGTGTATTTGCATTACTTAAAAGGTCTTTAATCATTAGCTAGCCGCAAGTCGCTTACCAATGTATTTAAAAATATATGTTATAAAAAATAGGGGCTGAGTTATTTTTTTAAATTAAAAAATAACTTATAAACAATAGTGTAAACATATAGTATTTATATTTAGAAAATGACGAAGCTTCCGAGCAAAATTTTCAACCTTTTTGATTCTTAGCGGTGAAATTGCGCAAAGTGTTAGCAAGCACCTTTCGTCTAAAAGAAACACCTACGCAAAAACTTTGACGTACTCCTTGTACTGTTAAAAATGTTATAAAGTAATTTGTCTTTTATGTATTAAATTCTTAAGGACTGTACATATAAGATACCAATTACTAAAAAGTTATAAATTAATTAGGAAAATATGAACTCTATATTGATAGTGGGATCTATTTCGCATACCAACGCATTTGTAGTCACAGATACCATGTAACCTATCTATTTGATACTGACAGGTAAAATGCTGTAAAAAAAATAAAAATACATTTGCAAATAAGTGCTATTGATAAATAACATTTATTCTAGAAAAATATAAAAACTTTCCTCAATCCAATGTTTTCCTCTGTTCTGAAAAATTCCTTTGAATGAATCCTAGTTGTTTGTGCGTCAGAACAAAGCCAATCTTCTCAGATTTCTATGCAAAAGGTTCAGTCCGACAAAATATTATATAGTATATCGTAGCTTTGTGTTCATGGAAATTTCATGTCGCTCGGCTCTGCACTGAGAATAATAAGCAGCCTATTTGAAATTTGGTGCCTTTTTTGAGATATTCTTTTCAACCTCTCGAAAATTTTGTGTCAATGTCCGTTATTCCTATGACAGTGTATTTCAGCTTTATTACAGCTTTTAAAAACTACATTGTGTTGTTGTTGAGTTGATGATTTTAGTATTTTTCATTGTATTATAATTATGTCATTTATGATGGCTGCAATTATGTGGTAATTCTTTAAACTAATATAAGTTTTGATATTTAATAATATACTTTTAAAATTTTGTTAACGTTCGTCATTTTACTCTATGAAATGCAGTGACAGATACTTGGAAATGAGTAAAATTGAACGTTTTAGAAGAGACATCCGTTTTAGAGAGTTCAAGTTTCAAGAGAGAGAGAGAGAGAGTTTCAAGAGAGTTTTAAAATGCTCGCATTCCTTTTGACGATGGTATTACATAAAAATATATAAAAGGGAAAGAAGGATTATATATCTTTTATACATAAAGAAAATATTAAGAATACATTTCGTCATAAAAAAGATAACAACTCTGGTGATATGGTATACACCGAATAATAACTGGATATTCGTTACACAAGTTGGGAAATATCTCGAAATTCCAGAAACTCAATACAGTTTGTTATTTTTTTAATAATGAGTTGACGCTCAGTTCATTTGGTTGGATATGTCCATTATACTGATTTTTTTTTTTAAACACTCCGGTATCATTAAAGAAGTAATTATAAGAATGTGTTTTTGCAACCATAAAAATAATATATAATGACTAAAGGTTTACATTTACATTTAATACTAGCTGTGAGCAAGACTTCGTTCACGGGGACTATTTGTTTTTTTAAATAAAAGTATCCTAACTAACTCTTTCTAACATCAGCTATCAGTCAGTAAAAGCCCTGTTAAAATTGGTCAAACCATTTCAGAGATTATCCGGAACAAACCGACGAACGAAAATTTTTTTTGAATGTAATTACTGTATATACTTTCCTATGCATTTAGTGAAAAGTTGTTAAATTATAATTACAAACAGAGACTTGAATTTTATATATATATATATAGATTTCTCAAGGTGTAACAGGTGTATGTACTTCAATAAAATTTTTTGGCTTTCAGTATTCTACTATACATGTTAATAAACAAAGTGGTAGAAGTTATAATTAATATTTATGTATGTATTTTTGTAAGCTTTAATTATTTTGGAACAAATGTAGGCTAACCTAAACTTTACAAACTACCAAAAATAGTATAGAACTTAGATTAGTACTCAGTTGCAGGTACAACTTGAGATTACAAATCAGTGCACTACAACATTAATACATAAAATTTTTTACATAACCTACTCTGTTATACTTACATATTAAATTCCTAATAAATAATCCACAATTCTTATTTTTCACGTTTCCAATAAAAATTGCTCTGCCATATTATATAACTTTTCATTTACACCCATTTAAGAAAATACAGTCGAGAAAGAGAAAAGAAAATTACAACTAAAATAAAACTATTAGAGACATTCTATTGTGACTCTGAGAACATTTGAAAAAGATTGCAAAACTACTGAGAGTTTGCAATTTTTATTGAAGCGTTCTTTTTGATTTGAAAGTTAAATGACGTGGTTACATTTTTTTATTATTACATATTATTCATTTAATATCTAATAACAAAGGTTCCCCAAAAATCTTCAAATTTATAATCTATTCAAATTTGTACTCGAGTCAAGCCACATTTGATTTCTATAATGAAACGGGAAGAAAATTAAATTTTGCCCCAGAACTTTAATTGAATTTACCGTAAACGTCGATAGATACTTTCTAATTATTTCCCCAAATTCTCTTGAACACGTGGAGACAAATTGCTTTCGTGTTTAGTAAACAAACTTTGAGTTCCATTGAAATATTTTAGGTCGGAGAAAGTTTAATTACAATTAAGGATTTTGCGAGTCATTAAATTATTAAACGTTTTTAGTTATAATAAACTTTAATGAATATTAATTTATTAGATTTATGTATTAAATATAAGATCTATATATTCACTCACATGAAGCTTGGTTTTGTTGGTTCGTTAAAATAAAAAAGTAAACGAAGATAGTTGTAAAGTGTTGGTAATGAGAATTACACCATTCATTTTCCGCAGTCGGGTAATGAGGCAGTTTGTGTGTAATTTGCTAAATTGTGTGCAGCACGAAAATGAAACCTAAACTAAGCTGTTTGTCTGTCTAGTCATGTGTATGGGGAGCTGGAAGAGATCTCTTTGTAGAGATAAGTTTATCTAAGCCTACATTTATGTGCTAATAATTCTTTGTGAAAAACAGTAACGTAAAATAAATAAAATAAAATATAATATAACGTTTTATTATGAAAAACATATAATAGAGAAATAATTACGCTAGTTTAAGGTTTGGTGATTGAATAGACATTCATACTAAGAATATATATTCCATTACCAAATGCATACATTAATTCTATACCAGAATATACTAGTGTCACAAATTAAACTAGTATGAAGTAAAAAAAAATATTAGTATTTTTCATGTAAGTAAGCAATGCAAGAAGACTTATATCCTAGTCGAAAGCTTTTATTTTACAAACACAATAAAAATATTGGTTTTCACTTTAAAATGCACCATACACGAAATACACGAAAGAATCGTTTGATAACTCATATAAAATAGTTATAATATAATCATTTCCAGGAACTTAATTTAATATAAATTCGTAACCAATAATATTGAATCGCAGGTTGAAGGTTTTATGTAACAAGAAATTATTAATTATGATATGAAATACCGAAAACGTGAGTTTGCAGTACAATGCATATATTATCTGCTTGTTACATAACAATAGGTAATACTCGATTATACCATGAATGTGAATTCCTCTTTACCGTAAATGTTACTTTATAAGTCTATGTACGTAACACGTACTTTAATATAAATTTGTTATTACACTTTAAAAACATAAAATTTTCTTTTGAGCATAAAATGGCAAGTTTTTTCTTTTTCTCTGGAACGAGAAATCCTAGCTTCGTTTAGTATCCGTGCAAGCTCCAGTGATTATAACGAAGATGCCGGTAAAAGGAAATTGGTTCACCTGCGGCATGCAAGCAATTGTCGTCTTTATAGTCCCCGCTTTGTGCAAGATAATAACTCTGTCAAGCAAGAATTATTTCGGTCCATAATGCAATGCAATCTGAAATAAAAACAGATATGAGCCTTTTATGGTGATTGTTTGGAATTGTGTTAATGTCATTTTTCTTTGTTATTAATCTTGCTCTTCATTTACGGTTTGGTCTCATTATAGTGAAAGAACGATTCTTTTGAATGAAGTATTTATTATTTTGAATTGTTCTTTTCTGTCTATTTCAATGTACTTACGTGTTAGAATTTCTTAAACTATACTATAATTAAATCTGCCATGAAAGAGCTTTTTAATTCAATTTCATAGCTCACCATCAAAATAATATTTATAAATTTTGGACTGATCCTCTTTGTTCGTTCGTATTTCGGATGCTTGCATAAATACTACAAGTTTGTCATGTTTATTCAATGTAATCCCACAAACTGGAGTAGTTTGTACCGTTCCAAAAGAGAAAGGAGGGACACAATTTTTACATATCCCTTTGTTATTTGCTTTTCTTATTCTATATTACATATGTTGAATAAATATAAATCATTCTAAGTAACAGAAATTGTAGATCTTGTAATATTTTATTGTAAGATTAATAGCACTTACACGACCAGACATCTATTATACATTACATCTATTATCGAAAAGAGTTATAATTTCCAAGAGTCTTAAAAATAAATTGCCACTTTAATTCTTTCAATAAAAATAGATTCGGGCTTTCAATAAAAATACATTTTCGCAATCACCCTTACTATTCCAAAATATAATCAGTCTCTTTAATAGTGTCTGGATCGTGGAGTGGTCGGACTGTGAGAGTAATTTCTTCCACATCTTTTCCACTTGGAGGTGCTCCAAGACTTTTATTGTCGGTATCGAAGTGTCCCGAACTTTCTTGAACTTTAATGGAGTGCCACTTTTATTCTATTTAAATATTATTTCGATTGTAAGCACTTCACAATTGTAACCTTTTTCTTTCAGAATAATTTTCACTTATTTTCTTATATATCTAAAGTTCAATATATATTTATCGACTTATTTCAATACTATTAAACCCAAGCGAAGTTATCACTGTTTATTATCACTTCTACATAATGTTACAAAAATATTTATTTCAATATTTGTTGTTTTAGGTTATGGTATCATACCATTAAAGATACCACCTTCTCCGGCCACTCATTGCACTCTCCACACCAGCGTGGGATGCATCAGCAACGATGAATGTACAGCAAAAAGTCACAGCATCATAAGACTCTTAGGCCCAGTACGAGATGTGATCGTCCGTCCAGCGAGACATCATTACCGACCGGGTGAAACAAGTAAGTGGAATCTCGTTAACATATATTTAAAAAATATGCTCATATTTTTTAAATATATATTTTTTACTTTTTAAAAATCACTTATTTATCATTAATCTTTTTAATTTAATTTTCTTTAAATGATTTATTCTACAAAAATTACGATGAAAATTTTAAGAATATCTTTTCACCTAAATTCTGAAGCTGATTGAATGATTCTATTATGTTCGGTCCAAAAACGGTATTGGAAATAATTAATTAAATTTTCGATTATACTGTAAGCGTGGTATTTTGTGGCTTTTATATTTTTTCTTTTACGAGATTGTATAACTTGAATTTTTTTTCGATCGTGTATTTTTTATTTTATTTTTATTTATTATCTGCAATTTTCAGTTAAAAATAATACTATAATTAAGGTTTATTCGTACAGCATTAACTGACGCTTTTTATAACCATTGACTTTTCTTACAAAAATGCGAATTTCGTTCTTAATGACAGCTATTTCACAAGTCAAAAAAAAACAAAAGCTTCCTTTTTATTTCAACAATTCCAGGTGATGTTTTAAAATATTCACATTAAAATAATTATTATAAAAAATAATGTAAAGTAAAAGCACCTAACATATACAATAACTACATAAGGTTGCGAAAACTTATCGTTGGCAAAGCACCAATTTTGCGAAATTAAAAATATTCATACCGACATCAAGTTATACCTCCAAATAAAATCTTATTGAAATTCAACACAGGCGTATGTAAATTCAAATTCCTTGTAAATAGTTGCCAACTTTCGGTTATTGTCCAAGTTAGAACGTAACTGGCTGTGTAATTAATTACAGAGAAAAGCCCGTACATTACGGCAACTGCTTTAGCCAGATAAATTGTCTTTCAACTGTTTCACGGGATTTGTGGCTTTTATTTTTATTGATGGCTTTACTTGGCGATAGATGGCATAGCGTTTTTGTCACCGTTAAAGTAATTTTTAAAGATTTATTGCCCGGGTGGCTTTAAGTTAAATATTAATGTTGTTAACACTTCATTTTTTCATTTTAATTATGTTTTCTGTTACTTTTAGATAATGTATTATATAAAGTAAATCAATATATTTTAGGTCACACATGTAGTTACAATTTCACAATTTCATTTAAAAATTAAGTAATATAAAATTGTATATTTATGGTCCATTAGGTCTTTCAACCAAACATCATAAAATTTTTAATTCTATAATTAATATCCAACATTTAAGAGATTAAACACGGCGTACGGACCTTTCAATTTACACACACCATTAAAACGATAAACATTTTTATGTACGCTGTAATGGTTCGGAATTTTAAAATGACCGTAAAAAAGCTTCACCAAATAATACAATACCGAGAGATATAACAGAAATACAAATGGTTCGAAATAATTTTATAATATTGTTCCAGTCACGTTCTGGATACTGGCTCTGGATCACGATCTGCGGCTGGTGAGAGATGAGATAGTGTACGTTGCGCTGAGCGATCCGGCCGGTACCAAGGTTGCTATATGGGAACAGATGGCAATGGACGAAGGTAAGTTACGGGATTTTGTGAGAAAGAAAATACTTTTACACTAAAATAACAGAAATAGCTAGAAATAACACAGCAGTATTAAGTATTTTTAATGTAATTGTTGGCATATTGAATGTTTTCATGACATCACATAAACCGAAAATATGAGTAAAGTAGCGTCTCTAAAATCTGTCGCTTCTTGAGTAATGATAAAAAAAAATATTAATTCACATCACTGTCAAGATTTATAATTCACGCTATCAACCAATTAGCAAAATTGATGTGACAGTTAATTACTTATCCTTTTATAATAAAGTCGAGTAACTCAATGTTAATAGTAAGACGACTACTTGTGTCAAATTTGAGATCACTTAATCGACCCTCGTTTACATTAACAGAACTATTGAACGAATGTTTGCCATCTAAAAGCTTTTCTATGTTGAATCAAGGATCAACTTTGACAGATTCAATTTCCGATTATAAATAATCTTAAGATCCACGGAGACACGAATCTAAATTACTAAATTGACAGAGAATTCTCTTGAAATAAATTATATTATTTTTAGAAATATTTATAGAATATGTTATTTATATACACGATGAAATATATATTTCTTATATTTACGGATACCTGAAACATAAATAATGAAAGGAAATTGTTATTGAGATTGAGGTAAATAAAACTGAAACTTCATTAAAGTT